>CM046437.1:59105117-59735117 GCA_025506505.1 Flaveria sonorensis
CCGTCCAATGAGATCTAGATTAGAACCTGTACTATTATTCTATTAACATAAGAATCTGGCCTAAACATACCTACAAGTCTACAATTCTCTTAAACACCAATTGGTCAAAGAATTTGAAATCCCAACATCTCAATTTAGGCCCAAATATTACCCAAATGTCAATATAATCCATAGTCCATACTATATCATCTAAGAGACTAGAATAAGCATCTTCTAAAAAAATATTAATTTCATATATATCCTTTCAAAACTAGTTAAATATCATATATATTTAAACAAAAATTTAAATATCATATATGTCCTTATAAAACATATCAAATATCATATATATCCTCTTAAAATAATCAAAATATCATATGTATCCATTTTATATATTTCATAAACAATTCATAATATAACCATTTGGATTTTATTAAAACGTTAAATCTTCATATTTACTTATTTTTACTCATCTTTTTATGGGTTTTTTTGTCTTTTCAACCAAACTTTAATTTCATTTTAAGTGACTCGATTTTATAGCATTTTCGATGATATCTTTTACTAATTTATATAGTGATTTTTACTAACCTTTATACCTTTTTTTAATTGTTTTTCCGGTCGTCTCGATTAAATATCCTTTATAAACCTCTTAACAATAAAGTTTTATTCATACAGGTTGTATTGCTGTAGGCTAGACTTGTTTATAGCCTATTTTCAGTTGGATACAAACTCCTATCAAAATGTAAAAAAAATAAAAACATAAAAAAATATTAAAAATATATTAGAAAGATGAGTTTAAAGTGTGTAGAATAAAATTTTAAGGAAATAAACGGTAAATTGGTTATATTTTATATTGTTTCTACAAAATATGTTAATATAAATATATGATTTTTGATTATTTCATCCATATATATGATACTTAGAATTTGGTTTTAATATATATGATATTTAAAAGGTTTTGTAGGATATATATGATATTTGTTATGTTTTGTAGAGATATATATGATATTAAAATTTTAGTTTGGATATCTTTGATATTTTGTAAGTTTTTAAAAACATATTTGAAATTAACTCTAAAAAAGATCTTATTTAAAGCCCCTAAACTACTTTAAATCGTATATAGCTTTGAATGTTCTTTAAAGAATTTTGACTCTAACAATCATATATAGCTTTGAATGTTCTTTAAAGAGTTTTGACTCTAACAAGTGGGCTACCAATCCATGAAACGGCTAAGCAAACATACAACCAACTATACAAAAATTAAATTACGAAGCAAAAACCAAAAGCTTGTAATGTGGCATACGTGAATAACTTGTGTGATAACCATGTATGATGGATTATTGGTTGTTATGTTTGATCAAACAAGAATTTAACTTGACATGTCATCAACGGATCAAACGGGTCAACTTGGTCAAATGTGTTTGTTGAGCACTTAGGGTGTTAAGCTTTCTTTGTACATGTACTTATGTACTTGCGTGTTCTAGGTAACCTTTGAAGGGTTGTCTTTCCACTCATCATTAGCATTTACAATAATTCGTTTGTGTACCAGGTAAGTTCAATGCCCCACTTTTGCTACTCTCTTTTTGGGGGAGAAAGCATACTTGTTTTTAAAACGCTTTACTGATATAACATGTGTTTGGTAAGACATAGTGGGTTATACCATAGAAAGTCCTCACACTTTCGGATCGTTAATTAAGGAATGTAGCGGGAAATTTTGGGTAGTACTACTGGGTCTGACAAGCCCCACCCGGGTGACCGGAAGTCAACGGGTGCAATATTATCCTAAACAACTAGCAGCGTCACTACCTGGTATGTCGTGGCGGGAGACAAACAGACAAATATAGTTAGCTTCGATCGCGAAATCACTATTGTCCTTAACTAATGAAATTAGACTAGCTATCTATTTCAATGCACTTGTTTATATATATTTTTACTAACGCTACTGCTTATGAATGATTACAAACTCTTGAACTCACCAACCATCGTGTTGACACTTTTAGTATGCTTTTCTCAGGTAATTTCTAGCAGCTGCCCTTAGGAGCACGCACGTGTTAAGCATGCTTTGTTCAAACAATGTTTACTTTTAATTTAGTATTTACTTTTAATTTAGCATTTACGCACGTATCAAGCATGCTTTCTAATGTATTAGTAGTAGTAGTAGTATTATTATTATTATTATTATTATTATTATTATCATTATTATTATTATTATTATTATTATTATTATTATTATTATTAATATTAATATTAATATTAATATTAATATTATTATTTTTATTATTATTATTATTTTTTATTATTGTTATTATTATTATTGTTATTATTTTTATTGTTGTTATTGTTATTGTTGTTATTGTTATTATTATTGTTATTGTTATTGTTATTGTTATTGTTATTTCTTACTGTTAGTGTTACTGTTACTGTTATTGTTACTGTTATTATTATTATTATTATTATTATTATTATTATTATTATTATTATTATTATTATTATTATTATTACTATTATTACTATTATTATTACTATTATTATTACTATTATTATTGTTATTATTATCGTTATTATCATTATTATTATTATTATTATTATTATTATTATTTTTATTATTATTATTATTTTTATTACTATTATTATTACTATTACTATTATTATTACTATTATTATTACTATTATTATTACTATTATTATTATTAATACTAATATTATTATTATTATTATTATTATTATTATTATTATTATTATTATTATTATTATTATTATTATTATTTCAACAAAACTTTAATTTCATTTTTAAGTGACTCGATTTTATAGCATTTTCGATGATATCTTTTACTAATTTTTACAGTGATTTTTACTAACATTTATACCTTTTTTTAATTGTTTTTCCGGTCGTCTCTATTAAATATCCTTTATAAACCTCTTAACAATAAAGTTTTATTCATACAGGTTGTATTGTTGTAGGCTAGACTTGTTTATAGCCTATTTTCAGTTGGATACAAACTTCTATCAAAATGTAAAAAAAATAAAAACATAAAAATATTAAAAATATATTAGAAAGATGAGTTTAAAGTGTGTAAAATAAAATTTTAAGGAAATCAACGGTAAATTGGTTATATTTTATATTGTTTCTACAAAATATGTTAATATAAATATATGATTTTTTATTATTTCATCCATATATATGATACTTAGAATTTGGTTTGAATATATGTGATATTTAAAAGGTTTTGTAGGATATATATGATATTTGTTATGTTTTGTAGAGATATATATGATATTAAAATTTTAGTTTGGATATCTTTGATATTTTGTAAGTTTATAAAGACATATATGAAATTAATTTTAAAATGATCTTATTTAAAGCCCCTGAACTCCTTTAAATCGTATATAGCTTTGAATGTTCTTTAAAGAATTTTGACTCTAAGAATCATATATAGCTTTGAATGTTCTTTAAAGAGTTTTGACTCTAACAAGTGCGCTACCAATCCATGAAACGGCTAAGCAAACATACAACCAACTGTACAAAAATTAAATTACGAAGCAAAAACCAAAAGCTTGAATCTTCTAACACTTTGCTTTTTCTAAATTAACGTCTTCCACACTTGCTTCTTTCTATCAACTTCGACACCTTTGACTTCCTGGTAAAGTCAATTTTGACTTTTTGTTGAAATCTTGAATCCGAACTTCTATTTTATTTTACATTTTTTAACCATCAATGTATATAAAGCTATCACACGCCTCCAAAAGGATATCCTAGAGGTAAGGTATCTCACTTTTATAGAAAATATCGATGGTTCTAATAATTAAAGATGCTGGTACATGTGGCTATTAGGAATATATTATGAGTTGTTCTGAAAAATAAAACAATCATGTATATAAACTATAAAACATTATTTTTATCTATTCTTGGGCATCATTTATATTTTAGTATAAAATACACAATATATATAAGTAACGACCTAAAACACATTTTGAAAGCCTTACAAAAATTAGTAAGTTAAATACGTCAACCCATGCATCCGTTGCATTTACCAGAACACGACCTTGCTTATAAACGTGTTTGCGGGATCGATGAGATATTGACCTAAACCCTTTTAGACTAATCCCAAAGAGGTAAAATTATGTTAGGTTCTTGTAATTTGAGAAATTTACATCCCTAGTTATTGGGTTTAGAAAGTGACGACAAGGTATTAATTAAAGAAAAACTATGCAATTAAGCAATTAATCATCTTTAACAAGAACACTTTATTTCTTTTGTGAGGCATGCTACTAAAGATAAGGCTTTTAGCTCTGTATATTGAAGTATTGTGATATATTCAAGGTATGCAATGATAGAAGATATAATTTATTTATATCCAGGCTCCTTGGAGGATCATGTGTAAAGCACGAATTAAAGGTGTAATCATTTTGTTTGCCTCTCTCTAAGGACCTTTAAATTTTACAAACATCTTTTCCATCTGCAAAATAATAAACCCCTATGTTTTTACTGTAAAGAGAACTAATCTAAAACTTTCTTTTATGTTCATTACTTCTGTATACGTTAAAGTTGTTCAGGAATATAAAATCGAACAAAAATTCTTGTTCATATTTGTTCATTAAGAAACTACACTTCTTCGTGTTTGTTTTTGTTGTTAATTTATTCAAACGAATATAAACAAACGTAAATGAAGGCAAACAAACACGAACAAACGTTTATTATTTTAAAAACTAAATATGAACATTCTTAATCCTAAATATTAGACATAATCGTCTTAAATAAATAAAGAGTTAAGCACTTGGCATTATAATCATAAAGATAACTATTTCAAAACAAAGAACGAAATTAGACATAATACGTAATTATCCAGAAAATAATGTCTCCAAGATCTATGTTTTAAATGGCTAGGGTTCTAGTATAACTGTTAGGGAAATAAACTAAATATTAGAAACAAATAAATATATAAAAAGCCTATAATAAACAAACATAAATGAACAAACAAGCAAGAACATATTATCGAACATCCATGAATACAATTTAACACGCATGATATTTGTATCGTGTTCATTCATATAATCAGTCGAACAAAATTCTTTATTGTCAAATAAACGAACATAAATGAACTGAACGGTGGAAGAATCCGGTTTGGTAATTTACACCACCAGTGTAATGTTTATTCCACTTTTATAATTCACTTGGCAAATTTTATATGTTAGTTTCAAAGGGAATAACTCTTATATGTATAATGTACTACCGAGTCCTGAATGTATACTTTCTATACTTTCACTGATTCACTTGGTCTTTGAGATGTAAACCACATAGACGAAAAGTAGACACTTTGATACAGTTTGAAATATGCAGCCTTTCGATTATTCTTACACATGCAATTTATACTCCTTTGATGAATTTCTTTTAACTAGGCATATTAATAATTATATTATATATTATACCGAATATTCTTTAATTCTCAATCAACCCAGTTTAAACGTTACTAGGTATACATTTTGTACGGACACTGCTGTTTAAAAAAATCATTAGCTTTGATATATCATATTAATTAAATTAAAGTTAATTACGCAAGTAGTTTTTATGGTTTTACTTCATTCATCATTGTAAGATCTAGGTTTAATAGTTACATCCTTGAGTTATGTACTTGTGTGATTCTTTAATTCGTACCAAGTTTTGTTTCACACTGTATTCTATTGAAAAGTTCTATTAAGTTTGTGTTAAATGGTAAATATCCTTTTGAGAGATTAATGTGTGACAACTCAACCGATTTGTAAGTAAATATGTTTTTAAAGGTTAACCTGGTCAAACAATCATCCCCTATAAAATCAACAGAAATCCCTCGTTCCCTCTTTTCTAGCGAACCTAGAGACCTCCGACCATTATTCTTCTTTCCCCTCAAACCTCAAAAAAAGCTATAATCATTAGTCTCCACCATGGTTCCGCCTGCTGACACTTGTAGAATCACTATCGTCGCCTTCTAAAACTCGAATTAACCGACAATTTCTATACTTGAATGAAGGACAAGAACAATTAGAGTTCTATATATAAATACTAATCAATTTATGTTTTCTTGTCTTCCTTAATGAACATGATCGATTCTTTAACCTCAATGCCTTCAATGAAGTTGCTTGATTTAATTCTATTATTGTATGATCAGGAGTGTTGGAGTGCTGCCACCACCCGAAAGCCCATTCAATCTTGTGAAGAGATTCACCATTATATGAGTAAATTATATAGTTACTTCATGAAGTATTTTTGAATAATACAATAGTAATTTTACCTAAATTTAATAGATATTTCAATGAATGTTACTGTTAGACCCCTAACATCTAACAAGTTTAAACATGTCCTAAATATGTAAATTTTAAAGTTTAATCTTCCAAGTGTATGATTAACTTCAACCCTCATAGACTACTTAATTGTATGATTAAGTCTTAAAACTTGTCTTTCATAGTTTTGAATGACTTAGAATCTAAGGAAAAAAGAGACGATCCACACAATTCCGGCCACAAGCTAGAATATATAACTTTTTTATTATCACTTAATCTATTTCTATCTACATTATCTCACGTGTTCAATATAAGTTTGAAAATGGTTCCAGAAGTGAGTTTATATTTTTTTTTTCAAAAAGCAACTCACAATATTCAATATAGGATTATAGAAAATTATTATATAATTTAAAACTAAAAATAGCAGTTGTTTTTTCATTTATCTCTTCTACTTCACAAATCATGATGATTGCTTACTTATGTTCCTTCATCAATTGAAGACCAAAAATAGTTACTTTAGGTTTGTAATTTTTTAGTGTTATCAAATGAACTAATAAAAACATATCTAATAGTTGAGGTTAAATTGGTTATTCTTGTACAATCTCAAGTGGCAGTGTAGTGATAAACAATTGATTTTTCTCTAGCAAATGTGGTCTTAGATTTTAATCTTGTTTGCACTGATATCCTGTCAAAACCTCGTGAATGTCACGTATATGTCCAGCGAAACGTTTAATTTACTTAATTTTGTTGGTTAACATGTATTAATAGTTCTTGTGACTTTTCTAATAATAAATTCTCATCAATAAAAAAATATTATCATGTACTAATGAAAATAAAGCTTGTCTGTGAAATTTTATTCATACAAACATAACTTTGTATATAGGTCTTTGTCAAAGAAGAAGCGTAAGTGATGACGAATTGAAACTATTTCTTTTATAAAAGAAAAAGTAAAAATAATATGTGGGGAATGGCCACTGTGACATAAATTTAACTTTTTTTCCCACTTGATTAATCATTTAATTGGTGACGACCCGAAATAATGATATTTGAAAGGTAAGTTTATAGGTGGTAGAAGATGATTATGCACCTTTGTTAACTACTCATTGGCTTACGCCTTTGATGTAACCTATCACTACACGTATCAACTTTATATCTTTATTTTAAAGGCATATTACCATTTAATCTTTATCAGCTCTATTATTTAAAAAAGAAGTATTGTTACATTAAAATTCTCTCTCTTCCCTACTACATCTCTACTACATCTAGAGGTGTATGTTTCGGGTTTTGGGTCGTATCCGGGCCCGGATACAAACCGGTTTGGGTCCAATCGGGTTTTTTTGTACCCGGGTATTGGTGTACCCGGGTGCGTATCCGGGTCGGGTTCACATTCGGACAAACCCTACCCGATATACCCGGGTAGGGTCGGGTCGGGTCGGGTCCGAAACCGGGTACAATTCGGGTTTTGTTAAAAAATCACAAGTGTTCAGGCACATGAGCACTGTTCATGCGCCTGAACACTTGTGATTTTTTAAAATCCTTTTAATCAATAAAAAATGAATGAATAAAATAACATAAATTAATCGTCATGTATTTTTATAACAATATTAAAACAACTTAAAAATACATAAAATGAATCAATAAAAAATACCATAAAACTTTTATTTAAGTTATCGTCTAATTTTATTTTCTACGAGATGCTTGATCAAATGCTAATTCTTCATCGGATATGCCAGAAGATACTCCTTCTTCTACCTCTTCATCGTGTACTTTAGCTTCGAGTGTAATTTCGTCTTCGAGGCTTGTTTGGTCTTGTATACGATCCATTGCGTCTAAGTGATCCTTTAAACAAATGCACATCTCCACTGCTTCCGGAGTTAGTCTTGTTCTCCGTAATGATATTACCCTGCCATTAAGAGAAAAAGCAGATTCCGAAGCTACCGTAGAAGCTTGGACGCTTAGTAAATCACGGGCCATAGCAGAAAGAATCGTAAATTGAGATTCTTTTCCTTTCCACCAAGCCAAAATATCGAATGCACGATAATCTTCGGTAGTCATAGTGGAAATCAAAACCGTTCCACTATATCTACCGAGCTCACTTGTTGGGGTGTTCCCCTTTGTCGTTTAGCCGTCACATCCCGGACAACATTCAACATAGTCAAAACTGGGTCTTTAACCGATGTACTAGCACTTGAGGTTGATTCGCTTGGCATGGTTATGTTTACGTTAGACCCATATCTATTTAAATAAAAATTATAAATTGTTTTCAAACTATGATTAAAATTTTCTTTTGCCTCGTTTGAAAAATTAGGGTTGTCGTCATGCATATCCAAATTGTCATTTATCTCATCTATCAAACATTCAACCCCCGCAATATTTAGAAACGGATTTAAAGCGGCGATACACGTAAAAACGGGTGGTAACTCCTTAAAATATTTTTTAAACTTTTCTTTCATTGGTTCTATCATTTGACTAAACATATTATTTTTATTTTGAAAATTTTTAAAATTCAAATCCATAAAATATAATTCTTGAAGCACCGAATAACTAGTGGAATAATAAACTCCTGATAATTTTGTTGTTGAGTTTTTAAACACCTCAAGAAACTCGGATAGACGTTGAACATTCTTCCAACCCGCATCCGGAAATGGGTCGGCTTCACCATTATCCGAAAGACTATTATGAAAAGCTTTCAAAGTGCCTTTTTGTTTTAAAGCACAATCAAACATGTGACAAGTGAAATTCCACCGAGTAGGTACATCCCAATTAGGACCTAAAAATATAGATTTCGTATCCTTACAAAGTTGTTTATAATCTTGATATCTTTTTTTACTTTTTTTAAAAACGTCATATAACATAAATCGAAAACATTTAATAAAGTTATTAACAAATTCCATAGATATCCCATCTTGCACTACTAAATTAATAATATATGCAACACAACGAGTATGGAAAAAATCACCGTTTGCAATCGGAAGATATTTTAATTTTAATTTTTCAACCGCGGTTGTGTTGTTAGAGGCGTTATCAAATGCAATTGAAAAAAGTTTATTTTGTAACTTAAAAGTATTTATTACATTATCTAAAAAGTAAAACAAAAAATCTCCGGTGTGTGGATACGGAAAAAGATCAAATGCAATCGTACGTTTCATCATTTGTCATGATTTGGGATCCACCCAATGAGCGGTGACGCAAAGGTACTATTCGGGTAAACCGTGTGAAGCCGACCAAACGTCACTAGTTAAGTTTACACCGGTATTTAAATTTTCAAATAATACAATTAAATCATTTTTTGCTTGTTTCCATAATTTTAAACAATAACGTCTAAGTATAGTACGACTTACGTGGGTGTAACGAGATTGAAGCGTCTCTCGAATTAAGTTGGTCAACCGAGGATTGTCGAAGTGACTAAAAGGCAAAGCTTCTTGAATCACGAACTTCGTCATTCGATCTCGAACCGTATTAACATCGTAATTAAAGATTCCACCGTCTCTACCCAATTCTGGTTGTTGCGAATCCGGATTTCTTTTCAACGACTTACAAAACTTCTTGCTAATGTGTTTGCTTAAATTCGTGTTAGAATCTTTAGCAAGCAAAGCTCCACAAAACTTGCAACGAGCCTTTACAGACCCGTCACTCAACTCAACCATATCCCAATTGCACCAAACATCCATGTTACGATTGTGTGCAAGAACACGAACGACGGTTGGAGAGTTTGACGAACCTTGACCAACGGAAGATTGTGATTGAGCCATATCAAGATTGAAGAGAGTGAAAGTGTAAAACGAGAGTAAACGAGAGTATTTTTTGATTTTTTTGCGTATGCTTTTGCGTTTGGGACTTGGGTACTAAACCATATCAACCCACACCTTTTTATACTAACAAATAAGGCAAAAATGGCCAAAAAAACGGTCCAAAATCGAAGCTAACGGCTATATAGCCGTTATTAACGGCTAGTTTTTCAAAAAATAAAAAAAATGGTAATACCCGGGTACAATCGGGTTGGGTTCGGGCCGGGTCGCGTCGGGTTCTAACAAAAACTTAAAAACTATACCCGGTTCCAACCTTACGGTTTTTTTCGGGTCCAAACCGGGTACACTCTATACCGGGTCGTACCCGTACCCGGGTCCGGGTCGGGTCCGTACCCGGGTATTTTGCCCATCTCTAACTACATCTACGGGTTGTCGAACACATGTTTTTCTTTAAAAACTTAGCATTTGTAAAATAAAAAAAACCATGAATATTAGTGAAAAGAGGTTAGCAAACCCTGCTGACCCATCGGCTCCGCTATTCCGCCTTGTAGAACATTGAAGATATATCAATGAAGATGATCGTTAGCTAATGAATATTGCCACTGATATTTATGACGGAATCAAATTTCGGACAACTTTTGTGGCAAAAAAAGATGTTGCTTATTAGAGATGGTTTTCAATTTTGCTACGGATTTAACTACAGATTTTCTTGCTACGGATCTATTAACATGCATATCTTTTTGGTATGGACTTATCAGATAGACTTTCTTTTAACAACTTTAAAAAAAAAGTAATCTTCTATTTTTTCAGGTAGCAAAATTCCATCAAATAACTCTTAGTATAGTAGTTACATTTGCGTAATGACCGTGCTACCCATGAGACTTGGTCCTATATACGAGAAGCATAAATTTAATTTTAGTGGAAGAAGGAAGCGGATCCGTTACACAATGTACAGTTTTATGATGTTTTTAAACTCACGTGAAGAAAATTAAAAAGATGTCATGTAACGTAGAGGAGAGGCGTTATGTAGACGAACCTTTTTTGGACATGTTATGTGAGACGGAGAGAATGGTGTCCTAGTATGTTTTTGAAGGCAACCCGGGCAGAGTGCACTACAACAATTTAACTATGTCCCGACGACACCTATAGCGACGACATTTGTCGTTGGTACAGGTTGCTCTATACCGACGACTTGTCGTCGGTATAGAGTAATTGAGATTTTTGACTGGTCAAACTCTATACCGACGACAAGTCGTCGGTATAGAGTTGGCGGGATGCTAAAAAATCAGGCGGGTTTATGAAAACCCTATACCAACGACATGTCGTCGTTACAGGTGAATTTTATTTTATTTTTTTATTTTTTTCTATCTCGGTTTACAGATTTAAAAAAAAATTAAATCAACCTTTCCCGACGACATGTCGTCGGGAGGTGAAAATATAAAAAAAATCTTTTCTCAGTCCCGACGACATGTTGTCGGGACATGGTTTTTTTAATTTTTTTATTTTACATCTATACGGACGACTTTTTTTTCTCCCGATTTCATCTCGGTTTATTAGCCTATTTGGTATCAAATTGGAGTGTTTAAAGGTAAGAATGATGTTTCTTTTACTATAATAAAGTTATATAATCTTGTTTTTATAAGTTTTATCTAAATTTTTATGTTTTAAGTGAGATTAAAGTTTAAAGCTTGAAAGTAAAGGATTTGAAGATTTGAAGGTATGAAATTCGTTTAAAGATTATGATTTAAGTGTTGTTTAGTGAATATGTTTGTGATTAGGCTTGTATGATTATAAAAGTGTATATATATGTAAGCGTATATAAGTTTGATGTTAGATTAGGTTATGCCCTCCAAGTGTTTGATGAAATGTCACTATATATATTTTCATGGATTTAAGTTTATATTTACATGTGTTAATTTATATGTATATGGTTTGATGTATTTAGCGGTTTATGTATATGTTTATATGTATGTAATTATGTTAATTTTGTATGTGAATGTTTGTATGTATTTATGTTTATATGTTTGTTCATTAGTATATTATATGTTTGTTTTTTTGTAATTATGTATGTAAGTATGTTGTATACTTGTATGCTTTTTGTATACTTGTAAGTGTGTATGTAAGTATGTTGTATACTTGTATGTAAGTATGTTTGTATTTTTGTAATTATGTATGTAGGTATGTTGTATATTTGTATGTTTATATACTTGTAAGTGATTATGTGTTGTGATTATGCTTGTATGTATGGATATGTAAGTGTATATGACTTTAATGTTAGTACATCTTTGTGTATATGTTAATTGGTAAAGTTGTATTTCCATGTTTTATAACACTATAGATATGACAATTGATAAAAAACTGAGATTTATAGCGACGACTGTCGTCGCTATAGATTATTTTTCTGTTTTTTTAAAAAAATTAAAAAACGCCTATAGCGACGGTGTTTTTAATTTTTTTTTAAAAACAGAAAAATAATCTATAGTGACGACACTCGCTATAAATTATGTTTTTCCTTTTTTTTATTCGATAAAATCAGAAACCACGACACTTATAGGGGATTTGTCGTTCCTATAGAAGAACTTGTGCCGACGACCTCTATCCCGACGACATATCAGCCTATTACAACTAATTTTTGCGAACTAACTCTATAGCGACGACATGTCGTCGCTATAAGGTGCCAAATTTTCGTTGCTATAGGCTTACTTTCTTGTGGTGGTGATGTAATCGCGTGTTCACTTTCATGTGGAGACTCATTTGGTTAGCTTGATGAGTCGTTTGGATTTATTTGGAATGATCGAATTGAACACCACTTCGTGATGCCCAAAAGACAACGTGGCTAGATTTTATTTCACTAAAAGCTGAACACAAAACGAAAAACTATAAAGAAAGTATTGGAAAGTAATGCCACCTTTTTCATGCTCTTTCAAACGCCCATAAACATGCCGACGAGTTTATTTAAACTTAATTAGTTTGTCTTCATTATCCACATTAGTTTTATTAATTAATCACGGTGCACCTTATTATAAAAGCAAACATCAACCATTAACAATAATTAATTACAACATATGTTTGATTTTGTTACAAATACAATAGTGCCCCTGTGTGGGCATCTTTTTATCATATACTGCCGATTATAATTAAGGTGGGAGGCACTCGTGTCATTAAATTACTCAGTTTATATCTTCTCACAAATTATATTTTCGAGATCGGCTTACTCACACGCTCTTTCAAAACACTCATAAATGTACATCAGATTAGAACCTTTGATCTAACAGAATAATTTTCACTACACATCATGATACGATAACATAAAAGTGGGATGATGCTCAAAAAATAAGTATGAATAACCGGTGGACTAAACAAAAAGTTAAAATAAACACAAACCAAAAATAATTTAAACACGAGGGACAAACGGATCAATTGTTCATTCATTAATTATTATATTTGATCACCAAAACACTTAAAGAGTGAATCTTCATAAAACGATCACTCGATTTGGTTTTGACATAAACACACCCATTCCAAGAAATCACAAAAATCAAAAGAAAACGAGAAAAAACCCAAATTTCTCTCCTGATCCTACGTGATTCGAATTTACAATGAGCTAGTAGTAATATTTCCAATTGCTTTAATGCACGTAATTACCTTCTTGTTATGCAAATTATGTATAATCTTAAGGTTTTTACGTGATTAATGATTGTGGATTTTGTTCATAATTATACGTAACATTATTATTGCAAGGCCATGCAGACGTCAACAACTGATTGTTCAGCTGCCGAAGATACAATTCGCGACGTATCTCGCGCAACTTCTGTTGAAACATAACCGATTCGGACACGAGCCTCTGGTTCTCTTGGCGTAAGAGTTTCCCATGAAGGTTCAACAACCGTAACCGGTTCATAAGGTCCCGGTTCCCAGTCTTAAGCCGGTTCAACTGGTTCCTCAGGTTCTCCAAATGCTTTTGTTTTCTCATTCGTGACCGACGCGCGGACTCACGGTTAGATATCATTCGCCTTCGCTTACGCTCTTCCATGGCGCTTATTTCATCAGAGCTTTTGGTTATAGGGAACACCTGTGGTTGTTGTTGTTGATCATCGTCTGGTGAGAAAACAAAAGGGCTTTCTTGTGGGCCCCATGGGGTGAAACCGCTGGTGTCGGACTCCGACAGGAGGCGGTCACCGGCGGCGAAAACTTCAGACAACATCACCGGAAAAACGATTAATATGGGGAGGAAGGAGGGAGGGGGAAAGGGAAGAAACGATGGGTTGTGTGGTGGTATTTATTGGTGAAATGGTGAGGGTGTAGGTGAGATTCCACCATAAGCATTATTGTGAGAAACATTAGTTAATTTTGAGGTGGTTGCTTTTGAGTCAAGTGGCACTTAGTGGTGGGTCCAACGTGGTCTTTTGAGAAAGTTGTGGGACCTACAAGATTGTTGTTTCATGCTTAGTCATGAAGAAACAAAACAGGTGGGAACCTGGTGTACACGTGGCTGTGGTGGGTTGGTTGACTGTACAAGAAGCCAATAGGACGGGGTGTTGATGACGTGGTTACACGTTTTTGGGGTCATTTGGGATATCACATGGTATATGAATCTTGAAGTATTTGGTAATTAAAATCTACCACCATTAACAACATTGATGCTTGATGTTTGATGCAAACTAGTATGCGATGGGGCGGAACATCCATACCACTTAAGGACGTTGATAGTAAGGGATATATGAATGTTGATGCAGTATTGAACTGGCTTTTTCAAAAACCTCAAAAACTTCAATTGGTTGTTATTCATATATAGTAATAAGTAAATAGCGGTGTCTCTTGTTACAATTTTATAATTCTTCGTTTACTTTTGCTGTTTTTTTTAAATCTAATAAAAATCTGATCTCTGTTTTTTTTTTCATAATTTTTTAATATTTATAACTATCATATATTTTTCTCATTTCTCTTTATCCACTTAATATAAATTTATTTTTCACTTATCTTTCTTAATTAACTCTTAAATTTTTATCATAACTATTTAATATTATATAATTCAAATAGTCTATTACATCGGTTTTGAACCTAGTAAATCAATATAGTAGTCATGAACTAATATAGTTCACTAAGAAAGTGGAAGACTTTCCAAGTCATGTGCAAGAAATATACACCCTTTACATATTCAAAGTTATACATGTCTTTATTATTATAAATTTCCATGCATTTTAGGAGTTTTTACTAATTGCAATGTTGAGTTTGATACTAGTTTGCTCGTTACCAATGAAAAAAAAATCATAGTATCACCATGAAAATATTAAGAATTGATCACTAGCAGATTGCCAATGGACATTACCACTCACCCTGAGGTATTCACAACTGTTTTTCATCGACACATCAGCGACAAGTTTTTCATTGGTAATTACTGTTTCTTATAATATATTAAAATTAGAGATAAGATATCTCAAATATGATACAAAACATATATCAAATAAAAAAATGCACTTATATTAAATAAGTTTACAAAACAACATACTAGCGAGTAAAAATAATGGTCCCCAAAAGGATAATTTGATGGTAAAAAATATACTACCAACCAAATTATTATAGGTTTAAATCCTGCAGCGTATAGATATTATGATTGTTTTTTTAGGTAATGGTAATTGCCTGATATAAAAAATCTACTAAAGTAGAGGGGAGGGTCCTAGGGTGGTATGTCGACGCACAAAAATGTGAAATGGCTTATTCAACTTAATCTTATCATCCATAGGCTTTCGTACGGCCTCCAACCTATGTTAGAGCATGTTTTCAAACTGCATGTGCATCTTATTGACCTTTGCCTCTACTCCTCCCTTACTTGTTAATCAATCTTCATCTTTGTCATTTTTGTAAAGTGTGATTATTTGCATATGTGTTAAGTTTTATTGTTCATTATTTTTTTTGGTAATTATTGTTTTTATTGAGTTAAGGATGGATATATATATATATACACACACACATTGTGAAATGTGATTCTTTGTACACGTGTGAAGTTTTATTGTTCATTAGATTTGATTGGTAATTATTGTTTTTATTGAGTTAAGGATGGATATATATATATATATATATATATATATATATATATATACACACACACACACACACACACACATAAGGGAGGGTTATTGAAAAAATCAAGAATTATGTAAAACCAAAGAAAACCACAGAAATCTTTATAATAATTCATGATTTTTTTATTCTTTTAATTGGTAAAAAGTTATTTAAGTATTTGTTATGTTAATGTTGAACATAAATACAAGAATGAAATTGATAAAAAACAAGTTAAATCTGGTATTAACTTCAAGACTTTACTTTTGATTAAAATGATAACTAAATAACTATCTTTTAAGACTCGTTCGTTCATAAGATTACCATTTACCTGTATCAAGTTGTCTACTTTTCTTAATAAGTTAACGATTCAAGAAAACCGAAACTTATAATCAAGCACACAACTTTATTACAAATAAGCCTTTTAAATCAATCAAAACATAAATTTCATTCAATAGTCTAATGTTCATTACAAAAACCTAATTAAAGCATACTAATTGTCTCACTTAACAAGAATCGTATTCCCAAAAACAATCAAGAAAGACCTAGCCACGTGGCATCTTCAATATTGTATCTTCAATCTTGCTTTTAATGATTATCAATGATGATTTGGAATAAGTTGAAAGCACCAAAAATCTTCTCGAATTTGCTAGATTTCATGCAGGGAAAGTTGTTTTTCGGGTTGGTATTAGATAGGTTTAAATAAACTTGAAATTCAACAAAATTCGAAAGTTGTTCAGCCAACCAGCGTATGATACGCCAGCCCTGAACGTATCATACGCCTAACTCCATCTTCATACGCCTAACTTTTTATTCTTTTTCTCAAACATGGCCATAAATACGCCGTCAATACGCCGCCCGGTGTATTATACACCGGTATACCTCAACTTGGGCCTTTTTTTGTAGCTTTTGTAATTTGCGTATTCAGTGCTTATAGTTTTGTGTTTTTCTTTGTTTCCCTTGAAATGTACTTCCTTAAGATACGAAACCAACAAAACCAAACTCACACAAAGTCATCTCTTTACACCATAATCATAACATAGTTATATGCATTTAAATAAGATAAACATTGGATTCTTGTTACATGATCAGTCTTACGTATACGTAACAGTATGTTAAACGAAAAAATTTACGTATACCTAATCTATATGTGACGTCCATGTAAAACTATATTACGGTTTTTATTTGATCTATATTCCTATCTGTATATGAACACACATATATAGATGGTAATGATAAAAAAATATATAAGTTATATGATCGGTTTTATTGGTTTTCTCTAGTTTTTACATAATAATATGGTTTTCTTAATATCCCTTCTTCTCTCTCTATCTCTCTCCCCCCCCCCTCTTTATGTTTCTCTCCCTCTCTCTCTCTATATATAATATTATATTTATGTGCAAATAATCTTTTCTTTGAGCAACAATCTTACTTCTTATACAATATCACTATTCATTGTTGTATTTGAAGACTCGACCATAAGAATGGAGATGTCTATTTACACATCATGTCAAGTCAACGGCCCTTTGTATTTACGTGTAAATAACTAAATATTGTTAGTTGTATTTTGACACGTGAACTTTTCCTCGAAACCGGGATTATATAGATTAATTAATCCAATTACATGATTAATTGATTTATAAGATAACTTCTGGTGTCAAACTTTATAAAAGCAAAGTCTTTTCAAGTTTTTATTGAGGTGGTTAGTGGCATAAAACTTGTGTTAGCTTTCCAATATTTGTGGTTAAATAAATAGTATGTCTAAATACTTTATCCTTACTTAATCAACATTACATACTTATTTATACTTAAACAATAATCAAAATGTTTTCTAGAGTTGGTGTAAAAAGTTACATTCTTACAGATATAAGAGTTCGAACTTATGTTTTTCTTAAATAAATAAACTTTTGTTAATTAAGAAAATTGATAAATAGTGTTGACTGGCTGGGGTCTATGGATGTTTAATGGCCCTCTAATGATCATTAAGAAGTTATCTCTTGACAATTCATAGTTTCATAATGGTTAAGAGCTTTAATTCTGAACGGTAAATTTTTTTATAGATGGTGGTATATTTAGTAAACACGTCACATGAGGGGTTAAGTTTGGGCTTCTTTTACAAGGGGGTTCATCGCCAATGCTAATGGCGATGACTAACCTAGGCACCAAGGAACGTTCTAACAATTGTAAGTGATTGTCATTTATATTTGCGATGAGTATAATATGAGTTGAGGGATCACCAATCCTGATTGTGATGAATTGAAGTGATCATCAATTCTATTGGTGATGAATTGGGTGATCGCCAATCCTTATGGTGATAAGCTGAAGTAATCATCAATCCTAATGGCGATGAGTTAAATGTCCTTATATATCCTATGACAAAACAAGTGTGTATGATTAAAGCTTAGGTAGGCATCACTATTCCTATTGGTGATCCCTTTGTGCGAGATACTCAAAATGAACCCCCTTATGAAAGGTATCTCCCTCACAGACGTAGATGTAAAAAAACTCCTAAATGATTAATAGATAACATCTTAATAGTTACTTATATATTAACTATTCAGACTTAAAGTTATCTTAATTATTAAAAAGCTTTAAACCATTAAGCAGCAGCCTTTTGTTGCTTATTAAAAAACTACCAAATAGTCCTTTAGTTTTGGTTCCACCCTTGAATGAAGCATTGATATACTTAAAATCTATGGGTTATATGATCTTTGTTTTCGTTAACTTAAGTCTATTAAAGCTCTACTATAAATAGTTTAAGAAGACATACTAATGGAATTTAGTGTATATCTACTTCGTATAAGCAAATGGTAGTGGGTTTAGTTGTTAGAGTGTAGGATATGATGATTTTTTTCTAAGACATACTAATGGAATTTAGTGTATATATACTTTGTATAAGCAATTGGTAGTGGGTTTAGTTCTTAGAGTGTAGGATATGATGATTTTTTTTCTAGAAAATTTTAGGGGTTAGGTTTTAAAAGAAATGAAAAGAAAAAGGTATGATAAACCGTTGTATGTTTAACATATATGCTTTGTTCGTTGCTTAGAGAGATATGTCATTTACGGCTAATTAAGCTATATCACTACAAGAAAGTGAGTCTATAGCAACGAAAATATGGCACCTTATAGCAACGACATGTCGTCGCTATAGCTAATTTTGACCTATAGCGACGACATGTCGTCGCTATAGAGTTCGTTCGTAAAAGTTAGTTGTAATAGGCTGATATGTCGTCGGGATAGAGGTCGTCGGCATAAGTTTTTCTATAGGAACGACAAATCGTTCCTATAAGTGTCGTGGTTTCTGATTTTATCGAATAAAAAAAATAAAAAAAATAACAAAATGAGATCAATAGCGACGACATGTCGTCGCTATAGGTGTTTTTTAATTTTTTTTTTAAAAAAGGAAGACACCTATAGCGACGACATGTCGTCGCTATAGGTGTTTTTTAATTTTTTTTAAAAAAAGGAAAATACTCTATAGCGACGATATGTCGTCGCTATTGATCTCATTTTTTTTATTTTTTTATTTTATGCAGAACCTTATTTTTTTAAAAAATTTAACAAACATATAATCAAGAAAAATCCAATGCAAGTTTAACAAACTAATAATTCATACAACTTCAAATATAAGTTTAACAAACAGATAATTCATACAATTAGTTTAAAATTCAACAAAATCTAACAAAAATACAAACGCTAATGAGCACCAGGTGGTCGTTGCTGCTGCCAGTAGCGCATCATTTCCATCTGCTCTTGAAGTAATCGTTGCATTTCTTGTATTTGTTGTTGTTGTTGTTGTTGGATTTGTTGTTGTTGTTGTATAGTTTCTTGATTTTGTTGTTGTTGTTGTCTAAGTTCTGCAACTTCATCATGCAAATGTTGTGTTGGAGGAGGTTGCGAGCTACAAAAATCAGGGGTGGGATGTCTCACCACGCGACCAACACCTCGTATATGTCCTCGCCTTTGACCTAAGTTACGCTCAATGCATTGAATCTCATCAACAGCAGATGAGTCTCCACCGGTCTCGCTAGAGGATCTCACATACTCCTCTTGAATTCTTTCCTGCATTAAACTTATTGAATATTTGTCAAACGGATCATTTTGACCAAAACACACTTAAATATACTAGAATCACACAAAAGTTAGTTCAAATGGGTCATTTTGACCCAAACACACTTAAACATATTAGAATCAATTAAAAGTTAGTTCAAACGGGTCATTGTCACCCAAACACATTTAAGCATACTAGAATCAATCAAAAGTTAGTTCAAACGGGTCATTTTGACCCAAACACACTTGAACATACTAGAATCACACAAGAGTTAGTTCAAATGGGTCATTTTCACCCAAACACATTTAAGCATACTAGAATCGATCAAAAGCTAGTTCAAACGGGTCATTTTGACCCAAACACACTTAAACATACTAGAATCACACAAGAGTTAGTTCAAATGGGTCATTTTCACCCAAACCATTTAAGCATACTAGAATCAATCAAAAGCTAGTTCAAACAGGTCATTTTGACCGAAACACACTTAAACATACTAGAATCACACAAGAGTTAGTTCAAATGGGTCATTTTCACCCAAACACATTTAAGCATACTAGAATCGATCAAAAGCTAGTTCAAACGGGTCATTATGACCCAAACACACTTAAACACACTAGAATCACACAAGAGTTAGTTCAAACGGGTCATTTTCACCCAAACACATTTAAGCATACTAGAATCGATCAAAAGCTAGTTCAAACGGGTCATTTTGACCCAAACACACTTAAACATACTAGAATCACACAAGAGTTAGTTCAAACGAGTCATTTTCACCCAAACACATTTAAGCATACTAGAATCCAACAAAAGCTAGTTCAAACGGGTCATTTTGACCTAAACACACTTAAACATACTAGAATCACACAAGAGTTAGTTCAAATGGGTCATTTTCACCCAAACACATTTAAGCATACTAGAATCGATCAAAAGCTAGTTCAAACGGGTCATTTTGACCCAAACACACTTCAACATACTAGAATCACTCAAGAGTTAGTTCAAACGGGTCATTTTCACCCAAACACGTTTAAGCATACTAGAATCAATCAAAAGCTAGTTCAAACGGGTCATTTTGACCCAAACACACTTGAACATACTAGAATCACACAAGAGTTAGTTCAAACGGGTCATTTTCACCCAAACACATTTAAACTTACCCAGTCCGATTCTGCAGTTGCATTCACCCATCCCGTGCCTTCTCTGAAATGCATCTTCTGAAAGAGATCAATCGGTCCACTCCCCTGTGAATAATAAAAATTCTAAGAAATGCATCTTCCGACAGTTAATACTTATTTTTATAATAAAAATTATACTTTTACCTCCATATGTCTCTTCTGTGCATATGATTGGCTCCCATGGAAACTCAAATAGCGTTGTTTACCTCTGTTTAATTTGTTTGCCTCAGATCGGCTCCTATAAGCAGGATCTAAGAACAACTCATTAATCACCCGAGCCCATGCTTGCGGGTCAGTTCCCTTAGGAGGACAAGTTAACACTGTTTCCACGTCATCATAACCACCCACATCATCAAAATGAGATTTTAGATCTTGCTTTCGATCTTTATAGGCTCTTTGACACTCGGCATTGATTCCGAGCCTTACGCCTTCCCACTGTTCGGATTCCCTCCATCTAGGAAGGTCAAAATATTCCTACAAAACATGTAATTAGAAAACATGTAATACTTATATAATTAAAATACGATAAAAACACAACATTGTATACTTACAAAAAGTGTGGGATATATGGCTCTCTTAAACTCATCGGGAACAGCTTGCCAACTGGGATAATGGAAAGGAACAACCTTACTAATCTCATTAGAGATTAACCTTATAAAATCCGAGCTGTTTTCTCCAACAAACTTATATTGGCCCCCCTTGCTTTCAACTTCGATCGGTAGTGGTTGGCCTTTGTTTTGCTCAAATTTTTTAAATAATTTAATGTTTTTTCCTTTTGATCTTCTTTTTCTCGCGGGTTGTGCTACATTAATATATGCAATTGAAAAGTTAGGAAACATAGATTATGTTCAACATAAATATGTATTTTTTAACTTTAACAAATAACTTACAAGACTCGCAACCTGTTGGGATCCTATTTGGATCCCCATGCGGAGGTAGATCCCCGCCATCCCCACCATGTCCTCGAGCAATATATGTTGACATGCTTCAACAAAAATAGACAATAAACATCAACAATATACCTATGCAAAGATAATAAACATTAACAATAAACACATACAAAAATAATTATGTTGTAAATATATAATAATAAACATAAACAATAAACCTAAACAAAATTAATAAACATACTTTCAATCGGAATCATCACTACAATAAAGGGTATCTACTGGATCATCTTCTTCGTCGTTTTCGTTATCATCATTTATATCATCTTCCTCGCAAGAATTGTATTCGTCTTCATCTTCATCTTCTTCATTATCATCAATAAAAATTTCATCATCAATGAATTGTGCACTTAATTCACCAACATCTAAAGTCGACTTCATGGGCAAGTAGCCTAAGTCGACTACCAATTTTCCAAATTTATCTGATTGCGCGTGTTGTATGACATTTGCCTCATTATCAATGAATTGTGCACTTGATTCACCAACTTCACAGCCTGAGTCTACAACCAAGTTATAATCAGATGATTGGGTGTCATGCAATATATCTATCTCGTTAACAACACTCATGGTTGGATGATCCCAAAGTTTTCGATGGTGAACGTCTTCAACAACCCTCCAATTATCGGTGGTTCGAGAAGGATCTTCAAGATAAAACACCTGTTTAGCTTGTGTGGCTAAAATGTACTGATCATCATCATACCATGTGTCGTTGACGTCGATAACAGTGACATTGTTTTGCTTGATTAACCTCTTACCAGATGTTTTGAACCATTTGCAACGAAATAGTACAACCGAGTAACCATCTATGTAGTTCAACTCTAAGATCTCCTCTAGCTGACCATAAAATGGAGTATCGTCTTCTCCTATTGAAACAACACCACTGTTTTGAGTAGTGTGTCGAACATCACGACTATGAACCACAAATCTAACACCATTGACTATGCAAGCAGTGTAAGAATATGCGTTTAAAGGACCATGTGCCAATGCCTTTAATTCTTTGATACCTTCTTGAGACAAAGAAGAAGAAGATGAAGATAATGATGATGATGTATTAGCTTTATACTTTAACCATGAAGAAAATTCTGTTTTCATACTTCGTCCAGGAAATTTAGATACAAATTCCGATTTGTAGTCACTAATTTCATTGCAATTGTTTAGAACAAACCAGTGTAATGATTTGTAGTCATCTTCACATAGCGCAATGATTTTCTTTTTAGACATTGGTCGACATTGTGATGAAAACACATGAAATTGTCTCTTTGGGATGCCAGAATCTGCATTTCTATCGGGTCGGTTGAATTTGGTTTGCATACCTTCAAGATACATAGAGCAGAATGCCAATGCCTCATCTGCAACATAACCTTCTGCTATTGAGCCTTCAGGTCTGGCTTTGTTTCTAACATATGCTTTGAGCTTTTTCATGTATCTTTCAAAAGGATACATCCATCTCATATAAATGGGACCACCAAGAATAGCTTCTTCAGGTAAATGAAGAACTAAATGAACCATTATATCAAAAAATGCTGGAGGATATATCAATTCCAAATTGCACAATATCTTTACCACTTCCTTATTTGTTTTATACATGTCACTCACATTTACTGATCTTACACATATTTTCTGAAAAAATGTACAAAGGTCAATGATTGTTGTGGACACATTTTTTGGGAGACCAACTTTCACCCCGATCGGTAGCAATCGTTGCATTAGGATGTGATAATCATGAGACTTTAACCCGATTATGCATTAATTTTGCTAAAAAGTTTAAAGAAGACATCCAACTACAACCGGGGTATAACTCGGTATTCAGCTCCTTAAATAATGCATCAAACTCCAGGTCAAAACCAGTTCCACCTTCGTCTACATTTTCTTCGTTAATATTCTGCTTCGCCATAACATCATCAATTACATCAAACATCTCATTATTTGTTGCTGGAATTGATTTTCTTGGAGCAAAAAGGTCTTTTATTTCTGAAGCACGTGGATGTTTCTCACCATGATAAGTCTACGTCTTATATGATTGTAGAAACCCATTGTCATGTATGTGGGCATAAATGATATCCAGATCCTGCCGACACCCATTGCAGCATCGTTTACACGGACAAAAAGCTTTTCCAAAACTATCGACATGGTTCTTGGCAATTTCTAGAAAACTACGAAGACCTTTTATAAATTCCGGAGAACTCCGATTTCGCAATTTAATCCAACTCTTATCAATTGTCATATCTATGGTATTATAAAACATGGAAATACAACTTTATCAATTAACATATACACAAAGATGTACTAACATTAAATTCATATACACTTACATATACATACATACAAGCATAATCACAACACATAATCACTTACAAGTATACAAACATACAAATATAAAGCATACCTACATACACAATTACAAAAATACAAACATACTTACATACAAGTATACAACATACTTACATACACACTTACAAGTATACAAAAAACATACAAGTATACAACATACTTACATACACAATTACAAAAAACAAACATATAATATACTAATGAACAAACATATAAACATAAATACATACAAACATTCACATACAAAATTTACATAATTACATACATATAAACATATACATAAACAACTAAATACATCAAACCATATACATATAAATTAACACATATAAAAATACATACAAACTTAAAACCATGAAAATATATATAGTGGCATTTCATCAAACACTTGGTGTGCATAACCTAATCTACCATTAAACTTACATACACTAACATATATATACACTTTTACAATCATACAAACCTTATCACAAACATATTCACTAAACAACACTTAAATCATAAGCTTTAAACGAATTTCATACCTTCAAATCTTCAAATCCTTTAATTTCAAGCTTTAAACTTTAATCCCACCTAAAACATAAAAATTTAGATAAAACTTATAAAAACAAGATTATATAACTTCATTATAGTAAAATAACATCATTCTTACCTTCAAACACTTCAATTTGATACCAAATACGTATATAAAACGAGATGAAAATCGTGAGAAAAATTGGGTTTTTTTGGGTGGAAAAATGGGCAGAAGGTCTGAAATGCGATTTAAGGGGTCTGCACTCTATAGCGACGACATGTCGTCCCTATAGAGTAAAAAAAGTCGTCCCTATAGAGTCAAAATTAAAAAAATTAAAAAAACCTGTCCCGACGACATGTCGTCGGCACAGAGAAATTATTTTTTTATATTTTTTCTCTATCCCGACGACATGTCGTCGGGAAAAGTGGATTTTAATTTTTTTTTTTAAATCTGTAAGTTGAGATAGAAAAAAATAAAAAATTAAATAACCTAACCTGTCCCGACGAGATGTCGTCGGCACAGAGAAATTATTTTTTTATATTTTTTATCTATCCCGACGACATGTCGTCGGGAAAAGTGGATTTTAATTTTTTTTTTTAAATCTGTAAGTTGAGATAGAAAAAAATAAAAAATTAAATAACCTCACCTATGGCGACGACATGTCGTCGGTATAGGAATTTTCATAAATCCCGCGTATTATTTTGAAGCCCGCCAACTATATACCGACGACAAGTCGTCGGTATAGAGTTTGACCAGTCAAAAATCCCTATTACTATATAGCGACGACATGTCGTCGCTATAGACCAAACTATACCAGCGACTTATGTCGTCGCTATAGATGTCGTCGGGACAGAGCTAAATCGTTGTAGTGTATGAAGGATAGTGCTAAACAAAGTAACCTTAAGATAGATTGATACCGTGAATTATTGTATTACAAATTAGCACACAAATGGCCAGCATGAGGCCGACAGGTATTGCTTTTTCTAACTGCAGTTAACCTATTTCTAAATATTCCACTTTGTTTTTTTCTAATAACGATTTTAATATTTTATAGTATGAAGGCATAAGATGCAACAAGATTTATAAATTAAAGATTTTAATATTTTATTGTATAAAGTTGTTATTAGGTATATCGTAAACTTAACTTTAAAAGTTTCTCTTTTGACATGAAAAACTACAATAAATCAGGCTTATGTATTGTACATGTTAAAGCAAGTAAATTGTTTATATGACTTAAATAAGATTTAAAAAAGTTACATGATAGTTTATTACATACGTATAGACGTTTCATATAACTTTGTAACCTAGTTAGTCAAATTTAAATAAGATTAGAGTTTAAATTATGACATTACGTATATTAGGAATGAATATAGTTTAAAAAAAAAAAACATTTGTATTGATGTACTAAAAGGGAGGTATTAAATTTTAATACATGAAAAAGAAAATTTTGAAGTTTATTAATATATATAACAAAATTGTATCAAGTTTGATTTTAATCCTTTAGTAAAGTATATTTTTAAAAGTAACTTGAATCTCCACTCATGATTAAAAAAAGGTATCACGTTATTCTATATTTAATTAACTTGTAAACCAAATTTTAAATGTGTTAGTTAAGTTATATAAGGCTATTAGATTCGTAACATTAAGTTAGGTTTCGTTTAGTAATGTAGGAGAAGCATAGCATGTGATTGGAGTTCATGATGATAAAGGTGACACACATAAAGCTGGGAGTATTACATACTTTATATGTAACTAACGCTATCCATGCATGCATGTTACTCTAAATCTAACTAATTACGACTGAACCTTTTCGCCGAATATTTATTTGTCATTGCATGAAAAATAGTAAATTATTCAATTTGTTTAAAAGAAAAAAGGATTTGTGGTTCTTTTTATCTGTCGTCCTCAGATCTAAGTGTGAATAAGATAGGGTGAATATCTTGGACATGTTTTTATTACACTTGATACAAACACTATATTTGTATATTGTTACACCAATTGAGTACAAAAATACGTAATTCAACAATAACAAGAAACAAAGAAGACGAACTTCAAAAATACAAAAAAAAACTTTATTCAAATGATTATGGTGATTGTGAACAGTTGTTATTCTCCCACAGATTACACAGGATCCCTATTTATAATGTTAATCGACCAACTAACTATAACGATCAAATTACACACTCAATATATAATTGAGAATTTATATTTAGGACCTTAGACTAATACTTCTGAAGCAGGAACTATCCTTTGGAAAACTTCCGAAGCAAAACTCTAACACTTCCAATACTACCAAAACTTCCGAAGCAAACATAACCTTCGGAAGATTCTGACTAAGCTTCGGAAGAATCAGATTAAGCTTCAGAGCACTTCCGAAGCAAACATAACTTCGGAAGATTTCACCCAAGCTTCGGAAGAAAAATGTTAAGCTTCGGAAGATAATTAACTTCGGAAGAAACACTTGTTTTGACTTTTATACTATGACGATCTTAAAAATAAGGTTAGACAAATTAAAATTTTGGAAATTATTATAAGTTAGTATCATAGTATACACAGTAGATCAAGAATTGCTAAGATGACTTTATTTAATAAGAATTGTTATCTATATGTTTTAGCATGTATAAGTATGTGTATATGTTTCTTTAACGTGCATGCATACATAATTATTTACGTATATATGTGTATATTTGGGATATGATCATGTAAGTGCACCATAAGATATCTAATATACAAGCAAAACTACTATTAAGTGATGAACAAGATCAAAACTTAAAATAATTTTTAACAAAAGTCCACAGTGGACATATAAAAGCTCACAACGGACGTATAAAAGCTCACACCGGACGTATAAAAGTCCACAGCGGACGTATAAAAGTCCACAGCGGACGTGTAACAGTCCACAGCGAACGTGTAAATAACCCACAACGGACGTGTAAGGTTCTACAGCGGACGTGTAAGGTTCCACAGCGGACATGTAAGGTTCCATAACGGACATGTATGGTTCCACAGCGGACATGTGAGGTTCTACAGCGGATGTATAAAGGTTCCACAGCGGATGTATGAAGGGTTCACTGCGGATGTATAACAATAAACTTAAAAACTTAGGCTAATATTAGTCACTTGATTATTAAGATGTTTACACAAACTAGTCCAAATCAATAAATTACTAGAATACTTATTTAAAACTAATCATTAACTAAACACATAAACACATTAGCATGAGGAAATGACACCTATCCCCATTGCCACTCAACCCTCTTGGTAGTTGACACACACACCCCTAACTTGACACACATTAAGCCTACATAATAGCTCATCAAGACTAAGTAATCATTACAAGCTACTAACACACCCCTTATACTTCGACCGAACTTATCAACACCACCATCACCTTAGTGAACCACCACTACAACCCACCTCTCTCTACTTCTCTCAGCAACCATCGCAAACCAAAAATAACCTTCTCACCTCCAACACCCCCTCTTTCTCTAAGTTGTTTTAACACTAAAGAATCATCATTAACATCCTTTGAGGAATTGTCCAAGTTCAAGAACACCTTCCTTCAAGATTTGAACCCAAGGAGATTGAAGTCTTCATCAACCATCCTTTTCACCTTTCTTTTAAAATTATAATCAAGGTTAGAATTATGAAACTCTACAAATAAAAAGTTTGTGAAAATAATGTAAGTGTACAACATACAATTGAACCCTTATATATCATCACAAACTAATTACAAATTTCATAAAAACTTTGATTTCTAACCAAAATCAGTAACTAAGAAAATTTCAAAGGTGTTAATAAAAACAAAAGATTTAAATAAAGGGTTTAAAGATGTTAAACTAATTGATTATTACATGATTAACTAGGCTATACTAAGTTGAATACTCAAATTGACTATGATTGTTGGAATAAAAATCTAGAAAAATTATATAATGATCTCTATAATATATTGAAGTTACGGAATAAAATTTGTTAATTAATTCCTAAATATGATTAAGTTTTATAATTTAGAATATTTAATAAAAAGAAAAATAAAAAATAATAGTAAAAAGTAGATAAATCATGAAAATTTTACATAAAATGTGACATATTGTGTAGAACATTTTGTGTTTAGAATTTTTAGAGATAAATAGCTATTTCTACTATTAATTCAAAATATTATAAAAATTGCAGAAAAATACCAATAAGGATATATGAACTAAAGATTTTATATGATAATCTTTATATGAAGTTGCTATTGCTTGTAAAATTTTATAAATTTTGGAGATTTTTAACTACTATTTTCAAAAATTAAGTCTAAATTAAGGATATTTTTTACTATTAGAATAAGAAATTATTCTAACAGATAATTGTTTTCTAGGAAATATCTGATCAGTTGCTGAAACTAAGTTGAGTAACATAGCCTTCTTTTATTTATAAGTTTTGAGGAAAAAAACATACTATGTATTTTACTGTTGATGCTAACGTGAATACGAATTTTGATAAGATACTATCATTAATTGTCGTAAGTCACAGCCATTAATTCGCATAAGGAACCGTCAAATAATGTAGGTAGCGCTACTTAGGAACATGTTTCCTGCACCGACTAGACACAGTTAAGACTGTCGAATAAGTGTCGTGATGTTATATTATTTGATTCTGTAATTTATATGTGACAGTTATGAATCACTTAGCATGTAAGTAGGTTTGGTTATGGTCTAGTTTATGTTGCATTAGTAAGAAAATTTTGTTAAGTTATTAACTCTATTTTCTCACCAACTTTTTGTTGACTGTTTTGAGTATGTTTTTTCAGGAGAACAACATGTTTTATAATTTTGTTTACACGTTCAACTTGTTCAATGAATGGCATGAGTACGTAGGGCAGCTGTGCGTTTGGCTGACAGTAGATTTGTAGGATTTCAGTCTCTTTGTGGATGTTCACGTCCATTATTAGCTGGGAAATGTTGAATCTTTTGTTGATGGGTGATAAGAACTAGTGTAATAGTCTCATGTGAGACAAATTTTGTAATATGATGTAATCCAACAATATATATATATATATATGTATATATATATATATATATATATATATATATATATATATATGACTAATGAAAGTTTGGTTTATTTAACTGCTTTGAATGTATGTCTTTGTAATTAATGTGTTATGAGCCAAACGTCACACCCAAGCATCTCACGCTTCCGCCAGGATGTGACAGTTTGGTATCAGAGCCATTGGTTATAGAGAATTAGGTATTATTAGTAAATACCTAGACTATAACCATAAGCTCATATGATAGCAATTTTTCAGCATGGTTAAAACATGTATATATATTTTCTCTCCATGACTTTATGTGAACATGTCTTTGCTTAGACAATAATGAAATTTGTATATATGAGATGTATATGACTAATGTGTGAATGTGAGATTTTGTGAATTTATTTGACTAGTGATAGTATAAATTGAAATTTTGTAAGAATTTTTGCAGTATGAGTACTGGTAATTCTGATAACTACTATAATGAAACTGATCCTTCGGATCATAGAAACCGTAAGGAAATAACACCAGAAATAGAGCCTCAGGACCACGTAGAAATATCCCAACCAGAAACTAAGACCAATACGAAGCAGAAGTTTTTCGTCCGACGGGCACCCGTAACAATAGGAGGTTATACAATTATGACCCCAAGGAAGAGTGTATGACGTGGTAAGAAGTTTTCAACTAATAAGGTTAAAGATCCAGAAAATAGAAACCCAGAAACCTTTCCCACGACATCTGACATGACACCCACAATTTAACCTGACAATTCTAAAACTGAAGAAAGAGGAATTAAGAGGCAAAGGTTGGAAGAATGTCAGATGGAAACTACCAACCAGATTCTTAAGAAAGTTAAGAAGATACAACGAGAAATTCGGATGATCCAAGCAGATGTCAATGAAGTGAAGAAAGGAAGCAAAAGTATCTTCACTAAAATATGAAGCTGGGTTTGGGAAAAAAATTAGAAACATAGGAAACCCTATCTATTATGTGATTACTTTAAATATGTAGAATAAAAATATAATGAAATATTTTGTTATGACTATTAAATATTAGGATATAGTTAGAGTAAAATTTTGTGATATTAATATAATTGGTATGTAGTGAAAAATGCTGCCAAGGAAAAATACTCAGCCTGTACAAAGAACTACACGTGCTGGACGACCAAGAACTAGGTCGGGAGAAGAAGCTCCGCCAGTAAATCTCACTGGAAATGAGAACGAAAGAATTTCTCAAATAGTGACTCAATAATTGGAAGCTACAATACCTACGTTAGTAACTCAACTCCAACAGACCCTTAACTTTGGAGGTATACCGCCTGGAGAAAATAGACTAGGAAATGCCAACGGATTAGAACACCATGAGGAAGAAGTTCTAGATGGAGTTAGAAAAGGGTGCTCTTATAAGACTTTTATGTCCTGTAAATCCCGAGACTTTGATGGAAAAGGTGGAGCAGTGCAAGCATTACGTTGGTTAGAGGAAATGGAGTCAATAATAGATATCAGTGATTGTGCTGATAATTGTAAGACTATGTTCGCTTCACATTCTCTTAAAGAAGAAGCACAGTCTTGGTGGAAGATGAAAATCCAAACCAAAGGAAGAAATGCTATGAATGGATTAAGTTGGGAAGAATTTAGGAACCTAGTAATTGAAAAATATTGTCCCTATAATGAAATAGAAAAGACGGAAGCGGAATTTTTGGAACTAGAAATGAAGGGTGCTGCATATCAGGAATATAAAGATAGATACAATGAGCTATCTAGATTGGTACCACATCAGGTGACAACAGAAACAAAAAGGATAGAAAGATATATCTGGGGTTTAGTACCACAAATAAGAGGATTGGTTAAATCTGTAAGGCCCAAGACTTTTCATGATGCAGTGGCTTTATCGGGAAGTTTAACTGATGAGATGATAAGGAATGGATCATTAGCTGATCCAAAAGTAGGAGAGAAAATAAAATGGAACAACAACAACATAGGAAGGAAATTTGGAGGAAACTAGAATAAGAAGATAAACAGGAATCCGAAAATGAACTTTATGGGAATTACACATGAAAGGAGGCCATAGACAGAAGGTCAACCATGGTGCAATACATGCAAAAGATACCATGATGGGAAATGTATGCTGGTAATCTGTTATTATTGCAAGAAGAAGGGACATACATCAAGAGAATGTAAGGGACCCGCAAATCCTAAGCCAGTGTGTTACCAGTGTGGAAAAGAGAATCACCTTCGCAATGAATGTCCGGAGCTAAAAAGGAAAACTCTAAGGAATAGGAATCCAGACAATGCGCATGGTCAAGCATTTGTACTTCAAGCTGAAGAAGCATGTTAGGAACCAGAAGTTGTGATGGGTACATTCCTTATTAACGATCAATACACATCTGTATTATTCAATACGGGAGCAACTCGAAGTTTTATTTCAAATACATTTAAACCCTTACTTAGACTAGCATCCGAAAAACTGAAAAATAGGTATATGATAGAACTAGCTGATCGAAAAATGATAGAGGCTAGTGAAGTTATTCCTAACTGTACCTTAAATTTAGATGATCATCGCTTTGATATAGATTTGATTCCTATTAAATTTGGAGGTTTTGATGTTGTTATGGGTATGGATTGGTTAAGTAAAAATCAGGCTGAAATTATCTACGGAAAAAGAATGATTAAAATTCATTTGATTAAGAATAATAAAATTCTTGTCATATATGGTGAGAAACCTGGAGGTGCTATGAAGATAGTCTCATGTAAGAAAGCCCAGAAATATTTGAGAAAGAAACATCTAGCATTTCTAGCCCATGTAGTTGATACAAAATCAGATAAGAAGAACTTAGAAGATGTTCCTGTTATTAGAGAATACCCAGAGGTATTTCCTGATGAATTACCAGGATTGCCACCCCTTTGTCAAGTAGAATTCAAGATTGAATTAGTACCAAGGACTGCCCCAATTGCCAAATCTCCATATCGTTTGGCGCCAACCGAAATGAAAGAGTTAATTAGTCAACTCCAGGAATTATTGGACAAGGGATTTATACGTCCTAGTGTATCACCTTGGGGAGCTCCAGTTTTATTCGTAAAGAAGAAAGACAGAACCTTTAGGATGTGCATCGATTATAGCGAGCTTAATAAAGTAACTATTAAGAATAGATATCCTCTCCCTAGGATAGATAACCTATTTGATCAGTTGCAAGGATCTAGTTACTTTTTAAAAATTGACTTAAGGTCAGGATATCACCAGTTAAGGGTGCGAGATGAAGATATACCTAAGACTGCGTTCCGAAATCGATATGGCCATTATGAGTTCCTTGTAATGCCATTTGGTTAACTAATGCTCCAGTAGTATTCATGGATCTAATGAACAGAGTATGCAAACCTTACTTAGATAAATTTGTCATAGTCTTTATAGACGACATTTTAATCTATTCTAAAAGTAAGGAAGAACATGAGAAGCACCTAAGGCTAACTTTGGAGTTACTTCGAAAGGAAGAACTGTACGCCAAATTCTCAAAGTGTGAATTTTGGAAAAGAGAAGTACAATTCTTAGGACATGTGGTTAACCAAGAAGGAATTCAGGTCGACCCGGCAAAGATCGAAGCAATTAAGAAGTGGGAAGTTCCAAAAACACCAACTGAAGTACGTCAATTCTTAGGATTGGCTGGTTATTATAGAAGATTTATAGAAAATTTTTCTAGAATAACTCAACCTCTGACAGAATTAACTCAGAAAGATAAGCCATATGTTTGGGAAGAAAGACAGAATGTTGCATTTGAACTCTTGAAGAATAAATTATGCAGTGCTCCTATTTTAGCTCTTCCAGATGGTACAGATGATTTTATAGTATATTGTGATGCATCACATCAAGGTTTTAGATGTGTTTTAATGCAACGGGATAAGGTAATTGCATATGCATCCAGACAACTCAGAGGAAGTGAAAAGAATTATACTACTCGTGATTTAGAATTAGGAGCAGTAGTATTTGCACTTAAAATTTAAAGACATTATCTATATGGAACTAAGTGCATAATTTATACAGACCATAAGAGTTGGCAACACATATTTGATCAAAAAATGCTAAATATGAGACAGAGAAGATGGGTGGAATTACTAAGTGATTATGATTGTGAAATCAAGTGTCACCCAGGAAAGGCAAACATAGTGGTTGATGCTCTAAGTAGGAATGAAAGAACTAAGCCATTACGAGTTCATGCTATGAGGATGGAATTACACTCGGATTTGATAAGTCAAATTCGAGAAACCTAGCAAAAAGATGAATCAAGAGATGTGATGAGGCAGAACGAACAACTAGAAGCTGCTTCAGATGAAATCCTGAAATTTAGAGGAAGAATTTGGATTCCTAACAATGACATGCTTAGAGAAACTATTCTACGGGAAGCACATAAGTCAAGATATTCAGTACATCCAGGAAATAATAAGATGTACAAGGATTTGAGAAACCAGTATTAGTTGCCAGGTATGAAGAAATCAGTTGCAGAATTTGTAAATGTGATATCTGTTCAAGAGTCAAAGCTAAATATCAAAAACCCTCAGGATATTTACAACAACCAAAAATCCCTGAGTGGAAGTGGGACCAGATTACCATGAATTTTGTAACTAAATTACACAGAACCTCAAGTGGGTACGACACAATATGGGTTATAGTCGACAGACTGATTAAGTCAGCTCATTTCTTGCCAATCAGTGAAGATTATAAAATGGAGAAATTAGCAAGGGTTTATATGAAGGGAATTATGTCTAGACATAGAATACCCATTTCAATAATATCTGACAGAGATAGTAGATTTACTTCAAGATTCTGGCAGACTTTCAAACAGCATTAGGAACTTAGGTAAATATGAGTTCAGCATACCATCCAAAGATAGATGGACAGAGTGAGAAAACAATCCAGACATTAGAAGATATGTTACGAGCATGTGCGTTAGATTTTGGTGGTAACTAGGATATACACTTACCTTTGATAGAATTTTCATATAACAATAGCTACCATACTAGTATTGGAGCAGCTCCATTTGAAGCTTTATATGGAAGGAAGTGTAGGTCACCTTTGTGTTGGAATGAGGTGAGAGATAGACAGCTTACAGGCCCAAAACTTATACAGGAAACATCTGATAAAATCAGTGAAATTAAGGGCAGATTGAAGGCAGCACGTGATAGGGAAAAGCGTAATGTTGATAAAAGAACAAAGCCTTTAGAATTTCAAAAAGGAGACAAGGTGTACTTAAAGGTATCACCATCAAAAGGAATTATCCGATTTGGAAAAAGAAATAAGTTAAACCCTAGGTATGTTGGCCCTTTTGAAATAATAGATAGAATTGGCCCTGTAGCATACAAGTTAGACCTACGTCAGGAATTAAGTGGAGTACATAACACTTTCCATGTATCTAACTTAAAAAAATGTCTGATTAATGAGACGTTAAGGATACCAATAAAAGAAGTCAAAATAGATGAGAAACTTCATTTTGTGGAAGAACCAATGGCAATTATGGATAAGGAAGTAAAAAGGTTAAAGAGAAGTAAGATCCCAATAGTAAAATTAAAATGGAATTCAAAACGAAGACCTGAATTCTGTCACACCCTCAAAATCCATGTGACCTCTCGTATTTTTGTTAACGTTTGTTAAACGTCGTCATCTCTTGTAAGGGTGCGTTTTGTTATTAATGCAAGTACGAGGACTTATTTGTAATTCCTTAAAATTATTACAATTTGGATGTAATTAAATAGTTAAATAATTAATGATAATCATAATAAAATGATAAAATAACATTAATAATATTAAATAATTATAATAAGTGTTAAGGAATAAAAACAAAATGAGTTTAATATTTTAAAGCTTGTAAAAAAAATAATAATGTTGGGCATAAAATAACAAAAATATAAATTACAGGGGCTAAACTATAATTAATTTAAATTGAAACTTAAACTTTGGTTTTAAATTAACAAAACATAAACCGCAAGGGCCAAATGTGTAACTTATTTTGAAAACCCAACCCACCGCCCGTTTTCCCGGCCATGTACTCCGACCACCTCCGGCCGAGAGTCCGGCCACCTTAAATTCTCGAAATTCCTTTATATTAATCGAATTAAACCGTTCTATTCGAATCACTAAACTGTTTCGAACCCAATGATGACTTTTAATCTGATTTTGAACGGGGATACATTCAAACCCGAACTCGAAACCGAAACCATCACAAATCAAAAACCGTTCACCCTTTAAATCACAATAATAACGCAATTAATCGAGTATATACGTTTGGATAATCAAATGGAACTTAATGGGATGATTAATCCCACATAAAACAGTCTTAAACTCATTAAATTCGACATGAAACCCCCGACAATAATTCTATAGCCGTTGGGCAAGTTCTTGATCGAATTGAACCTATAAAACAGAGGGCAAATGCTCTCGACATCTTCTTTTCACTGTTTGTGCCCTCAATTTCACCAAAACACACACGCATCAAACATTCGATTCAAGAACCAGTCACGAGTCACGTTCGAGCTTGTAATTACTAACACAACATCAAAACAGGTAATTAAATGGGGCTTTACACTAGGTTTGATGTGGGAAATCAAAGCCCTAAGGTCAATTGCTGTATCAACATCGAATTGATAGTCAATTGGTTCGATTTCAATTCTAGGGTTCTATGGAATTTTGGGATTTTGCGAAACATTATTTTTAATCCAATCTTTCTATTAATTGACACAAATTGGGCTTTGGCCTAGCGGTTTGGAGTTTGTGTGGTGTGGCAAAGGGCCCGGGTTTGAACCCGAGGCCCTGCCACAATTTATTATTTTTTTTAAAGGGTTTTTGTAATATTTAAAATTCTGGAAAATATTTAAATACTATTATTAATTATATAAAAATCAATTATAATTAGAAATTAAATAAAATCATTTTCTTTTTAATTTTCTAGGAAATTTAATTAAGAAATTTCCATTTCTTTTATTTTAAAAATTATAAAAATTGTACAAAATACAAGTTGTTATTAATCTCAAATTGTAATGAGTTCCCATTTAATTTCTAGTAATTACAATTAAATAAACTCCTTATTGTTACACATTTGTTTATGATTTTTTTTTAAGAAAATAAATATACATATTTAAAAATGTACACTTATTGTAATTAATATAATTATTTTTAAACATTTAAATTTACAAATTATTATTTTATTTAAATAGTAAATAATACCATTTGAAAATAAAAGTTTAACTTTTATTAATAATCACTAAAATTCTTATTTAAATCATTTAATTACCAAAATAATAATAAATTACATCTATTCAATAACATAAAAATCATGGATTAACGGTTTATAAATATAATACCAAAATCATCATGATTAACTTAACACGACATTCTTTTAGGTTGATCGTTAACGAATCCTCGGTATCTTATACAAGACTTCCTATTTGTTCATCCTTATTATTCATGTGAGTTTTTCCATACCCCTTTTATCTATTTTCACACTTTGGGGTGAAACATGTTAACCTTATGATAAATACACTTGTAAACTCGTTTGAATCTTGTAAACACTTGGGCAATTCTTCTTATTTGTCGTGGTTGATTGAACTCTTGTAATTACCATGTGATGACTATAATATGTACAATCATTAACTATTGCTAGCCTGACGACGTCATAGATCTATGGGCCTGACAAGCCTACTTGGTATTAAACCAAGTACACTTAGCTAATCGTTTAATCTTGTAATCTTGTAATCTGTCAAGGTTTGATTGCTATATTTGTTCATCCATCCCTAGTTACTTTATTCAATAACCTATGACATGAATTGCCATCTTTTATACATATTTATGTATGAAAACTATGGAAAACTCACCAACATTATGTTGTCCTTTATTTTCAATATGTTTCAGGAAATGATAATGTTTAGCATGCCTTGAAGACTTACATACATCTAGGATTGGACCTAGACTAAAATAAAAGACATTGATCATTTTGTGACTTTGAATTTCTTATGTATTGTTAGATGTTTGAACTTGCTCTATTTCTTGGATGTATGTCATGAATATTGATTTTTAATAATATTGTCATTTTAAATTAGCGTTGTGTGGCATGAACAATCTTAACCCTCATATCTTGATGTTTCCGCCGTTAAGGTTGGGGTGTGACAGATTGGTATCAGAGCCCATAACTATAGGGATTTAGGTTATTAGAAATGGTGGCCTAGACTATAGTTAAACTAGGAACCCTTTTTATGACAATTGCTATGATCTTGTAAGTATGCTTATATGTCTATCTTGATGCATGACAAATTCCCTTATGTGCTATTTGCTTACATTTAGAAAATAGTGCCTTAGGAATATGCTTTGCACCTTGTAAACCCCAACTTTCTAATCTTCTTCTTATGCCTCTACGTTCCATCGCGTCTAATCTTTTCTAAACCTTATTCTCGACTACATGTGGAAACCTACGCATCTTGTCGAGTGAATTTTTTTTTCCTTAGACGATATGTCTAAATCTTGAAATTCTCATCGAGGTTTTAATACTGATAGCCTTAGGAAAGTGTGTGACACATAAACACCTGTATTCTGGATTTCCTGGCAAAAGGCCCTCGGGCTAAGGCAAGCATTTTGTATAAATCTCATTGCGAGACCTGTTATGCTTACCTGGGGATTTCTGGGATGAGTGCTAAATTATGGTCAACATACACATTTTTCCCGAGGAAATTAGGATTAAGTCACCTCGACGTGTCCATGTTCCTATTGGCCATGTGATACCAAATGGAACCATCCTGGCTGAATATAAATTATCTAAAACTCCTGTTTTCTTTGAACTGGTTTATCTCCAAATACTAATATTTTTCTTTATTTCTATCTTATAGAATGTCTCGTCATCATGGAAAACGTGCTACCTCCGACCGCAAACTCGCTGCAATGATCGCCCAGCAAATGGCCGCTGTACTTCCAACGATGGTTGCTGAACTTAGCAGCACCCTAATGGCCAACAACAGCAACAACATCAATGGAAACAATGGTGGTGGTGACAACAATGGTCAAGGGGAAAATAGCAACAACCAAGGTGGGAATAGTCGCACTTGCACATTCAAGCACTTCCACTCGTGCAAACCCACTAGCTTTAGTGGAAAGGAAGGAGCGACTGGACTTCTCGAGTGGTTCGAAAGTATGGAAAATACGTTTATCATCAGCGAATGTCCCGATGAACTCAAGGTCCGATATGCTGCAAGTGTCCTTCAACAACGGGCACTCACTTGGTGGAATAGTGAGAAAAGGAACCGAGAGACTGAAGTTGCCTTGGTGTTGCCTTGGGAAGAATTTAAGGACATAATGATCTAAAAGTTCTGCCCGAGGAGTGAATTGCAAAAGCTGGAGGAGGAATTCTGGAACCTCAAACAGGATAGTGGGAATCATTTGGCTTATTCCACCCGACATCATGAGTTGAGCATGCTCCTACCTCACATGGTGGATACCGTTCCCCGCAACATCGAGAAGTTTATTAAGGGGGTACCGCCTCAAATTCAAGATGCTGTGGTGGGTAGTAGGCCCACAACATTGGAGGAGGTGATTAATATCACCGCCCAGCTCACTGAAAACCATATTAGAGCTGGTACTCTGACGGTGAAAGGTGCCAAGACTGTTGTGAAGGTGACTCCTGAGGCTACAAAGGAGGTGAATGCCGAGTCGTCTTTCAAAGGCAAGAAGCGCAAGTTCACAGCGGCTCGTAATTAAGCGGTGACAGCATCAAATGCCCCTCAAAGGCAAGCTGTCATTGCAAACCAAGCCCCCGTGACAAGGGCTTATACTGGGCCGCACCCGATGTGCAATACTTGCAAGTACCATCACGCGAGTAACACTCCTTGCCGAGTTTGCTCATTATGTGGGATGTATGGACATCTGGTGGCTACTTGCCTTCATGCTCCTAATAATAAAGCGTTGGCTGCAAACCGAGTCTGCTACAACTGTGGCGAACTGGGTCATGTCCGTCCACAATGCCCCCGCAATGCGGGAAATGTGCCACAAGCTCGTGGAAGGGCATTCAACATCAATGCCAACCAAGCTCAAGCCAACAACAACGTGGTGAATGGTACGTCATTAATTTCTTTTAATTGTCTTGTTGTCTTGTAAAATCCCTACCTACGTTCATTATGCCAATAATAGGTTATTATTTGAGCAGGTATGTATCTTGTAAATAGTCGTTATGCTTCTGTACTATTTGATTCGGGTGCGGATAAGAGTTTCATGTCTTTAGAGTTCGAGCCTATTCTTTCCAAGCCGCGTTCTAATTTAGAGAGATCTTTTACGGTCGAAGTAGCCGATGGCAAGTCTGTCGAAGTCGGCGTCGTGATACGCGATTGCACCTTAAGTCTTAACGAGCACGATTTTCTTATCGACCTTATTCCTATGCAACTAGGGAGCTTTGATGTTATTATCAGTATGGATTGGTTAGCTAAGCAACACGCGGAAATTATATGCTTTGAGAAGTGCATTCGAATTCCTTTACCATCGGGTGATACCTTAAAAGTTTTTGGAGAGAGATCATCCCAAAGACTCAAACTCATGTCTTGTATCAACGTCCGCAAGTGCTTAAGTAAAAACTATGTAGTTTTCATGGCTTACGTAGTCAACACGAAAGCCAAGGGTATAGAACTGAAGGATATACCTATCGTGCGGGATTTTCCCGAGGTGTTTCCCGAGGATCTTAGTGGGTTACCTCCCATGCGAGAAGTTGAGTTCAAAATCGACCTGATTCCTGGTATGAATCCCGTGGCTAAGTCACCTTATCGTCTTGCACCATCTGAAATGTAAGAATTAGCTAGTCAATTGCAAGAGTTGACCAATAAGGGTTTCATTTGACCTAGCTCTTCACCATGGGGTGCACCCGTGCTATTTGTGAAGAAGAAAGATGGTTCTTTCCGTATGTGCATCGACTACCGGGAACTCAACAAGCTCACTATCAAGAACCGATATCCTCTTCCTAGAATTGATGATCTCTTCGATCAACTTCAAGGAGCTACACAATTCTCGAAGATCGATCTATGTTCTGGATATCATCAATTACGTGTTCACGACAATGATATTCCAAAGACCGCGTTTCGTACTCGATATGGACATTATGAGTTCATGGTTATGCCTTTTTGCTTGACTAATGCACCTGCTGTCTTCATGGATCTTATGAACCGGGTATGTAAACCGTATTTGGATAAATTCATGATCGTGTTTATTGATGACATTCTCATCTATTCCAAGACAAAGACCGATCATGAGTCGCACCTTCGTCAAGTCCTTGATCTTTTGAAGAAGGAACAATTATATGCCAAGTTCTCCAAATGTGAATTTTGGCTTGAAGAAGTCCAATTCTTAGGACATGTGGTGAATAGCCAAGGAATTCATGTTGATCCTGCAAAGATAGAAGCCGTGAAGAATTGGTGTGTTCCCACGACCCCAACCGAGGTTCGTTCTTTTCTGGGTTTAGAGGGTTTTTACCGTAGGTTCATTGAAAACTTTTCGAAGATTGCGAAACTGCTTACGGCGCTAACTCAAAAGAATAGACTTTTTGAGTGGGGGCCCGAACAAGAAGATGCGCTCGAGACGTTGAAACACAAACTGTGTAATGCTCCTATCCTAACCCTTCCCGATGGAAACGATGACTTCACTGTATATTGCGACGCGTCTAGTCAAGGTCTTGGTTGCGTTCTCATGCAACGAGGTAAGGTCATAGCTTACCCGTCGAGATAATTGAAGGTTCATGAAGTGAACTACACAACTCATGATCTCGAACTTGGTGCCGTAGTATTTGCTTTGAAGATTTGGCGATATTATCTCTATGGAACGCAATGCATAGTCTACACCGATCACAAGAGCCTTCAACATGTGTTTAATCAAAAGGATCTCAACATGAGACAAAGACGTTGGGTTGAACTAATTAGCGACTACGACTGCGACATTCGCTATCATCCTGGAAAGGTGAATGTTGTAGCCGATGTGCTGAGTCGAAAGATTCACAACAAGACTGTCTCGCTTCAAGAAATCCGAGATCGAAGACAATGGTTTGACACGTTAGGAGAATTTGACACCGAGATTCATGTGGATGTTAACGAGGCCACTATCATGCTTCAAAACATAAGGATTGGTAGTGATCTTGAGTTTTGCATCCGCGAGGCTCAACAAGCGGCGTTAACCGAGGAAGGGAAAGATGACGATCTGGCGTATAACGTTCGGTCACAACTGGAGACAAAACCGAACGGCATGTGGTATTTCTTGAACCGACTCTGGATTCCAAATCGTAATAATCTCCATCACTTCATTATGAATGAAGCTCATCAAACTCGATATTCTATTAATCCCGGGTCGGATAAAATGTACATAGATTTGCGTGGCCAATATTGGTGGCCGGGAATGAAGAAAGATATCACGTCTTATGTTTCCAAGTGCCTCACATGTGCAAGAGTCAAAGCTGAACATCAACAGCCTAGTGGTTTACTTGAACAACCTGAAATTCCTATGTGGAAATGGGAACCCATATCCATGGATTTCATCATGTACCCCTCGTGGCCATGATAGTATATAGGTGATTATTGACCGTTTGACCAAAACGGCACATTTCATACCAATACGAGACACCTACAAGGTTTCAAGATTGGCTCGTATCTACATCGATGAAATTGTGAGTCATCATGGTGTGCCCTTGTATATTATCTCCGATCGCGATACTCGTTTCACTTCGCATTTCTGGTCTTCTATGCAAGAGCTTTTGGGTACTCAACTGGATTTAAGCACGGCTTACCATCCTCAAACGGATGGTCAAACCGAGCGAACAATCCAAACCCTTGAGGACTTGCTGCGTCTTTGTGTCCTTGATTTTGGTGGTGACTGGGATACGCATCTGCCGTTAGCGGAATTTTCGTATAACAATAGTTATCACTCGAGTATCAAGATGGCACCATTCGAGGCTTTATATGGTCGTAAATGTCGTTCTCCGATTTGTTGGACTGACATTGGTGACAATTTCATCACTGGTCCTGAACTTATTCAAGAAACGACCGACAAAGTTTCCAAAATCCGAAACAACCTTGAGGTGGCTAGAAGTCGTCAAAAGAGTTATGCCGATAAAAGACGCAAACCATTGGAGTTTCAAGTCGACGACATGGTTCTTCTTAAGGTCTCTCCATGGAAGGGTGTTGTTCGCTTTGGGAAGAAGGGTAAGTTAGCCCCACGATTTGTAGGACCTTTCAAGATTCTGAAAAGAATTGGGAAAGTGGCTTACAAACTGGAACTACCTTCCGAACTTAGCGGGGTTCATCCTGTCTTCCATGTCTCAAACCCAAGGAAATGCCTGGCTGATAAAAATTTGCATGTTCCTTTAGAGGAAATTCAAATTGACGAGTCGTTGCACTTCGTTGAGAAGCCGGTCGAGATTATGGATCGAACGTTGAAGAAGACCCGTACATCTACCACACCGATCATCAAAGTTCGTTGGGAAAACAAGCGAGGAGCTGAATACACGTGGGAACGCGAGGATTTCATGAAGAAGAAATATCCCCATCTCTTCGCCTAGTCTTGTCTTTTAATTTCGGAACGAAATTTCTTAAAGTTGGGGACTTATTTTTATATTTTTTGTTAACGTTTGTTAAACGTCGTCATCTCTTGTAAGGGTGCGTTTTGTTATTAATGCAAGTACGATGACTTATTTGTAATTCCTTGAAATTATTACAATTTGGATGTAATTAAATAATTAAATAATTAATGATAATCATAATAAAATAATAAAATAACATTAATAATATTAAATAATTATAATAAGTGTTAAGGAATAAAAACAAAATAAGTTTAATATTTTAAAGCTTGTAAAAAAATAATAATGTTGGGCATAAAATAGCAAAAATATAAATTACAGGGGCTAAACTGTAATTAATTTAAATTGAAACTTAAACTTTGGTTTTAAATTAACAAAACATAAACCGCAAGGGTCAAATGTGTAACTTATTTTGAAAACCCAACCCACCGCCCGTTTTCCCGGCCATGTACTCCGGCCACCTCCGGCCGAGAGTCCGGCCACCTCAAATCCTCGAAATTCCTTTATATTAATCGAATTAAACCGTTCTATTCGAATCACTAAACTGTTTCGAACCCAATAATGACTTTTAATCTGATTTTAAATGGGGATACATTCAAACCCGAACTCGAAACCGAAACCATCACAAATCAAAAACCGTTCACCCCTTAAATCACAATAATAACGCAATTAATCGAGTATATACGTTCGGATAATCAAATGGAACTTAATGGGATGATTAATCCCACCTAAAACAGTCTTAAACTCATTAAATTCGACCTGAAACCCCCGACAATAATTCTATAGCCGTTGGGCAGGTTCTTGATCGAATTGAACCTATAAAATAGAGGGAAAATGCTCTCGACATCTTCTTTTCACTGTCTGTGCCCTCAATTTCACCAAAACACACACGCATCAAACATTCGATTCAAGAACCAGTCACGAGTCGCGTTCGAGCTTGTAATTACCAACACAACATCAAAACAGGTAATTAAATGGGGCTTTACACTAGGTTTGATGTGGGAAATCAAAGCCCTAAGGTCAATTGTTGTATCAACATTGAATTGATAGTCAATTGGTTCGATTTCAATTCTAGGGTTCTATGGAATTTTGGGATTTTGCGAAACATTATTTTTAATCCCATCTTTCTGTTAATTGACACAAATTGGGCTTTGGCCTGGCGGTTTGGAGTTTGTGTGATGTGGCAAAGGGCCCGGGTTCGAACCCGAGGCCCTGCCACAATTTATTATTTATTTTTTTAAAGGGTTTTTGTAATATTTAAAATTCTGGAAAATATTTAAATATTATTATTAATTATATAAAAATCAATTGTAATCAGAAATTAAATAAAATAATTTTCTTTTTAATTTTCTAGGAAATTTAATCAAGAAATTTCCATTTCTTTTATTTTAAAAATTATAAAAATTGTACAAAATACAAGTTGTTATTAATCTCAAATTGTAATGAGTTCTAATTTAATTTCTAATAATTACAATTAAATAAACTCCTTATTGTTACACATTTGTTTATGATTTTTTTAAGAAAATAAATATACATATTTAAAAATGTACACTTATTGTAATTAATATAATTATTTTTAAACATTTAAATTTACAAATTACTATTTTATTTAAATAGTAAATAATACCATTTGAAAATAAAAGTGTAACTTTTATTAATAATCACTAAAATTCTTATTTAAATTATTTAATTACCAAAATAATAATAAATTACATCTATTCAATAACATAAAAATCATGGATTAACGGTTTATAAATATAATACCAAAATCATCATGATTAACATAACACGACGTTCTTTTAGGTTGAACGTTAACGAATCCTCGGCAACTTATACAAGACTTCCTATTTGTTCATCCTTATTATTCATGTGAGTTTTTCCATACCCCTTTTATATATTTTCACACTTTAGGGTGAAACATGTTAACCTTATGATAAATGCACTTGTAAACTCGTTTGAATCTTGTAAACACTTGGGCAATTCTTCTTATTTTTCTTGGTTGATTGAACTCTTGAAATTACCATGTGATGACTATAATATGTACAATCATTAACTATTGCTAGCCTGGCGACGTCATAGATCTATGGGCCTGACAAGCCTACTTGGTATTAAACCAAGTATACTTAGCTAATCGTTTAATCTTGTAATCTTGTAATCTGTCATGGTTTGATTGCTATATTTGTTTATCCATCCCTAGTTACTTTATTCAATAACCTATGACATGAATTGTCATCTTTTATACATATTTATGTATGAAAACTATGGAAAACTCACCAACATTATGTTGAGCTTTATTTTCAATATGTTTCAGGAAATGATAATGTTTAGCATGCCTTGAAGACTTACATACATCTAGGATTGGACCTAGACTAAAATAAAAGACATTGATCATTTTGTGACTTTGAATTTCTTATGTATTGTAAGATGTTTGAACTTGCTCTATTTCTTGGATGTATGTCATGAATATTGATTTTTAATAATATTGTCATTTTAAATTAGCGTTGTGTGGCATGAACAATCTTAACCCTCACATCTCGACGTTTCCGCCGTTAAGGTTGGGGTGTGACAATCCACGTGCGGGGTTTTACCGCGAGGCGTGTGACATACCAGGATCTCAGTCATTAGTTACTCAGAACGACTCTATAAGAACAAACATTCAAAATCAGAGTTTAACTTTAAAATATGCGTGTGACATACCGCTGCATCAGTAGACTACGAAGTCATCACTTCCCTCTGGTAACGCCAATATCGGTGCGCTACACAGTTTCTGTTTCAGCAACTGGAAAGCAGATTCCTGACTCTCGCCCCATTTATACGTCGTTCCCTTGTGAGTCAAAGCTGTGAGGGATTGATTAATCTTAGAAAATCCTTCGATGAACCGTCGATAGTATCCTGCCAGTCCAAGAAACTATCGTATCTCACTTGGCGTCTTAGGAACCGACCAATTCTTTATCGCTTCAATTTTTGTCGGATCAACATGTATTCCTTTCTCGTTAACAATATGACCCAAGAATTGCACTTCGCGTATCCAGAAATCGCACTTAGAAAATTTTGCGTACAATTGTTCTTTTCTAAGTAATTCCAAGATTAACCGTAAGTGCTCTCCATGTTCTTCCTCTGTTCTTGAGTAGATCAATATGTCATCGATAAAGACAATAACAAACTGATCAAGATAGGGTTTGCACACGCGATTCATGAGGTCCATGAATACCGCTGGTGCATTCGTCAACCCGAATGGCATGACTAAGAACTCGTAGTGATCGTAACATGTACGAAAGGCAGTCTTCGAAATTTCCTCCTCCCGAACTCTCAGCTGATGATACCCAGACCTCAGATCAATCTTAGAATAATAGCTTGATCCTTGCAGTTGATCAAACAAATCATCTATACGAGGTAAGGGATATCTATTCTTGATCGTAACCTTGTTCAGTTCCCTATAGTCAATGCACATTCGAAATGTACCGTCCTTCTTCTTGACAAATAGAACTGGCGCTCCCCAGGGCGATGAACTGGGTCGGATAAATCCTTTATCCAATAATTCTTGGAGTTGAGCAGATAATTCCTGCAGTTCGTTTGGAGCTAACCGGTAAGGTGCTCTCGTAATCAGAGCGGTTCCTGGAGTCAAATCAATTTGGAATTCGACTTGACGATAAGGTGGTAGTCCAGGCTGATCCTCTGGAAACACTTCGGAAAACTCACGAACCATGGGGATATCCTCTATCTTCTTTTCCTCTGGCTGTTTGTCAGTGACAAGTGCCAATATGGCTAGATGACCTTTTCATAACAACTTCTGTGCCTTCATGAACGAGATGATGCCCATCACTGCCCCACTCCTATCACCGTTAACCGAGAGAATTTATTCACCGTTAGGAATCCGTATAAGCTTCTCGTGACATATGACTTCCGCTTGCTTGTCAGAAAGCCAATCCATGCCGACTACTACATCAAAGCTCCCAAGTGTGAAAGGTATGAGATCTATGTCGAAGGTATGACCAGCAAGTTCTATCTTGCAGCCTCTAAGGATATGTGTCACGTGAATCTATTTACCATCAGCTAACTCTACGGTGTACTTAGATTCTAATGTTGAAGGCATATCACTTAAAAGACTACTAAACTTAGTGGAAATAAAGCTTCTATCAGCTCCAGTATCAAATAATACGGTAGCAAAACGACCATTAACCGAGAATTTACCAGTTACTATTGTAGGATCATTTAGAGCCTCACCTGAGCCAATAACAAAAGCTCTCACTTTGGCTCCATTATTGTTGCCACCGTTGTTATTACCATTGCCATTGCTATTGTTATTGTTGTTGCAGTTGTTGTTATTGCCAGTGTTGTTCCCGCCATTTCCATTCCTCCTAAGCTGTGGACAATTGGGTCTGTAATGGCCTTCTTTTCCGCACTCGAAACAACCTTTTGGGGTTTCTTGAGATTGTTGACGCTTCTTCATCAGTTCACCCCGGCAGTATTTCACTGCATGCCCAACTTTACCACAGCGTTGGCATCGAAAGTTGTCACACCTACCGATGTGATGGTAGCTGCTTCGATTGCACTTGGGACTTTTCCCCACATAGCCTCCTTGTTCCTGTGATGCCGAGGATGACTGATTGAAATTTCGGTTGTTATCAAACCTCCTTTGTTGCTGGGGAGGTTGGTGCTGTTGTACATACGGCTGCTATTGTGTGGCTGGTTGCTGGAGGATGAGCCTTTGTTACTAACGTTCTCCCACTTTCATTTGTTGTCGGGCACACTAGCAACCACGCTCCGTTTGGGTAACCATCCTTGCTCAACTGCCTGGTCAGTCAGCCTGTGGGCTGACCGGATAGCCTGTTGTATGGTAGTGGGGTTGGAAGCAGTTACCATACTCTGAATCTCGGGCACCAGTCCACGTATATAGTGCTCGACTCTCTTGTGCATTTCATTGACCATTCCCGGGCATAGTGTGGCCAATTCATGAGTACGGGTCGTGTAGGCTTCAATCTCTGAGCCTTGCATTTTGAGTTGCCAGAATTCCATCTCCAGCTTTTGCACTTCGTTTTGGGGGCAGTATTCCTCGGTCATAATCTCTTTAAATTCATCCCAGGGTAGTTCATTGGCCATGGCTTGGCCCAGTATTTGCTCCTGGGCATTCCACCAAGAAAGTGTTGCACCCTCAAGTGTTCCGGTCGCGAACTTCACTTGATCAGCTAGCGGACAGTTACATTTCGCGAATACGGATTCAGTTTTCTCAAACCACCATACTAATCCCATAGCTCCTTGCGTCCCGCTGTAGGTGTGAGGTTTACAATCCATGAAGGACTTGTAAGTACAAGTTGGAGGTCCTGTTTCGACAAACCATACACTAGTCAGGTATCCCAGACAAGTAACTAGGATAATTGGTTGAACCTCTTTTATCATTTACCTGCTGGCTGTCCGGTTTGGGCAGCAGCCACTACTGCCTGTACATGCTCGTTAATTAGGGCAGCCAACTCTGCAGGTGTAATGTTTATGGCACCGGCACCACGACCTCCGGCGCCACGTCTACGACCTCGTCCACGTCCTCTTCCACGTCCGTCTATATTTCACTTTACATTCATAAATACAATAATGAGTCACATCCAACACATTAATCTCATTGAGGTATAGTAAATAATAAGAAATAAGGATTTCATCACAACCACAACATTTATAACAGAAATAATAACCAAAGATAAATAAATTTTAAATGAGTCACAAAGTATTCCATCAATGTCAAAATTTGAGTTTTTCAGTTGGGTGGGAAACAACCCTTCCCACATAGGTTTCAAAGAAAAGAAACACTATATAGTCTAAGTTATATAAAAATAGAATCAGTCCAACACGTCAAATCCGTCACTGTCCTCATCCATCTCTACTGGTTCTTCTTTGGGGGCTTCCTCCGGTTCCTCTTCCGGATCTTCCTCATCAGGGTCCGCCAAAGGTGCAGGGGCTTCAGCAATCTGAAGTGCTATTAGTTGTGCCTCTAAATCAGCAAACCTATCATCGATCACTATGTTATGGTGATCCTGCACGTCCATGCGTCCAGTAAGTGCTACAACGTTGCCTGCCAGGGTATGATGTCCACCAATGGCCATCGAGAGTCACTCCTGAAGTTTCTCTACCTGGTAGCGTAACTGACACATCTCAGATAGTAAGGCAGAGTTCTCATCAGTGAGTCCTCGGATACGCTGTCGCTCTGTGTCTAGAGTGGCTACCAAAGCTGCAAACGCCTGCTCGGGAGGGATGTCCAAGGTAGGAAGAGTAGGCAATGCAGAGGCTATCGATGACCTAGTCCTAGGTCGAGTAGGAGCTACTGGTGGTACACGCTCTCTATAAGCCATACGGTTTATGTAGGTGGGGTAGAAATCCTAGCTCCGCGGAGGATCGAGCTCAGGCGGTATGAAAGGCTGATCCCAGACTATCTCGCCAGGAGGATAAGGATGTCGGGGCCAGTTAAATCCCCTATCAGGTACGGGAGAAGTAGGAGGTGACTCGGATCGCACTGGTCTCTTGCCCAAATCATGTGATGACGATGCCATGCTGCGAAGTACGTGACGCGTATGCCAATGAGTATACAGTAAGGAAGTAAGCGACAAGTAACTAAAAACTGTGCAGTTATAGTCTAGTGTGTGTATGCAACCTAGTTTCCTATAACCAATGGCTCTGATACCAATCTGTCACACCCTCAAAATCCACATGCGGGGTTTTACCGCTAGGCGTGTGACATACCAGGATCTCAGTCATTAGTTACTCAGAACGACTCTATATGAACAAACATAAACTTTAAAATACGCTGAAGCGTTTAATAAACCAGAAAGACCAAAGTAAAGCAATATAATGTAAAATGCGCAAACACACGCGCCCAAAGTAATACCAACAGATACTTAAATGTTTAATAACCAACCCAAAACAAAGTTTCAATCATGCTGACAACTACAATGATGCTGACCCGTGCACGTGCTCCTAGGCAATGGTAACCTCAACCTGAGAATAGCATACTAAAAGACTCAACACAATGGTTGGTGAGTTCAAGAGTTTGCGTTAATCATAAATCAGTAATAGTTGCAAAATATAAGAAGTGCATTGAAAATAGATAGCTAATCCATATTCACAAGTAATAATCATAGTGATTTCACGATTGAAGCTGACTATGTTTCGTTTGTTACCTCCCGTCACAATTTACCAGGTCGTGTCGATGTTTGTGTTAGGACAAAATTGCACCCGTTTGACCTCGAGTCGCACAGGTGGGGCTCGTCAGACCCAGTAGTACTACCCAAGATTTCCCGCCAATCATCATTATTAACAATCCGAAAGTGTGAGGACATTCATGGTATTCAGCACTATATCATACTATACACAACTCATATAAAGTAAGCGTTTGTAAAACTAGTATGCTATCTCCCCCAAAAGAGAGTATGTAAAAGAGTGGGGCATGAACTCACCTGGTGTGCACAACAAAGACTTAAGAGCTTAACTTGAAAGAGAGAGTGGAAAGACAACCTTCAGAGGTCACCTAGAACATGCAAGTACATAAGTACGTGTACACAGAATCATAATGAAACCCTAAGTGCTCTATAAACCAAAGAACTCAAGGTTTTGGAAAAACAGAACACATTGACCCAGTTGACCCGTTGGTGACATTATTGGTGAAATTTCATTCAATCAAATATAACAGTTCATCACCCATGATTATCATGCAAGTTGTTCACATATATCACTTCATTAACCACATATACTACCTAGATCAACATACAACTAGATTATCATACAAGTCATGCGAATCTCAAATAATCATCATGTTCAACATAATTATACCATAACTAATGCATCATACATAGAATCAAATCATGCACAACATGCCATGTGAAGCCACTCACGACTTCACACTCTAAACCCTGCCAATCCTACTAAGTAGGGGCCTCAGATTCGCACGCGTGTATAACCATCATCACATTATTCAACAGAGTCAACATCAACCAAAATGTGCAACCATGATCTATTACAACCCAAACAATAGTCCTATCAATACCCATATCACCCATCATCATGTATACCCATAAGGAGACCAAATCTTTCAATTGACCAACTAAGCATTCATACAGCCCAAACAATGCATTCTACCATATTAGAAATCATTCATGAACATGCTAACATGATCCTAAAGTCACAAACATGCCCAAATCATCATATTCAAAATTTGTGCACATAAAGTTTCCCTTTTGGGAAAGTGCATCCCAAAATCTATCTAACACCCAATACATTCATGATTTCATTAACAATATACCAATTCAAACTCATGCTATCGTCTAGACATGTTCTACACATCAAATCATCATGATTCATCAATCTTCAAAACCAAAAGTTTCTACTTTTGGTAACATATGAACTACACATCCATTCTTAGGTTTCTAGCATCAACATCATCATTGTAACATCCCCATAACATGATAAACACTTTAACAACATCAATTCATCATCAAATCATCACATTCATGCAAATAAAGTTACTATTATTAGTAACCTATGAACAACGCATCAAAAACGCAACTTTCTTGCATAATCAACGTTAACTAACATCAATATAACCTAATTCACATCATAACATCAACAAACAACCAAGAATTGACATTCAATTACAGATTTTCGAACACCAACCTTCGGCCATAACCAAAATACATGAAAAAAACACCAAAAGCTAACATTTAAACGTGTAATGGCTTGTATTTGATGTTTCCAATGTGTTCTAACACTTGTAATGGACCAAAACCGATGATATTTGCTTGTTCTAGGGCTGGATTCGAAGTGTGTGTGTGTGTGTAAAGGGTGAGTCGCGGCCGATGGGGTGTTTAGGGTTAGGATTTTGTTTTTTTTTTATTTATTAATTAACCATATTTACCTTTTAAGCCCTTGTAATTTACTTTTTATAAAAATTAAGATTTTAAACACTCTTTTTTTTTTAAATGTTTTAACTAAAGTAACAAACATATAACTAATAATAACAATTATATGCCTTATCTTTACTAGTTACAAAATACACAATATAAATACACACGTTGCCACGTTACGCGATAAAATTCACCATTAATATTTAAATCGCGTAAGCACATAAGCACAACTTAATAATCACATCACCAACTAAACTATTATCAGTTTAACATTATTAATTATTATTAAGTCACCAACGTTCAACGACAACTAGTGTGTGCTCACGACACGTGTATGCAAGACTTATCGGAACTAACGGAGTTTGGTAACGGAAAATTACCGGATGTCACAAATTCACATGGGAACATGAAGATGAAATCAAAAGAAAATATTCACATTTATTTGTGGTTAAACTGAATGAAAAGGAAAAATTATAAAGACAAACTCTCCATATCACCAGATAGTAACAACAGATGAATTTCGGGGCGAAATTCTTGTTACAGGGGGAGAATGTGACGACCCTAAAAGTAAGGTTAGACAAACTAAAATTTTGGGAATTATTATAAGTTAGTATCATAGTATACACAGTAGATCAAGAATTACTAAGATGACTTTATTTGATAAAAATTGTTATCTATATGTTTTAGCATATATAAGTATGTGTATGTGTTTCTTTAACGTGCATGCATGCATAATTATTTACGTATATATGTGTATATTTGGGATATGATCTTGTAAGTGCACCATAATATATCTAATACACAAGCAAAACTACTGTTAAGTGATGAACAAGATCAAAACTTAAAATAATTTTAAACAAAAGTCCACAGCGGACGTATAAAAGCCCACAGCGGACGTGTAAAGAACCCACAGCGGACGTGTAAGGTTCCACAGCGGACGTGTAAGGTTCCAAAGCGGACGTGTAAGGTTCCATAGCGGACGTGTAAGGTTCCACAGCGAACGTGTAAGGTTCCACAGCGAACGTGTAAGGTTCCACAGCGGACATGTGATGTTCCACAGCGGATGTATAAAGGTTCCACAACGGATGTATGAAGGGTTCACTGCGGATGTATAACAATAAACTTAGTTTGACTCACACACCCCTAACTTGACACACATTAAGCCTACATAACACCTCATCAAGGCTAAGTAATCATTACAAGCTACTAACACACCCCTTATACTTCGACCAAACTTATCAACACCACCGTCACCTTAGTGCACCACCACTACAACCCACCTCTCTCTACTTCTCTCGGGCAACCAAAAATAACCTTCTCACCTCCAACACCCCCTCTTTCTCTAGGTTGTTTTAACACTAAAGAATCATCATCAACATCCTTTGAGGAATTATCCAAGGTCAAGAACACCTTCCTTCAAGATTTGAACCCAAGGAGATTGAAGTCTTCATCAACCGTTCTTTTCATCTTTTATTTAAAATTATAATCAAGGTTAGAATTATAAAACTCTACGACTAAAAAGCTTGTGAAAATTATGTCAGTGTATAACATACAATTGAACCCTTATATATTATCAAAAACTAATTATAAATTTCATAAAAACTTTGATTTCTAACCAAAGTTAGTAACTAAAAAAGTTTCAAAGGTGTTAATAAAAACAAAAGATTTAAATAAAATATTTAAAGATGTTAAACTAATTGATTATTACATGATTAACTAGGCTATACTAAGTTGAATACTCAAATTGAATGTGATTGTGGGAAAAAAATCTGGAAAAATTATATAATGATTTTTATAATATACTAAAGTTACAGAATAAAATTCGTGAATTAATTCCTTATTATGATTAAGTTTTATATTTTAAAACAATTAATAAGAAGAAAAATAAAAAATAACATTAAAACAGTAGATAAATCATGAAAATTTTACATAAAATGTAATATATTGTGTAGAACATTATGTATCATTTTTAGAATTTTTAGAGATAAATAACTATTTCTACTATTAATTTGAAATATTGTAAAAATTGCAAAAAAATACCAATAAGGATATATGAACTAAAACTTTTATATAATAATCTTTGTATGAAGTTACTATTGCTTGTGAAATTTTATAAATTTTGGAGATTTTTAACTACTGTTTTCAAAAATTAAGTCTAAATTAAGGATATTTTTTATTATTAGAATAAGAAATTGTTCTAACAGATAATTGTTTTATAGGAAATACCTGATCAGTTTTTAAAACTAAGATGAGTAACATAACCTCTTTTTATTTATAAGTTTTGAGGGAAAAGCATATACTATGTATTTTACTGTTGATGCTAACGTGAATAATAATTTTGATAAGATACTATAATTAATTGCCGTAAGTCACACCCATTAATTCGTATAAGGAACCGTCAAATAATGTAGGTAGCGCTACTTAGGAACATGTTTCCTGCACCGACTGGTCACAGTTAAGACTGTCAAATAAGTGTCGTGATGTTATATTATTTAATTCTGTGATTTATATATGACAGTTATGAATCACTTGGCATGTAAGTAGGTTTGGTTGTAGTCTTGTTTATGTTGCATCAGTAAGAAAATTTTGTTAAGTTATTAACTCTAATTCTCATCAACTTTTTGTTAACTGTTTTGAGTATGCATTTTCAGGAGAACAACATGTTTTATAATTTCATTTACACGTTCAAGTTGTTCAATGAACGGCATGAGTACATAGGGCAGCTGTGCGTTTGGCTGATAGTAGATTTGATGGATTTCTGCCTCTTTGTAGATGTTCACGTACATTATTAGCTGGGAAATGTTGAATGTTTTGTTGATGGGTGATAAGAACTAGTGTAATAGTCTCATGTGAGACAAATTTTGTAATATGATGTAATCCAACAATATATATATATATATATATATGACTAATGAGAGTTTGGTTTATTTAACTGCTTTGAATGTATGTCTTTGTAATCAATGTGTTATGAGCCAAAAGTCACACCCAAGCATCTCACGCTTCCGCTGGGATGTGACATATACCTCACAATCTCCACCTTAATAGCAAAACAATATTTTAACCAACTCCTAATGCATCCAAGTAAAAGTTAAACTTGACACCTGGTAGAGATTTAGTAAACACATCCGTTGGATTCTCCAAAGTAGACACACTCTCCACTTTCACCTTCCTAGCATTCACCACATCCCTTGTGAAGTGCAACTTCACATTGATGTGCTTTGTTCTCTCATGAAACATGCTATTCTTTGATAACTGGACTGCACCCTGGTTATCACAATACACCACTGAGTCTGCAACATCAATTCCCAATTCAAAAACAAAACCATGCAGCCATATAGCTTCCTTGACTGCCTCAGTCAAAGCTATATACTCAGCTTCTATGGTAGACAATGCCATTACATGCTGGAACTGGCTTTCCAACTAACCAAGTTACCCAACACTTGAAATGCATACCCTGTAATAGATCTCCCTCTATCAAGGTCCTTGGCAAAATCTGAATCAACATAACCAACAATCCGTTTACTCTCCCGATGTTCATGTCACCCAAACACTAAGCCATAGTGTTTAGTACCTCTGAGATATCTCAAGATCTATTTCACATCATCCTAATGAGCTTTACCCAGATTAGACAAGTACCTGCTGACTTAACTCAAAGCATAGCCAATATCCAGTCTTTTACACACCATCAAGTACATCAAGCTCCCAACCACATTGGCATAAGGCACCTTCTTCATATAATCAACCTCAGCATCTGACTTAGGACAATCAGAGCTTGACAGTTTAAAATGAGCACCAATAGGAACATTTATTGGCTTCCCCTAATCCATTCTATAGTTAATCAGTACCTTTTCCAAATAAGAGCTTTGAGACAGTTTCAACACCTTGTGTTCCCTATCTCTCTTGATTTCCATGCCCAATATCTTCTTTGCTTCACTTAGATCTTTCATCTCAAACTCAGACATCAACATCTTCTTAGTAGCTTCAACTTCTTCTAAGTCTTGACAAGCCACCAACATGTCATCAACATACAGCAACAAATACACAAATTTGTTCAAGTTGTACTCCTTGAAATAGACACAACTATTATAGCTGCTCCTCTTAAACCCATTAGTCACCATATGTTCATCAAACCTCTTGTACCACTATCTAGGAGATTGCTTCAGTCCATACAAGGACTTCTTAAGGAGACACACCTTATCTTCCCACCCCTTAACCTCAAACCCCTCCGGCTGCTTCATATAGATTGTTTTATCTAATTTCCCATGTAAAAACACCATTTTCACACCCAACTGATGTAACTCCATATTCATAGAAGCAGTCAATGACAACATAACCCTTATAGATGAATGTTTCACCACGGGTGAGAATATTTCATTATAATCCACCCCTGGCTTCTGTGTAAACCCCTTAGCTACTAATCTAGCCTTGTACCTAGGAGGTTCACCTTCAGAAATCCTATCTTTTAGTTTGAACAACCACTTACATTACATAGGCTTGTGACCTGAGCTCCCATATGCCATTCTTATAAAGAGATTCCATCTCTTCCTCCATAGCCTTGCACCAATTTGAGCTTTCTTTCATAGAAATTGCCTCAGAGTACAACAACGGTTCATAGATACTTTCTTCTTTAGTAGCAACAAAGGATAATGCTGACAAATCAAAACCCTCTCTATACCTGAGTGGAGGTACCACTTCTCCTCTCTGCCTGTCCCTAGCCAATTGATAATCATCCAAACCATCCCCTTGGCTATCAGTAGTGCCATGATCAACACCTTTATCACTCACACTCTACTGCTCCATCTCAATCTGAACCCCACTCTAGTCTCCAATTTCTGAATTCATTTTTCCTTTAATGTCTTTATACAAAACATCTTCTTGGAAAACCACATCTCTACTCACTATCACCCTAGGTCTGCCACCATCTAGCCTCCATAACCTATACCCTTTCACTCCATCAGGGTATCCTAGAAATACATATTTGCAGGCCCTGGGTTATAGTTTTCCTTGGCTAACATGAGCATAAGCCAATGAACCAAATACTCTAAGGATACCATAGTCATGTTTTCTACCTGACCATGCCTCCATAGGAGTCTTCATGTCTAATGCAGCTGATGGAGACCTATTGACTAGATAAGCTGCAGTGGTCATAGCTTCAGCCCAGAACTGCTTGGGTAAACTAGAACTAGCCAACATACACCTTCCCTTTTCAAGTAAGGTCCTGTTCATCCTTTCAGCCAAACCATTCTGTTGTGGATGACCAGGCACTGTTTTGTGTCTTGCAACACCTTGAGATTTATAATACTAATTAAACTTATGGTTACAGAACTCCAATCCATTATCAGTTCTTAGCTTCTTGACTTTTCTTTCAGTTTGTGTTTCCACAGTTTGTGGCCGGGAATGAAGAAAGATATCACGTCTTATGTTTCCAAGTGCCTCACATGTGCAAGAGTCAAAGCTGAACATCAACAGCCTAGTGGTTTACTTGAACAACCTGAAATTCCTATGTGGAAATGGGAACACATATCCATGGATTTCATCATGTACCCCTCGTGGCGATGATAGTATATAGGTGATTATTGACTGTTTGACTAAAACGGCACATTTCATACCAATACGAGACACCTACAAGGTTTCAAGATTGGCTCGTATCTACATCGATGAAATTATGAGTCATCATGGTGTGCCCTTGTATATTATCTCCGATCGCGATACTCGTTTCACTTCGCATTTCTGGTCTTCTATGCAAGAGCTTTTGGGTACTCAACTGGATTTAAGCACGGCTTACCATCCTCAAACGGATGGTCAAACCGAGCGAACAATCCAAACCCTTGAGGACTTGCTGCGTCTTTGTGTCCTTGATTTTGGTGGTGACTGGGATACGCATCTGCCGTTAGCGGAATTTTCGTATAACAATAGTTATCACTCGAGTATCAAGATGGCACCATTCGAGGCTTTATATGGTCGTAAATGTCATTCTCCGATTTGTTGGACTGACATTGGTGAGAATTTCATCACTGGTCCTGAACTTATTCAAGAAACGACTGACAAAGTTTCTAAAATCCGAAATAACCTTGAGGTGGCTAGAAGTCGTCAAAAGAGTTATGCCGATAAAAGACGCAAACCATTGGAGTTTCAAGTCGACGACATAGTTCTTCTTAAGGTCTCTCCATGGAAGGGTGTTGTTCGCTTTGGGAAGAAGGGTAAGTTAGCCCCACGATTTGTAGGACCTTTCAAGATTCTGAAAAGAATTGGGAAAGTGGCTTACAAACTGGAACTACCTTCCGAACTTAGCGGGGTTCATCCTGTCTTCCATGTCTCAAACCCAAGGAAATGCCTGGCTGATAAAAATTTGCATGTTCCTTTAGAGGAAATTCAAATTGACGAGTCGTTGCACTTCGTTGAGAAGCCGGTCGAGATTATGGATCGAACGTTGAAGAAGACCCGTACATCTACCACACCGATCATCAAAGTTCGTTGGGAAAACAAGCGAGGAGCTGAATACACGTGGGAACGCGAGGATTTCATGAAGAAGAAATATCCCCATCTCTTCGCCTAGTCTTGTCTTTTAATTTCGGAACGAAATTTCTTAAAGTTGGGGACTTATTTTTATATTTTTTGTTAACGTTTGTTAAACGTCGTCATCTCTTGTAAGGGTGCGTTTTGTTATTAATGCAAGTACGATGACTTATTTGTAATTCCTTGAAATTATTACAATTTGGATGTAATTAAATAATTAAATAATTAATGATAATCATAATAAAATAATAAAATAACATTAATAATATTAAATAATTATAATAAGTGTTAAGGAATAAAAACAAAATAAGTTTAATATTTTAAAGCTTGTAAAAAAATAATAATGTTGGGCATAAAATAGCAAAAATATAAATTACAGGGGCTAAACTGTAATTAATTTAAATTGAAACTTAAACTTTGGTTTTAAATTAACAAAACATAAACCGCAAGGGTCAAATGTGTAACTTATTTTGAAAACCCAACCCACCGCCCGTTTTCCCGGCCATGTACTCCGGCCACCTCCGGCCGAGAGTCCGGCCACCTCAAATCCTCGAAATTCCTTTATATTAATCGAATTAAACCGTTCTATTCGAATCACTAAACTGTTTCGAACCCAATGATGACTTTTAATCTGATTTTAAACGGGGATACATTCAAACCCGAACTCGAAACCGAAACCATCACAAATCAAAAACCGTTCACCCCTTAAATCATAATAATAACGCAATTAATCGAGTATATACGTTCGGATAATCAAATGGAACTTAATGGGATGATTAATCCCACCTAAAACAGTCTTAAACTCATTAAATTCGACCTGAAACCCCCGACAATAATTCTATAGCCGTTGGGCAGGTTCTTGATCGAATTGAACCTATAAAATAGAGGGAAAATGCTCTCGACATCTTCTTTTCACTGTCTGTGCCCTCAATTTCACCAAAACACACACGCATCAAACATTCGATTCAAGAACCAGTCACGAGTCGCGTTCGAGCTTGTAATTACCAACACAACATCAAAACAGGTAATTAAATGGGGCTTTACACTAGGTTTGATGTGGGAAATCAAAGCCCTAAGGTCAATTGTTGTATCAACATTGAATTGATAGTCAATTGGTTCGATTTCAATTCTAGGGTTCTATGGAATTTTGGGATTTTGCGAAACATTATTTTTAATCCCATCTTTCTGTTAATTGACACAAATTGGGCTTTGGCCTGGCGGTTTGGAGTTTGTGTGATGTGGCAAAGGGCCCGGGTTCGAACCCGAGGCCCTGCCACAATTTATTATTTATTTTTTTAAAGGGTTTTTGTAATATTTAAAATTCTGGAAAATATTTAAATATTATTATTAATTATATAAAAATCAATTGTAATCAGAAATTAAATAAAATCATTTTCTTTTTAATTTTCTAGGAAATTTAATCAAGAAATTTCCATTTCTTTTATTTTAAAAATTATAAAAATTGTACAAAATACAAGTTGTTATTAATCTCAAATTGTAATGAGTTCTCATTTTATTTCTAATAATTACAATTAAATAAACTCCTTATTGTTACACATTTGTTTATGATTTTTTTTAAGAAAATAAATATACATATTTAAAAATGTACACTTATTGTAATTAATATAATTATTTTTAAACATTTAAATTTACAAATTACTATTTTATTTAAATAGTAAATAATACCATTTGAAAATAAAAGTGTAACTTTTATTAATAATCACTAAAATTCTTATTTAAATTATTTAATTACCAAAATAATAATAAATTACATCTATTCAATAACATAAAAATCATGGATTAACGGTTTTTAAATATAATACCAAAATCATCATGATTAACTTAACACGACGTTCTTTTAGGTTGAACGTTAACGAATCCTCGGCAACTTATACAAGACTTCCTATTTGTTCATCCTTATTATTCATGTGAGTTTTTCCATACCCCTTTTATATATTTTCACACTTTAGGGTGAAACATGTTAACCTTATGATAAATGCACTTGTAAACTCGTTTGAATCTTGTAAACACTTGGGCAATTCTTCTTATTTTTCGTGGTTGATTGAACTCTTGTAATTACCATGTGATGACTATAATATGTACAATCATTAACTATTGCTAGCCTGACGACGTCATAGATCTATGGGCCTGACAAGCCTACTTGGTATTAAACCAAGTATACTTAGCTAATCGTTTAATCTTGTAATCTTGTAATCTGTCAAGGTTTGATTGCTATATTTGTTTATCCATCCCTAGTTACTTTATTCAATAACCTATGACATGAATTGCCATCTTTTATACATATTTATGTATGAAAACTATGGAAAATTCACCAACATTATGTTGACCTTTATTTTCAATATGTTTCAGGAAATGATAATGTTTAGCATGCCTTGAAGACTTACATACATCTAGGATTGGACCTAGACTAAAATAAAAGATATTGATCATTTTGTGACTTTGAATTTCTTATGTATTGTAAGATGTTTGAACTTGCTCTATTTCTTGGATGTATGTCATGAATATTGATTTTTAATAATATTGTCATTTTAAATTAGCGTTGTGTGGCATGAACAATCTTAACCCTCACATCTCGACGTTTCCGCCGTTAAGGTTGGGGTGTGACAATCCACGTGCGGGGTTTTACCGCGAGGCGTGTGACATACCAGGATCTCAGTCATTAGTTACTCAGAACGACTCTATAAGAACAAACATTCAAAATCAGAGTTTAACTTTAAAATATGCGTGTGACATACCGCTGCATCAGTAGACTACGAAGTCATCACTTCCCTCTGGTAACGCCAATATCGGTGCGCTACACAGTTTCTGTTTCAGCAACTGGAAATCAGATTCCTGACTCTCGCCCCATTTATACGTCGTTCCCTTGTGAGTCAAAGCTGTGAGGGATTGATTAATCTTATAAAATCCTTCGATGAACCGTCGATAGTATCCTGCCAGTCCAAGAAACTATCGTATCTCACTTGGCGTCTTAGGAAACGACCAATTCTTTATCGCTTCAATTTTTGTCGGATCAACATGTATTCCTTTCTCGTTAACAATATGACCCAAGAATTGCACTTCGCGTATCCAGAAATCGCACTTAGAAAATTTTGCGTACAATTGTTCTTTTCTAAGTAATTCCAAGATTAACCGTAAGTGCTCTCCATGTTCTTCCTCTGTTCTTGAGTAGATCAATATGTCATCGATAAAGACAATAACAAACTGATCAAGATAGGGTTTGCACACATGATTCATGAGGTCCATGAATACCGCTGGTGCATTCGTCAACCCGAATGGCATGACTAAGAACTCGTAGTGATCGTAACATGTACGAAAGGCAGTCTTCGAAATTTCCTCCTCCCGAACTCTCAGCTGATGATACCCAGACCTCAGATCAATCTTAGAATAATAGCTTGATCCTTACAGTTGATCAAACAAATCATCTATACGAGGTAAGGGATATCTATTCTTGATCGTAACCTTGTTCAGTTCCCTATAGTCAATGCACATTCGAAATGTACCATCCTTCTTCTTGACAAATAGAACTGGCGCTCCCCAGGGCGATGAACTGGGTCGGATAAATCCTTTATCCAATAATTCTTGGAGTTGAGCAGATAATTCCTGCAGTTCGTTTGGAGCTAACCGGTAAGGTGCTCTCGCAATCGGAGCGGTTCCTGGAGTCAAATCAATTTGGAATTCGACTTGACGATGAGGTGGTAGTCCAGGCTGATCCTCTGGAAACACTTCGGAAAACTCACGAACCATGGGGATATCCTCTATCTTCTTTTCCTCTGGCTGTTTGTCAGTGACAAGTGCCAATATGGCTAGACGACCTTTTCGTAACAACTTCTATGCCTTCATGAACGAGATGATGCCCATCACTCTTATTCTTTAAGATGATTACCCAGATCCTTCTTGAAAAATCATCTATGAATGAGATTTTTGACCCACTTGATTCACCCACTCATTCTCATTACCGCTGCTTGTGACAGCCAACACATCTTCACTCTCATATCCATCAGATACATCACCTGCATTGTGACTAGAATGAGATTTTGACCCACTTGATTCACCCTTCTTTCTTTTCCAATCAGGACAATCTTTCTTGAAGTGCTTTTCTGACTCACACACATAACACCTCCTCTTGGACTTGGATCTTGACCTTGAGACACTTCTCAGCTTGAAGTTTCTTTGTTCAGCTCTTCCCCTGACCACCAAGCCCTCTCCACCATCTTCTTTATAACCAGTTATCTTCTTCAATTCCTTTGAATTGAGAGCTGCCAGCACTTCCTCCATGGTAAGAGTATCCCTACCATACATCAAAGTATCAACAAAGTGCTCATAAGATGATGGGAGAGAGATCAAGAATATGATCGCTTGGTCTTCATCATCCAATTCAACTTCAATGTTTTCAAGATCTAACACCAACTTGTTGAATTCATCAGTATGATCTTCAATTGACTTCCCAGGCACCATTTGAAAGTGTACAAATGCTTCTTGAGATACAACCTGTTCACAAGAGACTTCGTCATGTACAGGCTTTTCAATTTTGACCAGACCCCTACCGCCGTCGTCTCCTTCGATACTTCTCTCAGTACCCGATCACCCAAGTTCAAGATGATTGAACTGTGTGCCTGTTCAAGCATCTCCTTCTTCTCCTTGTCTGACATTGTGTTCGGCAACTTAGATTCTCTAGCCAAGGCATCCACCACTCATTGATGAACGAGCAATGCCTTCATCTTCAGTCGCCATAACCCAAAGTCGTTTTTTCTGTCGAATTTCTCAATCTCAAACTTTGTTGACACCATCGTTACCGCCGAACGATCTTTGATTGAATCTTGTTCCTCAATTGAGCCTCTGACCAGGCTCTGATACCAATTGTTACACCAATTGAGTACAAGAATGTTCAATTCAACAATAACAAGAAACGAAGAAGACGAACTTTAAGAATACAAGAAATAACTTTCTTCAAATGATTATGGTGATTATGAACAGTTGTTATTCTCCCACCGATTACACAGGATCCCTATTTATAATGCTAATCGACCAACTAACTATAACGGTCAAATTACACACTCAACATATAATTGAGAATTTACATTTAGGACCCTAGACTAATATTTCCGAAGCAGGAAGTGTCCTTTGAAAACTTCCGAAGCAAAACTCTAACACTTCCAATACTACCAAAACTTCCGAAACAAACATAACCTTTGGAAGATTCTGACTAAGCTTCGGAAGAATCAGATTAAGCTTCAGAATACTTCCGAAGCAAACATAACCTTCAGAAGATTTCACCCAAGCTTCGGAAGAAAAATGTTAAGCTTCGGAAGATAATTAACTTCGGAAGAAACACTTGTTTTGACTTTTATACCTCACACATATAATTAACACATTACTTGGAGACTAAGCAAAACATAATGAAATCTTCATGTTCGACCATCTCACAAAATAAATTAGTGCTGAGTCTCAATAGGTTTTCTTTATTAGCAAGAAACATTGAGTTTTCACACATGTTGATAGCACCATAAACGCCTCATAGATGATCCCGATTACGACAATACAACTCAGGGAGAAGTGAACGTAACCAAGTTATTTCTACAGCATGCAGTATTGGCTTGGTCATGATGTGTAACATCCTGATTAGCATTTTAGTAATGTTTTCAATATTAATTGTTTTTATTAAATAAAGTGGAAAAATCCTATTTGTTTATGTTGACACATAAGTTATATATTGATTAGGTTGTCAGGTGACCAAGTCATAAAAGTTATATTATGATATCTGAATATAGTAAATATAATCTTAGTTTTATATCTAAAGAATTGAGAAAATAGGTTTAAGATACCATTTGGGGCATAAATGCGAAGTTAAGTTTTAGGGAAAACTAAATGTTCACTTAGTTTACTTCACCTTTACTTCATTTTTACTCCATTCCACATTCTAGAGAGTTTATAGAGAGAGAATTGAATAAAGAGAGGTTCTTAAGAAAAGATTTAAGGAAAAGTGAAGTTTAATCATTGTTTTTATACCTAATTTGTAGTGTTAGTAAAGATGATCTATGGAATTAATCTTCAAAACTTGCTTTATTGATGTTGATGAGTTTCTACCAAATGAACAACTTACTACTAATGAGATAGTTAATACTAATAAAAAAAGATAATGTTTATGAAGAACTTTTTGTTAATAGGGAAGTTACTACCGATAAAGAAGCGTACGTAGTAGATAAAGATTAAAGAAACGATTTGATGAAGCTACTATCCTTATTAGAACAGTATCTTTTTGTAAACTTTGTTTAATATTGTAAATATCATTTTCTATTACATAAAGCTTAGCTAGTTGTCTTTTAACTAGTGATCAATTGTGTATAAGTGTGATGTAACTATAAACCCAATATACAATTATCAATTGACTTATGTTGTGATTATCAACTTCTTGTTTTCTTGTTTAATTAAACAATTGTTCTTATTAAATAATTAGTACGATGTCGCTGCTATAACCCAAAAAAATTTTCTGGCCACCATTTCTTTTCTTGTAAATCCCTTATAAACTTAATTTTATATGGAAGGATATATTGAAGTCACACAATTTTTTTTAATTTAAGACACGATCACTAATGTTAATAGGTTACAAGGTTATGGACACAACAATTATTTACAGAAGTAAACCGTGTAATTAGAACCAATGAAACAACCCATTGTAAGCCATTTTTTAACCTAGTTCAATTTCTCGAAGTTTTAAGTTGTTTTGATACTAAACGCTCAGAATTAGTTTGAAAACCTAAGCATCAGTTAGTTTGGATTTATTGCGGTTGTTATTTCATTAATGTTAGAAGTGTTTAGTTTTAGTTTCATAACCCTACTAGATCTTGCACTTATTTGATTCTAGTGAAATTGATTAAATTTGACTTATATCATATTTATTGTTTATATGTAACTGCAAGCACCACTGAATTGTGAACGATAATCTTATTAAGGTGGTGATCAATAGCCGAGATTTGAAAATTATGTCGAAATGTGAACCAACTCAAAACATACATAAAAAGCACGTGCATCGGCATCGTATACGACGTGATAAAGTATAGATTACAATCACTCCGACTCGTTTCCGAACTAAGTTTACGTCCAAATGTACAGTAACTCGTATTTATACCATCGGCGTATTATATTTGACCCAATGCTTTTCCAAACAAAACTTACGTCGAAACGTAGACCAGCTCAAAACAAATATAATAATAAACACAAAAAATGTTTTATATTTGACCCAACTCATTTTTTTAACCAAATTTAGGTCAACACGTAGAGGAACGTCGAAATATAGACCATTAGCAAAGCTATATATGAATAAGCACGTAAACGCTTTACATTTGGCCCGACTTATTTCTGAACAAAATTTACATCATAATGCAGATGGATTTGAATTTATACTGACACGTACATAAAAATATAAACGTAAGAATTTAATTTTATTTAAGTAAAAATTTTGCAAGGGTAATCCTATTATTTAAAAAACTTGAGGGGATCAAACTGATATTTTATAAAAATTTTAAAAAGTGATAAAGAATAAGTTTTAAAGTTAAAATCGAAGGGGGAGAAAGAGTCGTTGACAAAAACTACCTACATTTCCTTTTTTTTTTCTAAAAGTATAGTAACGAGTCCTATATTGTTGTTGGGTGATATCCATACCCCATTCTCTGATATAAACTAGCTCATAGACCATATATAAACTATATAGACGTTCTAATATTTTGGCCCAATTTATATTCATCCATGGGCCTTGTAACCCGTTTTGACATCCACTATGAAACATTGAAAAGCGATGGATATTTTGGTAAAGTTAAAGTACGTATGTAAATGGCCAAGTTGTTCGTAAGTTACTTGAGATTAACACAATAAATGTTCGATTAAGCCTCGCTTACATGAGTTCAAGCCTGTGCTCAAGCTTGAATTTGACTCATTTGATAAATGTGCTTGAGTGTGAGCTTCATGTACCGATCCTCGCAAGCCTAAACGAGGCAATGAATTCTATAAATATAATGTTTTGTTTATATAAACTTATTATAATTAAGTAATAAATATTAAATATGTATAAATTTATGATAAAAATAACTATATAAGATATATTTTATTATATATAAAATAATATAATATATTTATAAAAAATCATATATGTATATAAATAAAATAACTAAATATTTAATGAATATATAACTAATATTGTAAGCTCAAGCGTATAACATTGAAGGGTCGTTAGAAAAGTCCGACTTCAGTTTCCAATAAGAGTTAATAGAGTTGAAATTTTAAACATGTTCATTGATGAAAAAATATATATAAATTTTGTGGTCCTTTTATAAAAAGAAATAGCATAATGTTAATTAATCCATATTGTTGATATTTGTAACGTGACATTTATCCTTGGTATGACTATTGTTTCCAATTAAATTTCTAGGTGTAAGGGTAAAAAGTAGATGGATCATTAAGTATAAATTGGACAATTTTTATTTTTAATGGGTCGTATGTATACAATTGCAATTTCCAGATGAAACGAAAGGAAGTGACATACTAAAAGTCTTCTATGACATCATGTGTTTATGACATCCTATATATTTTTTCTATTTTTTATTTTAGACAAATTGAAATTTAATAATTCAAACTATTATCTATTAACCGATAATAATACGTAATATTAATTTGATCGGTAACATTCTAACTTTCATTTTTATAACCAACAACAATTCCAATGACATAATTATCAATTTTTTAGGTTTTATATATTTTAGTCTTAATGTAGCTTGTATGTTTCTCCATTTCGTTCATAATTATTATTGTAAACCTAATCAAGTCCAAATCAAACGTAAAAGATTGAAAATTATGTCATTGAGACTGTTGTTGATAATAAAAGTGAAAGTTGGAAGTGTTACCGGCCAAATTGATAACATTAATTATTATCATTCAACAGATAGTAGTTTGAATTATTAAAATCCAATTTATATTTATTTTAACAACTTTATTGTTTAGTGTATCATCTTATTCAAATTTGCAGAGAGGAACATTGATAATTTTGGGTTGATAAGGTTTAGGCCGTAAATGATAAGGCGCGAGCAGAGTGCATAGAAGGATAACGGTGAGAGCAGAAGACGATCAAATTAAAGTGAGGGCGGGATATAAAGAGACGTTGAGCTGACTATCCGAATCAAAGGTTGCGGCTTAAAAGGTTAAGGATTTACTTTTAGATTTAGTATTAATTTTTTTAATAGTTTGATTGATTTAACATATATATATATATATATATATATATAATATATATATATATATATATATATATATATATATATATAATTGTATACTTGTATATAGCGACCAAATCCATTAAAATGGTATGCATGAAATTATAAATATGATTGTATATTTGTGTTTGTGTCTGTCTATACATATAACTATAAATAAAAACATTAAAAAATAATTCTAATCGAATTGAATGGACAATGACTCGTGTTTGGCTCGTTTACAAACCAAATTGAGCCGATCGGCTCGTTTTCAATAGAGCCAAAAATCAAAACAATATTTAGCGAGTGAGCATCGAGCGATGAGCGATTTAAACAACCCTAATTGAATCACTGACAAGTGCTAGCCCATCCGATCATCTCCACTAATCGGGTACGGACATTGCGGCTATAGGCAAACACGTCCCCAAAGGAAAACTCGTATATCGGTCTATGTCAATCAAACGGAATCTCTAGATTTTTATCTAACAAAAATTTATCTATTATTTAGAAGATATTGTTTATAATATCTTTTAAGCGATTATCAACCAACTAACTTCTAGAAAATTTAATTAAAAATATAAAATTCCGCATTTCAAACCCCCTCAGAGCATTCTCATCTCATTTCACATGCTTATCCATGTAATTACACCAAAAATTATTATTTTTTGTCTCTATTTCTTTAATTAAATAAGACTTTTATACATTTATCAATACATTTTCTCTCTTTTACACTCACAACTATTTTCAAAATATATTAAAAAAAGCTATATACAGGTGAACATTGTCTTAACAAATATACAGTTAAATAGTAACATCTTTTCCCTACTCCACTGACAACAATGCTTATAATATACGGAACGTACTCACAAATTTATAGGGAACCCAATGTGAATGCTCTTACGGTCCCTTAAACCCACTTGACTTTCTCATTATTCATTTATTTATTTTTATCTTTTTATTTATGGGTTATTGGATTTTAACAATTCTAACTTTTATTTATTGGCTGGGATTAATCCCAACTTGGAAAATATTTACAAACACTTTTAACTTTAAGCTTATTTCCCTTAAAGGATCCCTTACTAACTAAGTGTTAACACCGTTAGTTTTTTTATGAAGTGAACTGTTTATATGGCCAAAACACAAAGTAAAAAGTTGAAATCAACCATTTGGCCCGTCAATCTGAAACTTCTGCACCCTAAAACCTATTAATTTCCATCTCTTGTTCTAAACCACTTGACTCGTTGAAGGTAGATTTCAGGTGAAAATGGTGGCTAGACACCGAAAAATGGACCTCATGGATGCTGGGCGACATGGGAGTTGAAAAATGGCTCAAAGTTGGCCCTATTTCATCAAAAAACTAGCGAGGGTTAAATCTTAGTTAATAAGGGATCGTTGAAGGAAAATGAGTTCAAAATTGGAAGTGTCTGTAAACATTTCATAAGTTGAGAGTAACCCCTGCCAATAACTGAAACTTAAGATTATTAAAATCCAATAACCTTTCATTTATTAATTTCCCAATTAAAGAGGCTAAAACGTATACTTCGCAATAACATTAGATACGAGTTCAAGTAAAAAGAGTTTCAAATCTAAAAAGTGTAATAAACAATCTTAATCATTAATATACTCAGTTAATGATTAGGAATTTGAGATTAAATCGTTGAAGAAAAAGTTTGTTAGAATGATAATTTAGCATAACCACTTCTATTGATTTGTTTTTAATTTCTCCCACTTTTCTAAACGTAAAAACTTTTATGTGCAATATTAAATTTTTATATAAATTGCACCTTAAAAACAACAATTTTATCTTTGAAACGAGCGTTACGAGTACAGTATCGTTATATACAAAAATAAAAAAATTACCTTTTTTAACTCATATGAATTTCTCTTGTCATGGTGTTTTTGTTGCACTTCATTATTTTTTTTCGTTTGTTTCCATGTTTTTCTAAAATGATTAATTCTAAATAACAAAATAGTGAAATAACATCGTTATGTACTTCTAGTATATAAAACATAATAACAAAATAACAATTAATTTATTTTTTACATTAAGAACAAAGTTGATAAAATAACACAAAATGATATAGAACGTAAAACACAATGATACATGTCTTATTGTTTTCTTTTTTTCTTGTTTCTTTTTTTTTTTGCTTTGTGTTTTCCTAAAGAGTATTTTGTATTTTTAAATAATAAGTTTTGAAAAACATTAGTAAAATATTATCATTGTTTATTTCTAATTGTAAACACTATAATCAAATAACAAGAAATTTATATAATATATAAAAAACAATGATAAAAATAACATGAAATGATATAAAATGCAAAGCATAATGATTAATATATATAATAAATGATGAAAAATATTTGACGCAATAACCTGATATATTAAACATAATTACATAGAATATTTGATTCAATGTCCAAAATATCATCCACTTGAAAAACAATAAAATGTTACATATCAGTCGCTTAATTCTTTTGAGTATTTTTAGATTTAATACACTTTATAGTATAATCATACCCATAACATCAAAGACGGTAAATATGACCAAGGGTGTTCAAATACGAATGTCCGTCTAAAATTTCCGATCGTGGATTTTAAATTCCAAATTCTAAAAATATATTAAAATGTAATAATTTCTATTCAATATTCTTTTGGATATCCAATATTCTTAAAAAAACAAATCTGAAGAAATCTGAAATTTCTAATTAATATTTATTATTTGATAGCTTTAATATTTTGTTAATTTGTAAAAATTTTGTTAATTTAGGATATTTTTTAGTCTAAGAATTTAATTATTTAATTTAAACTGAAAAAATAGAAAAAAAAACTAAAAATAAAAGTGGTTGCAAATCTATCAGCTAAATAGTAGCTAGAAAACGAATCGCTCATCTATTGATCACATCTTTGAGTGTGTGTAATCTTTGTACCCTACCTTGTTGCTTACTTGATTGAGCTTATGTAATTGTTTCTCCATTAATTCTTTGATCACTTTATTTTTTTATCAGACACTTGGATGTTTTAATATCATTTGGTGATTGTTATGTTCACATATTATCTACTTCAATTTGTTCATGCCTTGATTTTGGTTTGAATTTTTGTGTGCTTCTAGAGGAGCTGAATATTCAAGGATAAAATACATAAATCTGATCTCTACATCAAGAATTTTATGTTACAAACTATTAAATAACAATATATTGCGAATTGTATGATCTGCCTTTCACATGACACACCAAACGTAATTATTATTGGTTTATTAATATTTCTGCTCTATATGATACAACTCTCAGGCTACAATTGTCGTTTTATTCAAAATAAAACACTTAACACAAACTTTTAAGTATAGAATATATGTGCTTAGTGGCGTGCTTGAACCACAACTTAAGAGGAACTGGTGCGAAAGTAAACTATTTTAAGGAAGACAAACTCTATATTTATTAAAAAATTTGCACCACCGGTCCGAAAATTTATACTATCAAGCTAAAAATTAACACTACTGATAAAAAAAAGAGGGGGGAGGGAGGTGTAAGCCCCCTAGCCCCATAAAAGCTTCGCCTATGTATGTGCTCTATTCAATATTTCGTATTTTGTTTACATTTAATAAACTTTGCTAAATTTGAGATGAATCAATTAGATTTTAATAATCCTAACTACTAAATATTTGTCAATATTAATTCAAACTAATAATCTGACCGGTGATAACTATCCATTTTGTTATCAATAACAATTTAGTCTAAAAAATCATCAACTTTGATTATTTTTTTCGATGACAAGTACTTGAATTTTTCAATTTTCAAAGATCAACGTTTTGAAGGTTTTAATCATATGTTGGATGCTATCTTCCAATATATTCAATCGATTGTGTCTTTCCAATCAATTTTGTTTCAGTTTTCAAATTCTAATAATTTTTCTGAAAGGTAAGTGTTCAATTTATTTCGTTTGCTGACCATTAACTTTAGCAAAATTATCATTTACGCATTCACATTTTTTCTCTTTTACTTCGAGTATTCATTTTTATAGTGTTTTTTTTTATTACACTTTTTATAAATGTTTTGCGAGTAGATTTTCTTTAGGTGATTATTACTAACGTATAAGTCGTTAAAATTAAGTCTTTCAAAATTTACAACCCTTACCGTATAGCAAGGATCACGCTCACTGATTATCATTATATTTTTCATCCAACATAAGTGAAATACTACTCCTTTGAGGGTTATTTTGTTTGGCTTATTTATTTCACGTGATTCTTTTCATGAGTAAAAGTATTTCTTTAAAATATAAAAGCTACTTATCATTTATTTATTTAATGTTTCTATATATGGTGTCCATGTATGAGAACACCAAGGTGCGTTAAAAGTTAGAATTTTGTGCTTCTATGCTCCGGAAAGAAATAACTAAAGAACTAGAGATTACAAAGTAAGCTTCTCTTTGGTTTTGCAAATAAATAACTAGAGATGATAAATGAGCTTATCAACATGTTGACTTCAACCTGAGAACATGCACAGTTGCAAATAATCAATAAGGATGACTTTTCTAGCTTATTACATTCGTTTATATCAAACCTTATTACAAATGTTTTATTTTTTCAACAGGACTCTAAATATCATTTCATTTTGCACACCCAAATACTTGGGCCGCCTTATATCGATTCTCATACAATCTTACATATATGGTATTTTATATTAACTATTGTTATGACCCTTTATATTTGCGTGAAGAGAAGTAAATCCGTGAGAAAAACTAAAGTTGAAACGTTTGCCGTAAACTTGCGTATAGAGGAGATGTTGATAACATGTGTAACTTCATATAATAAAAACAAATATTGAACATTGTTGATAACATTTGAACTACATATTATAAAGATGAAACATCACGTTGCAACAGATGCGTAAAACAGTAAAAAAAAAAAACTAATGTCAAAACATCATTGTAAACCTGCACGTTAGATGTGACGTTGATAACATACATAACTTTATACAACAATAATGAAACCTGGACATCAATAATAACATTCAAAACTTTATATAAAATAAAAGTGTCGCAAACCCCTATGTTGTAGCAAAACCCTTGATAATGTTCGTAATATTATGTAAAAGAGCCTAAGTTCTTAAGAAATTCGCGTCCAAATGTTGATAACAATAAACACGTTACGATGAAATCATCGTTAATAAAAATCAGCTAAGTATACATTTGAATTTTATAAAAAAATCATTTATTAAAAGTTATAAGCAAAAAAACTATAAAAAAATCGAAACGTTAAATCAGTTTTGACACCTTCTAATTTTTGCTTCGATAGCTTGTACATTTTGGCGTACAATTCCACTGTGAATAAAGCTTACACGGAAACATAGATAAAAACAAACATTTACATTTGAAATCTTATGAAACTTTAAATTTCAAAAATTTTAAGAGCAAAACATATATATTAAGTCTGTAAAAAACAAATAAATAAGTTTATGATATAAATTGTCCAATAGCTAATTCTATAAGGGGCCAAAATATAAACTTTTTAAGGTTTAACATGGAACTTTAAAGTTTCATGTATCAGATAATTGTACAATATGCATAGAAATTATGTTATATATTTTTTAGGCATAGTAAATAAATTCACATTAGTTATTTAGATCCACTAAGCATGCACTTTGACATAATAAATTTTATACGATCGATCAATTTAATAAATTGGGTCGCTCCAAGCGGGACCGCTACACATAAACTCAATCCACAATTGTTATACTTCCCTTGATGGCAAGCAAGTGATTTAATGAAATATGATACGTTTCAACTACGATCACACAAAAAATGTGTTTCTCATATTGATTGAATGCAAAAGAAAACTCTTTCATGCCATTATTTGAGCATGTGGCATGGGTTAACACCAATTGTCACATGACGATGTCTTGTTAGATAGGAAGGTTTCGAAGCCTAAGAACTTGTTAATTGAGTTGTCATACTTTTCATATTAACTTTCATTTGTAACATTCTAGAATTTATTTTTAAATTGTTATAACTTTTGAGTTTAAAACTTTCAAAAAGCTCTTTTTATAAAGTTGAGAGACATGACCTTACAAAAAAGAAAAAGTATTAATGACTTTTCTATAAGTTGGACGATTTATTACGTAAATACGTACAAGGTAATTTACTTTAACAAATTGAAATTCAAGGAATTTGGAATTAAGATTTAGAAGTAAAGGATATTATCATTATAAAAGTAAAAATTTTCTGGACTTTTTAAATTATTTATTCATCACAACTTGGCATTAATTCTAATATTGTGCGCAACACATGTGATGATAGAATTGTACATTATATACATGTGAACATAAGAAGAAATTGGGTGCTATCATGTTATATGATTTACAAGGTCTTCTTTGTGATACATACGTTTGTTCATGATAGATTGCATACGATAACAAGAGTCTGAACAAAATTATTTTCTATGGCTTCATTAATCAAGTCATATACATACACAAATATATGTATATTGTATAGAAAATGATTAAGAAAACAATATTTAACATAAAAAGTGTGAAAATATTAAGTTTTGACATGTGCAATGATACATGAAACCATCATAAAAAAGATCAAACATCATGATATATGTTTGCACCATAAACCTTCTTACACAATTTTTTTCAAGATAAATTTGTGCATCATAACTATTTTAGCGCTATATTCTTTCATGTAATAATCAGATAAAAATCATTTTGTGTATATGTATTGTGTGTGTGGGTTCAACTTTATTAATGTTTTGGTTGAGGGTGCCCATGACACGAATCTTTCAAGTGAGAATTGACAATGTCTTTCTATCATATAATTGCAATGAAGCTCAACCATTATTCATAAAGTTTGGCCCTACGAATAGCTTTTAAGATTTGTAGACACGTATCATGAACCTTCAAAGTCAAAAAAATAAAGTTACGCATAGACCTAATGATTTATCGATTTTTAGGAGTAGATTTTCTCTGTGTGAGAATTGAAAAACCAATTTTCACAATAAAATCATATTTTATTCACTTGTTATAGTATTATTGATGGTTTATTTAACCATTCTTTCGTGTTATTTACTTGTGTCACCTAACACACTTGTGTCACCTAACAAAACGTCATAACCTTATACCAAATGATGCATCAATCCCATAAAGAGTTAATTACATGAATAGTCCCTGTGATTTAGTGAAAATAACAAGTTTAGGTATTAACTTTTTTGAGTAACAAGTTTGGGTTTTATGCTTCTAATTTTGTAACAAGTTTGGGTATTAAGACTAACTTTTGTTAACTTTTCTGTTAAATCAGTGTAAATTGACCAAAATGTCCTTTTTAAACAAAAGGTCCATTTATGTAATTAGCTCTATTTTATTTAAAAGGACCATTTGCGTAATTTAATCATACATGTGCATACCCAAACCATTTGTCGGGCAAACATGAATACTAGTCACTGGCACCTCCGACAACCACCTGTTCTCTCCACCACCATCGGCAACCACCTTGTCCAGCACCGCCAGCCACCACTCCCGCTGTCCACCACTGTAGGGAACCACCTCGGTTGTCCACCACCGCCGACAACCATCCCCATTGTCCACCGCCGCCGGTAACAACCTCTGCCGTCCACCACCGTGGTTAATTCTTCTTCCCCATCCTTCTTCACCATCATTGCACCCTCACTTGAAACCATTACACCACTTCCGGCCGACACCTAGATTTTAGCCGCTTCAAGTTTGTTTGTCAAACCCCAATACCACCGACCTCGCACCCTAGCTAGTTGTCGTTGTTGGAAGCTCTTCCGCCTGTAACCACCACTATCTCCACCCTTTGCTCGGTAACGAACCCTGCCGTCCACCACCACCATGTTGATTATGCCGCTAACCAGGCCTGTCACGGTCTTCTTCTTCATCGGTGGTTAGGGATAGGGGTGGGTTTTTAATTTTGAGTAATGACATAAATGGTCCCCGGTTAGAATAAGGTAATTACATAAATGCCTCTTTCGTTTTATTAAAAGGGCATTTTGGTCATTTTACTCTAATTAACTGAAAATTTAACGAAAGTTAGTCTTAATGCCTAAACTCGTTACAAAATTAAAAGCATAAAACCCAAATTTGTTACTAAAAAAAGTTAGTACTCGAACCTGTTATTTTCATTAAACCACAGGGACTATTCATGTAATTAACTCATCCCATAAATATCCTAAATTATTAATCTCATCACCAACTTTTATATTTATTTTCATTATTAATTTATTTATTATCATAAACTATTTAGTTTTTAGTATTGTATGTATAAATATGATATATGTTTTAAAAACACTATTAAATACGATAAACTACGTTTATAGATTACATGAGTAAAAATAAATATTACACAATTTAAAAATTACATTTATTTATTTATAAAAATTTAACTAAACTTTTAAACTTTTGTAAATCTTAAATTTTATCAAATTTTAAAAATTTCTTCCATATAGTGTGCAAAGTTTATTTTATCATTAATTCGGTTAATTTGATTTAAAATTAATGCGAAGGGCTTATTTGAATTTTCTTGTAACATAACCCCTTCCCATAGAACACCATAAATCAATTGATGTAGATGACATGTTGATTTCTCAACTAAACAGATGGTTCCAAAAGAAAAATGGTAGCCCCAACAATCGAGTTCTAACCCAAATATCTTAACATCGTGCCCTCACCCCGGAAGAAAATACCAAGCTCTAAACCTTGCCACAACCTTTCTTTTGTCTGATCACTCTCTCATGCATTAACACCTCACCATCACCTGAAATTGTCAAATAATTAATGCAGTAGCAGTGGCTGGGAACCAAAAATGTGAGGAGGTTGGGCTTAGGGTGTGGTGGTAATTGGAGGTGATCGGAGGTGGTTTAGTGATGGTCAAATCTAGTGCTAGGAAAAATTAGAGATAAAGAGATTGAAAGATAGAAAAGAGAAAGAGGGATTAACATCTTAAATTTAAATTAATTAATAATTTTGGATATTTTTAAATAGGATTGTGTATTTTGGTCATTTAATACCCCATTTAACTATAAAAGATAAAGCTCATCCATGGCAAGGACCTTCATTGTTACCCACATACAAAGTTTTGGACCTATGGTGTAATTTCAGGACTTTAACATCAAAAGTGAAATATGGCCTTACCACATGATCTGCTTTTACTCATTTCTATTTTTGAAAAAATCTACTGCCACACCACCATTTCATTATCACCAAAACAGATCCACTGCCACATACCACAACCATCTTTTCATCCTCTCTCTTGGAAAAAAAATTAATAGGATTTAGATGAGAAAATATCAATTCTTAACATATGGAGATAGTAAGGAGTAAGTTGAACTCACCATCTTTGAAGGGAGGAAGAAACATTAGATCGTGTTACTTATTTATTTAAATGAGACGTGTGTGAAAATCCCATATGATACTAAAAAACATACCATGAACCATGTAGATGATCTTTAACTCATGTTCGTGGGTTTGTAATTTCCAAGGATGGAGAGCTATAACATCAACATGATTGTACTTGAGGAACAAGCTCATCAGACACCAAAGGAATGAAAAAAGGAACTAACAAGCCTTCCTTGCATCCTCTTTCCATCAAGTATGACATATTGTTAAACAACAACTATGAAATATAATTTACCAATAGGTAAATTAGTACCTTGTTAAGCAAATTCATTTTGTTTAGAAGCTTTTACTTAAATGTTCTCATCCATCAAGGATGATATTCACAGGGTTATAATAATATGTAGATTTTGGATGTTATCGAATTTACTTTGGATTTTAGATGTGAGTTTTTATTTGCATTTAACAATTTGACGTAGAGCGAAAATTTAGGTAGCCGAGATGGTGTAATGATAGCCGAGACTAAGGTCGGGAATTGTAGAGAGAGATTGAAGACACAAATAGTAGAGAGAGGGGTATTATATTAATTTTTACCTTTTGTTTTAGATTTTTTATATTTCAATAGTAAAAGATATTTTGATCATTTCACATCACTTAATAGAAAAAGTTTAGTTCATCTAATTTAGAGACTAATCATGTTATGTTCATGTATAAATTAAAACTTTCATAACAAGATGATATTGTTTTAGTTGATAAGAGTAAATGAACTCTAAATGTTCGGTCAGAGGAATGGCTAGTGGCTTTAAAGGGCAAAGGGCTGAGAATCAGTAGCTTAAAAACTAAATACTTTTATTGCAACTTGAATAGAGAAGGTGATGACAATGACCCTGAGATCACCATTGAAGTTCAAGTGGAATTGCATGTGACTTGGTTCAAGTATTAGGATTGTGTGTACAAGGTGAGGGAGAGATGCATGCTCACATTACACGCTAAATTTAAGCAAGCTAGTGTAGGTGCAGGTTGTTATTGATGTCTGCTAGATCGAAATCTTGCAACCAACAGTGAAACTCTGGCTCAAGTGCAGGACACGTTTTAAATCACGTGATCTGGTGGAGGGGGTATCGTGCACATTGAAAATTAAAAGTAAAAGGAAACTCACTAAAAGTCTATGGTAACTATCCTAAAGCAAAAGTAGTAATTAAATTAATGGAAACCTAAAAGTAGTAACCTACTTAAGCAAGCAAAGGAGACTATGTTCCCTACACAGGTTCATTCTTGAAATCACCTAAAAATGTCCTGGCAATGACGCTAAAAAACTTGATATGTGAATATATATATATATATATATATATATATATATATATATATATATATATATATATATATATATATATATATATATGGGACGGTTGCTATAAAAAGTGTCTTTTTCGTGCGAAGCTTACGAAGTTTGGATGCAAAAACAAGTAATAATCAGGCAAGAGTAAGTAATAATTACGCAAGGTGGATTACACTCGGTTGGTATTATCTCGCAGAGATTGAATTATCACCCAAGAATACCTTCTTGTGTAAGCAAGAATACCTTCTTGTGTAATAATTCTACATTTGCGTGATAATTCCATCTATGTGTGATTAATTTCAACATTTGCTCTATAATTCCCCTTGTAACTTTTATCTTTGCGTAATAACTTCGTACGCTTCACCAAAAAAAACATTTTGTATCGTAACCTATATATATATATATATATATATATATATATATATATATATATATATGTGTGTGTGTGTGTGTGTGTGTGTGTGTGTGTGTGTGTGTGTGTGTGTGTGTATATATATATATATATATATATATATATATATATATATATATATGATTCGGATCAAATGTTAACCCCTTTTCGCGACTAAACTCTGTGTTAACCCTTTAACATAAATGAAAATCAATATTATTTTTATTTGAATAACATCATTACACATATAAAACGTTATGTTCTTTAATGTATATGTGTGAATTCGTAAGTGTATAAAAGTTAACATTGGTGTAAGTAACTTACACCTTTGTTACAGAATCAAATATTTACATTGATTTTGTGCAACTTACATCTTTTTTTAGTTTTTTTACCCTTGTAAATTTACATATATACACAAAAAAAGATAACGTTGTATATGTGTAATGATACTATTCGAATTAAAGAAAATAAGGATTTTGATTTATCTTGACGGGTTAACGAAAGTTATGTCGCGAAGAGTGGATAAACATTTAAAATAATATAATATAGGGTTGAGTTCATTCGCAAACCATAGAAAATTAAGAAAACTAATAAATCATCTCCACCAATCACAAGTTGCCACATGTCATGTTTTAAAAAGTAAAAAAACATAATGGCAAGGGCATACTAGTATATCCTCTTTCCCTTCTTTTTCGTGTCTTATTACTTGATTATATATAATTAAAACAACTTCCCAATCGTTTTTTAAACCACTATATTTTTTTATACCAACTAGTTTTTTTTCTAAAAAGTATATCATAAATAAATAAGAAAACATTTTGTAAACTCACTTTCGCCTCCTCTTTAAAATTCAAACAGTATACACATATAAAGTTTAGCAAAATCTAAAAAGTTTATATATAATGAACAAATTGTTACACATAAAAAATATTAAATATATGAACTTATAATCAAATATCTACATTAATAAAACTATCTCAATGTAGGTGTAAACAATTGTTACTTAAAATTCAATAAAAAGGTACATTCCAAAAAAACCCAAAAAGTGTATTTAAAAATATATTACAAAAAACCAGAAATAACATTTAAAATAGTTGTTAACATGTGTAAAAATAAACATTCAAAACCTAGTTATTTAGTACATGTGTAAGTAACTTTTATACATGTTTAAAGTTGTAATTTACATATGTGTTAGACTTGCCATTTACACATAAAAATAAAAACATAATTTTTTTTGTCACTTAACACATATGTAAGTTATTTTACACCTGTGGAAATTCCCTTTTACATATATATAAAGTCTTTTTTATATTTTAAACAAATGGTATGTACATTTACACATAATTAAAAGACATTTATTACACATAAAACCTTATTACACGTATAAATTATAAACAAATGATCATATTATAAAACAAATTTTAAATTTTCTTGTGATATCAATATATAATTGTTTGTGTAGAAACCAATTGCGGACTTGTTAAATTTAAAAGAAACCAATTCGAATATCTACATAATTGCCACAATCAATTAAGATTGTTATTAGCATGTGAAATCCAACAAAAATATATTATAAAAACATGATGAAAAATATATAAATTAGTTATTAACATGTGCCAAAACAAACATGTAAATGTTAGTTTACATTTATTTATATGTATAACTTATCATCTACATATGTGAAAAGTGACTCTATACATTTGTAAAAAACAACTATAATAATTTACATATGTGCAAATAATTGATGTAACAAATTTTAAAATTTTACTTTTTTTTAATTTGTAAGATTATATTCTAATTAAAGATATGAAAAATTTTGTTTATATGATATAACTTATATAAAAAACAAGTTTGTATAAGAAATTATAGATATTTAAAAAAAGATATGAAAGTTTTTTAAGAGAGAGAAGATGGAAAGTGACGAAATCAAACAATGACAGATTATCAAATTGTCCTTTACATCTTTATTGGTAAAAAAAATCCCATCAAACTACGTACCTTTATATTTTTATTCAAAAAAAAACTACCACCATTGATTTTAATCAAATTAAAGACTAAGAGTTAGTTTAGCGGTTTTCTTAAATTTCTATGGTTTGCATATGAACTATATATATTAGTCTGGATCTTTTTAGAAGTCATAAAAACTTCACAACCGTAAGAACAAATCTAGTCTTTTAGATCATTAAATCAACGGCTAAAAATCAATTGTAATTAATGCAAATCTAAAACAATTAATTAATTTAGAAAAGAAAAAAGGAAAGATGAAAATTAATTAAATGCTTAACTGAAGAGAGTCAAGATTGTTTATGGAAGTTCTTAAAATAAAACAAGTATTAAAAATGATCTGGCCCTATATATGTGTATATATATATTATTTAGGTATGTATTTATTAATTCATTATGAAAACGATTTTCTTAAGTTGGTTTAAAAAGGAAATTATCAGCTATGCTTCACACAAACGAAAAGTGCACCGGTTATGATATAGTAAAGTTTATGTTAGGTCCGGATATTGAGTTCATGGACACTATTGGTAGCTCTAAAACAAATCGTAACCTATTCTAATCCAATTAATTGAATGATTTTAATCAAATTATAAATAATTAAAATAACAAACTAACTAATGACTATAAGAGCAACTAATTAAACAAAAAAAATTTAACTTGGTAAAGTTAATACGATCAAATAAGCAAATTAACTATCTAGGTAGGAATCCAACTAATATTAATAACGTAAAAGTTAATACCTATTATGAACTAATATTAATAACGTAAAAGTTAATACCTATTATGACTATCTCTGGAAGTACAAATCTATATAAGGCTAACTAAGTATATTGTTATTCCCTTAGGAAACCAAAGACATCTATGAAGCACCAAATAGGTTTGTTAAAATGTCTTGTAAATTACACTTAGGTTCTCTACCGTAATGTCGTGAAAGGTTGTATTCTTCAACCCCAAGACAAAGGACAATCTAATCAAGTCCAAATAAAATACCCTTAAACTCTAACACCATGAATGAAAGGTAGAACATGCTCTCGTGAAATCTAAACCTAATAAGCAATGAGCAGGAGGTTTTAAGCAATATTTATCCCCTATAAGTTCTAGACAAGGTAGCACACTGAATATAATATCAAAATCATAGCCAATACTCTTCTAATTATGTCTAATTAAAGTTTAATATTAAAATCACAAAGTAATTAACTTTAACGTGTATAGCCTAACCTAAACGATGCACAATCAATCAAGATAAAACACAAATGAGCAACGTAGAAAATCTCAAGTATTAAATAGTATATATGTTCATATTGATTTGGAAAATATGCAAGTTCTAAGAATAACAAATGAATGTACGAGACAAAAACTGATTTTTTAGTCAATACATGCTAGTTTTCAACCAGACCTAGAGAGTACTAAAAAATTAGCTACTTATAAAGTTCATAAACATTAATAACAATAGTAAAGTTACAAATTTCAGTAACATAAACAAGGAAAAGAATTGAAAACGAGGCAAAGACGAATTATCTTTAAGCTTGTATGCTTCAACTCTTGCTTCCAACTCTTGTACTCTGCTCTACATCCTTCTCAAGTCATATCCAAAGACTCCAAGGTTAAATATGTGATTCCTAGATGAAAATTTTCTTAAGTAATGATTTTTTAATGTTTTTAAGGGACATAAGATCTTATGGAGTGTAAAAGGTAGGTCTTAAGAGGCGTAACCATGCTAATGCGCCTGCTACTAAAAGTAATGGTTTATAAAAAGTTTTAAATCTAAAAAAGTGTAAAAGATATTTTTAACCATCAATATTTATTATTAACGCTTGAGATCAAAATGTAGGGAAAAATATACCAGATGATACTTTAGTTATGATCACTTTTGTTGATTTTTATCAAAGTCCCCCACTTTTTTGAGCATTCATAACTTTAATGTGCAATATTATTTTTTTATAAAAGTTAAACTATAAAAAATGAGTTTTTTTTACATTTAAAACAAGTATAATATCATTATATAAAAATAAACAGGAAATTATATTTTTCAGCCCACATGATTTTTTTCTACTTATTTATGTCTTTACTGTAATTTATTGTGTATTTTCGTTCGTTATTGTGTTTTTATTAATACTATTATGTTTCTAAATTAATGAATTCTAAAAAACTATAATGATAAAAAAACATTGCTCTTCACTTCTGGTATGTAAAACACAATGATAAAGTTACAGCTAATTAATTTAATACATGAAAAACAATATTAAATTAACACAAAATAATATAACACGTAAAACATAATGATAAAATGTCTCATTATGTTTTTACTACTCGTGATTGTATTTTTTTTTTCAAACACTATGAGTTTATAAAAACGTATTGGTAAAATATTATCATGTATACTTTCATCAAGCGTAGGATTTTAATTTCGCCTATCTTTCATGAGAATTGTTTGTTTCGATGTGTTATAAGTGCATCCTTATTAATTCGTATAATTTTAATATCAGCTTTTAACAGTTTATATAATATAACTAGTTCGTATAATATAATAATGATGATAATAATAAAGTATTCAACTTTAATTTGAGAGTCAAGAAATTGGTACCACTTTGAGGGAAGTTATGATTTAACTACCGAAAGGGATCATCACATACGCTTTTTGACTCTTCATGAATAGATTTTTAAGAAATTATTTTCTTAAGGGTTAGTTCACTATAATATATCAAACAAATTTAACTATATAATCATAATATAAACCACCTCAATTCAGTTACCCATTTTATATTTAGGTATCACCCTAACTTTTACTAATATTGACTAAATATCAGGGCCGAGCTGAGCAGTGGTAAAGTTTGAACCAAACCTTATGAAGGCGGGGGCGAAGGTAATTATTTTACGGGAGGCGGACTTTATATTTATTAAAGAATTTTCACTACCGGACGGAAAATTTATACTACAAAACCGAAAATTAAAACTACTGACGAAAAAGATAAAGGAGCGCCCCCCAATGAAACTGAAGATATTTGGGTAAGGAGAGAGCAAGAAAAATAAAATGATAAATAATTATAATGAGTTTAATTTTTTTGGTCAGATGGACAAATTTAATGGATTACGTGATTTGACTCAAATATAAGTTAGTTTAAAGTGTGTGATTGAACAATTCTATTGAGAACTTTTTAGTATGTGTGTGTATTATATAATCTTTTAAAAAAATTTTGTGCCTACCAAAAGATTGGGCTCTAGACAGGTGTCCCTCCCTTGTGCCGCCCCTGCTTAAAATCATATGCTCCACGACTTTATTTTATATATCAAGTTTACGTTCGTGTATCATAATCAAACATCGTTAATTTATCTTAACTATGTAATACAAGACCGTAAATACTGTGACACTAATTCTTAATTATCATATGCAAGATAAGGTTGGTGTAAGAGAATAAGTGCTTCCAAAAAACTTTATTAATCAACTCCTTGGTTGTCTAGAGGCAAATCTCATGCGATCTATGGATGTACATATACTTGAATAAGACGAAATTATGTTCAATTAAAGGAGATTCTCTAGACACCTTCTAAATTTGCTGCAGACATTTATTAAATGTTTCATCTCAACTTACACCCGATTCTGTTCATACTAGTTGGTCGTAGCCTATTTCCAATTGTGGTAGTCCAAATATCATCGCACTACAATTCTTTGACACAATGCCAAAATTTTGATTGTATGTGGAAATCACTTCCTTTTTTATAATTTTAATTATAGTTAATCTCGATTTTTATCCCTGAGTTTTGCAAATTGTCTTCACTTGAGTACCAAAGTTTATTTTGTCTCCATTATTAGCCTGAGTTTTACAAATCATTTATATTTTTGTCCTTTTGACTAACATTAAATTTTCTGTTAGATTTATTAAAAAAGACCAAAATATCCCGAAGGGCTATAAAGAATTTCACCATCTCACTTTTCAATTTCTATCTCACTCTCCCTATTTCTTCCTTCTCCACAGCATCACACACCATCGCTACCACACCCCACATACCACCGCCGCCACACACCACCACCAACAACACCGCCACCACACACCACCGCCGACACAAACCACCGCTACTAATACCACCGCATCACACACCACCGCCACCACACAACACCGCCACCACACATCACCGCCACCACACACCACTGCCGGCACACACCACCGCCGGCACACACCACCGCAGCTCACACCACCGCAGCTCACACCACCGCACCTCATACCACCGCCCCTCACACCACCGCCACCGCACACCACCGCCCCTCACACCACCGCCACTGCACACCACCGTCGTCACACACCACCGCCACCACACATCACTGCCAACACACACCATCTCACCATACAATATTGCTGGCACACACCTAGATTAATATGGTTTGAGTAAGAAGAAGATGATGAAGATCTGAAGATCTAGGTTAAGTCAGCAACTAAAACCGTCGTAAAAACCTAGATCCACGAGAAATGAAGATCTGTGTTGAGTTTGATATGAGGATTCTTTGCTGCAGTTAGTTGACATTAATGGATGCTATGAAGAAGATAATGAGGTTTAATGCACCTTAGATCTAAGAATCTATGGAGGCTAATAGATGTATTTGATAAAAGTAATTTGTTGAAGAAGATGATGATGATTTGTAAATGTATGAAATCTTGAGTTTTTGTGAGTACAAATTGGTTTCTCTTTAGGCTTTGAGTGGTATGTAAAGGGGAGTTGAAACAGGGGGTCGAAGATGAGAGGAGAGAGAGAAATGACACATTTAGTCAAAAGGCTATTTTGGTCATTTAACACTCACTTAACAGAAAATGTTAACACCGTTAGTCAAAAGGACGGAAATAGAAACAATTTACAAAATTCAAGCCAATAATGGAGACAAAATAAATGTTGGTACTTAAGTAAAGACAATTCGCAAAACTCAATGACGAAAACCGAGATTAACTATTTTAATTATCCTGTTCTAAACTCATGAGAAATTTCTTTGATCATGTTTCAAAGTTTTTCTATGAAAATTTATGTTTTGAGAAAATATGTTATATTGCAAGTTTCAAAGGTGATATATGGAATCTCAACTTTTTGTTTAAATGACATACATGTACTCTTTCTTGCTTATATATATATATATATATATATATATATATATATATATATATATATATATATATAAATATATATATATATATATATATATATATATATGGTAGGGTTATTTTGAAAACCACTCTTTTTTATGAGAACTCTAGTAAACAATATAAGTCACACATTTTTTATCGCATGCAAGTCACATGCCATTTCCTCATTTTTGTTTTAAACGTTCATAACTTTTTTCACGACATCATTTTTTCAAAAAAAAATTACCATTAATTTTAGTATTTTTTATCTTTCCAACGCCTACTATATTGATATATTTTTTTTAAAAAATAATCCATCTGTCATTTACATATGTATAAATCTGTTTCTACATATATGTAATACAGTATTTACACATGTGTAAATCTAGTATTACACATGTGTAAAACGAATTTCGTAAATAAAACAGGAAAATTTTTTATTTTCTATAATTTTTTTTTATTTTTTATGAAAGAGTGAAACTAGGGAAATATTTTTGTGTTTTTATTTTTTATTTTTATGTTATTTTTCATTTTATAATTTTTTTATTATGTATTTGTTAATTACCATTTTGTCATTGAAAACTAGTGGCTCGCATTGATTACTAGAGTTCTCACAAAAAAAAGAAGTTCCCATTTGATCCCTCCCCTATAATATATATATGTATATATATATATACACTACAAGAAAGTGGGTCTATAGCAACGAAACTATGGCACCTTATAGCAACGACATGTCGTCGCTACAGCTAATTTTGACCTATAGCGACGACATGTCGTCGCTATAGAGTTCGTTCGTAAAAGTTAGTTGTAATAGGCTGATATGTCGTCGGGATAGAGGTCGTCGGCATAAGTTTTTCTATAGGAACGACAAATCGTTCCTATAAGTGTCGTGGTTTCTGATTTTATCGAATAAAAAAATAAAAAAAATGAGATCAATAGCGACGACATGTCGTCGCTATAGGTGTTTTTTAATTTTTTTTTTAAAAAGGAAGACACCTATAGCGACGACATGTCGTCGCTATAGGTGTTTTTTAATTTTTTTTAAAAAAAGGAAAATACTCTATAGCGACGACATGTCGTCGCTATTGATCTCATTTTTTTTATTTTTTTATTTTATGCAGAACCTTATTTTTTTAAAAAATTTAACAAACATATAATCAAGAAAAATCTAATACAAGTTTAACAAACTAATAATTCATACAACTTCAAATATAAGTTTAACAAACAGATAATTCATACAATTAGTTTAAAATTCAACAAAATCTAACAAAAATACAAACGCTAATGACCACCAGGTGGTCGTTGCTGCTGCCAGTAGCGCATCATTTTCATCTGCTCTTGAAGTAATCGTTGCATTTCTTGTATTTGTTGTTGTTGTTGTTGTTGTTGGATTTGTTGTTGTTGTTGTATAGTTTCTTAATTTTGTTGTTTTTGTTGTCTAAGTTCTGCAACTTCATCATGCAAATGTTGTGTTGGAGGAGATTGCGAGCTACAAAAATCAGGGGTGGGATGTCTCACCACGCGACCAACACCTCGTATATGTCCTCGCCTTTGACCTAAGGCACGCTCAATGCATTGAATCTCATCAACAGCAGATAAGTCTCCACCGGTCTCGCTAGAGGATCTCACATACTCCTCTTGAATTCTTTCCTGCATTAAACTTATTGAATATTTGTCAAACGGGTCATTTTGACCAAAACACACTTAAACATACTAGAATCACACAAAAGTTAGTTCAAATGGGTCATTTTGACCCAAACACACTTAAACATATTAGAATCAATTAAAAGTTAGTTCAAACGGGTCATTTTCACCCAAACACATTTAAGCATACTAGAATCAATCAAAAGTTAGTTCAAACGGGTCATTTTGACCCAAACACACTTGAACATACTAGAATCACACAAGAGTTAGTTCAAATGGGTCATTTTCACCCAAACACATTTAAGCATACTAGAATCGATCAAAAGCTAGTTCAAACGGGTCATTTTGACCCAAACACACTTAAACATACTAGAATCACACAAGAGTTAGTTCAAATGGGTCATTTTTACCCAAACCATTTAAGCATACCAGAATCAATCAAAAGCTAGTTCAAACAGGTCATTTTGACCCAAACACACTTAAACATACTAGAATCACATAAGAGTTAGTTCAAATGGGTCATTTTCACCCAAACACATTTAAGCATACTAGAATCGATCAAAAGCTAGTTCAAACGGGTCATTTTGACCCAAACACACTTAAACACACTAGAATCACACAAGAGTTAGTTCAAACGGGTCATTTTCACCCAAACACATTTAAGCATACTAGAATCGATCAAAAGCTAGTTCAAACGGGTCATTTTGACCCAAACACACTTAAACATACTAGAATCACACAAGAGTTAGTTCAAACGGGTCATTTTCACCCAAACACATTTAAGCATACTAGAATCCATCAAAAGCTAGTTCAATTGGGTCATTTTGACCTAAACACACTTAAACATACTAGAATCACACAAGAGTTAGTTCAAATGGGTCATTTTCATCCAAACACATTTAAGCATACTAGAATCGATTAAAAGCTAGTTCAAACAGGTCATTTTGACCCAAACACACTTCAACATACTAGAATCACACAAGAGTTAGTTCAAACGGGTCATTTTCACCCAAACATATTTAAGCATACTAGAATCAATCAAAAGCTAGTTCAAACGGGTCATTTTGACCCAAACACACTTGAACATACTAGAATCACACAAGAGTTAGTTCAAACAGGTCATTTTCACCCAAACACATTTAAACTTACCCAGTCCGATTCTGCAGTTGCATTCACCCATCCCATGCCTTCTCTGAAATGCATCTTCTGGAAGAGATCAATCGGTCCACTCCCCTGTGAATAATAAAAATTCTAAGAAATGCATCTTCCGACAGTTAATACTTATTTTTTTAATAACAATTATACTTTTACCTCCATATGTCTCTTCTGTGCATATGATTGGCTCCCATGGAAACTCGGATAGCGTTGTTTACCTCTGTTTAATTTGTTTGCCTCAGATCGGCTCCTATAAGCAGGATCTAAGAACAACTCATTAATCACCCGAGCCCATGCTTGCGGGTCAGTTCCCTCAGGAGGACAAGTTAACGTTGTTTCCACGTCATCATAACCACCCACATCATCAAAATGAGATTTTAGATCTTGCTTTCGATATTTATAGGCTCTTTGACACTCGGCATTGATTCCGAGCCTTACGCCTTCCCACTGTTCGGATTCCCTCCATCTAGCAAGGTCAAAATATTCCTACAAAACATGTAATTAGAAAACATGTAATACTTATATAATTAAAATACGATAAAAACACAACATTGTATACTTACAAAAAATGTGGGATATATGGCTCTCTTAAACTCATCGGGAACAGCTTGCCAACTGGGATAATGGAAAGGAACAACCTTACTAATCTCATTAGAGATTAACCTTATAAAATCCGAGCTGTTTTCTCCAACAAACTTATATTGGCCCCCCTTGCTTTCAACTTCGATCGGTAGTGGTTGGCCTTTGTTTTGCTCAAATTTTTTAAATAATTTAATGTTTTTTCCTTTTGATCTTCTTTTTCTCGCGGGTTGTGCTACATTAATATATGCAATTGAAAAGTTAGGAAACATAGATTATGTTCAACATAAATATGTATTTTTTAACTTTAACAAATAACTTACAAGACTCGCAACCTGTTGGGATCCTATTTGGATCCCCATGCGGAGGTAGATCCCCGCCATCCCCACCATGTCCTCGAGCAATATATGTTAACATGCTTCAACAAAAATAGATAATAAACATCAACAATATACCTATGCAAAGATAATAAACATTAACAATAAACACATACAAAAATAATTATGTTGTAAATATATAATAATAAACATAAACAATAAACCTAAACAAAATTAATAAACATACTTTCAATCGGAATCCTCACTACAATAAAGGGTATCTACTGGATCATCTTCTTCGTCGTTTTCGTTATCATCATTTATATCATCTTCCTCGCAAGAATTGTATTCGTCTTCATCTTCATCTTCTTCATTATCATCAATAAAAATTTCATCATCAATGAATTGTGCACTTGATTCACCAACATCTAAAGTCGACTTCATGGGCAAGTAGCCTAAGTCGACTACCAATTTTCCAAATCTATCTGATTGCGCGTGTTGTATGACATTTGTCTCATTATCAATGAATTGTGCACTTGATTCACCAACTTCACAGCCTGAGTCGACAACCAAGTTATAATCAGATGATTGGGTGTCATGCAATATATCTATCTCGTTAACAACACTCATGGTTGGATGATCCCAAAGTTTTCGATGGTGAACGTCTTCAACAACCCTCCAATTATCGATGGTTCGAGAAGGATCTTCAAGATAAAACACTTGTTTAGCTTGTGTGGCTAAAATGTACTGATCATCATCATACCATGTGTCGTTGACGTCGATAACAGTGACATTGTTTTGCTTGATTAACCTCTTACCAGATGTTTTGAACCATTTGCAATGAAATAGTACAACCGAGTAACCATCTATGTAGTTCAACTCTAAGATCTCCTCTAGCTGACCATAAAATGGAGTATCGTCTTCTCCTATTGAAACAAAACCACTGTTTTGAGTAGTGTGTCGAACATCACGACTATGAACCACAAATCTAACACCATTGACTATGCAAGCAGTGTAAGAATATGCGTTTAAAGGACCATGTGCCAATGCCTTTAATTCTTTGATACCTTCTTGAGACAAAGAAGAAGAAGATGAAGATGATGATGATGTATTAGCTTTATACTTTAACCATGAAGAAAATTCTGTTTTCATACTTCGTCTAGGAAATTTAGATACAAATTCCGATTTGTAGTCACTAATTTCATTGCAATTGTTTAGAACAAACCAGTGTAATGATTTGTAGTCATCTTCACATAGCGCAATGATTTTCTTTTGAGAAATTGGTCGACATTGTGATGAAAACACATGAAATTGTCTCTTTGCGATGCCAGAATCTGCATTTCTATCGGGTCGGTTGAATTTGGTTTGCATACCTTCAAGATACATAGAGCAGAATGCCAATGCCTCATCTGCAACATAACCTTCTGCTATTGAGCCTTCAAGTCTGGCTTTGTTTCTAACATATGCTTTGAGCTTTTTCATGTATCTTTCAAAAGGATACATCCATCTCATATAAACGGGACCACCAAGAATAGCTTCTTCAGGTAAATGAAGAACTACATGAACCATTATATCAAAAAATGCTGGAGGATATATCAATTCCAAATTGCACAATATCTTTACCACTTCCTTATTTGTTTTATACATGTCACTCACATTTACTGATCTTGCACATATTTTCTGAAAAAATGTACAAAGGTCAATGATTGTTGTGGACACATTTTTTGGGAGACCAACTTTCACCCCGATCGGTAGCAATCGTTGCATTAGGATGTGATAATCATGAGACTTTAACCCGATTATGTTTGAATAATTAGAAAGCACTTTATTTTTAAAGTTTGAACCAAAACCATCAGGTAGTCTCACTCCTTTAACGAATTGACAAAAACGTTCACGATCACCGGGTGTGAAAGAATAAGAAGCATGTGGTTGGTAGACCTTGTTGTTTTTCTTTACTAGCCATAAATCAGGTCGAATACCCATATTTTGCAAATCTTGTCTTGCTTTGTGCGTGTCTTTTGATTTTTCATTCATTAGCAAAGTACCCAACAAGCTCTCACAAATATTTTTCTCTACATGCATGACATCAAGATTGTGTTTTAAAATGAGTGAAGACCAATATTCCAGCTCATAGAAGATACTTCGTTTGGTCCAATTCAACTCGGTTGCAGCACGCTTTCTTTTCACACCTCCATGTGTAGGATGTTTCCCTGGAACACGATTAGGGAGGCTTTTTAGTTGTTTTAAGATTTGTGCATTACTCAAACATCTAGGAGGATCTCTTGTCTCTCTTTTGCCATTGAACAAAAGATCATCTCTCAAACTATGCTTTTTTGTCAAGAATCGTCTATGACCAATAAAAGCTATTTTATTTGTTATAGGGCATGAGGGTGTGTCTACGTTACAAGTAGGTCATGCCATATAACCTTGACCACTCCATCCAGACATATAGCTGCGAGCAGGATAATCATTTATAGTCCATAATAGAGCTGCACGCATCCTGAATACAGTTTTGGTTGATGCATCTCTTATTTGAACTCCTTCGGCCCATAACATTTTCAACTCATCTATTAAAGGCCTTAGGAAAATATCAATGTCCTTTCCAGGAGATTTAGGCCCGGGAATAAGCAAGACTCTGTCAACACAACTGGCCACATACTGTAAGATTGACTCATGTTACCAAATGGATTAAAACCATCCGCAGCCAAACCCAAACGTACATTTTGGGGTTCTTTGGCAAAATCAGGAAATTTTTCATCAAAGTCTTGCCATGCCTTCCCATCAACTGGATGACGCATCATACCATCCGTTGAGCGTCCAGTATAATGCCATGTCATTTCTTTTGCTGTGAATCTTGAGCTATACATTCGTCGAAGTCGGGAAGTTAAAGGAAAGTAGCGCAACACTTTTTGAGGTACTTTCTTCCCCTTTGTGTTTTTGTCAACCCATCTACTCTCGTTAAAAACCGGACAATTTTGCATCATCTCATTTTCTTTCCAAAACAGAGCACAATCGTTAATGCAAGCATGGATAGATTCATATCCTAACCCAATCTTTCTTAATCTCTTCTTAGCTTCATAGTATGAGGCTGGAATTTGATTTTCTTTAGGGAATGCAACTCTTAAAAACTCTAAAAGTTGGTTAACTGAACTATCCGTCCATTTGTTGATAACCTTGATATGCATTAATTTTGCTAAAAAGTTTAAAGAAGACATCCAACTACAACCGGGGTATAACTCGGTATTCAGCTCCTTAAATAATGCATCAAACTCCAGGTCAAAACCAGTTCCACCTTCGTCTACATTTTCTTCGTTAATATTCTGCTCCGCCATAACATCATCAATTACATCAAACATCTCATTATTTGTTGCTGGAATTGATTTTCTTGGAGCAAAAAGGTCTTTTATTTCTGAAGCACGTGGATGTTTTTCACCATGATAAGTCCACGTCTTATATGATTGTAGAAACCCATTGTCATGTATGTGGGCATAAATGATATCCAGATCCTGCCGACACCCATTGCAGCATCGTTTACACGGACAAAAAGCTTTTCCTAAACTATCGACATGGTTCTTGGCAATTTCTAGAAAACTACGAAGACCTTTTATAAATTCCGGAGAACTCCGATTTCGCAATTTAATCCAACTCTTATCAATTGTCATATCTATGGTATTATAAAACATGGAAATACAACTTTATCAATTAACATATAAGCAAAGATGTACTAACATTAAATTCATATACACTTACATGTACATACATACAAGCATAATCACAACACATAATCACTTACAAGTATATAAACATACAAATATAAAGCATACCTACATACACAATTACAAAAATACAAACATACTTGCATACAAGTATACAACATACTTACATACACACTTACAAGTATACAAAAAACATACAAGTATACAACATACTTACATTCACAGTTACAAAAAACAAACATATAATATACTAATGAACAAACATATAAACATAAATACATACAAACATTCTCATACAAAATTTACATAATTACATACATATAAACATATACATAAACAACTAAATACATCAAACCATATACATATAAATTAACACATATAAAAATACATACAAACTTAAAACCATGAAAATATATATAGTGGCATTTCATCAAACACTTGGTGTGCATAACCTAATCTACCATCAAACTTACATACACTAACATATATATACACTTTTACAATCATGCAAACCTAATCACAAACATATTCACTAAACAACACTTAAATCATAAGCTTTAAACGAATTTCATACCTTCAAATCTTCAAATCTTTTAATTTCAAGCTTTAAACTTTAATCCCACCTAAAACATAAAAATTTAGATAAAACTTATAAAAACAAGATTATATAACTTCATTATAGTAAAATAACATCATTCTTACCTTCAAACACTTCAATTTGATACCAAATACGTATATAAACCGAGATGAAAATCGTGAGAAAAATTGGGTTTTTTTTTTGTGGAAAAATGGGCAGAAGGTCTGAAATGCGATTTAAGGGGCCTGCACTCTATAGCGACGACATGTCGTCCCTATAGAGTAAAAAAAGTCGTCCCTATAGAGTCAAAATTAAAAAAATTAAAAAAACCTGTCCCGACGACATGTCGTCGGCACAGAGAAATTATTTTTTTATATTTTTTATCTATCCCGACGACATGTCGTCGGGAAAAGTGGATTTTAATTTTTTTTTTAAATCTGTAAGTTGAGATAGAAAAAAATAAAAAATTAAATAACCTAACCTGTCCCGACGAGATGTCGTCGGCACAGAGAAATTATTTTTTATATTTTTTATCTATCCCGACGACATGTCGTCGGGAAAAGTGGATTTTAATTTTTTTTTTTTAAATCTGTAAGTTGAGATAGAAAAAAATAAAAAATTAAATAACCTCACCTGTGGCGACGACATGTCGTCGGTATAGGAATTTTCATAAATACCGCGTATTATTTTGAAGCCCGCCAACTATATACCGACGACAAGTCGTCGGTATAGAGTTTGACCAGTCAAAAATCCCTATTACTATATAGCGACGACATGTCGTCGCTATAGACCAAACTATACCAGCGACTTATGTCGTCGCTATAGATGTCGTCGGGACAGAGCTAAATTGTTGTAGTGATATATATATATATATATATATATATATATATATATATATATATATATATATATATATATATATATATATGTGTGTGTGTGTGTGTGTGTGTGTGTGTGTGTGTGTTGTGTGTGTGTGTGTTTGTGTGTTTGGGTGTGTGTATATATATATGATACATCTCGTATGCATACTCATGACCACATGCAACGAAAGACACCTAAGTTTTTTACCATCGGCCGCATGATGACCGCATGACGTTTTTTAATTGGCATATTTCGAGGGCGAAGTGGTTGGATGGTGGCTTGTTTATCTTAACAAACATATTCATCCACCGGTACAACTTCAAAATGCCTTATCATACCCCTGAGAATAACTACTCACTTCCCTTCGTGTTAATGTACAAATAATACACGAGGACCCTCTAACTTACCCTCTTGTTGAATCATAGAAAGTGCTCGACATATTCTTTTCTAGCTTCATTAACTTACTAAAGCTAACTTTTGTATCAACATGAAAAATAATACACCATGATCCTCCAACGTGCCCCTCTTTATTGAGGTATGCCATCATAAAAAATAAGAGTATAGAAGGCAACTTAATACTGTAACCACTCTTTAATATAGTTGTCTATATGTTGGGAAAATAGTTATCAAATAATTTTATGAAAGTTATAGTTAATTAGAATTCACAACTCAAAACCCTTATACACCCACAATAAATTAAAATAACCACTCGACTCCTCTCCGATAGTACATCAGAACACCCTCTTGCAATCAAAATGTGACATCGCCTAGGTATGCAAAATGTGACATCTCTAAAGGGGTCCCAATAAAAGAACAAGTTGTCAACTCTATGCCCTCATCCTTTCTTATCCTATAATGTTTTGACATTGACTTATCATTTATTTCAACTAGAGGATTACGTATGGATGTTGGAGATGAAAGTAAGAAATAAAAACAATAGTTGGAATAAAAAACAACATAAAAAAGACAATGATAAAACATATACGTACGTAATAAAGTTACTATGTGAGTTGTGGTTGTTTATTACGTGGCTTAACTCAAGCTAATGATATTTGATGTTGATATGCAAGTATAAGCCTGATACGTGATGTAAGGTCACATATCACATGATTCTAAGGTGCTATTAATAAAAGTTAGTCTAGTAGATGAAAAGAATACTAGTAAGTTACATACCTATAACCGTAAAAAAAAAATTATTCTCAAACAACTACCATAGTTATAATCAATAATTAAATAATTATTATTTTTGTATTTTTCTCTTGAAAATGGTATGACCCTCTATACTTTTAATGGTGGTCTTACCTCTAATTAATTCTTGAAGGCCAAAGTCTACACTCTTTTTAATTAAATGGCCCCGGTTACTCTTTAACAAATATTTAAAGAATAAGTTATATAGAAGATTTCAATGCCACGTCAAATTATGTATTAGGTCTCTAAGAGGTCATTTGGTTCGTAAGAATGTATAAAAAAGAAGTTAGAGCCTTTAGAGGAATAGGAATTTATTGGAATTGAATTATTTTAATGAAAATTTATCTTGTGTTTGGATTGTTTATTAATAGATGTAATTGGAATATAAAAAGAATTAATTGATCATGTTACCCTTCTTATCGATCACGAGTCAATATTTTAGTGATTAATTGATTTAAATGCTTGATTTTATATCGTGATTATTGTGAAACAAGTTGACTTTGTTATGTTTTGATTCATAGGTTTTCCGAGCTAAAAGGAACATATTTGAGAGTCAAAGGAAACAAAAAGATGAAGTTTAAGGACTAGAAGTACAAATAAGAAAAGATACAAATAAGGGGAAAAATCAGTCAACCGTCGTATCATACGCCGGGTATCGACGTATAATACGTCAGGCGGCGTATTTGTGGACATATTGAATCAAAATTTTAGAAATTTGGTGATGTAAGGGGTTTAGAATGATGTTTATCATGGTTAAGTGGTTAACTTTAATATATTTTATGTGTTTAAGTAGAAGAAATTGTATGGAATAAGTTAACTACGATGATTTGGTGTTTTATAGGTAAAACAAAATAATTTGATGTGTTTTGAAGAATGCACATGGATGATAAATGAATATCATGATAGATGAGGTGATAGAGAATTCAATTACGAGAACGTGGCCTAAAACGGGGAGGAAAACGGAGTCCGAACGAAGAAGTTACGAAGAAAACAAGAATAAAAAAAAGCCCCCTAGCGTAACCTACGGTGGAAACAGGTCCTACGGTATAAGCCTCTAGAGTAACTTACGGTGGAAACATGACCTACGGTTCATCAGTTCAAAAATTGAGCAGAAAGCCTCTAGCGTAACCTACGGTGTTCAAGTGACCTACGGTACATGAGACGCTGGAATCACTTATAAGACGGAAAAATTAGGTTTTCAGGTCTATCTTTCATTCCACGCCGTCCCCAAGCCCTAGGAACGAACCCAAGTGATCCAAAAGGCTCCCGGAGGCGATTTCAAGTATCAATATCTTTTTTTTATCATTCGGTTTGAATCTTTAACGTTAGATACAATGTTTGCATTCGATTTTGATTCGTTTTTCGTTTCCATGTCTGGCTAAGCCACCCGTGATCTTCTCCGGGTGTTAGGGTTTATACTATGACTTGTTCTTGATGGTTTTGGTTGAGTTAATGTTTGAACACGGTAATTTAAGCCGAGTAACATTATTTATTGTTTAGAGACTCTAAAATACGTGTGTTACTTTCAATTCAATTGTTCCTTTTTGATTGTTTTAGATTTCTTTTCATCTGGAAACATCAATTTTGGATGGGGTTGGGTAATACAAACGTAGGATATGATTCGAGTAGTTCATTAACAACAGTCTCATTCAATCTATTGTCTTTAACCAAATCAACCTGGTTATGTCTATGTGACCACTTTTAACTATCAAAGCAAGTCTAAGTTATAAACCTAAACCTGAAGATGATTACTCTTTCCCATCATTGTTTACAATCAATTTTACTTTTCAACTTCAACTACTTTTTGCAATTTAGTTAATTTACAAGTATTTTCAATAAAGCTTTCAACTTTATGAATTGAACCACACTTTCCACATATTCTCTGTGGATCGACCTGACTTACCCTAGCTATCTTAGGTGAAGTTTGGACCATTATAAATTGTTTTTGATTAGGCCTGACAACCCGCATCAAAATGGCGCTGTTGCCAGGGAATTAGTGCGCAAAGTGTTTCGTTTGATTTTTAGTTTCTTTTGCTTATTTTATTTATTCTCTTTTCTTTGTTATGCTAGGTGTGCTTGTGTATGCAGGTGACAGCTCCGTGCATGCATACCCGGTACTCAAGGAACAAATCTCCGTTAGTGTTTGATCCCGAAATTGAGAAGACCGCTCGAAGAAATCGAGCACAATCCAGAACAAAAACTCAATCAACAAGTGTAGCCAAAGAGTGTAAGATGGAAAATCCAAACCCACCACCACCATTTAACCAAAATCCACCTAATGACCAACCGCCAAATCCACCACAAAACCAACCGCCACCAAACCAACCCAATGACCCATTAGCATATCTGAATTTACAACCACAAAACAACCCACAAAGACAAAATCCACTGGCTCAAAACCAGCCACCTCAGAGACAAAATCCCTAGCCTCATCCAAGACAGAACCCCTACCAACAAGGACCTCCAAGACAGAATCCGAGAAAGCAAAGGGGGGTTAACAGGTTCGAAGATGAAGAGGAGAGATTTGAGAGGTTGAGTATCCATACTTGGGATGATGAGGTGGATGGACAGGATGATGGCTATGAAAATGACTATGATGATAAGGAGATTCAATACAATGAACCCAATAACAACCAAGGCCGATATAGACAGAATGAATAACCAAGGCAGCAAAGGCAGAATCAGGGTCGAGGTCAAGGTAGAAGGCAAGAATGTCCTCGGGTGAATCGAAACCTCGGGATTCAACCTTACCAAGCTATCGTGCAAGGGGTTGACAACCATTTTCGTCCCACCATAGCTGGAGCTGCATCACCCATAGTTAGACCACAAGTTAGAGGGAGGTCATTCGAGATTAGATCTAACAGTCTGACTATTCTCCTAGAATTTCATGGGTTGTCTAAGGAAGAACCTTATTTACATCTGAATGAGTTTAGTGCCATCTGCGAGACCATTGGGGCACAAGGCTTTACACCAGAAGAAGTGATGCTGGTCTTGTTCCAATTTACATTGAAAGGAAATGCGAAAAAGTGGTTCCACTCACTACCTGCTGCTAGCATTTATACATGGGAGCAAATGCAACAGGCCTTTTTAGAGGAGTATTATACCCCGCAGAAGACTAGTGAGGCCAGAATCGCCATTCGAACATTCAATCAACAACAAGACGAGCCGTTTCATGAGGCTTAGACAAGGTTTAAGGAGTTATTGAGAACCTGTCCACATCATGATATTCCCTAATGGGAACGGATTTCCTCTTTTTATGATGGGTTGTCTGCTGAAGATGTGAGAGATGTAAACTTGACAAGTGCAGGAACGTTCATGACAAACACTGAGGATGATGACTGGGAGTTACTAGAACGGATGAGTATACATTCAAAACGACAAGCTCAGTCTCGTAGGAAATCGAGGAATGCGGTTGATGATTCGGATAGGAGGGCTTCAAGGTCGGGTCAGTCGGCAGGTAAGGCTGCAGTGAAGGCCACAAGCTCTTTTATTATATGCTAGGGATGTGGTGAAGCTAGACATACTGCTAGAGATTGTCCAGAGTTTGATGAGGGGTTAGAAGAGGTGAGTTATGTACAAGGTGATAGGCAGCCATACAACAACACCAACAACAATACCTATCATCCCAGTTTAAAGAATCACTCGAATTTAAGGTATGGTAACCCTAATAATCAGTTGAACCCAAATTTTCAAGGTAATTCATATCCACAATACCAGAACAGATCAATGGGTCAAGGTGGTCAGTTCAATCAGGGAAGCTATAACAGGGGTGGTCAGAGGAACTACCAGAATAACCAAGACCATGGTGGGCCAGGAGGAAATGCAGAGCCAACAAACAGGGAACTTCCGGAGTTTATGAAAGAGATGAAGAAATCTAATGAGATTCGAGACAAGAGTCACGAGGCTTTGACCAAGCAAGTTAGTCAACTAGCAGAAGAAGTGGCAGCTCTTAGAAAAGATTCGGGCAAGCTACCAAGTGATACGACCATGAACCCACAACATCAAGGGAAAAACATAAAGAACATGAGAAATGTCCACGTTAATTCAGTTAGTATCCTTTCGAATTCTAAAATTTTCAATAACAACTTTACTTCTTTTTCAAAACAAGTTGCAGGTAAGGAAAATGAAGTCAATGCAGTAGAAGAGAGTGACCCAGGAGCACCCATCATTCCAATCAAAGTAGGGAAGTTCAAGATAAAAAAGGCACTCTTGGATTATGGGGCAACTGTTAGTATCTTGCCTGGTGAGTTATATGATCAATATGAGTTTGGCCCTCTACAGAAGGTTGACACCACCATGGTGTTAGCTGACTTGACCTGCAAACATCCTCGGGGGATGGTAAGAGATGTGATAATCAATTGGGAGATTTCTACTACCCGGTGGACTTTATGGTGCTTGACTATGCACCAGTGAGAACAAACGAGCAACCAAAGGTTATTTTAGGTCGACCATTTTTGGCAACTGCCAATGCTCAAATCAACTATCGGGATGCAACAATTGATATGACATGTAAAACCCGTAAGTTATGTTTTGATGTGTTTTCCAAGTCGATCACTTATTTTATTAATGACAAACTTTTTGAGGAAGATGCGACTCACGTGTGTGTTCCTTCCTACATCTCACATGTAAGTGAGCATATAAATGTTGAGAATGGTTTTAAGTATGATAGGGCTAAGCAGGTGGACTTGAAAGAGTTTGTGGATTCAAAAGAAAATACAGAGTCAGTGATAAAGATGGAAATAAAGCATGAGAAGCCAGAATGGAAGAAAAAAGGTAGTGACCCACCTGATCCAAAAAATGTTCGAGTTAAGACAACGATGTTCGTTCCATGTTTGGATGACGTTGGGAACCCACTAGATCAACAAAAACAAATAGCTGTAGAACTCACAAAAGGCAAGCACCACTTTCGACCACCATGAGTGGTGACAGGTACGGTCTGGCTGAAGACCTAAAACTTAGCTCTACTTGGGAGGCAACCTGAGATATTTGTAATGTTTTGTTTTTTTTATGATCTTAGTTGTTTTGAACTTTGTGGGTGTGTTCACTAAAAACCCTCACGAGACTTCACTCGTCCACTCGGGCCTACCGAGAGGTTTAAAAGGCTTGTTGCATATGCTAAATGCAACCATGATTCCTACAAAAGTGAGTTTTATTATTTTTTAGTTTTTGTTTTGTCTTTTCAGTTTTAATTAGCCAATGCAAACGTGAAAGTGTGGGGAAGCACATGGAAATTTAGAGGCATATTTGATGATGTGCTTGGCCGGTTTACCTACAGTCTCCATATAACAATAAGCACTATCAGATAATCTACCATCAGGTCTAAGTGAACTTTCTTTTACTTTATTTGCTATTTTTGTTTTGCACTTGGGGGTTTGAAACAATTATGTGATTGGGGTGGAATGATTCTATTGTTTAGGACTATGGTAGTTTGTTTAATCATGTTATATTATGTGTTTGGGCATAATGGTTAAAGTGAAATGTAAATGGGGATTGTAAAATGAATCAACTCATACATTGAGGACAATGTATCTCAAGTGTGGGGATGGAAAAACCAAAGCAGACACATTTTGGAGAAATGGAAATTTAGACAAAATTTGAAATTTTTTAAAACAAACCCGGTTGGTTTGTGGAAGTTGGAAAGGGAACACCTAACTAGGGGTGGCAAACTTTAGGTGTAGTAAACTTGCACATGTCATGTCGGTAACCCGAACCCATCGTTTTCATATGTGAGAAGCCTATTCTTTGATAGTGTTATATATATTTGCTTGTTTGAGTATGCAGTGATGTTTTCTAGTAGTAGAACTTGTGGGGCGCGTGCATCTTGAGACTCGAGACTGGGATTCACATCAAAGTGATTGAGGCATTAGGATCAACCGTAGAATAACCCCATAGGACCCACCTACCCGACGTCTATCTCCTACTAGCCAAGTTGTGCCTTTTCCCTATTCATTTGTTTAAACCAAAATTTTTGACTCAGTAGCCTTTTGTTTAGCCTATTCATTTGTTTACCCGTGTGATGAAACTTGAGTTAATTAGTAGTAGTAGTGTTAAGTTGATTTGATATCATGTTTTGAAGTTATAGTTGGGATAGTTAAGGTTAGTGAATTCCATTGTGTTTTTTTTAAGTTATGTTCTTTTGTTAAAAAAAAGAAAAAAAAATGAAAAAAATGAATGAAAAGAAAAGAAAATGTTGTCGAAATAGTTAAGTTTGAGAGACTGAATTATTAGACAAGAAAAAAAGATTGTGCTTTGAAGTAAGTCGTAGTTAAAGTGTGTGAAGTAGTTTTATTTAGTGTTGGATAAAGTAGTTAACTCAAGCCTCCCATCACCCTAGTCACTATACCCCAAATTACTTCTACCCGAACCTAAGCCTAACATTACAGCCTTTGAAAAGCCCTTATGATTGGTGTGCTATCTTGTGTTAGTGGGTGGAGAGGTGATTGTCTTACAAGCCTATGCTCACTAGTTTGCATTATTGTTGAGTGTTCATAAATTACCGGCACATCTTTTGCCGAGTTCAGAAATTAATCTGAGTGGAGAGTTTCATTGTGAGGGGTGTGACATGTGCAAGGGAGCCACTTAGAGTTTGAGAGTTTTAGTTAGGCAATCCAATGGTTTAGAGGTTCTGCGGTTGTAAACAGGGTCTTGATTATCAAGTGTGGGAATCGGGTAAATTTTGGACCTTAATCGAGTTTAATATTTGGGTGTCTGTGAGTTAAAAATCTTAACTTGAATTATTGAATTTTAAAAGCAACCTCGCTTGAGGGCAAGTGAGAAACAAGTGTGGGGATGTGATGTAAGGGGTTTAGAATGATGTTTATCATGGTTAAGTGGTTAACTTTAATATATTTTATGTGTTTAAGTAGAAGAAATTGTATGGAATAAGTTAACTACGATGATTTGGTGTTTTATAGGTAAAAATAATAATTTTATGTGTTTTGAAGAATGCACATGGATGATAAATGAATATCATGATAGATGAGGTGATAGAGAATTCAATTACGAGAACGTGGCCTAAAACGGGGAGGAAAACGGAGTCCGAACGAAGAAGTTACGAAGAAAACAAGAATCAAAAAAGCCCCCTAGCGTAACCTACGGTGGAAACAGGTCCTACGGTATAAGCCTCTAGAGTAACTTACGGTGGAAACATGACCTACGGTTCATCAGTTCAAAAATTGAGCAGAAAGCCTCTAGCGTAACCTACGGTGTTCAAGTGACCTACGGTACATGAGACGCTGGAATCACTTATAAGACGGAAAAATTAGGTTTTCAGGTCTATCTTTCATTCCACGCCGTCCCCAAGCCCTAGGAACGAACCCAAGTGATCCAAAAGGCTCCCGGAGGCGATTTCAAGTATCAATATCTTTTTTTATCATTCGGTTTGAATCTTTAACGTTAGATACAATGTTTGCATTCGATTTTGATTCGTTTTTCGTTTCCATGTCTGGCTAAGCCACCCGTGATCTTCTCCGGGTGTTAGGGTTTATACTATGACTTGTTCTTGATGGTTTTGGTTGAGTTAATGTTTGAACACGGTAATTTAAGCCGAGTAACATTATTTATTGTTTAGAGATTCTAAAATACGTGTGTTACTTTCAATTCATTTGTTCCTGTTTGATTGTTTTAGATTTCTTTTCATCTGGAAACATCAATTTTGGATGGGGTTGGGTAATACAAACGTAGGATATGATTCAAGTAGTTCATTAACAACAGTCTCATTTAATCTATTGTCTTTAACCAAATCAACCTGGTTATGTCTATGTGACCACTTTTAACTATCAAAGCAAGTCTAAGTTATAAACCTAAACCTGGAGAGGATTACTCTTTCCCATCATTGTTTACAATCAATTTTACTTTTCAACTTCAACTACTTTTTGCAATTTAGTTAATTTACAAGTATTTTCAATAAAGCTTTCAACTTTATGAATTGAACCACACTTTCCACATATTCCCTGTGGATCGACCTGACTTACCCTAGCTATTTTAGGTGAAGTTTGGACCATTATAAATTGTTTTTGATTAAGTCTGACAACCCGCATCAGTTGGGCATATTAGGCGGCGTATCATATGCCGATTGGGCGTATGTTACTCTGGTGGCAGTTTCAGAACCAGATTTTGAGGAATTTTGAGCATATTTAAGTATCTAAATAGGGTTTTCGAAGGGAAACTTCTTCCAAACAAAAATTGACGAACTTTAGTTATTTTTGGTGTTCCAAAGCTCCCCAAATCTTCCACAAACATTCTCTAGTTCAATATCAAAGGCATAATGATGACGATGTGTGGCTAGTTCATTTTGTAATCGCTTTCGGGTGAATCATTCTTGTTAAGAAAGACTATTGTATGTTTTCATTAGGGTTTTGTGATGAACATTGAATTATTGAATGCAATTAAATTATAATTTATTTAAATGGTTTTCTTATAAATAAAGTTGTATGCTTGATTATCAATTTCTGGTTTTCTTGTATTGTTAACTCACTAAGACTAGTAGACAACTTGATATAGGTAAATTGGTAATATTGTGAACAAACGAATCTTAAAAGATTGTACCTTTGTTATCATTTTAATCAAAAATTAAGATCTTAAAGTATTGTTTGTGCAAATCCTAATAAAACATGTTAATTGTTGATCTTGCGGAATTGAAAACCCGGAAGTAATTATCTTTCCATTAATTAGTAAATTCGTTTCAAAGTTCGTTGATTTTTGCATTAGTATTCTAGAAATCATTCAAAGTTCCGATTTTTATTTTCAAAGTTTGTGTCTTTAATTTAATCGAGTTGTGTTTGTTAAACACTTTCCATCAATTCCCTGTGGAGACAACCTTACTTTCCCTTACGCAATAAATGTAACTAAGACCGATATATTAACTTGTTTTTGATCGAGTCTCGACAACCAGATCACCTATCCCGCCTCCTTTTTCCTAGTCATTCTTTCTAGTATTCTGCTTTGTCTCTAACCCTCCATCTTTGATCTACGGCTTCATCTTCAATATTTTAACAACTAAATTCCATAATCAATCAAGATACAATCAAGATGCTGGGAAAGTACTGAGAATGATGGGCGATACAGCCATGCCACTTTCAAACTTAAACTTTGTTTGTCCTTAAACAAACTCTCATAATCAGCAACAAGAAATAGAGATAAGCAAATCCATGGTAAATTGAGGATTCAAATGCATAATTGGTTTTTAAGATATGCAACAATTAAAAGAAGAAAATCAAACGAGTGGGATTGACTTTCCTTTTTTTCAAAAATATTGCAAATATTTAAATGATTGTAGCATGTCGATAGATTATTGTTACGCATTAACCTACACCTCTCACAATGATTCACTCAACACTTGGTTAATATATGTATACATGTATATATGAATCATTTGATGCCAAAAAATGAAGCAAACATAATCATAAGCATGTTAAGAAATCAAAACTTAACCAACTAACATAAGAAGATATACAAATTAAGAGGACTTTGATGGGTTACTATGAGTTCAGGTTAAGGGTATGAAATTTGAGATATAAAATAGCTAAATGGTTAAGAATCTAAAATAAGTAGATGCTAACTGTGATTGAGTATAAAAATATGAAGAATATATATAAATTAAACATAAAGTAACATAAACATACTTATAATCAGCTAGAACTATGATTTTTCATTCAATGAACAAAATTACTCATTCTAATTGCTTCTTACTAAAACGAAATGAAATAAACAATACAATGTTCTTTTTTTCCTTTTTTTCTTATTTTTCCTTGTTTTTTTATGAACACAGCCTATCACAAATATGAAAATAAAACATAATTATTTTACAAGAAAGTAACATGTAACATAATTTAGACAACTAACATAAACTAGATTTTAACACATTAGTTTGAAAAATAAAAATTTAAATTGGCTTTGTAGGTTTGAGTTGTGGGTAACAACACAAAAACAGGGTAGGGTCAACATGACAACTAGTGGTAACGAGGGTAAGGTGAAAGAAACAAAAAAAAGCTTCGCAAAATAAATTTTTTAATGTCTATATCATTTTCATACATAAACAAGAGCTACACATGACACACTTAAAAGTCAACAAAAATATGAGCACATAATATACTATCATCAAAGAACGTGTAAAGGCACAAAAGGTTCATGGATAATGAAGGGATGTAGGTATAAGTGCAAGAACATGTATGATAGTTATTCCGTCAACTTGATACACTAAGTAGATATTTCATGACATTTTACTAAAAACAACTCGTTGGTTTCGGCACAAATTTTTTGATACTAAAAACACTATCCTGCATAAGGATCTAAAATGTAAGCCAACAAATGTATTTTATTGATAATTTTATCTAAAAATAAAGAGTGTTCATGTCCAGTGAGAGTAAGTTTGAAGACATGGGAGTTATTAAGATTTTTTAATACTCATCCCTACATACTTAAATTGTACATTGTCTCTAATGTACAAAATAGTAAAGTACGACAAGAAAAATAATCATAAAAACTCCCTTGGCTTATAGACGGTGAAATTTGTGACAAAAATACAAAAAACAAATGAAAGTACCCCATGCATCCCTCATAATTCACAAGTAAAGATATTTATCAAACTCTAAAGACAAAAGTGAGAGTAATCATACGCAATAAAGAGAAAAACAACAAATAATAAGCAAACAAACACCAAGTGTGTCAAAAACTTGGGTTGCCTCCCGGAAGCACTTATTTATTTAATGAGTCATGAGCTTGAATCGACCCCAAATTTACGTAAATTTAGGGAAAGTGATTAAACAAATTAATAAAAATGTGGCTTATGATATTTGAAACCCCATCCGACTCATTTAGCTTAGTATATTTACCATCGGTTCGTGAATGCTCCCAACACTTGTATTTTCCTAGACCAAACCTTATACAACTTATGTTACGAAGGAGACGATCATCCTAAAAATATGTTATTGACTTGAAATTCTTAATGGACCTATGTTTCGCCTCGTTTGATTTATGTGATGAAACAATATAATACTTAATTACGGTCCGACTACATTTAGTGCAAAGTTGAGAATAAGGTGTCACCATGGTCAATGGTTTGTTGGTGAACTTATCCTCTTGCATATCTTCTTCTTGATCTAGTTCTTCCTTGATTATCATAGTTAGTTTCCCATAAAGCAATGCTTCCTATTCATCAAGATCACCAATCGGGTCGAACCATCATTCTTTCCATTCCATAAGAGGTATGGTCACCAAATCATCTCCATACTCATCCTCATAAGATGTAACAATATGGTTTGTGGTTTCAACATCAACAAGACTTGGAAAACCCGCTTCCATATAATTCATGAGCTTGTTATCTCGTTGTTCTTTCCTTGATGATTCCTCAATTTCTTGCTCATCATTGATAAACAAACAGGGATAAAGTAGCGATGGTTCATGATACCACTCTGAACTGGAGGCAGGACTTGTGTTTCATCCATTGTTGTCTCATGTTCCGATTCTTGCTCTAACACATCAAAGAATAGAGCGAGACGGGCTTCACTTCCATCCTCCTATATCAAACTAGTGTTTAGATCTGTGTTGTAAGATGGATTCTCTTGTAGAAGGTAGACATAAAGCTTGTAACTTCAACACTTAGTGACTATAATGTATAGACTCTTTTTACAATCTCACTAACATAGATTTTTGGCTGCTCAACATTATCTTGATTACATTCAATGTTAGCTATAAAAAATATCAATTTCTTGTTGTAGCAACTCATATAATGATGGATGAGGCCAGCTAGTAAGGTAGACTCCTCAAATGGTTGTGAATAAGGATATGGTTCTTCATAGTAACTTGTAGGACACCCGAATGAATTGTAAAACCTTGAGTAGATTGAGGTTCTCCACATATCTCACACCATAAACCTCCATGCGATAGTCTGTGTGATCATGATGGGTATCCTTTATATTAGTCATTGTAGTAGCGCTCCATGAGAATCACTTCAAAGAACGCATAAACAAGAGGATCACGAGCATCGGTTAAACAAAATAGGATTAAAAAAAGTAAGAAGATAATAAACAAAGATATCAAATACATGCAAAATGGCTAAAGTAACAACTCGAACCGTTCTCCAAATTGTTATTGCCCATGGCAACAACATCATATACATACATACATATATATATATATATATATATATATATATATATATATATATATATATATATATATATATATATATATATATAATGATTGTCCACACTTCTTGGTTTTAAAGTTATAGAAATGAATTAAACCGTAGAACTAAACCACACATAAATAAGCAAGTGCATTTATCGTATATGTAGCATAGCTTTGTCAAGAACTAAGTATCAATCTAAAAACACGATAGGTACTTATAATAAAAAGTATCTATTATTTAGCTGAAAAAGATAGGTGAGCTTGGTATTTTTGTATTTTAAACTAAAAAACATAAATAAATAAAATAGATAGAAATCAAGAAAGATAACCAAGCAAATATAACGTTCACTTAAACTTTGAACATACCTAGGAAAATAATGACAACATACACAAATTTATGATGAGATCATTCTATACACGTGTAACACAAAAATAGACTAGACCCTCGTCAAGGTTACCTAATCATACGACTCTTTGAAAAGTTAATACGATGTTAACATAGTAACCATCTAAAGTCATTGCATGAAGATCCAATGATAGAATTATGTTTTTATATAAATATGGTTAAACTCATGTCAATATTATTTAATCCCAAAATATTTTAAAAAGCTAATAAGATAAACATATACCAACCACCTCGAATCACGTAATGAAAACAACATCATGAAGTCCTTTAACTTGTGAATGTCATACCACGAATATATGAGCTATAAATATATGCTAGTAAACCTAACCACATATACACACTGACATGAGGAATTTACAGCAAATGTAAAGGCCTATCCGAGCATTTACATAAGGATGCATATTTGAATAACAGGCATACATATTTTAATCCCCATCCATCATTCCTGGTCAGATGCCATAAATACATACACATATACTGTAAGGCCCCGTTTCCGGAGACCTCACAGTTGATCAATCATAGCATAAAACATTTCATAGTTAATAAACTAATGCAGCGTAATTAATATCAAAAGCCATTCACTTCGTAATAAATACTGTTGCTAAGCAATACATTGTTAATTGTTAATAGTTATAAAAGATCATGTTAATTGCATTACAAAACAACAATATTAGTATGCGTGAACGGATGCCAGTCTAGCCCCGACAAGTAGCCTCCCCAAGTGCTATCCTCAGCAAAAATTACCTGCCAACTGAAAATGCATAAAAGTCAGCGTTGCTGAGTGAGTTCTAGTTTTAAAACATTAAAATACCTTAAAAGGTTTGTATACCCTTTAAAATAATATACTTTTTATTCGTACGCGATCACACATCATACGTACAGTTAAGATAACATCCATTATCTTCTTTTACCATTTACATCATCGTTCATCCGAACTTTTATTTTAATCTTTCACTTAATCTGGACCAATGTGCTATGCCCCCGATATTGCGCACTAAACTGGTACTGGGTTGAGGTCTACACATAGACCCCATACTGATGCACGAAGCCGACTCTAGTACCGGGGCAGCAACAAGGGTCCCCTCAATCTCAAAGATTGACCCTGTATGTATCCAACGGGTTAGCTAAACCGCATACAGTTGAGCTAACAACCTAGTGGTTGTGAACCTCATGTGAATTTGCTTGCAAGTCTTTCTTCCATTCTATTTGTTCCACTTCTCATTATCATTAATCTTTCCACTTTCTTTAATGATAATACTTTACGTTATACGGATAAATCACCTCATGTAAAGTCATATAATAATATATTAAATAGGAACACAAGAACAGCCCAAAACATAAATAAAATAATCAAGTAATATCATCAAGTCAAACCAGGGTCAAACCCTAAAATTCTGATTTCCCAAAATTCCAGAAAATTTTCTAAGTGTTTAGGCGCATGCCCACTATGCAGGCGCATGAGCCCTGCTTAGGTGCTTTAACACTATTCAGGCGCATGAATCCTACACTTGGGCATTTCAACTTACATTCTGGGCGCATGAACTGTTCAGGCGCATGGACTAGCACTTAGGCGCCTGAACAAAGGGTTGGGCGCATGAAACTATTTAGGCGCATGAGTTTACACTTGTCAATTTCAGGCAAAACCTTGGGCGCTTGGGCCCTATTGGGGCGCATGAGCCCCACATAATCTTTCAAAGGCAAATATTCCAGGCGTTTGGGCCCTGTTTGGGCGTATGGCCTGAACTTGAGCGTTTCTAAGTTAAGATCCCAGGCGCTTGGGCCTTGTTTGGGCGCATGACCATCAGTCATGTATGTTTCAGACTTACATTCGAACCCAAACTGCATACTAATATGTTCTAAGCTTACACCCAACATCCTAAGCAACCATAACACATAAACAAGCATAGAACATAAGCACAAACATATATATACATACGGGTAAACATAACTCAGTTGTAAAACATTTTAATCATGCATTTTCAGCCCTAAAACAGTTTAAAACACATAGAAACCAGGGTCTAGAACTCACCTATAGCAGCAAACAAGTAACACTCCTCCAAACTTGCCTGCACTAGAGTTCAAACACCTAAAAACAAACAAAACAAACACCAAACCACATAGAACACTTAATAATCGGTTTTAAGGTTGAAAACCCCAAAAAAACCAAACCAATTAACATATAAACACACTAACCTTCGAAGAATGCAGCCTTCCTTCTTCACAACCGAGGGAAACAAGGGTTTTCAGCACTTTCTTCTTCTTTTCTTTCGGTAGCAGCAGCAGCAGAAAGAGCATGGGCGACCATGCCCCTTATACACATCTTTCTGACTTTTTGGTGTACTTTTACACTTTACACCCCTTATCTTTGCCTTCTTTTTATTTTCTTCAAAATATTTTTCTTTTCTTTTTATTTTGACTTAGGTTTCGGGTGTTACATATACATTCATAAATAAATATCCTATCGCATATGATTTTCCAACATAATATGAATAACATACCCACGAGATTAAACGTATAATCAAGTCAAACAAATACACATAATAATTGAAGTAATATCAAGAACATGTTAAAGTTATCGACATAATCATCATCAAAAATAGCATTTACATGGTTAGGTGAAAAGATTATCAAACTAAATCAAGCTAGGATTTATCAAATCTAAGTGAACCAATAGTTTTAGCTCATACTAACTACAAAAACACCCAAACAACTTGAATTATCAAAGAGATACATGGTTAGATGAGGAGATTATCAAATCAAACCAAGCTAAGCTGGGTTGTATGATGTTAGATTTTTCTTGGGGTGCTTGATCTTTAATCTTGACTTCTCTTAGTTCAATAGATGCTTAAAATGGTCTTAGGGATGGAGAGAACTAGGGTCAACCCCAAATGTCGTATGTGAGAAATGAGGCTTAATTTAGGTTAAGAAGTGGATATATGCCGAACATGGCCATGTTTGAAAGTGACATGGTCAGGTCGCCTATCAGACATGTAAATCTTAATCTAATGCTAACATGACCATGTTAGAAGTCAAACTTCAACAATTTCATGTATTTTTTGAGTATTCCATCAAAATCACCAAGTCATCATCAAACCTATAAAATTCAATAATACATAATTAAGTGTTGATCCATATGAATTTGCAATAAAAATCATTCAAAACATATATACATTAGTAACATATATAATTATAAGCATATCAAAAATATATTAGGAAGGCGAGGGTTTTTCTTACGGGAAATCCGATTATCTTGACCATAACTGTTGTTGTCGTCATCGTATTATTGCAGACGGCTTGTGTTCTTTGTAGATTTTCAGCGACTCTTATGTTGGATAGAGCTTTTCTAGCGAACCATCTTGTTGAATTGAATGAACTTAAGATAGAGATAGTTTAGGTTTTACTCCATCTTTTGATTTTTATGGGTTTGTTTTTTTATTTTGACAATCGTTTGTTCTTCCGTTCGAGTTTGGTTTGTTCAAGGTTTTTCTATAGACTTTATATTCGATATTAGTTCGTTCGAATCTTGTTTTCGTCTTATTCTGCTTTGTTGAAATATAATTCAATCATAATTTTTGTCTTCTTCTTATTATTAAACCTAATTCAATATGGGTATCTAGTATATACCTATTTAATTTGGAATAAATCTAATTTTGATGTGATTTTGGATTAATTAATGAATAGGTGTTGATGTGAGGTGGGTATTTTGGTAATCTTCTGGCATTCCATTGAAAAGTTTATGATTCCATTCATGCGATGAAGGTGAGATGAAGGAATGTTAAATTCCTTTGATTGTTGTAATCTTTTCAAATTCAAATTCCTTCATATGCCAATCAAACACCTTTTTCAATGGAAAACGTTCAAATTCCACAAATTTTTCACAACAATGGTTTTATATATCATTTTTTAATTAATAAAAATAATAATAACATTAATTTAATAATAATAATTAGGATAGGGTTATAGTAAAAATAATGTTTAATCTAAAAATGATATGAGAAGGATTGTGGGTTTGACATGTGTCCTTCTATTGTTTTAAAGATGATTGTATTTTGGTCAGTGTGTCAAATAATTAGCTTATTTGTGTCTTATACGTTTATTGTGTCATATTTATATTACATCATTTGTTGTGTGTATTAATCACTACGTTTTACATTTTAGATCATTTTGTGTTATTTCTAGCATTGTTTTTATAGATTATAAACTTGTTATCTATCATTGTGTTTTACAATTAGAAGTAAATAATGATATACTTTTATCAATGTTTTTTTTAGAACTTATAGTGTTGAAAATAACACAATGTATTATTTTTGTCATATTTTTAATAGATTATATAAACTTGTTGTTATCTATCATTGTGTTTTACCATTAGAAGTACATAATAATGTTATTTTCACAATGTATTTTTCAAAACTAATAGTTTTCAAGATAACATAATGACAATCAAAAGACACAATGTGACATTGTATTATTTTGTTATTGTTTTTAGTGTATTAGATTAATTAGTTGTTAATTTATTATTGTGTTTTACATATTAGTGATACAAAATAATTTTATTCCATCATTATATATTTAAAATTTATCATTTTAGACAAATATAATAGTATTAAAAAAACACAATAACTAACAAAAATACACAATAAAATGCAGTAAATACACAATGACGAGATATGGGCTTCAAAACGTAAATTTTTTTATCTTTTTATATTACAATATTGTACTCATTTTTAAGATAAAAGGGCGCTTATTTTTATGCTGTAATTTTTATAAACAAATAATGTCATACATAAAACTTATGAACATTTAAAAAAAATAAAGAAGTTCATAAAGAGTTAACAAAAGTGGTTATTTTAAAAATACCTCACTAACATATTTTTCTTATAATTTGATATCAACCATTGATTAAAGAGATGGATGGTTGAGATTAATTTTTACACTTTTTAGTTTTAGAATACTTTCTATTTAAACATTTCCTTAATAATTAATAGCTTAAATTAAGATTTTAACTTACTTTAACTTTTACGTTTAATTACAAAGTAGCTACAATAATTAATAAATTTTATGATAAGTTAGCTACAAAACTTATTATTTATTTTATCCATAACTTATTTCTTGCAACAATTTACCATAGCATATAATAAAATATTAAAAAAATTAGAAAAAATTTCTTTCACAAATTTACGACAAAGCTATATACATATTGAAAAAGAGGTAACTTTATATATTAGTAACCAAGTTTTATAAATGTTTTAGTTAGGTAAGTAAAATTCTGAAAATGTTTCAATTAAGTCACTAGCTTTTATGTTTTATATAGTTTAAATGTTAAATTTGCTTTTAACATGATTTTCTTTTTGTTTTAATTATGAGATACTTTTTCTTTTTTTATATGCTTATATAGAATGATGACGTGCATTTTAAGATTTTTTTTATTATTTTTGATACAATTAACATGTTTTTTTGATTTTTATAATATAATTATATATATTAGAAATCTAGAACCTCATATCTTCTCCATCTTTTCATTTTTGACATAAAAAAATTTCGATGATGACTCGATTTAATTTGATGGTTTAGTGATCCGATTTGGGCACAATATACACGAGTGACTTAATGAATTTTTTTAAAACTTAATTATTATTCTGTAATATTTTCCAATTAAAAAACCAAAGTTTAAAGTTTCATAATTTTTTATCAAAACTACTCCTATGAAAGTCTAGAAAACCCACTAACAAATTTCTATTACTATTAATCCACTATGTCGGTATATTTTTTTGATTTTTTTTATTTTTTGATTTTTTTATATTATATATTATATATATGTCGGTGGGGATTTTTTTATTTTTATTTTTATGTGTAAATTTTGTTTGGAACGAGTTGGGTCAAATATTATAATTTTATTTCGTTGGTATAAATTCGAGTTACTCTATGTTTTGATGTAAATTTTGCTAGGAAATGTGTTAGAGCGAATGTAATCTATGCTTTATCATGTCGCCTATGGCTTTCCCGCACTTGCTTATTTTGATGTACGTTTTGAGTTGTTCTACGTTTTAACGTAAATTGTGTTTGAAATATAGTCGATTTAAATAAAATATGTTTTCATTTGATGGTACAAATTCGTGTTACTCCATGTTTTACGTAAATTTAGTTTGGAAACAAGTTGAGTCGATTACTATTAATCCACTATGTCGGTGGATTTTTTTGATTTTTTTTTTATTTTTTGATTTTTTTATATTATAAATTATATATATGTCGGTGGGGATTTTTTATTTTTATTTTTATGTGTAATTTTGTTTGGAACGAGTTGGGTCAAATATTATAATTTTATTTCGTTGGTATAAATTCGAGTTACTCTATGTTTTGATGTAAATTTTGTTAGGAAATGTGTTAGAGCGAATGTAATCTATGTTTTATCATGTCGCCTATGGTTTTCCCGCACTTGCTTATTTTGATGTACGTTTTGAGTTGTTCTACGTTTTAACGTAAATTGTGTTTGAAATATAGTCGATTTAAATAAATATGTTTTCATTTAATGGTACAAATTCGTGTTACTCCATGTTTTACGAAAATTTAGTTTGGAAACAAGTTGAGTCGATTACTATTAATCCACTATGTCGGTGGATTTTTTTGATTTTTTTTTTATTTTTTGATTTTTTTTATATTATAAATTATATATATGTCGGTGGGGATTTTTTTATTTTTATTTTTATGTGTAATTTTGTTTGGAACGAGTTGGGTCAAATATTATAATTTTATTTCGTTGGTATAAATTCGAGTTACTCTATGTTTTGATGTAAATTTAGCTAGAAAATGTGTTAGAGCGAATGTAATTTATGCTTTATCATGTCGCCTATGGCTTTCCCGCATTTGCTTATTTTGATGTACGTTTTGAGTTATTCTACGTTTTAACGTAAATTGTGTTTGAAATATAGTCGATTTAAATAAAATATGTTTTCATTTGATGGTACAAATTCGTGTTACTCCATGTTTTACGTAAATTTAGTTTGGAAACAAGTTGAGTCGATTACTATTAATCCACTATGTCGGTGGATTTTTTTGATTTTTTTTTTATTTTTTGATTTTTTTTATATTATAAATTATATATATGTCGGTGGGGATTTTTTTATTTTTATTTTTATGTGTAATTTTGTTTGGAACGAGTTGGGTCAAATATTATAATTTTATTTCGTTGGTATAAATTCGAGTTACTCTATGTTTTGATGTAAATTTTGCTAGGAAATGTGTTAGAGCGAATGTAATCTATGTTTTATCATGTCGCCTATGGTTTTCCCGCACTTGCTTATTTTGATGTACGTTTTGAGTTGTTCTACGTTTTAACGTAAATTGTGTTTGAAATATAGTCGATTTAAATAAAATATGTTTTCATTTGATGGTACAAATTCTTGTTACTCCATGTTTTACGTAAATTTAGTTTGGAAACAATTTGAGTCGATTATATTTTATACTTGATCATGACACATACGCTCGCCGCCGCAGCAACGCGCGAAGAGTTAAATCACTAGTTAGTATTTAATCCCAACAACAATGAAACTAAATAATAATATTTTAACAGTTACAATTGATTATCAAATACATATAACAAATGAAAATATAAAAAAAAACACAAGAATTACATATCGGTTAATTTACTTGTAATTTCTTCCATTTGTTTTTGTAATTTCATACGTTCAACCCTGTCCAGCTCGACCCGGGCTTGTACCTGCTCATTTTTTCTTTGTACATGAGCTTGTTCGTGCTCTTCTTCCTCATATTTTTCTAACTATTTCAGGTGGTTTTTTAAATTTTCTCGAGCCTCCCATTCTTTTTCTATTTCTGATCAAACACATTGGACCTATAATGTGTTAAAACATATACAATTAATACAACTTTTTTTTATAAATGTGAAATTGCTAGCCAAAGATTGTACCGTTTAGCAATAAATTAAGCTAAATATGTCTTGAACCCACTTTACGATACTGTAACTATCAACTCTATTTTAATTGAGTCATAATTATCTAAACTCACTTTATTAAACTAAAACTATCTACTTTCGATTAAAACAAGTCATAATGATCAAAACCCGTGTTATAAAACTAAAACCATCTGCTTTTACATTTAAAATAGTCAAAATAATTTGAACCCACTTTATAAACTACAACTATCAAACTTTAATTTAAACGAGTCAAAATAAACTAATCTAACTTTATGAAACTATAACTATCAACTTTTAGTTTCATCGTTTCAAATTAACTTAAATCTACTTTATGAAACTAAAAACTATTTACTTTTTAATTCAAAAATATCAAAATGATCCGAACCTATTTTATGAAACTAAAGTATTCATATTTAATTAATACAGGTCAAATTACCCGAATCCAAATTTTGAAACTAAACTATCAACCTTTAATTTAAATGGATTAAACAACTTTATGAAATTATAACTATATACTTTTAATTTAAATGTGTCAAAATAAACCCAAACCCATTAATGAAACTACCATTGTCACTTTTATTTCAAACGAGTCAAAATGACCCGAACTCATTTTATAAAGCACAAACTATCTACTGTCAAATTAAAATTTAAATGAATCAAAATGAATATTAAATCTAGATATGATGCAACACGTATATGCAACACAAAAAATGGGAGATGTCTCTCCCTATATACTAATATCCAATACTGGTAGTAATAACCGATCCAAGAATATCTAACAAGAAATAATACATGTGGCATAATAATAACAACAAGAGAAGGTTATTCTACAAAGTGTATTTTTGTTATAAAATGTGAGAAGACACAATGAAGCTAAAAAAGTCATAAAAAAATTATATCTTACAATCTAAATCGAATTTCAAAAAAGTACTTCGGAGTCTCTGTTCCTCTCGTCGTCCTCTTTCAGAAAAAAAAAATAATGACGTTATTGTGTCTTTCACAATGACACAATGAGTCATTGTGTCTTTCATAAATGACACAATAAAAAAACGTTAATTTTTATTTATTTTCCGTTTATTTTTTTTCTTAGTGAGGACGGCTAGGGGAACAAAAACTCAGAATTACTTTTTTGAAATTCGATTTAGATTGTATCATATAATTTTTTGTGACTTTTTTGACTCATTGTGTCTTCTCACATTTTGTAGCAAAAATACACTTTGTATTTGAAACTTTTTTCTAACAACAATAACAATATGTAATAATAATGATACCTCATGTGATTGTCGGGCACCACCATATGACTAGACCCATAAGATGATGAGTGTGTCTTGTTTACCAAGAAACATGAATTAGAAGATCTAATCTTGAACAACCGACCACAACTTTCAGGATATAAATGCTCCTACACAGCAAAGTCATCACGATCTAGATTCTAATAGTTGTTCGGCCCATACTCTTTCTCAAGTTATTTTAGGAGCAATGTCTACATTTTTTGTAAAACAAAGCGAATCAAACTGTAATTAAATATGATATAGTAATTACAGATATGTATATATAAATACATATATACGCACAAACATATATGTGTGTGTGAATGGTATCTTGAAAACTTTTAAATTTCATGAGAACTCTTTTTTTGCATATGTTTACACATGATTCTTTTGATCATTGAGTGACAAACTCATATCATCCAAGTCTTTAGTATTAATTTTCCCATCCCGCAATTTCTTTTTAGTCTCTTTCGTGGCGTGAGTATCAACGAAGACTAAATCGTAACCAACTTTTTCACCCTTTTGTTTATCCTACATAAAATATCACAATTGCTATGCACATAACTTTTAATATTATAGATTAAGCCTTGAAAATGTATATTCAGTCTCCTTTGAGTTTAGCTATATATACACTTTATACCATATATTAGTTTGTTTGTTTTCTTACTCTGTCACTGTTATTTTTGTTTTGTGTTTCTATTATAAATTTTAATTTTTAATTTTTATAAAAATTCTAATATAGTGTTACAATGTGTTTATTTTATTTAAGCTTTGATGTAGATTTCATGTCATAATGTATAAGCCACAAATGTACAAACTATCAAAGCTGATGCAATGTTTTGATTAATTTATAGATTCTTTTTCTTTTCTCCTTATAACTTTATATTATATTGAGTAAATTACACAGATCGTCCCTAACGTTTTCTCAAATTTCACCTCTCTTCCCCAGGATTGAAAAATTATAGGTTTAGTCCTAAGGTTTTTTCAAACCTTAAGAATAAACCTGTAATTTTTCAATCCCAGAAACGAAAGGTGAAATTTAATCAAACCTCAGAGACAATTTGTGTGATTTACTCTATTATATATTATATTTGTGTTCGTGTTCTACGGGTCGTTTGATCCTACTATGAGCGCTAGACCTGAGGGTCTCACCAAAAGCATTATCTCTATCCTTTAGAATAGAGATAAAAGACTTGTCTACATCCTACCCTCCCCGGACCCTATCAGTAGCCCTTCTATAAACGGGATATACGAGGTATGACTATAACTATAAAATTCAAATTTATACGTGCTTATTTTTATTAATATTTTCTTTCCATCATGACATGTTTATTCTTATCAATGTTCTAACGTGAAATTTTTAATGGCTTAGTTTGTACATAAAGCTTCGAATACTATCAAAGAACTCACTGCAGCACACGGGTTTGCGAAAATTTCATTTTTTTTATTTGGAAGTCTCGAATGTTATTATTGATGTTCAGGTTTCGTTTTCTCATATAAGCTTACGTATGTTATCAACGTCCTTTCAACGTGCTAGTTCGTGGCGACGTTTTAATGTTAGTTTTTTCATGGTTTTATACTCCCGCCACAACACGTTCTTTCTTTTTTTCATACAATGTTTCAAGTTTTATCAACAAGATCCAGGGTTCGTATTTCTCATATAAAATTACGTATGTTATCAACGTCTCCTTCAACTCGCAGGTTCACATCAACTTTCGACGTTAGCTATTTTAACGGTTTTACACTCTTGGCACAACACTTGGCCAAACGATGCTTTTGACACTAGTGTTAACCCAAATTTAAAAGTCAAATATAACATTTTGAAACAATCATGTGGCGTAGAATACTTTCATTTAATTGTGGATTTGAGAGTACTTTTCAATATAAAAATACTTGCCTATATATAGCCCAAAGTCTCCCATTTCATTTTGAGATACACCCCAAACTCTTTGGTCTTCAATAATAACATACAACTCTTTCTCCAACCTTCACTCAACCAACACTAACCATGTCAAGAGCCACCACTTTCTTCCTCATACTCTCCCTCCTCCTAGTCCTCTCTCCGGTTATCTCCTCCGCCCGGCCTGAACCCACCACCACAAGAACACCAAGCATGGTAAGCTAGCCCGCTTGGAACTCATATATATCAAACTAAAAGTTTTAGGATCTTATCACTTATTATCGATTTCATATTCAAATTTGTGTTTTGTGTTGTTTGTAGGGTATTGAGATTGAAGAAGGGTGTGAAGGAATCGGTGAAGAAGAGTGTTTGATGAGAAGAACCCTTGTTGCTCACCTTGATTATATTTATACTCAAAAGAAAAATCCATGAGAAAAGAATTAGACGCCGTTTCGATTATTTTTATTCGCGTATAGTACGTACGTATTTACATTTCTATGTATTTATATAAAGTTTTGGAAGCTTTACTTGTATTATTTCAAAAGCGTCATGTATAAAAACGAGCTTCACATGCTTATAAAACTCGTTATGATCAATAATTGGCTTTATATATGCCTTTGGTTTGGATGCTAGTCAGTAATCGTGAAATATGTACGCTTTTAATAATTACTGAAACATTAGATCTTTAATACCAACTAATATTATTCGTATTTTCCATTAGCAACTTATTATTTTGTGTTTTACTTGCGAAGGGTGGAGACTTTCTAGAAGGTCACCGACCTGAAATTTCTGTCACCCAAGCATGTTACTTCTTGAGGTACCTTCTCGTACTTAAATAATGCATTCAAAACAACACATTGATGCCTTTTGAAGTCAAATAATTCTTATGACACAATATTTTCAAGAATGTTGTAATGTTTAACAAAATTTCATACTCCCAAATGTTAAAGCTTTTCTGAAAGTAACTCATCCATAGATTTCTCGCACTTACGCATGTGTAGCTATTGAGTTATCCTCTCGTCCTTATGTAATGTACTTTAATCGTGTAAATGATATTTAAAGTCAAACGGTTATTTCGACGACATGACATTTGACTTAAATAAAACATTTAACAAATCACGTGATGTGGAATTTTAAAATATGTGAAGTTGTAGTCGTGTGGTATTGTGTTCGTAGCCTTATGTTGAATAAAGTTTCAACCACTTTCAATAAAGCTAGTTGGATATGACGTAGGCATTTTGTCTACCATGTAAGTGACGTTACGCCTGTCCACAAGATGAACAAACAGGCCCATTAATTTGGGAGTCAATGAAGATGGATGAAAAGGAGGTTGAATTTAATTTAATTAAAGTATCAACCAAGGTAGTTGGCAGTTGAATGAACATAAACAACATATCTTATAATCAACTCAGGGACCGCTTCTGGATATATCGCGACTTGTGTTTAAATAAGGACTTCGGATGTTCAACTCGTAACATGCATAGGTTAATTTTGGTAAACAATGATCCTCTTACATAAAAATATTTGGATCAAATAATATTAAATGGTGTTAAAAAATAGTTGACAAGGTTGGATCGACTAAACTCAAACTCGAACCAATGATCAAGTTAACATGTCCTTTTGATGTAGATCTGAGAACTGTTTGAGCTTGACTCTAGCTTCACTCGAGCTTCAAGAACTTGAAAATGATATTAGATCATAACTAGTAAAACAATCTTAATCTAAGTAGGTCAATTATTTGTTTGGGTTTCATTCCTTATATGAAGAGATCTCGTTTTATTATGTTAGTGGATTAATATTTGTTCTTAAATTTAGTAGAAATACCATAAACAGTTATATATTTAAACTATAGCTAAGCTGGAACTATTAGACATGTAAACCAACCTATCATCAAGTGTATCGTTTGGTGAAAAGTTTTTTTTATATTATTATATTGAAGTTGAATAAAGTTTTATTCATTTAAGAACAAAATAAACAAATATGCCATTCATGAAGGTTTTTATGTTCATTTATTTACTTCATTTGTTGTTGCTTTTTGGTTTTGAAGGATCAATTACAAGCGTTTTGAGCGCAAATTACTTCATTTAGAAGGAATTTCTATATTTCATAGTTGCCAAATGAGACTTTCACTTTCACTTCTTAGAACACATTACACATTAAACATGTTCTATCCAATAAAAAGGCTAATTTTTCATATAGTTCCTTGTTCGTTTATGCATTTTCGTTCTTAAAGGTTATGTATGTTTGTTTACGTTCATAATTAACATAGTCAATTAAATAACTTAGAGTCCCACTCATCTAACACCATTAAACTTCAACCCATATTATTGTTAATTTTTTAAATATTAGATATTTTTAAATCATCTGACTTCAGTTTTGGCATTATTTTTGCTTGTAGTTGGTCTCTATCGGTGTTCATTAGTGTTTGTTTATGATCGTGTGTATTCATTTATATTCGTTTATATGCCTTTGTGTTTGTTTGGTTTGTCTAGAAAATTAGCTCAAAAACATAAACAAGCATACACGAACAAGTTTATTTATTTAAATGAACAAGAAAAAAGATATTTGTTTGTTTAAGTTTTCGAGTTCATTGGTTTTTTCATTAACGTTTAACATTTCTTTATTAAGAGGAATGGTGGTGTAGATTATTGTTATTGGTTGAAATTAAAAATAAATAAATAAATAAATAAAACCTTAAAATATTTGTTATACCCTAATCCACGGGTACGACTTGTTGTATTATCTAACAACAATATACAACGGAAGTCTTAGCATTCAAGACCACAATTTACATGACTAAATTAAACTTATCAGTGCTTACATAAAATATGCGTCCATAGCGTTCAAATTTAAAAAAATAAAACGTATATCAATACACTGTTCAGGCAATTTTCACCCAGTCTCTATATGAAGATCTTATTCAACTCTAATTGTTAATTCTTTATGACCTAGCTAATGCCTCCCTACTTCTCCTGCTCTTACATCACGAGCTAAAAACACCTTAACAATAACTTTGTTGGTGAGTCATAATCAATAACTCTAAAACAGTTAGATAATCATGACAAAAGTATACAAGCAATTATTAGCAAAACAAATATATACCGCAGTCAATGCAACGAGCATCAATTTGACCACATATGTGGCACTCCAAGTTTTATTATATAAACAATAGGAGGTTAGGTTATAGGCATAACGACCAACCGAATCTCACGCCATCAATCCAACTCAACCTTATACATAGTCTTCGCTTTAGCCTCAGGCTAGCCTTATTCCTATCTATAGATCTTCGCTATGGCCTCAGATTATCATTATCCCCTAGTCCTATCCGTAATCTTCGTTGTAGCCTCAGACCAGTTTAATCCTATCAACAGTCTCCGCTGCTGCCTTAGATTAAGTATGAACCAAATAGTGTGGTTTTCTTACCTAGATGGATACAACTAAGCGTACATATACTCGAGGTTTGAGCCAGACATTACATACAAGTAATTCTCTCTTTACCTTAATGATTTGTTTATTCCTAGTGCTCATCATCAATTTGGAGGTACCTAAGACCATGGCTATCTAGGTCTTTGGATTGATTTACTTCTTCACACACTTTTATAACGTTTTCACCAAATCATTTACAATCTCGTAAAAAATCCCAAAATGTTAAGAAAGAGAATGGTTAGACTCGCGGTGATGAGCTTCCCGAACACGTCCACACACACCGATTGGCGAACGTATTGTAATCCTGTATCACACAAATGCATATGTCAAGTTCTTATACTTCAAACTTATGAAATCCTTAGGATTCCCTCTCGAGTAAGTTATTAGACTAGCCCTAGTATGTTAATGACCTTAGGCTAGGTCTCCACAACCCCAGGTCATCAATTCCCATCACAACTCATGACGAACACGCGTCAAGGAGGTAGGGTTCATGCACATGCCCAACATAGTGACTAGATGGACTTATCTTTCCATAACCCAAAATCTTTAATGTGTTTTTTCATGCCAACCCTAAGGTTATGACACTAACACACTATTACCTATTCTATATTCAAACTTAACCAAATTGTCCTGTGATAATATGTTTATCAAAACATGATCATTTTTCTTTATCATGACAATTATATGCATCCTAATCATTATTCACCAGTTAGGTTCTTTCTAAAAACCCTGGTTTTCCCAACTAATGTATAATGATGCATAATATGGAGATTTAGAACCTTACCACAACATATCTGAACTCACAATTGTTCTTGACGTCCATAGATTCACCAGGCAGCAATCCAACACTAAAATAGAGTTTCACACACCATGCTTATGTTCATTTACAACCATAACACTTATTTAGAAGGGTAATGTGGCTTACTAGTGAAACCGATCCTTAGAACGTCGATCCTATGCCGATCTAACATCAAGGATTGCAAATACGAGCTTTTTTTGAACCAACAAGCCTTCAAACAACCCCAAATATTAGAGAGAGAGAGAGAGAGAGAGATAACAAGTCGATTAGAGAGAGAGAGAGAGAACACCGAGATGAGAGAGAGTAAAATGAGAAAATTTGAATTTTTGAGGCTTTTATCCCGATTCTTCCATCCAGGACAGTTGGAGGACTGCTAAGCCAACCCTTGGCGATCCGCTGCCGACTTAAATGACATATTTGCATCTTTTAAATAGAATTTTTCCATCTACTAAACGAATATTTTTTAGGGCCATTATACTTAACCTTGACAGTCCGCGACCACCTTAGTGGACCGTTACTTATAATCCTAGAGGTCCGCGAGGAAACCTTGATTTCCGATCTCGAACCCCTTTCCTTAGAAACAGTTATGGCCACCTGTTGGACCCATAACAGTCCGCCATGATTCCATTATTCGTAATTCCCTGGAAATTTTCCTGATTTCAATCTTTCCGTTCTAATTATTGATAAGCGGTCCTGCCCATTGGGCCGAGGGGTCACAAAATCTTCCCCTTTCTCATGTTGTGGCCATGATCACTTTCTTTGCATTAAGCGTCGTTCACACTAGGTGTGTCATCGTTTGGTGGGGCGCGACCAAGGGTGGTCAAGCCTTGATTAAGTCCCATAACATATAGCATTATCCTTCTGACCGTTAGGTACTTTCAATTAACTACGAAATTACTATCGTGTTAATCTTAACAATTAAATAACTTTGTCAAAGACCCATATTGCTTCTTACATTTTTAAGGGAAAAAACTCATTTTGTATTTGATCTGTCCTGCGTGTGCATGTGTGTGGGTGTGTGTCTACCAGAATAAAAAATTCATTAGTAATTACTAGGTAATGGTTATTTTTTGTGAAAATAAATCATTAGTAATTACCGGTAGGCACTAATAGAAACCAAAATAAAAGAAAAAACAAAACAAAACCTTAACTCTAAGGATAGGATTCATCGTTTTTGGGGTGAGGCTTTTACTAACATCAGATCCGTCGTAATTTGGAGAATAATATTTTGATAAGATTCTCGCCTAAGGGTTGGTTTTCAATACGTGCATTGTTTGCCATGTAAAGATAGTTTATATATACGCTTTTGGGTCTTTGGATGAGACATTGGGTTTCTTAGGCGCATGTGTAAAGATAGTTTATATATACGCTTTTGGGTCTTTGGATGAGACATTGGGTTTCTTAAGTGCATGTGTAAAGATAGTTTATTGTAAGATATGAAAATGTGATGTGGTGTATTTTTGAGATGTAGAAATGCAATGTGGTTTATTTGTAATATGTGGAAAGGACGTTAACACATTACGAGGCCCATTGATGTAATAAAGTTAGCATAAGAATGTGTATATAACACCAAAATAACTTGTGAGCCACTGTATCATGCAATCTAAGAAACCCTCAAGAAAATTATAAGGATCATTAATATAGTAGTTATCACAAACATGTGTCTCCATCTCCAAAACAACTTGTTATGACGTATCATGCCTTCATGCGACTGACACGGCTCACTAGACAGTGAGGCATATTAATGTACTAGTTATCACAAAAATAAGTCTCTAACATCAAAAGAACTTGCTATGACTTATTATATCTTCATGCAACTTAAGCAACGTACTAACACATTACAAGGATCATTAATGTCCTAATTATTACAAGCATGTGTCTCTAACACCAAACAACTTGTTATGACCTATTGGTGCTTCGCCGATGTTACCAAAAATATGCCTATGTGTAACAAAACCAAACGACCAACATTACAAGACCCATTTAGGTCCATCAATGGCCAACTTGAAAAGATATCATCATAGCAATATATCCTTAATCATGGACTAACACAATATGTTTAACAACAAAATGACATGTTATGCCATAGTATAACTCTATGTGATTAACAACCAACCTACTAACACATAACAAGCTCTATCAATGTCCAATCAAAAAAGTTTTCATGTCAATATGTCACTAACTTGTCGGTTGGATTATCGACAAGTTTAAAGACACGATCTAACATATATTAGTGATCATTTACATGTGAAGCTTGCTTCAAAATTGCATGCATCGTATGATATGGACCACATGGTCCCGTAAAGCAAACTGAAACGAGTGCTTTTTCCTAAGACGGGCGGTCTTTGCTTGAGGCGCGGCTTTAGGCGTTTATTAAGTGATGTTAGAAGTAATTTCATGTTTTAGATAGCATATAAATGATAAAAGTGATTTTTTTGACAACTCTAGTATAATCATACTCTATTAGTTACTTTATTTATAAAATCTAACAGCTACTTGAAATGCATTTTAGTAAATTATAATGTATAAATATGGGTCAAGAATAACCCAATATATGAAATTTTAAACAAATGTTATGCAAGACATAAAACACTTGGGTTAAACATACTTATCACTCACTCAGAATATTAATAGAGTTCTTAAATAAAAAATTGAGAATTTGATGCATATTATAATCACTTGAGGTAGCTTTTGGTCAATTTGGCTAATTATGGCTTTATATAGTCTAAAACATATTTTGGAGTTTTTTGTGAATATAAGAAGACGAATTGATTGAAAATACGAGTTGTGGTCAATTAGGACTCAAACCGAATCATTAAACCAACCAAGTATGAAAATGGTTGGATTTATATTTAAATATAGTTGTAAACAAATTAACGTTCAATGATTATTCATGAACCATTCGGGGGGACTGTCGTTTGTTTAATGAATAAACGAACATGAATAAAGAAATTTCATTCGATTAATTAAACAAACGAACACGAACAACGGTCGCGTTCATTCCATTTTGTTCGTGAATTTTTAGTAATGTGTTCATTCATTTAAGTTCACTCATGTTGGTTTGTTTATTTTGATTCATTTATGTTCATTCATGTTAGTTCGTTTATGTTCGCTACTGATTATCCATATGATTATTTAGTCAAATTCTTATCTTTATATTTATCAAAATGGTGATGATGTCTAATTCTGTGATTAAGAGTGTTGCTTTTCCTTTTTAAAAATATTATGTGTTTGTGTTCGTGAATTGTCCGGTTATATGTTCATGGTTTAATGAACAAACAACAAAAAAGAATTCACTCGTTCTCTAAACGAACAGACATTAACAATGTTTTGTTTGGTTCGATTTTATTCGTTTACAACCCTATATTTAAGAGTCAGACTTAGTGCATGTAAACCAAAATAAGTTGGCAAAGTTGAAGATTTAAGCAAACATCGAATTGACATGACTTTGTGTTTAATGTGAATGCACGAAACTTTTCCAGAGAGCAATCAATATTCGAGTTTTCGTAATTAAATTGTTAACTACGAAAAGCATTTGAAAATCAATCTTCCAATAGCCAAGATGCAACCTATAGTCAATTTGGGGAAAAGTCGTCTTATTTTAATATTGTGTTAAATGGGCATTGAATAAGGCAAAGTTTTATTTTAAACAGCCAACTTTCTCAAACTGTACTTATAAATCTATTTAAATTGTTTACAACAAGACTTAAAACCTTCGATCACATAAAAATGATCACTTTTTAACACATTTTAGTATCACTAGACCACATGTCTTTTGGTAAGGCGTACTAGATAGAGCATTTGATACCCAGTACCCGTACCGTACCGGTACCGGTATCAAGCTGGTACCGAAAATATGTATAAGGTACCAGTACCGGTACTTGATTTTCTTATATTTCGGGATCGGTACTAACCGGTACCGGTACTTTACCCAAAAGTCCCGTATAGACCCGTTAGTACCCGAATACGAATAAGTAATTTTGGAATTTATATTTGTTTTGTAATACTTTTCACCCCATCAACTAGTATTCTGTTTTGACTTTTGAGAGTAATTATTATTTTTTTTAATATCATTCTTTTTACTTCACTACAATGTCAAGAGATATACTATTTATGATTTTAATAAAAATAAATGGTGGATTAGTGTGTGGACTGAGTTAGCAGAAAATAATGAAGGAAATAAACTATCATTTTATGTGGATGTTTTTTTGATATTTTATTTTTATTTAGTTATTATAAACTTTTAGAGGTATCGGGTACCAAACATGTACTGATAATGGGTACAAAAACAGATACCGGGTACCGTAATCAAACATGCACCATGTAGCAAGCCTAAAAAATAATGTTGTGGAGGTAACGGGTACTAAAGAGGTACCGGGTACCGAAATACCGGTACCGGTACCTGTACCCATATATCAAATTCGGTACCGGTACTCGTTTTTTATAAGATTCGGGACCGGGTACTTTCGGTAACGATACCGGTTCGGTACGGGTACGGTACCGAGCTCATCTCTAGTAATGCATATAGTTTAATGAGTATGCTGATGTCCGGAAGGCAAACAGTGAAATTGTGATGGTTGAACTGTGAGTGAATAAGTTCTTTTTTGTAACGGTTATTTGCATCACTGACGGGTCACTAACCCACCCCATCATCTTCACTACGCAAGTATTGAACCTTGGAGCTCTAGGCTGGCACGTCCCCGAAATGAAGCTCGTACATCAATCCGTTTCCATCAGTCTCGAACCTGAGACGACCCTTATGAGGAAGATCATATTAGGTGAGAAAACCCACTGGGCTAACCCAAAACCCCTTGAGTTATAGATCCACCCGTAATAGACAGAAAAAGGAAAAAAATATACCTAGTATATCCCACGCATAGTATAAACTATTTGTAGGTCTAGGAGGGTGGGTTGTGCACGGTTCAATTGGGTACGGTGATGACCATTTCCAAAACCGAAACCGATACTTCGGTTATGTGAAAATCCTAGCCAAAACCGATGACCAACCTTCGATATTTAGTTTCATTCTGATCTCAGATTTTGACAAACAAGAACATCTAAAAATGAATTTAGCCGGGAACCCAGCATACCATCCAATATTTAGAACTATATATCAATTATTTTGAACCCAAAACATAACAAGGTTGAGTGCATAAACCGCAAAAATCAAATGATTTGGGAATGAAGACGTTTGATGAACAAACTACATCGGGGCTGATGTTTAGCTTATAAAAGCTGAAATAGAACCGAAACTAGAAAATCACATACATAAAAGGCTATAGTTAACGAAGACACCTTAACTATAACCGTAACCGAATGGCAGCTAATCAAATTCACTAAACCAAAACCAATTGGTATTATTAGTTTTCGGTTAATCTCAGTTAATTTTTTCGGTTTTCGATTACAGTTCGGCTTTTAGTAAATGGTTTATTTCTCTAACCAACAGATGAAGTTTCGAATACTGCGGTGTACAAGTTTGGTGATGTTAGGGTAGTTAGTATGAGTAGATTAGATACCAGTCAATGATCGGAAACAAAATTAATCAAGTGACATGTATAATGCCGTTGGAAAAATGATGCTAACAGTAAGTTAACAAAAGTTAACGCCTAGTGTAAGGAATACAAGAGTGAGGTAAGAGTCAATTTAGACATACCAAGGAGTATTTTGGTTTGTATACTTTGACTAATTTAGACTAGACACCAACGGATCAAAATAGTTGGTGAAAATTTTGAAAATTGATTTGACATGGACCCACATCTAGTTATTGTTAAAACCAATAAAACTAATTATTGTTATAAAAAACAATTTGGTTCATATCAGAACAGGTTTTAGCCAAAATTTGTTCGGGTTGTAACAGACTGTTTTAAAAGGAAAAAGGAGGCTAGACGGGAGGAAGCATCGATGGAGATATGTGCGAAAATATATAAAAGGAAGCATCGTGGTGGCATGACTGGTGGTGAGCAACTCATCTTCACCAATTGCATAGTTTAAGTGGACCTAAATCAAACTGGTTTGCCAAAAATAAACACCCAAATAAACCTATATCTTGAAGACTGGATCATGTTTACGAGTATAATCAATCGTGTATGTGCGAAAATATATACAAACAATAAATATAACAGAAGTCTTTGTTCTAAGGCAAAGTCATTCCATTAACTAAAAGAAGGAAAAGATCAGAGAGTCAGACACACCTATATAATTTGGTGTTTTTCATTTTGTTCCATTAAAGTTACAGATAATATCATGATATTGTGATATTTCAATGATAATACAAATGAAACAAGACTCGTTCTATTCGAATCTGTAACTCAGGATGAAATAGACAACAGTAGAGATATCAAGACTCTAAAGAGTTCATTCTGTTTGATCGACAGATATATACATAGTTGTATTGTATCATATTGTATAAATTTGAGCTAAAGAATATTGGTGGCACACTTACACTGATGCAAAACTCCATGGACTGCTTAATACGTGCAACCAAACCGAAAGGCATATAGTCATGACAGCATAAGACTTTGTGCTCACATACCTGTAAACTTGACGCCCTCTGTCAATCGCCTCATCATGAACAACATCCACCTTCCTTTTCACACCCGTGGATAACTGTTCCAAGAAAAAATCCAAGAAAGATCTAACCGTTGCAAATGTCACCCGTCCGGTCATATCAAGAACAAGCTTTCTGTTACTCGGGACTGCTAAAGTTGAAGATATCCTGCTCACAAACCCGTCATTCTCGCTTTTTGTTGACTTCATCCCATTTAAAGCTAGTTCTTTCCCGCTGGGATTTGTAATGACTTGATGAGAAGTCTTGACTAGTGTCTCTATGGCACCATTGCAGAATGTGGATAACATATCTCTCACTTTTTCTTCATGTTTAGGGTTCGTTAGACCCTCTAATATTTGATCATACGGATTGACATCCATGGTCTTGTCAAGGTAAACCGTCACCAAAGTGCTCACAAACTGCTGAATACAGTCCCCAATCAATTTCTTGCATCTTTCTTCAGCTATCACATCTACCCAGGTTTGGACCGAATTCTCTGAACTAGTTGAAGTACTTAAATCATACGCGCTATTAACCCCCCTACCAGTGTAAATAGCCATAACCATGTTCTTCGCGAAACTCCCAACAACAACAGAAACAAAACCAGATCCAGCCGGTGAAAACAGTTTATCCAAAGCTCGATCCGAAAAACTGTTAGCTGGATCACCTTTTCTAGCCCCAACCCTGGAACCCCTCAAGATCCCAACGGTCAAAGCGCGTGTAACACTAACAATCGACTCCGAAAATTCATTGGATTTTGTAATCTTAGACAATTGCCTCAAACTATTAGGGATTTCATCAGAATCTGATTGAATAAATTCCTTCAAATCCTTTGAAACAACTCCTATAGTTTCAGCAGAATCACCTACCAATTCAGCAACTGAAGCTAACGCACCTAACACCTTAGCAAATCTTTCCCTCTTCCTCACCACAGATGGCGAGTTATAAACCCTAATTGCACCATAAGTTGAAAACCCTAAAGCTGCAATCAAAAGTATCCATTTTTTTCTCTTTTGGGTGTAATCCAAACTCTTCTTCACAAGACCCAAATCCATATAACCAATAACCCCAAATTCCCAAAGAAATTGGTCTAAATTTCGATTAATTAAGTGGAGCTAAACAATTGAAATCCCTAATTGACTTAGGGTTAGGTGAAGATGAACATATGAATTCGTAAAATGAACATATACATACAACTAAATGTATACGTATATGTTTGTGAATATGTGTGAAATTACGAACCTCAAGAGCGAATAGGAAGAATGAGCTGCAGAATCTTGCGTCGTCGTGTTTAGTTGACACCTGATCTCATCCACTCCAAAAACATGGTGTTTATATTTAGGTCAATTACACTTTGAGTACCTATACTTTCAAAACCTTAGAGTTGGCCCCTATTTTGTTTTTTATTTTATTTTTGTTAGCATCTATTAATTTATTGATATTAACCATTTATACCTACACTTTTTAGAATTTAGATTCTTGACTTATTGGACAGAGAGAGACGACTTACAACAAGAAAGCCCTCTATATTATTTGCAAAGAGGAATATGCAATTCTGAATTGTTTCTTATATTGATCGTCGTATGATGATATAGATGGGTTAATAACCGTCTGTAGTGTTTCTCTCAAAACTTTTCTTACAAACCATATTTTTGTTGTCTAGTTGTCAATCATAGTCGACTCAAGTTGTGTCATGTAGTGTCATACAATCTAAACATTACAGAGATGGTTAAAGTCGAATATGGTATGATGAACATTTGAGTCTAATATTTGACACTTCTAATTAAAAAAAGGTCTAAGCCAGATATATATATAAAAGCATATGTCATCATCAAATTCAAGTTAGTGAATTGGTTAAAACAACAATCACTGAACTTTTCTTGTTTAATAGGTTTGTGGTTCATTGTTTAATATTTTACTTATCGATATATCATGATTATGATAACTTTAAGTTTTTTAGTCTTAAAGTTATCTAGCAAAATGTAAGAGACGTACTTAATTTGGAGCTCATTGTCAAATTTGATCTCCACATTTGAAATTTATTGATTTTTCTCTCTATCGTGTTTCTTAAGTTGTAGTTGGAATATCAAAGTTCAACTATACGCTTTATTGCCTCTTAAAAGATGTAATGAATTGCAAGGAATTGCTTGAATAAGGTTGATTATGAGTTAGAGCATAGGTCATCAAGCTAATTAAGTCTCTTTAACACACTTCTATCAACTCTTAAAATCCATCTATTGCTCATTTTGTCAAACTTGAACCTTCACCATTTAAGATAAGGATAAACATTAGATGTCATTAGGCCAATTATCAGTGACCTCAAGCTAATTTAGATATTTTTCATATCCAAATAGATGGAATTTTCAATAGTTTCTTGCACATAGTAAGACTTGTAACCTATAAATAGATCGAATGCATACAAGGCCGACCCGGAGAATTCCAAGAGACTTTGAGACCTGGACGAGAACAAAAAAGGGGCCCACGTAATACAACATATAAGAAAAAGTCTAAATCAAATAACTTGTATAAAATGTTAATAGGCTCTGAAGTAATGTTTAATAGGTTGAAATAATTAAAATATTATTGGGTTTTGTTAATGAATTTACTAATAGTTTATAGTTTTTTAATACATATATATAATATGAAAATTTATAAAATTTCGGGCCCTTGAGGAGATCGGGCCCTGAGTGGTTGCCCACCCTCAGGGCCGCCCCTGGCAACATAAATGTCAATGTTTTCATAACCAGACCAGACAACAAGTCGGATCTTATTTTCATAATTTTTCCTTTTACTTTTCATGTTTAAAAAGGAAAGATAGTAGACCTTATTTATATTATTACCTACTTAATAAACACGAAAATAAAATAAATGCCGAGTTAACTATTTCAAAAATCAATGCTTAGTAATGTTTTGAAACATATTAATAAGGAGAAGGAAATCCATACTCTGTAAAACAACATGTTGTTTCTTAAGATGATATAATAATAAACGTCTTGTATAGCATTAGAAAAGAAATGGTAGTTTTTGGATCTTGTGAAGTTGGTTAGGAATTTGTTCATGCACATGTTAGAAGTTGTGTTACAAATTCATCCGTGAAATTTCGATGATGGAAATATGATCTTTAAGCCACTCATAAAAGAAAAGGCCGAAGTATGATATTCATGTGAAGTGGGGGGGACCAAATATGTCTTTAAGCTATAGTGAAAGGTTAATTACAAAATTTTCTCACACTGTTGGAACATTGAAGTTTGAACATTGAAGTGGTATAATATGTGGATATGGATGACGATTGCAATTGATATTAAGGGCCCACAATAACATGCAAGCCGCCCGACCCTATTAAAAAATTTAATCCACTTTCCGAGTCATTTCAACTCGTTAACTCATCGGGTCAACAACTCAACATACATCAAAAAAGGCTTCTCACTAATCGACGACTCTAGTTATCAAAATTGTCTTATTAAAAATTAGATTATTATTGCACGAGTTATATAAAAAAAAATTGTCATGTTACATAGTTTTTATATAAAATCTAGAATCTTATATACTTAACTTTTAAAAATGTGTGATAAAATAGTGAAAGAAAGTTTAGTTTTTAGAAATATTTTATAAACAAACCTAACTTGTTTTAATATAAAAACATTTTATAAATATAGTTATAAGTTCATTATTATTTAATAGAAGAAGAGATGAAAACAATAAAAGAAATTTGTATAATTATTGGGTGAGTGTTCTATTTCATTTTCAAGCGTTTTACTTATCCCTGTGTATGATTTGTTGTTAAATTTGCATTATGTGATATGTTGTTCTGATGAGATGAAGTGATTTAGATTCTATTTTAATCTACTTTTTAATGTCATACTGTAAGCATCATTTAGTTATTCATATCCTTCAAATCGTCAATGATATAAAAAGAAGTACTAGTTTCACTTGTCAGTATCTACTTTTTAATTTCATACTGTAAGCTTCATTTAGTTATCCATATCCTTCAAATGTGCGTCAAAGATATAAAAAGAAGTACTAGTCTAACTTGTCGGTATCTACTTTTTAATGTCATACTTGTGTGTTTCATTCAGTTAGTCGGGTTTTGTTGTTAATTCACCACCATGGATGTAAATATTGATATATGTTTCTGTATTTTTTGAGTGTTTTAGCTCTAAGTGTAATTTTTTTATTATTTTGTGGAGATTAATGAAAAGGGTATGCTGGGGAACACCATAATTACAAATTATAATAGCAAAGCATATTGCTTTCATATTCAGATTGATTGCAAGTTTCTATGGTTTTTATTTTCCAATTTTTTTTACTATTTTTGTGTTTGTATCATGATGATATTAGAGTTTATTTCTGACGTCATATGATTTTGTACTATCCGGCTCTTCGTACCATAAATATTGTCCGTTTTGCTCACGAGTAGCTCAAGAATTTGTTTTTGGTTGTTCCGATGAAAACTTTTCAGGGAGGTCACCCATCACAGGATTGCTGATATCTGACCACGCTTAACTGTGGAGTTCTCCTCTCATCCACAACCAATACGCTCAAAACGTGTTTGTGATATTAGAGGCAGGACATTTCTGATTAATGAACCAAGAATCACTCATAGCCATGACCGATATAGAATTTGCCTAGAGTGTTACAATCATCTCCCCTTTGGACTCATCGCCTCGATGAGGTTTGCCCCACCATCCCATTTATACATTTGGGATTTGCCTAAGGTGTCCCTCTTGACACCCCCAGGGATACACCATCTTTGATGATGTTTGCCCCATCATCCTAGACGACACAGGAACGAATCTGATACCATTTGTAACATCCGACCACTCATACCACCTATATTGTCCGCTTTGCCCATGAAAAACTCACGGATTTGCTTTTGGTTGCCCGGGTGAAAACTTCTCATAAAGGTCACCCATCCTTAGATTGCTATCACCTGAGCATGCTTAACTGTGAAGTTTTCATTTCGTCTACAACCAATACACCCAAAATGCGTTGGTGATATTAGAGACAGAATATTTTTTTATAAATCAAGAATCTCTCATATTTACGACTGATATAGGATTTTTCTATGATGTTACCGATTTGCAGTTGAAACTATGCATTTTGGTACATTGATCCTACCTTAATTAAGTCTTCTTGGACTCCGAAGTTAAAAATCGCATTAAATGTCTGATTCTTATGATATTGTATTTTACTACCATTTTTATTTTCCTTGCTCTTACCCTTGACATTTTTAGTTACTACGGATAAAGCTATTTCTATCCAGTTTGAGTGTTAGACAATATAATGGGTGCAGGAACTTAAAACTCGAAATGAAATAACTGTAAACCATATTGCTCGAGTGCTTGAAAAGGAAATAATAAGTTGGTTGTGTAGATATCAATAATTTGAAGTCAAGATATAGACAATTTTCATTTAAATAATTGGTCAATCGTACCCATATTTGGTCCGACTGTATTGTTATATTAAAATTATAAGTGGCCTTTATTGTAAGAATCTGCATTGTGTTTTGGTTAGTAGCCAAGTTGGTTATTACTAGAGATATAATATAATTTAACGGGGTGTTTGGTATGCAGAAATTCAATGGAATTCGAATCTGAATTCCATGGGCTATTGTGTTTGTTTGGTAGAAATTCGTTGGATTTAAAATTTGAATTTCATTCTTAACGAGTTTGGTTGCAAAAAGAATTAGAATTGAAATTAATTCACTCAAATTCCTTCAAGTGAATGATTTCAAAATCCTTCCAAATATTAAAGGATTTCAAATTCCACCGATCCCCGCCTCCGCCACCGACCGCCGACTACCACACTGCCAACCGACACTACAACGACCCTCACCAACGCCGCCGACCTCCGACTGCTGGTGGCCACCGCCCCCCGCCGACTGCTGGTGGCCACCGCCCCCCGCCGACCGCCACCGATGCCCCCGCTCGCCGACCACCATCGCCGACCGCCACCGACGCCCACGACCGCCCCCGACTACCGCCCGCCACCAAACCCGATTGCCGCCCGACCGTCGATCCCGCAGGCCCCGCCACCACCCCAAACCCAATGAGCGGTGGGGTATAGTTGGTTTTCGGCAACGGGCGCGGTGGTTGGGCACGGTTTGTGGTCGCGTTCGATTGGCGGAGGTGACGACAGTAGCGGTCTGTGGTATGTAGCGACGGTGATCAATGGTCATGGAGGTGGTGGCGGTTTACAATGAGTAATAAATTCCAATTACTTTTTGTGTGTTTTGTCACTTAAAATGTATTTTGAATTTAAATTGCCTTTATAGATTTCAATTCTATTGAATTTCAAATCCTTTAGAAACTATTGAATTCCAAATATAATTGTTTTTAATTCTGATTCAAATTTCAATTACAATTCCAATTTCAATTCCAACAAATTGCACGAACCAAACGCCTCCTAAGTCTGCTTAAACTTGAACCCATTTCTGAATATATATTTAATTGTAATAAGTAGCTGAATAATTAGATATTATGGTGGATTAACAATGTGATTTCACCCAAAGTGGTAAACTGAAGTAACCTTATATATGTCTCTTTGTCTAACATTTTGTTTTAGTATTAATACCATTTTTTTTAATTTTAGATTACAAATTTTAAGACTCCTATTGCATCAACATTCAAAATATACAATCGTGAATCACGACACAGCTGCAAAGCGTGGAAGTAACACTAGTTTATAACAAAACATACATACATATAGAAGAGAAATTAAATGAAAACTCTATTTATAAAAGAAGCTAAAAAAACTACTTTTAACCAATCATATAATTATTTCTATCTTATATAATATAAAGAGTGTTTTGGTAAAATGTATTTGTAAACTAATTTTGGAATTTATTTAATTTTATTAGATCTCACTTTCATCTCCTTAAATAATGGATTTTAGATTTCAATTAGAAAGAAATCACGTACAATCATTTCGAATAAAAAACTCAATATTTTCATGGATTAAGTATTAAAAACCATGTACCATCTTCATCACATTCATCATCATTTATAACTTTATAGATCAACGAAAATAGCAAAATCATCATCAATTTTTTTTCCATGAACACCCACGAGTGCATTATATAGCATCGAACAACGAACATCCACAGTTGTTTTTCTAAAGAACTTCCAGAATCGCTTTTTGAAGGTTTATGAGTTCTTAGCTTTGTTTCTATTTAAGGTTTGCATCAATCAATTTAAGATCTTTTATATTTTTTTATTTTCATTAGAATGTTAAAAGGATGAATAATGATTTCAGGTCTGATGGGGTGTTTTTAAACTTACTGTACTTGCGGATGAATAACACGAACAAAGTTGATAGATTTTACAAATAGAAGTTCTTTTGCTGTATATTGTAACACTATGAGTTACGTATATGTAATAATATGATAGTGTTTATATTTGTTGGGTGACGCAGCTTTGCTAATGCCCCGAATATGCAAGTATGGGTGGGTGTTCATTCACAAAAGAATACTTACTAAACAGAGAATCTTTGGTATGAGTTTTGCTTCTTGTTGATGCTAGTCTCCCTCCTCTGAAGATCGACCTAGATTGTGCTGATTGGGTAGGACGAAATAACGTATGATTTCATTTTTTATTTGGGATTAGTCTCATACCTAACTTTAAAATCATGAATCATACCCGTTTGGTACCTATTACTCATTATCCATGGGGTTTGTGGACATACCTGTGTATAGTCTTATGTGTTTGAAAATTACTGATTAGGATGCGCATTAGCCGAAACTTAGCTTAAACACTAAAAGGTCAATTTGAAATATCCAATTCTTAAATACATATTTAAGGATTGTATTATTTTATTAATTCAAGTTTCTAACAACTTGAAAATACTATTTTCAATTTTTACTACTTACATGTGTGTGAAGGAGAGAAGACATATTTGATGGGGTACGTATGTTACTCATGTGGCTTGAGTCTTAAAATCTTGTATCCGGAGAACTTGTCCATCGTATATTAATATTTCACTATTTGCAAATTCGTTATCACGATAATAAAAGTGGTGTTCTTAATTTATAATTATATATATATATTATATATATATATATATATATATATATATATATATATATATATATATATATATATATATATATATATGTATATTATACATTTAACACAAATATATTAATATCTTTTCGAACTTTTATTTTAATTTAAAAATATAAACTACTATATAAAAATACTAATTATATATTTATTTAATATAATATAATAATATTTTTGGTTTGTAAACTATAATTTACAATGTGTAAACTACCGTTTACAGATGTCGTGGTGTAAAGTGTTAAGTCAAAGGTATATAAGTCCAGTGTCCCTTTACTTGCCTCTAGTTACAGTCACTTTTGATGAGAAATAATAATTAGATTCGTCACTTGTGAAAAAGACCGGTTCTCTCAAACCTTACTTTTCTGATTTTGAAAAGTGTGTTCTTGTATCAAGGGAAAAATGACCAAAGACGAGGCATGGCTAACGGCAACATATTCTAGGATAATTAGTCTCCTATAGATAGTACGTACCCCATTTCTGTATTCTGACCCAGCTTGTTTAGTATGATGGTGGTCCCAGATCAAAGACGAGCCATGGCTAACCACAACATACTTTTAGCTACTACAACATGTGAGACTTAGTCTAATATTTGTTTTGACGAGACTTAAATGTTTTAGTGGCACCATAAGTTTTAAAATCTAAATATGTTATTAGTCAAATTTACATGATGGAATGAGAACAAACTTAGAGCATGTCAGTAATGAGAGAATGTTTGTGTTGAAAGTTGTTCTTAATATATTTCATTTCTAGCTTTCCTAATTTTCTTGTTTATTTCTTTTATGAGGTATTGATGTTTTGGGCTGCTCAAGGTTCATGAGCCCAAATGATAGAAAGCTGGATTATCCATTTTATGGTTGGGTCATATATATTTGTGTGTGTCGAGTGTCTTTTTACACACACTTCTCATATTTACTTCTTATTCTAAGTTTTTTCAGCTTTATGTTCTCTCCGAGTTTAGGTTTTTCATCTTCTAGGGTTTCATCAAGTTGATAATCTCGTAGTATTAGTTCTAGTTCTAGTATGTGGTTACTGGTTAGTATTGGCTACTATTCTCCTTTTGCAACATATATCCATCATCCATGTGAAGGAAGCCCAGGTTATGTACATGAGCAACCCAAGTGCAAAGCCCAACATCACATTCATTTAGCCCAACTAACCCATGAGCAATCTAGTAATCCAACTCAATATCATCCATCATTCCATCTTGCAAGCAAGAAATAAAGTACACATTGGAGACAAAACTACCAATATGCTTGTTATCGAATTTAACAATACATATATTTCAACATTTCCCCAAACAAATAAACACAACTATCAAAAATCTCATCAGAGAGTTAGGTTTGAAGAGACTACGAGTAAGGTTTGAAGAGAGATAAGAGGAGATCTAACCTTAATCTCACAAGGTAAAGAGGCCGTTTCTTGAAAGCATAATTTACTATTATGTTTGAAAATTTTAAAAATCATTCTTAAGAAATTGCATAATATAACAATACGAAAATTGTATGGAGTACGATACGTTATGATGTGCACCATATTTTGTAAATCTTTTGAAAGCAACGTTTTAAATTATATGGGTTTTTTAATAAAATATATGTGTACTTTTAATTCACTGGCACCTGATTTTCAATTTAATCATCCTTTTATTTTTGTTTGGTGTTATATTAAGAAATAGTTACAATTGATACGCACATATCAAATTTTAAACTTTAAATTCATTTTAAAAACGTTAAGTAAACTCTTTTTTACATAATTTTTAATTTGTTTTAAGTTAATAGATCTTTAATATCTTATAATTAAAATAATATACAGACAGCAACTTTTTCAACCCTCTTTCTTGGGACATTAAACTACTTTTAATTATGTTTAAAACTAATTGATACTAAAAAAATCTTTAATTCTTATCACTAAACTATCAAATGACATACAGGAAGCGACTAATCTAAAAAATGTAAACTGCAGACAAATCTAAGCGTAAATATAAGTTTTTATTAATAGGACATAATGGAGAAGTGAAATTGAAAAATGTAAATATGAATTTAAATAAAGGACTCAATAGGGATGTTAATCAAATGAGAAGTGTTATGTTTTATTACTTTTGTGCATGTCTTATTATTTGTATGCACAGAAAATCGATGTAATAGGTTTTTGATCAACTATTGCTAGGCCTTATCCGGGGTGAGTTTTCTCTCTTTTTTTTTTTTTTTATTTAATAGGCTTGATTTATACATATTTTAGTAAACTCTAGTTAACTCATTTGGGTATGCATGTATCTAATTTGGGTTGACCCAAAAGCATAACTAAAATAATAACTGACATGCAATGTTACAAGAGACACTATGTTGCTTTAGTAAACTCCTTAGACAATCCACAGTGGTTTATTCTTAGGTGTTTTTAGGATGAGAGAAGTATGAGGTGGATGAGAGAAGGGATGAGATTGTGGAAAAGCTCATGGTTAATAACACTAAAATCGACGTTGAGAGGAAAATCAGAGAGAGTGTATTTTAGAGCATTTACAGTGGATTTCTTATAAATGTGTGAGTGTGTTTCTTATATTATAAGAAATGCTTGTAAATGTTTGTGAGTGGAAAATAGAGAAAATATATTGTTCATTTGTATATTTAAAGAATTACTGTGTGAGTAGAAAGTAGTTGTGAGTGTAAGAGAGAGAAAATATAATGATAAAGGTTTATAAAAATATTATTTAATTAAAAAATAGAGAGAAAAAGTAATGCTTTTTAATGTAATTATATGAATGGGGATAGTAAATCCACTGTGAATGCTCTTAGAGAGAGAAAAAGGTCGTGAGATAGCACGAGGAGGATTATTTAGAGATCATCACAAATGTTTTTCAAAACACCAAAATTGATCTTATTAGCCATGCTCTAAGAGTCTTGGTGAACAATATCATGTCAATTTTTATCTTCAGACCTATAATTGTTTGCCTTTAAAAGAGAAGTAGATGGTCCTTACATTCATAATATATCTGTGAAGTATAAAGTAGGGTTTGGTATCCAAGAATGAGAATCAGAATGGAATGAACGATTAAGGGTGAATGAAATATAACATGTTTGGTTGGCAAATAGAATGTAATAGATCATTATACAAGTTATCTTATTCCCTCTAATAATATCAAATTCATTTCATCCACCCCTCTTTTTTCTTTTTACATTCCATTCATTCTTTTATTCTTAGTCACTACCACCACCACCCATTCACCATCATCAACCACCATCGGCCACCACTATCGCCGGCCACCTCCACCGCACCCAACACCACCGCCCACCGCCACAACCACCACCATCTACTACCACCATCACCACTAGCCACCAAGATCAAGAACCACCGCCCACCACCACCATCACCAATCACCACCAGCCACCAGCACCATCAACATTGGCCACCACCAGCACCATCGGTTGCCACCACCACCACCAGCCACCATCAGCACCATCGGTTGCCACCACCACCACCAACCACCATGCACCACCGACACCGGCCACATCACTAATTACCAACGGTCACCACTAACACCATAATCACCGCCATTGGCCAGCACCACCACCGATATCACACCCCGTTGATCGAGTCCGACTTTGACGACTGATATCAAACAATGCAGCGGAATATAATAAACATTACTTAAATAATTCAAGTCAAATGATCCATTGCCTACTTGGCATCCACACCAATTCAAATACTAGATAAATATTATCTAAACCTAAGTACATAAAATTTAAGTAGATTATCTCCAATGTTAATAGATAGATAGGATGGTGGCTAAACTCTATGAATCCGACTAGGTCAACTCCTCTCCATGATCACCTGCTAAAATTATTCTTCTTCTGAAATACACACTCAAAATACTTTAACATAATGTTGGTGAGCTCAATAGTTTACGACACCATACTCATCACGAATAATTAAATAATCAAAAACAGAGGTGCACAAAAGAAGTGTCACAATCAAACCTTGGCACGGGACAACCCACTCGTGTTCTAACACATCCCCTAACCCATACCCCTTATTGTTATGGGCTGAAGCGTGCCCTGCCAAGCACAGTAATACAATGCACTAATTTGTGCCATAATGATATTTCTATCTCAATGGGAGGTTTCCTTTGCACTAATTTGTGCCATAATGATATTTCTATCTCAATGGGAGGTTTCCTTGTCATTAGGGCCCATTGTGTGTGGGGGATTCCCTAAATAGTACTATCCATAAATCAAGCAGCTCCCCATGGAGTAATTGATTGTGCTAATGTTTGGGGATAGTAGCAGTAGTGTTGCACCATAAAATAATTTTTAAAGAGTTTGCATTCCACCCTAAAAGTTTTAAGTAAAAAGGGAGTTCATGAGACTCACCTTATCTTGTTCTTGAAGTAAGTGTTCGAGATATAGTGTGCTACCAAACAGAAAGGTTTCTAGGTTCATTTCATATGTATCAGCTTCATTTCAATTAATTATCTAAGCCCAATCCCATACGTTTAGATATATCTTACGCGATTTGGTGCTTTACATTACGTATGTGTAATTTAGTTCACTCTTGAAATTTTGAAGTCTTGATTTAGTTTTTGATTACGTTTGGGTTATTATATCATGAATTCAGATTATAATAGTGCTTATAAGAATGATTTGGTTCGAAAACAGTAAGGTTTCATTAGCTGACAAGTTTGGTCTCTCAACTTTGCTAAATTGATATTTTTAACCCTAATGTTTGGAATTTTACACTTTAATTATTTGTGATTGCTTTTGTTGTTCTAAGTAAGTCTAGATACTGGAATATATTGATATTTTTGTTATTTAAATATTTTTAGTAGTTTTAAGGGCATATTTTTGAGGTTGTCATTTTATGTCGGTTATAATAGAAATTTCTTGCTTAAAGTTGTTATATTGTTAAAATAGTGTTTAAATTTCAATGATATCTTATTTTAATACTACTTAGTCTCTGGAATAGTGAGGCTATGCTCGTAGGGTCGGTGAGTTGATTATTATGTTTTTAAACGCGTATTGGGTCGTGTTTCGGGTGCATTATATAACGTATTTTTAAGTTCATTGGTTTTATTAAACTTTTAGTTGTATCTTAAGTTTGAGGGTTATAAGTTACTGGAAAATGTTAAATTTATTTGTTTAAATAGTTTTATATATTTTTTTATTTTTCTTCCTAGTGAGTCGTTAACTAACTTATATTCACGGTAAATTTTGTTTAAATTTCTAAAAAATTCCATAAATGCTGATATTTGGTTTTTAACTTATTTTTATCAATACTAGGCCATTTGGAGTTTTATGTCTTAAATTGTTTTTGTCGATTTTAGTGTTTTAACGCTTAGGGGTTCGGTTTTTAACAGGTTTTCGGGTTCGGGTTGACTTTGGTCATATAATACTTTAATATAGTTAGAAACATTTTTATATTCTATAGTTTTTATGGTTTTAGCTTAAGAACTCGTTTTTATGGATTTTTAACCATTTTAGCAAGAATAATATTTATATTTTTGTTTATTAAACAAATAAAATCTAAAAATTATAAAATTTAATTTCCAAAAATTTATTATCATTATAAGACTATTGAAATTTTGTACATTAGGATTTTATGCATATTTGGTAATTTCGTTATATTTACCGGTTAGTTCCGTTAAGTCTTGGTTTTGGATTACGAAGCATTTTAGTCTGATTTTCCCCTTCTCAAATAATTTCATAGCATAAATAACTTTCAAATAACCTCATAGTTTCAATAACTTAGGTCCTGAACCTATTTTCTTTATTTTTCTCAAAATCACTTATTTTTAAGTTTTTGTATTATTTATAAAGTGTGAAATACATAAGCTTAAATCACGAAACTTTATTTTTAACTTAGTCTTTATTAATTTCCAGAAATATTTAGATTATAAATTTTGAACTTAGATAATATTATTTTTTATTTTTGTAAAACCGAGTTTCGGGTGAGCTAGATTTACCAAAACCGTGCTTGCGATCAAATAGGGTTTTGAGAAAGCTTATATGTATTTTATTTACTAAAAATGAAGTATTTTGAGGTTTCATATGAAGTTGGGGTGTCATGGGGTTGTTTGTGTTACTAACGTGACGAAACACAATAAATGAACTTGAAATGATGAGAGAAGACTGTCCAAAATAGTGGATTAGTTCAGGTTACAAGATAAATAAAATAAAAGATATGAACTTGAAGGAAGGTGTGTGTGTGTTCATGTGATGTTCCCTTGGTGTCAGTGGTGGATGATGCTTTACTTATGGATCGATTATGGCTTGCAAAATGGCTGGAACTTGGTGTTCTTGAGCACAAGAAGCAATAGAATCAATAGAGAGAATTAAAGAGTGTTTAAGGGTGGAGTGTAGGTGAAAATGAAGTGTGGAGTGTAGTGGGTGAAGGGGTTGGTCGATTGGTGGTTATGGGGGGTGGTTTGAGAATCTAAATCTTGGTTTTCACAAGATATGGCTGGGATATTGTAGAGATTTTGACAACTCTTACAAGTTTCTCGGCTTTTAGGGTAGCTAGGTTTGAAGTCATTGGGTGGCTTGGGTGGTGATTAGACTAGTCAATTAATGTGTCTTCTAGATGGTTTTATAAAATTTAAATATGTAATAATATATATGTGTGTGCTGTGATATATATGTATATACACACACATATATGTATTGCAGGACCGTTTAAAGGGTGGTCAATACAATCAGTCTCACAATGAGAAGAGTGTTAGAACACTTAACAGATCAAATGGGGAACCGAGTTTGTGTAAATGATGCTAAGAACACAAGTAAATAATGAGACAGAACTTAAAACAACAACAGAGTAATATGGTTTTCAAGAATGTTGTATATTGCTCTCAAATTCTTACAAGTGTTACAAAGCATAAAGAGAAAGACAAGGACCTGAGATACTTTATACTACATCCTACAGCCGTCCATACTTTGAAGGCCAGCTGGAAACACTAATCTAGACAACAAGATCAATGTAGAGTCAAAAGACAGATTGCCTTTTGACTAGTAACTATGACATGCCATAGCTCACATCCTAATATATTTCAAAAGGATGAAAGGTACAAAGTAGGAAGTTACTGACCCAAGACCATAATCTACAGTTTACTAAAGCATGGACCTTTTCACCAACTCATGCAAGTTGGTGAGTCTTTAGAGTTGCAGCGGAAAGTAAGCCAGCTTTATGAAAAAGTAGATTAGAGAAAGCATGTTCTCTCTGTCCTCGGAAGAAATCAGTCTTCACTTCATTGGCTTCGGAAGACTTTGTCTATTGAAGCTTCGAAAGACTTCATCTTTGGCTTCGGAAGACTTCATCTTTGGCTTTTGAAGATTTGGACTTTGGCTTCGGAAGATTTTTCACTTAGAATAATTTCTGTGATGTGTAAAACTTCCGAAGTAACTTCTACCTTGTACATCAGCGCATGCATGCATGAAGCTCCTTGGTTGTTTTGGCTTCTTTGGTTGCATCAGCCTTCTAATATAACCTTACATGTATATATACGGGTGTGTGTGCGCGCATAAATTCGTACATATGCATGCATTTATATGGTATGTATATATGCCGTGAACATGCATGTATGTATGCATATTATGTTTGAAATAAATATTTATAATATATATTTATATTAGATGCATGCATTTAGGATTTTGTCTTACTATATGTTGCTAAGATTATCTTTAGTATTTCAGCTAGATTAAGTAGGATTTTTTTTTTAAGATTTTCTTACTTAGATATTATTTTATAATTAATTTTTATTTATTATGGTGCAAGTATTACGTGAGCTTGTTATTTAGTCTTCTAGAAGTTCTTATTATTTTTAGAGTAAATTACTATTTTAATCCCTGGGGTTAGGCCATTTAACCCTATTAGCCCAAAAAGAAATCTTTTGACATATCAGACTTTGGGGTTGTATGTTTTAACAATTTTAACCCCTAATACTAACTCTGTTAGTTTATTCTATTAAGTCTTAGGGTATTTTCGTCTATTTATATCTCAGGGGTTATTTGTTTAAATTACAAAGTGACTACTTTTGTAATTACTTAAATTTACAAAAGCAACCCCCATCATATTCTTTTTTTTTTTATTATTTATGATATTTTTATTTGTATATTTTAAAATGTTTTTAATACCATTTTTGTAGATTTTTTATTTGTACTTTGGTTTTTTTTGTTATTTGAGTATTTTTTTTATTTAATAATTATTATTTAATTAATCACCATGTAAATATAAAAATAAATACGTCCTTTATAAAGCTTTTGTTTTTATAAATGACATTCTAAAATAATTTGCTTTTCAAAAAAGTTTAAATCTTTCGCTTCAATACAAATTAGAAATTTTTATTTTTATTTTGTTTTTTTTTATTCTTATGTTTATTATCTAATAAAACACGTTAGAAATATAAACATAATTATGTCTTAATTAAAGCTTTTGAATTTTTATAAACAACTTTTCAAAATCATTCGTTTTTCAAACTTTTTTTTATATCATTTGTCGGTTTTAAAATCTACCGTTTCATTAAACAATACATGTTAGAAATATTCTTTTTGTGATTTTGTTTTTATTATTATTTTTATGATTATTATTTAATAAAACGTATTATAAATATAAAAATAAATATGTCTTATTTAAAGATTTTGTTTTTATAAACGTGTTTTCCAAACTCATTTATTTTTCAAACTTTTTCATATTGTTCGTCCTTTTTAAATATTTCATTCTATTATACAGTATAAGATAGAAATTCTAACTTGATAAAAAAGTTAAGAACTTAAACAACTTAGAAACATAACTGTTACAAAAATAACTATTAAAAATATAGTCATTTCAAATATATATATATATATATATATATATATATATATATATATATATATATATATTATATTACTTACTTATAGTCGTTAGCAAATAAAATTGTTCTAAAAATGAATGATTTTAGAAATACGTGATAAAAAAGAACAATTTAAAATATATGTTTATAAAAAAACGAAATCTTTAAGAAAAGAAGTTAAGAAATGAACGGTTCTAAAGAAGAACGAAGTTAAGAATAATTGTATAATTGAATGAAATGTTTTAAAATGATCAAAGTTTTAAAAATATCATAACTTTTATTGTATAATTTAACGAAAGATTTCTAATGAGTGATTTTGAAAAATAAGTTTATAAAAACGATAGAAAACCAAAATAATAATAAATTTTCTAACTTGTATTGTATAATGAAACAAAATATATTAAAATGGTTGAAAGATTTTTAAAATTATTTTTTTTGAAAAGCTAATGATTCTGGAGAAGATGTATATGAAAAAATAAAAGATTTAAAAAGTCTTATCTTTTCATAAAACACATTTTTAATTATATATTTTTTAAATATATAATTAAAAACTTATTTAATTTGGAGTTGGTTTTTGTTAATTTAAATAATTACATAAATAGCCCTTCAATGTTAAAAAAAAACTTTTTAACTTTCAAAACAACCCCTGGAGTAAAATCATCAAAATACCCTTGCATTTAACCGACAAACTAACAGAGTTAGTGGTTAGAAGCCAAAACTGTTATAAGATGGAACATCAGGGTCTGATATGTCAAAAGATTCTTTTTTGAGCTAATAGGGTTAAATGACCCTAACCCCAGCGGCCAAAATAATTACTCACCATACGGGTTCGTTTAATTTGTTTAAAAGTCTGATTGGCAAAGAAGTTCACTAAAGCATCGGGCCCATGGTCCATTAATATCGGTACATCATGAACAATATCATAATGTGACCAAATAGCCCATTTGAGTTTTGTGGGTCAAGCCCTTTAGCATGGAGGCCCAACTTTAAAGATCGATGGGCCCAAGCCCATAATGGTGTGTGTGCATATATGGTTCGGAGTTTAATCATGTTGGGCTTAATTCATAGGCCGCTGATGTGATCATTGTGTGACACGTTAAGGTTTCTAAAACAAATTTTCCGGACCCAAAATCAATGTTGTCACAACCGGCCACCACCACCACCATCGGGAACCACCATCGGCTAGCACCACCACCAGGCATCACCACCACAACCATTTTTATGTTTCATTCTTCCGTCTTTTTCTACCTTAAAAAATAATACAAAATAATGATTCATTACATTACTAAAAGATAATCAAAAAACATAATTAAATGTAATGATTAATTTAATTATCTTATTGATTACATTTCCCCTTTATCAATTACATTACCCCATTCCAAAATCAATATGTCATCCAAACCGTTTTGGCATTGAACCGGTGGTCGGACTGGTCGAACCGGTCGGACCGGTTGAACCTGGGGTTGAACCGGATGAACCTGGGGTTGAACCGGTTGAACTAGTTTTTCATATATATTTAATTTTATCCAGTTCTTGTATCCGGTCCGACCGGTTGAACGACCAGTAAATTAATAAGACGTCCGGTTTACTGTCCGATGTAGTTCTGAAAACATTTGCTCTAAATCACGCTTCTATATGTATTTATTTAGAAATACTTTATAAGTTTATATTAAAAAACATAAGAAAACACGTAAGAAAATATTCCACAAATGAATCCATTTTAATACAAACATGAAACATCCTAACCATAGAATCCAACAACGTTGCTTAAAAGTTAAACCCACCCGACCCGACCCGATTCTCAGTAATCACCATTAATAAACCTCCATACCCTGCAATCGCATATTAACACCTTCATTCATCCACCACTCTAGGGTCCATTGATGCGTACGAGATGGAGTTGCAGGTGGTGAACAAGACATGTATGAAGCTCACAGAATCGTACCACTGTTTCTAGTCAATTTCCCTTTCCCAATTTTCAAGTAACTCACCTCCATAGCCATAGCCATAGCCATAGCCATAGCCATAGCTTACCTGTTCCTCTCTCTCCCTCAATCAAATCACCAATGGAATCTCCTCTCTCTCGTCGATCATCGTGAACAATTCCTTCTCCATTAATTCACTGTAAACCTCTGTTTATCTGTACGAACGCATTTTCCACATTTTCACAGGTACGTCTATCTCTCGTCATCTCTCTGCATCCTTGAAACTCGATAATCCATTAATTTCTACAAAAACTTGTTAGCTCTCTGATTCGTTGAACAATCGATCGGATCTGTGTGTTTTTGTAGATAACTTGTTTCCGATGGGGAACTGCCAAGCGGCGGAGGCAGCGACGGTGGTGATCGTGCATCCAGGATACAAAATCGAGCGGATTTACTGGTCGGTGAGTGCTCGTCACGTCATGAACTCCAACCCCGGCCATTACGTCGCACAGGTGCTCAAATCGCCGGTGGTGAGATCGGAAAACGGATCGCCGGTGAAGCAGCTGAAGCTTCTACAGCCGGATCATACATTGCTTATCGGTCAAGTGTACCGGCTCATAAGCTACGAAGGTGACGTTCTACCTAATTCATGAGTCGTGATTATCGTAATGTTGTTGAATCGTTGATCAGGTTTCGATTTTAGATGTGTTGAAGGAATTTGCTGCGAAAAAGTGCATGAAGCTCGGGAAGTTGTTGATGGAACGAGGTGTGATTGAGCCGGAGAAGAAGAAGCACACCGCCGGAGCTCCGGCGCCGGTGCAAAATATCAGTTCCGTCAAGGTAATCAATAGTATTTGATATTATTATTATTATTAAATCACAAATGTAAAACTCTGTTTTAAAGAATATTCTGACTTAACTCTAAACATTTTTGCTTAAAGTAAAAGGGCTAACAAAAAACTCATCATTTTAATTATATTTGGTATCTCACCTCCGTCAATTCGCGTATTTGTATTTGATATTATTTAGTCATTGAAACTACTGAATATCATGATATATAATTTGATGGGGTAAACGATTTGAGACTGATGACATACATATCTTTGTGGTCCACGTCCTTTTGATTCTGCAAAGGGGCCAATGAATCTTTTGTCACTACAAGATCATAACTACTGTCAAATTCACCAAAATATTTTCCCTTAAAGTCACATGAATTCGTCGTCAACTTTTTTTCTAATTTTAGAGATTGTTTTAGATATTAAATAGCAAGAGTATAATTGTTTTTAAGAGTATTAGGGTTTAAATTTTCTAAGTTGTTGTAATCGGAAAGAGTTATCCTTTGTTTTTGATGCTATCTGTTTTAAGTTTTAGTTTTTTCTAGTCCGGTATATTTTATAAAATTTTCTTTACCATTAAAAAAATAATAAAAGAACCGACTAAACTTAGAGTGAAATTAAGTTTTGATGTTTGGAGTGACGACGTTCCAATTCCCAAGTTAAGCATTGGTTTTTCAGATCTATTATAGAAAAATAAAATCATGAAAATAAGCTGTTGCCATGTCATCCTCATATGTGCATTCTTGATGTACGGGATATTAATAAAAATAAAGTAGTGCTTAGCTCAAAGGCTGAGCCCTTAATTTTTCTAATAATTTTTTGACACATATACACACTCTCACGTGCACAGAGGAATATGAACAATAACTATTATATTTATATCGTTTTCCTTTTAGTTTACATTTTTTATGATTAAGAAATTAAATTTTACATTCTTGTTCTGTATTTTATTGCAATATATAGTCTTTTTCAATTTCAATTGATCGTTGTCATACGCACACATATATGTGTGTATATATATTGTTTTAAATTAGTTATGATTTTCTGATATTTATATAAATCTTATCTAACTCATGGAATACATGGTTTTTTAACTTAATGTTATAGTATTTTAATGCTTCATGTAATTAGTTTACCTTTACAACATGTATTTAAGCTGTACCACTTTATTAATGTTTGCAAAACCATGCGATTGTTCATTCTATCATTGGATGATGATGCTTACACTATTGATTTTGGGGTTTTTTACACAAAGACATATTACATATATGAAAAAGTATTTGTTTTTGTAAGTTTATGGATTTATGGGGTCAGTCTGTAATGGTGGATTTGACAAATTGCAGAATAGCATGAGAAGAAGAGGAAATGGTGGAAGAAAACAGCATCAAAGTCATGGTGGAAAACAGTGGAAACCAGCCTTGAAGAGTATTTCAGAGCTTGGGAATTGATCTATTGATTGAGGCATCTTTTGTTTTCTTGCTTCTTTTCTACTGTCAATAAAAACTTAACTACATTACTGCTTTATTTAGTTTCTTTTAACCTTTAACATCCAAAATAATATAATAATATTAAGTTATTTTCAAGAAAAAAATGTTTCTATATAATATTATAATTCTTAAATACAATATAATTTGGTAATTATTGTTATTCTGTTTTTGTTAAAATAAACTTTAAAACTTTTATAATAAACCATATATTTGCATGGTAAATCAAATTAATACATTAGTTAAGAAAATTATTTTGATAAATCGTACATGTAGTTTTTCCGCTTGTTATGTAAAATTTCAATTCTTTCTTGAAAACATTTTAAAGAACTCTATCTTACGTGTCTTACTAAGTGGGTGTATAGTTTGTGAAGAAAAAAATATAAATAATGTTTGCTTATAAACATAGTTAAAACTATCGTATGTTTTTTTTTTCAAGAAAACAAGAACTTAAAAATTCATAATGTACCCGCTATAACAAGCCTCAAATTCAAAAGAAGAATGAAAAATAATTCCTGAATTAGTAACACGGATTCTTTAGCTGTCCAAACTTAGGACAAAATTAAATGCATATTTGGATGTAGATTTATATTAAATATTGAATATTATAAATTGTTAACTGAGTATTTTTTAAATTTAAGATATTAAATATTTGGATTTTGATTTATAATAAGTATTGGCTTATTGGAATTTGAATATTTTTAAACTGAATTTCTCATTTTTCTATTCTAATAAAATAATAACTAAAGGGACATGTGACAACACTATATTTATTTTCATCAAAAAATTTCCGTTACTATTTCTTATTAAATAATTATCTTAATTAGTAATACTATTATTTAACTCTTTTTGAGAGAAAATTGTTTTTTTAATAAATTGTGAAAGTCATATATTTAGTAATATTATTTCTAAAATTCAGATTTTTATAAAATAAGAAATATTTCTAAAACATCAATCTTTTGTAAAAATACAAAATATTTTAAAATTAACGTTTTTAAAAAGTAAAATTTTAATAAATAAAAAATAATTAAAATTGGAAGTTATAATAATAAAACTTTTAGAAATGAAATTTTTAATACCATTCGTTTTAAAACAATATATTTATTTTTTTATAAAGTTGATATAATTGTCTTATTATTTATACTTATTACTCATACATAATTTGATCTTATCTTAAAATATAATTTTATATCTAATAAAATTTATTATATTTAATATTTTGTTTATTAAAGCCGTGTATTGTATAATACACGGCTTTACTAAAGCTAGTAAAAACTAAATAAAATAAATAAAACAATGTATATATATATATATATATATATATATATATATATATGTTTAGCTAATAAATTTAATACTATACATATATGTATTCAAAATTCAGTTTGGGTTCGAAGCAGATTCAAAGTATATAAAACCTAACTTCGAATTCATTATTCGAGTCGATTTGATTTGAATTATGAATTTTTCAACATATAGATTAGACTAGACGTAATAGTACCCCTAAGGTGTTCCAAAGTTGCTGATGTGGATACAACTGGAATGTTAAAGCTACTGCGTCCTAGTTAAAAGGGGGTTTCAAACTCAGTTTTAGCCAAACCTTTAACGGGCGTAAAAAGAGATGAATGTGTCTAATATAACATTTTAACTAAATAAACCCCTATACATAGTTTTAACACACATATTTTAGAAACTTGGAAATTACTATTCATTTTCTTCTCAATCTGGTTTTTTTAACACTTGCTATATTTCTCCTCTATATGTTTTACCATAACGTGTGAGTCTAGGGGTGCAAACGAGTCGAGCCGCTCGTGAGCTACTCGAGATCAACTCGATAAAAAGCTCAGCCGAGCCTTATCAAGCTCGAGCTTAAAAAAAAGCTCATTTAGTTCTCGAGCTCGAGCCCGAGCCTTGCCTGTGAAGATCATTAAGGCTCGTCGAGCCTAATCGAGGTTTTATATACATTTCTAGCAGTTTTCACTTTTCATCCTAGGTTTATTACTTTATTTTTAATTTTTTAGTATTTGAAAAACCAAATTATTTGATAGCATACCACCCAGTACCCACCCCAATTCCGAGCCGAGCTTTGGCTCGTTTAAGGCTACCTATGAAAGAGTTCGAGCCGAGCTTTGGCTCGTTTAATTGCCATTGATGAACTTGAGACTTCTCGAGCCGATCCCAAGCCTTTTGTTGCACATCGCGAGCCGAGTTCGAGCTAAATAATACAGGCTCGGACCGAGCCGAGCTCGAGCTCGAGCTTAAGGAAAATTCAACGAGCCGAGCTCGAATAGTGACAGGCTCGGGCTCGGTTCGACTCGGCTCGTTTGCACCCCTACATGTGACCATTATGACCCGAAAGAAAGTTTACATCAACAACTCCTATAAGTAGATAATAAAACTGTTATTTATGGATCTAATTTAACGCACTCGCCTATAAGACAAATTGTACTACGTGATTTTTATAAGTATTGTCAGGTGTATACAAACATAATAAAATAAAATACCAAATTATTGATGTGATAATAAATCCAAGTAAGATGAGTCAAATTAATCAATTATTAAAATTTAAACCATAAGCCAACAAAAATAGGTTTTCTCCAATGCAAAATTGTTTTACTATGAGATTCTACAATGCATAATCTGGTACGAATTTTTTTTAAAAATAGGTATTTTAGAGAGAGAGAGTTGACAAGAGGGGAAAATCTTGTCGGATTTACACTTCAAGGGAACCCGCCCCTGCCATGGGCGGGTTCTGTGCCTCGGTCAACGCGCCAGTCTTCGAGTTCTGAGATGTCACATCCAAGGAGAGACCTCGCCCTTAGCAGGGGCGGGTTCTCCTCATGCACTCCGGTAGCTAGATATGCACATGAAGAGCAAGCACAAGGACCGGATAAATGGCGAAGAAGATGAGTGTGTGAACAACGATGGCTTTGCCGTTGGTCCTCAAGCTCCAGAACTCCAGATACTTGTTGTTTCCGGGTAATTAAAACAGGAGCCCCGGTTTCAACAGGACGAAGAGAACTACACCGATGCGTACGGGACCCCAGTCCGCCATTGTTGCCGATGAGAGTTTCAGGGTTGAGGAGAACCCGCCCCTGCCAAGGGCGAGGTCTCTCCTCGGATGTGACATCTGAGAACTCGAAGACTGGCGCGTTGACCGAGGCACAGAACCCGCCTATGGCAGGGGCGGGTTCCCTTAAAATGTAAATCCAACAAGATTTTCCCCTCTTGTCAACTCTCTCTCTTTAAAATACCCATTTTTAAAAAAAAATCTCTTATCCAACTCATCATGAGTATTGAAAAAATAAACTAACAAAACAACTAAAACTTAATATATTCAGGACAAACAATGAGATTGTATTATGGTACGAGACTGGTTACCTTTGTGAGTTTGAAACGGATATGGACCTGATACCGATTCAATTACCTAAAAACACAAATAAGGTTCAAAGCATGATTTTTAGAAAAACCACATTCTTGGTCAAATCGAACAATTTCAAGCTATTATACTTGCATGGATGCACTTTGGTAAACTAGATTACTTAAATTTGTTGTCTCTATTATATTTTAAATCATGAATATAACATTTCTAGGCTACGGACTATCACATTTCTATCATATTATAAAGGGTTAGTGGATTTTTTTTAACTGTGGAAATTTATTACCACTAGCAAGTAGCTAGCACACACATTAAATAAAACATTACACAAGGAGGAGGGGGTTTTGCAACCAACTCGTCCAAGTAATGTTCAATTTTCTATTTCTATTTACAATCCACAAAAAGAAAATTTTTTTAAAAAATCAAATATGTATCCTTTTCGCCAATCGTCTTGATAAAAAACTGTGTCGTTACGAAACCTCCACATAACCCACCATAATGTCAAAATGATCCCATGAATAACTTCTTTTTGGCGTTTAGAATTCGATAGAGAATCCAACCAAGTAATTAACTTCATAGGATTGCAACAAGATGTGTGCGGGATAGATAACCATTTAAAAATAGCGATCCAAAAACTCTTGGCAACATCACACTCACCAAACAAATGATCCAACGTCTCCACCGCATCATCACAAACCTAACATTAAACACTAAGAATATACATCCCCCAATCAATCATATTTCATTTATTTTCCAAGATTAATACCAACTTAAAAATGTTTACTGATGCTCTTAACTTTAAGCTTATTTTCCTCCAACGACTCTTTACTAATCGAGAGTTAATCTCGTTAGTTTTTGATAACGTGGACTGCTTATGTGACCGAAACACTAAGCAAAGTTGAAATCTATCATCAGGTTCGTCAATTTGAAACTTTTTCACTTTGAAACACGTCAAGAACCACCTCATGATCTAAACCACTTGAGTCGTTAGAGGTAGATTTTAGGCGACGGTGAAAGCTAAACACTGAAAAACGGACTTGATGAAGGTTGGGTGGCGGGAGAGTTGAAGATAAGCTCAAAGTTGATTACATTTCATTAAAAAACCAATGAAGATTAACTCTCAGTTATTAAGAGATCGTTGGAGGAAAAAAAAGCTTAATATTAAAAGTATCTATAAATATTTCCTAAGTTGAGATTAATCCCGGCCAATAAATAAAGGTTAAGATTATTGAAATCCATTAACCCCATTATAAATTAAGAAAATAACATTTAGAAAGTTACAAAATAAAGTTTGTATTCAACCTATTACAACATAAATTTGTTATTTTACTTATACTAACGATACTATAGTGTCTAACTTTTTCTTTAAACGACCAATGAATACTATAAACATGACCATACAAGTAAACCAATTGAAAAAAGATCAATCAAATACTGCGAAACATACAACGCTGATAACCCAGCTGGCAGACTATAGTATCTAACCAACCCTATTTTTAATGTGATGGAGTGCAAGATGGAGGGTTGAAAGGCATGTGGCAGCGCACGTGTAAAGAAGCAGCTGTCACTTGAGATCTTCGCCTGACACACACATACACCAACTGCTCACGTGCTAAAGCTCCTGTGCACGTGTACAATGAAACATTCACGACAGGCGACTCAAGTGCCACAAATGTTAATTAACGCACAACCGTCCAAACTCAAAGTTATAAAAACCGTTTAATCTAAAACAAACTGATGTTTGCGTGTAGAAGGAACATAGATTAAATAGAAGTTTTGAATTTGGCACTACAATAGCCATAAAAATCCTTTTAATGATTACCAAACTTCAACTCAAGAACAATAACCAAGTCATTATTTGTTAAAGTTAAAAGCAATGCAACACTTTAGAATATGTGTTAGTGTTGTGTTAGTCCTTTATATGGTTAAAGTCAGTGAAATAGAATGGGATTGAATTGTATTTTGTGATCATGCATCGATTTTGATAGTTATAATTTTATTGATAACATTTAGAATTTTTGGTTTGTTTTATGAAAGTATATCTTATTGAGGACACACATGATTACATGTCGTCTTATGTAGATCTCAATCATTTTCTTTTTCTTGGATGATCAATATACATGTGCGTACCATGGAGTTTTGAGTAGATTAGTGGACCTTGTATCTCTTAAAGAGTAATTATAACCATATTTGTAATAATGTAATTTTAAGCTCATGTATTTTTCAATTTTAAGTTCATCTAACATTTATTTTGTAATTTTAATACTTCTCAGTTTGAAATAAACCTTTTTAATACATGAAATTAAAAAAAAAAATCATTTGTTAGTCGCGAAGACGATTTTTTCCACAACCCAAAGGGATGGGCGTGAAGCCATGTGGGGTATGAGTAGGTTCAAGCCGCTGGTATTCTCAGGTAATGGGCACCCTAGTTGCAAGTTAAAACAATGACTTGAGAGAAATATTTGAAATTCAGTGAAGCGCGTACACTAAAAACTTTAAATATAAAAAAAAATGTCTAAACAGATACGTACACTATATAGAAACAAAGGTTGTCAATAGTGATGGTAAAATGGGCAAGTTTGCTTATGTTAAAATGGCTCGTGGTTGGGTCAAGTCGACCCAGTAATTCTTCTAATTTTATTTCTTGTCAACTTCAGTGAGTTAAAACATATATATATAAAAGGAACCAACGGCCCCATCAGATCAAAACGTTAAACCAAAAATAACTGACCCAAGTTTATGGGTACCCGTCCAAAAATCATACAAGATCACAGTGAGGAAAATGTCTTGTTGGGTCAGTCTAGGAAGATACTTAGCCCAACTAGTGTAGTGGGCTGCATTGATGTACCTCTCTTGTTGGGTCAGTCTAAGGGCTGTGGTCACAGGAAATCAGGAACTCTCTCTTAGGTTTTAACACGACTAGGGATAACATCGGTACCATACTGGTACCGAACTGGTACCGTACCAAAAAAATACCGATACCTAAAACAGGTACAAGTGTAAACCGAATATCGTACCGATTTTGTTGGTTCGGTATCGATCGGTACCGGTACCATTGAAAATACTGTAAATACCGAAACCGAAGGTATCGAATACTGAAAACATAAAAAAAAAAGAATACTAGTACCGGTACCGATTATGTTCGGTCTGTACCGATATTCGGTAAAATTTGCTCATCCCTACGCATGACTACTGTAAGCGTTTTCTTACACGAGATAATCTACCAAATAAGTGTCACCCGAAGACAGGCCCTTATGGCAACCAACTACAACTTGTGCACCCACAGATAGTCATTACACCTTCCTTTTAGTCTTTATATTTATAGATCAAAGATACGAAGAATCAAGTTACATATAGAAAATTCCCATACCAAACCATGGAACTCTTGTTAATCAGGATCCCATTTGTTGCCTATAAAATCTTTTAAATGAGACATATAAACTTGGCTATGTATGTTATTTGTGAAGAACATCAAATAAACTAAAAAAACAAGTTACAACTGCAAGTTAAAAGGATGGTTGATGTTGTCAAGAAGCATTAATAAATCCAAATTAATGAGTGATAGAGATAGAGCCTGAACAAGTAACGCATCGAATCATTAATAACATATATCCATCAAGAAAACATGGATATGTGTGTAAAGTGACAAAGAAAACACTTGAGCATGCATAGATATATTCTGGTGCAACCAGCAAGTGTGCAATAGCTAGTAAGTCTATCTATTGGTCATTTTGAGTTGTTTTTAAGCTACGTCCTTTTTATGAAAACAAGATGAAAAACAGAAACTAACTGCCAATAACTAAATAGGAAATTATCTGAGTTCCTTTCCTACTCCCAGTCGGATCACCACTTTGTATCATAAAGTTCCTGCAAATCATTATAACATCAATGCAATAGAACTTGAATCGAAACTCAAGCGAAAGCCAAATACGAAAAAAAAGTCTACCTAATTATATGTGAAAACTACTCCATTGTGGTATCCTCAATCACAAAGGGTGATTAAGTTTTCACATGTTCTTAGAGTTATATCACAATGTAGTTCAATGTTTAGATCACCATTGGTCGTATGCAACTGAACATAACCTTTTTTCTTAGGGTTATTTTCAGCTTTCAAACTCATCCTTTTGTAACTGGATCATATGATGTAAATATTTCACCACTTGTGTAATGGCTCATAACCTATAAAGTTATAAGATGATACACGTTCGTATATTTTTATTGTTAAATATATAAACAATAAAGAAAAAAAACCATTGACATGCATCACTTTGAGCAGCAGTTTTATCACTTGAAGCAGACTTAGCTGCAACAACACTTCTTCCATGATCAGAAGCAAATGTAGCATCAACAATACTCAAAGCTTGAGATCGGATAAAACGCAGCTTGCGCTAGGCAGATGGCCTTGAAGGCAGTTAAAGGCAGAAGACCAATGGAAGTTGGATTCGAACCTGAAACCTCAACTAGAGAGACTTTATTGCTTACAACTACGTCACCCCTTGAAGATTTTATATTACATTTTTACATCGTATAGAATGATGAAGTGCATTAGCTAAATTGTGATGACGTCTTCTCTTTTAAAAGGTCCATTAGTTAGAAGTACCTTCCAATTCGTCATAACGTTCAACTTTCTAACTGCCTTTGAAAGATTTGGAGATGGGTAAGAAAAACATTGTTCACTCGAAAGCAAATGTTATTAATGATCAAATAGAAGTAAACATCATAGGAAACCACATTTCTAGTTGTCATTATAGCAACAACACGTGTGTAGTGGCGGAGCTTGAACACTCTCATAAGGGGAGCGGGGGCGAAATTATATATAAACATTTACACTACCGGACCAAAAATTTACCCTACCGCACTAAAAATTTACACTACCGATGAAAAAAAGAGCCCCCCCCGGGCCCCCTATAAACCTCCGCCAGTGCACGTGTGAACTCGGTGTGTTCACCACAAGGTAACGATACTCTTGTACAAAACAGACAATAATTTCTCATAAGTTTTTAACTTTCTATCAACTATGACATCCACAAGATGCAATCATACCTTTCAAAGGCCTTGTGAAACTTTAATGGAATATGATCTTCTCGCAAGAGAACTCCAGAAACAGGATGCTTTCTATACTTCTACCTACATAAAATTCATAAACAATGCCTAATCCACACATAAAGGCCGATAGAAGCAACCTTTCTTAGCACTTAGCTTCTGCTAGAAAAAGGCGACAAAGTGAAGTGATGGCAAATTGACAATAGAAGGAATTTAGTATGGTAAAAAGCAAGAACAAGAAAATAAACAAGTCAAAAACTTTATAGTAGACCCAATATACTATTTCACTTAACCAGCCTCTCCCATGACTTTTTGGACAACAAAATTACATATGTGAAGTTCGCATACAAGATCTTTGTAGTGCTGTTTCTTCCCCATTGTTCTTCAAACTTTCAATTGAATTAGAGGTTGTTTGATAAACTTGTGCTAAGCGATTAAGAGGCCTGACTGAATAGAGGTAGTATCTGAATCAGCCAGCATGTTTCTAAAACTTACCCATTAAGAGGTGTCTTTAAATGAACCAAACACACATATTCGAAGCATTAAAAGGCAACCTAAATAGACCTTAGGGTTTGGTGAGGAGCGGACACGAGGACTCAAACCAAAATACTAGCTTGGTTAATAAGAGAGGTCATTTGATCTATAAATCTCACATCAGTTACCCATACAACAAGTCTCATACATTTACAATGGTGTCGGTTCATAACACACTTAGTGAGTCACTCTTTCCTCTTTCTTGTCTCCGGCTACAGAGAGATGATTTCCTATGATCAGGATTCCTGAATCTAATACGCAGAACCCATTGGGCCATTGGACATTAGGAGACGTTTCAACACCCGACCCATTTTAAAAACGGCCCATATTAACGCACGATTGGTTATTTGGTTTACTTCATCAAAATTACTTGGCACATGACATTTGTTGTGTATAATTAAATGTTATTAATGTTATATCTATTTTATGATGGCTGAAGTAATTTTATATTTCGATCATGTTTGAATCATGATTACATAGAAATAAACGAACCGCTATAAAAGCTAAAAGCTTGCATAATATTATAATAAAGGGCTGCAAATGTTTATAAAAGTATTCGTGTCTATGGCATTGAGTCGAACACATAAGATCTTAAAATTTAAATGGGTCTGTTCCAATTGATTATGTGATTTTAAGTATTTGATAATTGTTTTGAGTGTATGACAAAATTTTGATTTTAGTTATTTCTTACGGTCAAAAAAGTCGATAGGGATGATCATGGTCTTATTTTATTACTTGAGATTGATTTAAAGAAATTGACTATGAAGATAATATAGCTGGTAGGGACGATTATGGTCTTATTTTTATTACTATTGTTGAAATTTTGATCCAATTGTTGACTACGGTCTTAAAAAATTGCAAAATCAACCGGATTGGATGAATCAACCGGCAATAACTATTCGGTTGAACGGTTTGAACACATATTTATATTAGAAGAAAATTTTTAATTGGAAGATTGATAAAGATGGTTCAAAATATTATACATGCGTTAATTCCACTTTAACTTTAGAAGGTAAAATAAAATAAATGTAAGCATATGGGTTCAAATTGGAGAAACAAACCATTAAGACAAGTTTTCTTAATCATAAAATTTAATTTAAACAGTATAAATTTTCAAAAGGTTAAAATGGCTTTAGGCGAAATTTATTATTTTTAATTAGGTTAATTTTAAGGTGTGAAGTAGTTAATTTTAAACTCTAGAATTTCCAACTAAAGTCAAAACTCAACTTAAAACCACTTCGCACCTTAGAATTAGCCTAATTTAATAAAAAATTCCTTATGTGCTTCAATTCGAACCGATTAGGAACACATACATATAGACATAAAGATGCATGTGCAAACACCATTCCGTATTGATATTTCTGATGATGGGCGCGTATGCAAAATTTATCGACGCGTATCCAGATTGGCCTCAATATTCAATATGGGGCTGAATGAGAGGATCTGGTTGAGGCTCAACAAGTCTTCGCCCACCTTTTCTATAAAAAAAAAAAAAGCATGCCTTGGTCTAGAGTGTCAGCTTCGGTACGAGTCCAAACAACATTTTCCATTTCTTATTCCGAAATCTATCTATAATCTATAGGTGGAAATTCACCTTACATACTCTCCTATACAGACCTCTTCAACTCTATGGAGATCTCCTCTCCCATTTTTCCCCTCATACAATAGCTCACTCTCTCTTTCCCTTCACTATACAATATCATTCATCATATACATGTCATGCGGATATATATGCCATACACTCATTTATACTCAAGATTGACGGGACCCCTTTGAATAGATTTGTCTATATTGCAACTATGCCTCAAGCTCGAGAACAGCTAGAACGAGCCCACACGAGCCCGAAACCAACCCCGACAACCAATTGAGCAACAAAATTATATTACTTGAAAATATATCTATAATTACATGGGACAAAACCAAATGTATAAAGAATCAAATGAAACACCAAACTAATCCCGGATATGAAACTTTGTAGGTTCCATATATATTTTGCTGATTTAGCAATTCAAATTCATGAAGCAATTTTGTATTCCCCTATCTCATGTCACGCTTCTCACCTTTGATCATACAATTATTCTTACAGGAGAAGAATGATGGGGATAAACATGCATGTACTTAAAGATAACATAGGGATTAAGACATAAATCATATTATTATTCTTAAAAGGATTATGTTCCATAACCATTATCATGAATAAATTTACAACATATTACTACATTATAATCCTTATTTTCATCTAGCCATACACAACACTCTAATGACACATGAATACTAACTAACATTTAACCGATTGGTTAATTGAGAGATCATCAACATAAACAATCCTGGTGCAATTTCCTGGAGACGTGATAATTAGTTATGAGTTCGTCTTTGAAGCATATACACTATTACGCTGACAGAATGTTTACCTTTAACATATTATCAAAGATTATGCCTGCAGATACCCTTTTGCATCCAGGTAAGATATCACTTCCTCAGCCATAACCTCAGCTGGAGAACACACCTCCCCATCCATTTGTATTGTTATCTGCACATTCCAAAAGCATAAAAATATGGCATTTTTTATACTTTCAAACTTTTCCATTTACAATGTTTATGATCACAAGAAGGCTCATTGATATTCATCTAGTTTATAACGTACCTCAGAATTTAAGGGCGGCTCATACGGGTCATTTACCCCAGTAAAACCTGCAAAGATGACAATGTAAAATGTAACCCCTTGCTTTTAAAAGCTTAAAATACAAAAAAAAAAAAAAAAATACAAACTCGAATAATCTGTCATTCATAGTTCAACATTGCAAGACTTAAGAACTACCTTCAATCTTTCCGGCACGAGCAAGCTTGTATAAACCCTTTGGATCCCTGGCCTCACAAACATGTAAAGGCATATTCATGAAAACCTATCAACCACATTACATGCTATTAACTGTTATAAAATGCAAAAATTGTCACCAAAGTTGAAATCTTTAAGGTATAAAATCAACCTCAATGAAATATCCATCTGGGAGTATGGAGCGACAAGCATCACGATCTTTTCTATAGGGAGATATCACACTAGCAACGCAGATAACTCCAGCATCCGAGAACAACTTTGCAACTTCTCCTAAAAGTCCACGATATAACTAATCTATATAATTATCCACATTGCAAAAGTCAATAATTATGAGAGGTGTACGAGAATTGAACCCACCAATTCTTCTTATATTCTCAGCACGATCTTCTCCTTTAAACGTAAGATCGCTGTTAAGACCATGCCTGACATTATCACCATCAAGGATGTAGGTCAGCTTCCCTCGTGTATGCAAAGCTCGTGTTAATGCACAAGCCAATGTGCTTTTACCTGAAGTTGCATTTACAGTTAAACCTTATGATCAGAAATTATAACATCTAACCCCTCTTACCAACCAATATCGTCTGTTTGCTCACTAGGAGCTCACATCATGGATTCTCTGACATTAATATCTGGTATACGGGTCGGATGCTACACGTACTAACAGCATATATGAAAAGTATCTATCAAATGTTTAAAACTAAAACTTAATTGGTCTCTATTATAAATTAAGAAGCTCGAAACATGAATAATTTGTTATGCTTATAGCTTCAATAATCACTAACCTGAACCACTGAGACCAGTAATCCATATCACACATCCTTTCTGCTGAAGCAACTCTTGCCTATCAATTTTCTCTACAGAACACTTATGCCAAACAATATTTGTAGATCTCCTCCCTTTTGTTGAAACTTCATGACGAACAGAACCTAATTTCACAAAACAGATGAAATACTTACAATATAATCAACTTTATAATTCACATCTAAGACAATCTATACCGTTTGAATCATCGGAACCGTTGATCCGACCTTCGTTCGAATTGATTTCAATACTGGTTTTCAACGAAGACATTCTCGAAGCTTCCTTCGCCTTGATTCGTTCAAACTTCCTTGACGTTGACGTCAAGTTCCGACGGCAATTCAACGGCGTCGCCGGAAAGCTCGTGAACCCTACCTTCGTCGATTTGGCTTCAATGAAGTTCAATTCCGGTGAAGAATTGAAATGTGACGACAGATTTCTTACATGAATCATCTGATTGGTTCAATGTGCGAAGCAGTGTGTAACATGAAATTCAAATCTACATGAATTTGTGCAAGAAATGAATACCAATTAAATCAAATGAATTGAAATGGTAGATTTACGAAATATAATTGAATGTGAAGATCACATCATTGATTAATGAATGAAGTTTAATAAATGAATACAGAATGTTGTGAATTTGAGAGAAAGAAGAATTAGGTGGTGAAAACTGAAAAGGATGATGTTGATCGTTTCTATGAGAGTTGCTATCGTTGTTGGAGTTGATATCCCCATCTCCATCGTAGCGAAATTTAGTCTAAATAAAATTAAAATATTAAACCACTACCTTCGAATTTCAATTTTATAATTTTGAAAATGCAATTTTATAAATTTTTATTGTTTGGAGAGCCGTAAATGAGCTGCCGAACCGAGTGAATTTTCATTTCGTTTGTTACAAACATGTGATTTTAATGAAATTTTTGTCTTGCGATGTTAATTTGTTCAGGCATAGTTTAGGAGTACACATAATCAAATGGAAACTTGTTTATGTATGTTTGTTAATTTAACAAACATATACTATTTAAAAAATAAAAACAACATTTTTAATCTCAAAAAGCAAACATAATCAATTTAAATAAATAACGTATTAGACATGATAAATGATAATCATAAATATGATTGTTCTAAAAATATTTTCTTAAAAATATCAGTTTCAAATGACTATGTTTTTTGACATGATATAAGCTTCAACCGAATAGAGTTTTCTAGTTTAAATGTTCAAGTAATAAATTGAACATTTAAGTTAAAAAAATATTAATGGATGAACATATGAAACGAACATAAACAAACCTAAATGAAGAACATAAATGGGCAGATTACTGAATGTTCACAAACGTAATTAAAGGAATGATATTCATGTCTTATATAATATCATTAACCACTTGTTTAACACCATTAACCAATCATAAATAACAATTGATTTTATGATTAATAATACCTTTGATACTCTTCCAGTGGACTTCCATGTCAGATCACCATATTCACTATCTGCCCTCCCGTGTTACTTCTCTTTATATAATCTTAACTAGAGTTTCTTTTAAAATCAATGATTCTTAGTCCAACTGGTTAAGGTGAAATATTCATAACATGTAAATATTGAAAGGTTATGAGTTCAAGTATGAATCTGAGCAAAATGCTTAGAGTTGAGTCAAAGAGTTTTCTTAGCAATAGGTTCTTCCTAAAGGGGTTGGGGTGCGGTCCTGACTGGAAAACGAATAGGTGGACTCGATTAAGATAACATATATCCTTCAAAACAGGGTCGCACATTTGTCGTTAAAAAAATAGAGTTTCTTTTCTTGATATCATTGAATGATATTTATTCTTAAATAATAAATGTCGGATACCTTAATTTATATTCTTACACTGTGATACATAAAGGAAATGGTACTACCACAAATTTAAAATATTCTGGTATTATACCAAGAAAATTTAATACTGATATGTAAATAAAATACAAAATAGCAAGTCACGAAATACAATTTCAATATTTCATAAATTTTATTAGCTTTATTAGCTCTGACACGTTACACAAATACAAAGTAAAAAACGTAACTAAATAATCACATCAGAAAAAATGATTGATTGGGATATAAGGACGGATACCTATACAAAAAAACGATAATTTCACAGGTTGTGTTTGTTTGGTTGTAAACTTTTTTTTTTAAATTTAATGAGATGTGACCCTACTATATAAACAATATAAAACCAAACACACCACTACACAAATCGTGTCATGAACATCAAATCATATTAATGCCACAAGGAAATGACATACGAGCATTGGCCTTTGTCAATTCACTTTTAAATTAATCATTATCCTTTGAATGTGTTTTTCTAACTCAAATTCGTTTCTTTTTCTAATACATCATATTGGACCAATACTCATCCGAACCATACATGAACACACACTGGTTTACCATGAACACTCAATTAAATGTATAATGGGACTACTTATTGATTGAATGATCCCTTTTAATTAAGGCTATTATATAATTTGGTTAAATATAATGTCTTTAAACAAGAATCTGCAAGCCCGATATGATTGGTTAACATGATATTGCATGATAAGATTTTATGAGTTCTCAATAAAATCTACAATTCTGATATCATTAGTTAGAACAACACTAATGAGATCTCTTGAAAACTTGTATAATCAGATATCCTACAGGAATCATTTGATTGGTTTGATGCGTGAAGTGTTGAGAAATACCATGATAAATTGAGAGTCGCGAAACGCTATCAGATTGAAACTATATGGGTTCACACCAAATTTTCAATCGGACAAAACTCAGTTCGAAGAACAAGTATGGATCTGAGTGTGAGAATTCGTGAGCTAGAAAAAAAACGAGAGTGATCATGAATTGATTCGAAATTAGCATTTGCTGGGAAGGGATGAAAACTGCCGGAGGCAATTTTCATATTGAAATTTTACACTTTTTACCCTCTAATTTCACATGTGAAATTTCAGGAAAATCAAATTTTAATGCATTTTTGATAAAGCAATGTTTACCAAAATAAAAAATTTTCAAGCTGACCTAGCAGCTCGACCCCAGCCAGGGGCTCTGCCCATTGGATCCCTCCAGGGGTTGCCGCCCCTTGGACCCCGCTCTCTCGGGCGTTGCCCCCGGACCCCCGCCAAGGGGGCGTTGCCCCCTTGGAATCCTCATTGCTTAGAGGCTTCGCCCTTAAGAAGGTTTTCAATTTCGAAGATCATAATACACTCAAACAAACATGCACTCCGCACCTCCTAACTTGTTTGATGAATATTATAATCATAATGGTCATTAGTCAATCAAATTACACTAAAATATCTAACACGAAGCAGTGTGTAATATCAAATTCAAACCTACACTAATTAATTTGTGCTAGAAATGAATACCAAGCGAATGAAATGAAATGGTAGACTTACAACATATAATTGAATGTGAAGATTACATCATTGATTAATAAAGTTTAATAAATGAACAAGAATGGTGGGAATTTAAGAAAATGAAGAATTAGGAGGTGAAAATGATGATGTTGATCGTTTCTATGAGAGTTTCTTTCGTTGTCGGAGTTGATATTCACATCTCCATCGTAAGGAAATCTAATCTAAATAAAATTAAAATATTAAACCACTACCTTCGAATTTCAAATTTATATTTTTTGAAAATGCAATATTACAATTTTTTTAGGAGTTTCATTGTCTTGATAAAGATGTAAAGAGCCTAAACAAATTGTGCGATGGCTAGTTCATATTTGTTCGTTTAGTATTTAACTTGTTTACGAATAGTTCATGAACACATAAGCGCACGGGAGTACTTGTTTGTGTTCTTTCTGTAGGATATTATGTTTGTTCATCCACGGTTCACGAATAAGTAATCGAATGAAGACTTATTCATATACATTTGTTAGTGTAAATGAACGCAAATAATCGTAAGTGAACATATAAGTTTTATAAGCATATAAATAATTATATACCTAATTGTCCCATAATAAAAGCACAAATTAGAAATGATAATCATAAATATAATTATTCAAAAATCTAATGTCTTAAACATATAAGTTTCAAATGGCTAACTTTATATTTGATGTTTTTAGTTTCTAGTTAAATGAAACCAAACTAAAAATTAAGACTATCCATAAAATATAATACTTTCGAGCAAAAGGTTCGTGGCTAAATTATATCAAGGAGTAAAGTAAAGGTAAATTGACTCTAAGTAATTGAGGGTTCTAGTATAGTGATAGATGTTGATGTAGATCTAGAAGTACATTTAAAGTGTATGCGAGACGTTTAAAACATACATACATAAATATGTTCATTCGTACACATGCATGAGAGAAGATCATGAGAAAACCTTAAAGATTTGAGAAATCAAGAAAACAGATTTTAGGCAATCACATAGTTTAGTCTATATTTACTTTTTATTTATTAAAAAGAGTTTCTTTAGTAAACATATACCCCAAGTATTTTTGGTGGTTATCCATTATATTCTAAATCTTTTAGGTATCTCCCGCTGAGAGAATAAGCGTAAATGGAATAGTCTTTCCTTCCATTAGAAAACTTTTCTGCAACGATGACAATGGCAATGGTCCTCTCGTCATGAACATAAATGTAGTTTGAGGTATTCTTTTGAATGGACATTCTTTAAATTTGAGAAACAAGTGAAGCTCTTCATATCTATATCTATTTCTTCCTTTCTAAAATCTGACAGATGATGAATTCAATTCCGCTCCCTAAAATGGACCAAATGAACACAATAAGCTAGAACAAAGCGACCATATGAAGAACGAGTCGAAGATGAAAGATGTTGAACTCAAGTATGAAGATGATGAAGAAACGAATAAGACGTTGAATCAAACAACTTTTATGGAGAATCGACCAAGCAGAAATGATAAAATTAATGAAGACAATGAATCCACCAACTTTAGACAGCAGAAACGAAGGAAGACTTTGAGGATGATGTTGCCTAGTATCATTGAGTATGAAGAATTAAGAAAAGATGATGACTAGTTTTGATGGAATGAACGAAGATGATAATGAAGCGAACATGATGAAGACGGGAACCTTTGCATATAGTAAACCTAGGTTTGCATATATGATACTTCAATATGGTTAATGGTTTATTTCGTTTTCTTTAATGTTTTATATCACATTACATATATGTAATAAATACTTTCGGCTTTGGCTTCATCCTTTTCCTAATAATGTATCACTTACATGTATGTTAACATGTTTGTATATACGTAATCATATATGTAAACATGTTCACTATTAACGGTCACCAAATGTGACGTGATGTGGCGATTACATGGCATTGATTTGGACTTTTCAATTTAGTTTATATAAAATATTAATATTTCTGAAGGTATTCAACCATGTGGTGTATTGTTCTCTCCAATGTATTCAACGGATTGCGTCTTTTCAATCAATTCGTCTCATTCATATTCCAATCAATTTCTAAATGGTAAGTTTTCAGTTAATTTCCTTTGTTCCTATAGTTTGTTCGGATCTATAATTGCTTTATAGTTATTTTTTCAGTCGAGCAACGTTCTTTTTAGATGATTTTTGTTTAAAGTCTATTGCTTGTTTCCACGACCCATCACACACCACTTCACTAAAATAGACGGAGTTTACATATGTTAGACTTCGATTATTATCGGTAATAAAAATGAAAGATGAGCTTACCAATGATCAAATTATTAGTTGGGATTAATGTTGTCTAATAGTTAATAGCTAGACTATTAAAATATATTTTTTATATATAATCAACGTTGAACTCAATCCTTTTGTTTGGATTTTAATAACTAATTTATAATATTTGAAAATATTTATGAATAATAAAATGACAAATACTATAAAAACCAATAGAATTTTAGCTTTTTCTCAGTAAAGACTTTCAATAATCCTTTACATAAAGGTTCCTTAATATATTTCACATATAAAAAAAACTAACATATTTTTTTCATAATTTCATTAAAATATAACATATGGAAGAACTTAGTGTGTGAAAAATTGTTAAGACTCCTAAAGAAGAAGAAAAAATGTATATTGGACTTTTATGTGTAGAAATAATTAAAGAAACTTAGAAAAACCACAAATCATGTTTAACAAAATCATATAATATATAACGTTCATTATGAGTTATGACGTTCGTCTATTTTTGTCCTCGTACGTAATAGTCACTGGTTACATCCTAGCCTAGGTAGCTGCTTGTATGAGTTGGAGACATGGTCGCCACCTATACCATCTAGGGCTGTTCAAATAGCTCGAAGCTCGAAACTCGCTTGAAACTCATTCGAAAAAAACTTGAAAAGTTATTTGTTCGATTTTGGCTCGGTTGTAAACGAGCCGAGCCGCTCGGTTCGGTTTGTAAACGAACCGAGCACGAGCAAAGGTAAGTTCGCTCGGTTTCGCTCGAATTATTTTTAAATATAACTTTTATATATATATATATATATATATATATATATATATATATATATATATATATATATATATATATATATATATGTATATGTAATATGTTAGTTCATTTATTTAGAGTTTAGGATATTACCATTTTAATTATTTACTACTTTACCCTTGCTCTCTTTTAACTTTTTTAAACATAATTTTTTGAATTTTTGTATAATTGTTTAAACATTGCATCAAAGCGGGTATAATGGACGTGAAAATGACCACAATGGATGTTGTGGACGTGAGTTTTACAGTCATTTATTACAACTCGAGTTAAAAATTAAAATTGTTTTGTATGTTTTCTTTTGTTACATTGTTGAGTTTGAGTTGAAACTTGAAACTTTTGAATGCATTATTAGTTTTGTACTTGATTGCAAATATGACACCGAGCAAAACCGAGCGCTCGATTATAAACCGAACCAAGTTCGAGCGAGTATTTTTCGCTCGATTTCTTAAATTCAAACCGAACCGAGCGGCTCGGTTTGTAAACAAACTGAGTTCGAGCTAGCATTCGTTAGGTTAGGTTCCGTTCGGTTCTTAAATAGCCCTAATACCGTCTTATACTAATAGCACTTGTCAATGGATGAAGATCACCTGGCTTCCAATAATAAATCTTTAATTATATCATACTATTATTTATCTATATAATTTGAAACTGAAAGTTTTAGCTTTTGTGTTTTGGCCACAAAAGTTCTTTGATTTTCATATTTGATCACTTTATTTTTCTATCTCTTATGACACATTTTTATGTTTATATAAAAGTAATTTTAGTAATTAAAATTGTTTTAAATACCCATTTAATTATTGCATCATAAAAGACAAATGGAGGAAACAAGCACAAATTGTTATCTATAAATATTAGTTTTCATTAATGATTTATTACTTTTAATCCACCAAATTCGCATTAATGATGTGTTATTTTTAATCCATCAAGTTATTTCAAAACTGCTAATCATATTACTAATTTACGACCCTTTATGGTAAATGATTTTGATTGTTTAGTGTTTGCCGAGTGTCGATCAAAGGATATCATGTCACAATCACTTGGTACTTTCTTGAAACCAGAATTATAGAATGAGTATGAGTATTTTTATTGCAAATCTTTAAAAAGATGTTGGCCAACACATTGTTTAGTACGTTGCCCCTGTAAGGGGTGCGAGTTTAGGTTCTATTGTTGCCGGTTGCTTTTATTCCACCGATTTTAATCCTTTTTTTTGCTATTTTTTTGTTTCGTAAATGACATGAACAAATAGAAAAAAATCAAATAGTTACCTTAACAGTGAGTAAAGGATTCTGATTGCTTTAATATTGCTAAGTGCCAAATCAAGAGATGTCATGTGGCGTTTTTTTTTTTAATAATCAGAACTAAAGAGTGAGTACACATATTTTTGTTGTAAAACTTTAATAAAGAAGCTATCTAGCCTTAAGGTTAGCGCGTTGTCCTTCCTACTAAGGAGTACGGGGTTTGAGTCTGCTTGCTGCCAGTTCTTTTTTATTTTATCGATTTTACTATTTCCATGTAATTGTTTTGCTTCACAAGTGATATGGACAAATAGAATAAATCTAATAGTTGCCTTAAAAATGTATGTATAAAAATAAAACTTGATGCGTGTATAGAGGTTAGATAGTTTTTTTCCTCTTTATCGCACATGAAGGGTGTTTGAAAGTCACCTTAAAAATGTGTATAAAAATAAAACACGTTTGTTTAGTTTATTATGTTATATTGAAGTGATTTATTTTTTTCCGTTTGCTTGATGTCTTCGAGTTCTAAGTCAGAGTGATAGTTGTCACGATGCTTTTTGTATTCTGGTTTTCATATTCAAGTACGTGATGCAACTACTCGCGCAACGCGCGCCGGGACATTTCTAGTATATGTAAAAACAAACGCAAAGAATAGTAATTTGTTCATTTTAATAATATTATTATTATTTTGTTTCAAAATATGTTCATGTAGAAGGTGATGAATGATGTATGCCACCAATTTTATGGTAGTTGGTACACAATTTGTATTATTATTATTATTATTTTGTTTATTTTAAAAGGGTAGATGATATATATTAATCATGTCAATATTTCAAATAGAATATTGCCCTATGCTTTCTTATTTGTTAGATCAAAACTTCTCATTGCCTTTAAAAGTGGCATCCATCGCCATATATAGCCTGAATTTGTAAAGAAAGACTTTACGACCAAACGAAAGAACCCAATGTGGGTATAAGGGCCTAGTGATTTTGTCTATGGGGACAAAGTGAATGGTGTGTTGGACCACATATGAAAGTTGAATATTAGATTGTCAAGTTTTCATAATTTCATTAAAATATAACATATGGAAGAACTTAGTGTGTAAAAAATTGTTAAGACTTTTAAAGAAGAAGAAAAAATGTATATTGGACTTTTATGTGTAGAAATAATTAAAGAAACTTAGAAAAACCACAAATCATGTTTAACAAAATCATATAATATATAACGTTCATTATGAGTTATGACGTTCATCTATTTTTGTCCCCGTACGTAATAGTCACTGGTTACATCCTAGCCTAGGTAGCTGCTTGTATGAGTTGGAGACATGGTTGCCACCTATACCATCTAGGGCTGTTCAAATAGCTCGACGCTCGAAACTCGCTTGAAACTCATTAGAAAAAGACTCGAAAAGTTGTTTGTTCGATTTTGGCTCAGTTGTAAACGAGCCGAGCCGCTCGGTTCGGTTTGTAAACGAACCGAGCACGAGCAAAGGTAAGTTCGCTCGGTTTCGCTCGAATTATTTTTAAATATAACTTTTATTTTATATATATATATGTAATATGTTAGTTTATTTATTTAGAGTTTAGGATGTTACCATTTTAATTATTTACTATTTTACCATTGCTCTCTTTTAACTTTTTTAAACATCATTTTTTAAATTTTTGTATACTTGTTTAAACATTGCATCAAAGCGAGTATAGTGGACGTGAAAATGGCCACAATGGATGTTGTGGACGTGGGTTTTACAGTCATTTATTACAACTCGAGTTAAAACTTAAAATGATTTTGTATGTTTTCTTTTGTTACATTGTTGAGTTTGAGTCAAAACTTGAAACTTTTGAATGCATTATTAGTTTTATATTTGATTGCATAATGACACCAAGCAAATCCGAGCGCTCGATTATAAACCCTACCGAGTTCGAGCGAGCATTTTTCGCTCGATTTCTTAAATTCAAACCGAACCGAGCGGCTTGGTTTGTAAAGGAACCGAGTTCGAGCGAGCATTCGTTAGGTTAGGTTCGGTTCGGTTCGTGAACAGCCCTAATACCATCTTATACTAATAGCACTTGTCAATGGATGAAGATCACCTGGCTTCCAATAATAAATCTTTAATTATATCATACTATTATTTATGTATATAATTTGAAACTCTAGCTACAAGAAAGTTTTAGCTTTTGTGTTTTGGCCAAAAAAGTTCTTTGATTTTCATATTTGATCACTTTATTTTTCTATCTCTTATGACACATTTTTATGTTTATATAAAAGTAATTTTAGTAATTAAAATTGTTTTAACTACCCATTTAATTGCATCATAAAAGACAAATGAAGGAAACAAGCATAAATTGTTATCTATAAATATTAGTTTTCATTAATGATTTATTACTTTTAATCCACCAAATTCGCATTAATGATTTGTTATTTTTAATCCACCAAGTTATTTCAAAACTATTAATCATATTACTAATTTACGACCCTTTATGGTAAATGATTTTGATTGTTTAGTGTTTGTCGAGTGTCGATCAAAGGATATCATGTCACAATCACTTGGTACTTTTTTGAAACCAGAATTATAGAATGAATATGAGTATTTTTATTGCAAATCTTTAAAAAGATGTTGGACAACACATTGTTTAGTACGTTGCCCCTCTAAGGGGTGCGAGTTTAGGTTCTGTTACTGCCAGTTGCTTTTATTCCACCGATTTTAATCCTTTTTTTGCTATTTTTTGTTTCGTAAATGTTAGGGATAGAACTCTATGTATAGGTTTAGATGATGAATCACTTTATGTAATCATAATTGTAATCATCAGTTTTAATGATATACAATGAATATATTTGTTTATGATTATGTTTATTTAATAATTCATTGTTTGATTAACTAATACTTACATTACAATTTATAATATATGTTATGGTTATATGTATTGGAACAACTGCGGATGAGTAAATTGTTCTTCCGTAGATGTTCTCAGGAACATATCTGAAGGATGTACATTCGTAGATATCTCCTGCGGAAGAACAACTTCAGCTGAACAAGAAAAAAAACAAACTACTGGAAGCACAAGTTGCTGCGGAAGCACAAATACTGAAGATCAAGCAGTGTTGCTGCGGAAGACTAGTTTCCTGCGGAAAAGTATTTTCCTACGGAAGACTAAAATCAACACTTGTATTACACATCATCAAGTGGTCAATCCAAAGTCATCAAGTCAACGTGGCAGAGCAACAACAACGTTAATGAAGATTGAAGACGTATGATTCAAGTGAATATTCCACGTCACTTCAACAATCTTATCTTTATTAGAATCATTGTAAAATACGAACTCCCATGCCGATAAATGTGGCTGAGGATTCGGATAAATATTGTTAGTTTAATTATAGCGATAAGTTAGCAATAGATCAGAACAGAATAGGATCTCTATATATAACATGAGATCAACAACATTAAAGAACAGAACAGAAGTCAATTTTCTGGAAACACTAAAAGCAATATAAAGAAATATAGAGCATTACAACAATATATTGATTATTAGCAAGCATCATCAGAGCAAGAGCATCATCGTATCAGTAATTTATTTGCGTAATTATTCTTTTCGTGTGTTTTGCTGGTTAATCGTTAAATCAGCAAGTATTGATAATTCCGCGATCAATACTTGTATAAATCAAGTTTGATAATTCCTGATCGGTCCTTGGATTAACAAGTGGTATCTGAGCGTAGGTGCTCATTGATCCAGATCAATTGATCTATCAAATTTGATTTGAGTATAACGATTTTGTTTATAATCATTACATCAATTAACATGAGTAATTCGGTAGTTGGTGCATATCAACCTCCCCAACTTGAAAATAAGTCTGATTTCAAAACATGGAAAATTAGATTCAGGAATCATGTTAATTACACAGATTCAGACCTATGGGCTTCAATCACTGAAGGTTCTTATATTCCACAGGCATTGGGTGCAGACTACAAGGACAAAAATCAACCCATAAGTCTTAAGAATCTATCACCTGATGATGCCAAGACAGTCAAGATTAACATCAAGGCATATAGTATGCTCACTATGGCTTTGCCTGAAGAGCTGCTGATCAGATGTGAATCCTACAAAACCGCCATCTCGTTATGGAAAATCCTGCACACTCTGTGTGAAAGAAGTGACGAGATTAGAAGCATTAAAAAGGATATTCTCCGAGCTCAATATGAAACATTCCATCATATTCCTGGTGAGTCAGTTCCTCAACAGTTGCACAGATTCATGCAACTTGTTACTGAGATGAACATCCTTGAGCTTGAGTACAGCAACGAAGAGCTCAACAAAAAGATGCTTCACTCCCTATCGGAGAGTTGGACACAGACAGTGTCCATGTTCAAAAACACCATTGACTTAAAAACAATAGGTTTAGATACTCTAGTGGCAAAGGTAGAAGCCCTGGAATTGGATGAGAAGACAAGGAACAAGAGTGTGAAAGCACCTATAGCTCCTTATCAATTTAAGGAATTGAAGAACACTGGAAGTGCTTTCATATTCAATGAAACTGAAGACAACTCATGTGATGAAAGTGATGAAGATGAAAAGACAAGCTTCTATGCTTCCAAGACTTCTAGCCCAAGCACACAGAGTCATCAACATAGGAAATCCAAATCCAAAACCGATGAATCAAATAAGAAAAAGAAAAACAAACAAACAGAACCACTTACTGTGATTTTGGAGTCTGAAGAACAGAAAGCAGCCTTTGCAGCGTTTAGTTCCAGTTTTCAGGCATATTTGGGAAGCACTCTTACTCAGGCCCAATTCTGCCAACAAGATTTAGAAGAACTTCACCCTGATGAAGTAGAAGAGATGGACTTACAATGGCAAATGGCAATGATTGCATATAGAGCCAAGATGTATATGAAAAGAAACAAAGGACTCTCAGTAGGAGGAAGATCAACTAAGATTGGAGTAGACAAGTCCAAAGTCAGATGCTTTAAATGCAATCTATACGGACACTTTTCAAGAGAGTGCAATAACCATCAACAGCAGGCTGCTGAACAAAGACACCCTACTCAAAGAAGTTTCTCACTACCTCAATTAACCAATACTGAATCCCCACTATTAGCTAACAATAACACAAGTAAATTTAATGCTAAAGAAACTGGTTTAATTATTTTGTAGGATGGTACTTGTGATTGGAGCTTATATGAGAAAGAAGTTTTGCCTGAAAATCAAGCATTAATGGCCAACATGGAGAACAAAGTTCCACCAATGTCTGCGGAGGTAAGAGAAAGGTTATGTTCTCAAACTTGTATAGATGAGGTAGAAAGATATAGATCACATGCTCAACAGCTGGCTGATAAAGTAAAGGAAACTTTACTTTTAAATGAATCTCATGTACGAGAACATAAAATTTATCAAGTCAAAATAAATTCGTTACAAAAGGACTTGGATAAACTTGTGTCTGAAAATTATAACTTAAAAGCACAAGTTGAGCATTTGACTACATCGTTAACTAAATCCATGTCGGATCATGCATCTACGGAGGTGAAGCTGCAAAAATTCCAACTGTCAGCACAACAGTATGAGAAGTTGTTAAACTCTCATATTGAAGCTAAAGACAAAACTGGACTGGGATTTCATGCAGTTCCACCACCAATAAACGATAATTATACGTTTCTGCCAGAATCAATGACAAATAGTTTATCGAATCATTTTGTGTCTAGTAACATGTCTGAGTCTGAATATAAGTCAAATGACAATTTAACTAATGACACTAATAATTCTGAATCATCAAACTCAGAACCTTCAAAACAAAACATCAGAATTGGATCATGACAACTGTGATGATCTAGATGATAATGATGAAACTGAACATAAAAGTTTGTATAAGGGAGAAACAGATGTGAAAGAATACTCAATTCCAAAGGTTTTAACTGAATATAAATTACCCTATCCACCTAAACAAAGAAACCTCCTAAAAACACTCCAAACAAGAGTAAAACAATAAAATGAGGGTGTACATGCACAAATCAAGCAAACAAAAAAGAAGCTAGTAATAGAAACCTCAGAAAACCATGTGAACTCAGCAAATCATCCACGGAAAAGATCATTAAAAGCAACAGAAATCATACTGAATAGACAACAAACTGATAAACTCAAAACTAAGCACAAGAAAATTCAGTGTAAACAAGAACAATATGAAAATCTACCAGGAAGTGGTAAGAATTCATCATCATCAACCATAAAAAGAGAGACTAAGCTGCATAAAGCTAGTACAAAGAAACAGTCTAAGGATAAAGCTGTATCTGACAGTGAAGCTGAAGACATGTACTGCAAATGGTGTGACATACACAATCACAGTACAGAAGACTGCTACTTCAGCAGTTACTGTTCAATATGCAACATGAACAATCACATGACTAGTGATTGTTACTTTAACAACTATTATGCAATATGCAACAAAAACAATCACTCTACATAGGAGTGTTTCTTCAATAAGAAAAACAAAACAAAGATTATAAGGAAAAAGAAAGCAGATACCTCTGAGTCAACTTCACAGTTATCAGATGAAGACCAACTTAGAGGAAAACAACTGAAACAAAAAGAAAAACAAAGGGTTATTAATGAAACAGACACAATGTTGCCAATAAACAAAAAGAAGGAAGAACAGCAAGTTCAAAGAAAGACTCCACACAAAAGGTAGCACTTAATGATGAGGATGACTTCTTTGATCATTTTGACAAAGGGAATCATGTACCTCAGTCTAGATCAAAGAATTAGAAACATTCTCTGGACAATCCTCATCATCTACAACAAAAAGGAAGTCTAAAAAGGAAGAAAACACTGACCAAGTCAGCACAAATCAAGATGAAACAACCTCATCATTATCCCCAAAGTCACTCAAATACAAAGCAAAACACAATGAACAAATAGATAACAAATCCAACATAGAAAAATCAAGACTCTTACATGAGAAAGTTTCTATTTTAGATAATAATAACAAGCCCAAGACCATAAAGGCTTGGGCTCCTAAGTCTAACTGAGCTTATTTTGTTTTGCAGGAACATCCAAGGAGGGCTGACAACAAGTGGTATGTTGACAGTGGCTGTTCCAGACACATGACAGGAAACTGCACTCTCCTGCAGGACTTCGCTCATAAGACTGCAACATATGTAGCATTTGGTGGGGATAAGAAGGGAGGTAAAATCACTGGGGAAGGGAGTGTAACAAATGGAGTTCTAAAATTTGAGAAAGTCAACTTTTGTGAAAACTTGCAATTTAATTTACTAAGTGTCTCTCAAATATGTGATCAAAATTACACAACTTTCTTTGACAATTCTAACTGTTACATCCTTAAGCCAGGATTCAAAATTCCAGAAGACTGCATTCTTCTTAAAGCACCAAGAAAAGGTAACACATATGTGTTGGACATGAACAACACATCTTTAACAACAAAGAAACGTGTCTGATATCTAAATCTTCAGAAGATGAGTCACACTTGTGGCACAGAAGAATGGCACACACCAACATAAAGAACATGAATAAACTGTGAAAAATGACTTAGTCATTGGTATGCCGAAAAAGGAGTTTTATTGTTCTAATCACTGCTTATCATGTTACAAAGGAAAACAACATAAAGTCTCTCATAAAATAAAAACAATCAACTCAAACACAACACCTCTCAAGTTACTGCACATGGACCTGTTTGGCCCAACTAATGTGTTAAGCATTGGAAAAAGACAGTACTGTTTGGTGATTGTTGATGATTTCACAAGATTTACATGGGTATTTTTCTTGAGGAATAAAAGTGAAACATCAGAAATTATCATGGAGTTTATCACTAAAATAGAGAACCAACTTGATTTAAGAATCAAGATATTAAGAAGTGATAATGGAACTGAATTTGTTAACTATGTCTTAGACTCTTTTTGCAGGGAAAAAGGTATAGCCAGACAGTTCAGTGCACCTAGAACTCCACAACAGAATGGAGTTGCTGAGAGAAGAAACAGAACGTTAATTGAATCAGCTAGAACAATGCTAGCCGATTCATAGTTGCCAATAACATTCTGGGCAGAAGCTGTGAACACTGCTTGCACAGTTCAAAATAGAACCTTAATAGTGAAAGAACACAACAAAACACCCTATGAACTGTTATTTAAAAGAAAACCTTTTATAGGATATCTTAAAGCTTTTGGGTGTCATGTATCTGTTTTAAACACAAAAGAACAATTAGGAAAATTTTCTGAAAAAGCCTATGATGGTTTCTTTGTTGGTCATTCATCAACTTCTAAATCATATAGAGTATACATTCCACATGATAACATAGTGAAAGAAACCTCTAATGTATCTTTTGATGAATCCTTATTTACTCAATCAGTAAAAGGCTCATCATGGTTATTTGATATAGATGCTTTAACTAACTCATTTAATTCTGGTTATCTTAATATGACAGATGCTACAGATACATGCTACCCCTATGTTCCTCCAAACATGGGTGTACCATTAACAGCTGATCCACCTAGAGTACCATCTCAAGAGAAAATCAGTGAGCGTGACCCTGGTACATCAGCACAAACAAGTAGTGATGATACCGCCTTGCCACCATCTACATCTGCAGAAATACCATCTACGTCCGTAGATGTGTCAACTTCCGCAGATGATACACAGAAAGGTTCCCAAAATCAGAATGTGTTTACAAACATCTCAACACCATTGTCACATATAGATATACCCATACCAGAGCCTACAGCTGAACTTGTACCTCCTACGGACAACATGCCCACACCCATGGAAGACATTCCTCGACCTACGGAACCACAGTCAGCTGTACCAGATGAGTTGGATTATTTCACTAACTCACCATCTCAACAAACTCCAACCCAACAAATAAACATCGGCAATCTGGAGTCATCTATCCAAGTTAATGATGTCCCAACTATTAGAACTCATAAGTATCACCCAATTGATAACATGATAGGCGACCTGAACAGCAGAACAACAAGAAAACAAGGGGCAGCAAACATTTGTTTGTACTCATGTTTTCTATCTCAAGTAGTTCCACCAAACATCATCGAGGCATTGACGGACAACAGCTGGATTGAAGCGATGCAAGAAGAGTTGCAGCAGTTCAGAAAACAAAAGGTGTGGAATCTGGTTGATCTCCCTGAAGGCCAATATCCCATTGGCACCAGATGGTTATTCAAGAATAAGTTGGATGACAGAGGAATCATTATCAGAAACAAGGCAAGGTTGATAGCACAAGGATACACATAAGAGAAAGGCATAGACTATGATGAAGTCTTTGCCCCCGTAGCAAGAATTGAAGCAATCAGAGTTTTCTTAGCCTATGCCTCATTCAAGAGTTTCATAGTCTATCAAATGGACGTTAAGTGTGATTTCCTATATGGAAAGATTGATAAAGAAGTGTATGTCTCTCAACCACCAGGCTATGAGGATCCTGACTATCCTCATAGAGTATATAAACTTGACAAAGCCTTATATGGCCTACATCAATCGCCAAGAAAGTGGTATGAGACATTATCTAAGTTTCTGCTGAAACATGGATATAAAAGAGGAACAATTGATCAAACTCTTTTCTTAAAACATGAACATCAAGATCTCTTAGTAGTTCAAATATACGTTGATGATATTATATTTGGATGAACTAACAAGAGACTATGTGAAGAGTTTGAGTCACTAATGCAATCTGAATTCCAAATGAGTTCAATGGGAGAACTGACATTCTTCCTGAGATTACAAGTTCATCAGAAACCAGATGGCATATTCATTAACCAGGAGAAGTATGTTCTTCAAACACTGAAGAAATACAATTTGACCGATTCTTCCTCATGCAAAACACCAGCCTCTATCATAGACAAAATTACGCCAGATCCAACAGGGAAGTCTATTGACCAGAGATTATACAGATCTATGATAGGTTCATTAATGTACCTAACTGCTAGTAGACCTGATATAATGTTTGTTGTGTGTGTGTGTGCTAGGTACCAAGCAGATCCAAAAGAGTCACATCTAAATGCTGTTAAAAGGATATTTCGATACCTCAAAGGAAAACCTACACTCGGATTATGGTATCCTAAAGAAGGAGACTTCAAATTGTATTCATACTCAGACAGTGACTATGGAGGTTGCAACAATAACAGAAAATCCACTACTGGTGGATGTCAATTCCTAGGACCAAGACTTGTGTCATGGCAGTGCAAAAAGCAGACCAATGTATCAGTATCAATAGCTGAAGCTGAGTACATAGCTGCTTCAGCAGATTGCTCTCAGGTTTTATGGTTACAAAAGCAATTACTTGATTATGGGTACAATTTTCTTCACACTCCCATACATATAGACAACTCAGCTGCTATGTTTATAACTGCTAATCCAGTCCAACATAGTAAAACAAAACATATAGAAATTAGATATCATTTTCTGAGAGACTGCTCAGAAAAGGGATTAATTAAGTTGGTCAAAGTAGACACAATAAACCAGCTTGCTGATTTATTCACTAAGGCCTTTGACTCTGTAAGATTTAATTTCTTAATAGAATCATTAGGAATGATCAACTTAGAATAAATCCAACATCTAAACAACAAACATAGGAGCCCGCCAATTATTCTCATATAAATATCACAACTCCTGTGTAAGGGATCACATAATCTACGGAAAGGATATTATGCTTTAACTGCCATATGTCCTGCCTAACCTAACATTCAGATAACTAGTATCTACTGAACAGATGTGTTGGATATGTAAATAGGTTCAGCTTGAGTGAAAGATAAGGTCTTTCATGCCTAACCTAACATTCAGATAACTTAGTTGGTCAAGTCATTGTAAGGAGACATAAGTTAGTCTACTACGGAAGTGCACAACTCATTACACATGCACACGTACTATGTTGTAACACCTTATAACCTCTATCTTTGCGCATCTTGACTCTTTGTTTTGTGTAAGCAAAGACCTGAGTCAATGGACACCTCTGTTTTACGTAAGTAAAGACCTGGTGTCCTGATTCTAATCACAAATGTTCCTACTGGAACTGCTCTAAAAAGAATCCAAAAAAGGATCAAGTATATCATACTGAAAGAGCTATATATATATCAGCATTAATAAGATTTCGAAGAAATCTTAAGATAGAGCTTATAATCTACGGAACATGGGTTAAGTGTGCTAAAGTGATGAATTAAGCACCTTCTGGAAGGGACAGACTTTAATGCCACCTTATATGATGCATCCATATGAGTTGCTCTTAAATTCTCACCAAAACATGATAATTAGCATGACATACTAGACATATACTCTTGTTTGAATTTGTGCGGATCACAATATTTGCAATCTGCACTAGCTCAGTAGCTAACTATTTTACCATACAAATGCAGGGGTGTGGCAGATCAGTAGTATGATCCTTCAGGTTATCCAATCCTTGCCTATGCATAAAATTGCCCTTTCTATGATAATTAGTTAATAATAATAACTATGAATTCATAGCCTTCTCATATAAATTTTTGATAAATTCATGATTCATCACAAATTTAGGGGGAGTGATCAATTCAAGAAACCAAACTATTTATTCTGAGTTGAAGCTGAAGAAAATTGGAATCTGAGCACTAACTTGGCTGCAGGTTGTAGGATAAGTGATACATGCATCTGCTGATGCCAAAACTGCCATGAACCAAGTCACAAGGTCCAAAAACATAAATTTAGTCTGATTCATTCGAGGTTAAACTTTCTCTGCGGAAGACAAAACTTGGTCTTCCGTAGATAAAAAGCAGAAATTTAGTCTTAGATGAAATACGGAAGAAACAAACAGAAATTTAGTCATTCATTCGAGGTTAAACTTTCTCTACGGAAGACAAAACTTCGTCTTCCGTAGATAAAAAGCAGAAATTTAGTCTTCCGTAGATGAAATACGGAAGAAACATCCCTGTGAACTGCTTAGATATTAATTGCACTGTTACTGCTTTATTAATTAGTTAAGTAATAATTACATAGTTAATTAATAATGTAAATATCCTCGAAAGAGTAGAAAGTGTAAGCGGGTCACACATATTAGACACCTTGTTCGAAAAAGTGCAACTGGGTCCCACATGGTTGACAGGCTGTCCGATAAGGTATATAAGCACAGTTTGACTGTCCGCATTCTTATTCATCCAAATTCACCCAAATTTCCTTCAACCAAAAATTACCGAAACCTAGAAATCCCTTGACTCGCAATCATCCTCAGGATCTTTAACTACTTCATCATGACTAATCGATTCTCTCGAGACCACAATGTATGTGCGTTCCTAGACCCCCAGGTAGAAGATGAATGCAGACCCATCATTCACTACCTAAGAAGGTTTCGACTCTTCTATGCACTCTCCGCAGATCCTGTCATCTATCTCTCACACATGACGGACTTCTGGAACACAGCCACAATTGAAGAAGGCGATGGAGGACAGACCATTATAGCCATGATAGGGAATTTACCCCTTTGGGTGAATAAAGAGACAATTCAGAGTGCATTGGAACTGGGGGAGGAGGAAGAAGGGCATCCGGATGTATTCAACCATGAATACATCCAGAAAGTTTTCAGGTTGATGGGATATGATGGAGATTACCAACATGGAGAAATCAAGAAGGGCAGACTGTGCAAACCCTATCGATTCTTGTGCCACACCTATCTGAAGTGTGTATCCAACTGAAAGTCTGGTTTAGATAGGTTCTCACGGCACATATGTTCAGGCATCATAGGAATATTCGAGGGCAGAAAGTACAATTATGCCAAATACATAATGAACTGCCTCTGCGACCACATAAGAGTACAAAAGGAGAACAAAATGTTCATGTTCCCGAGGTTCATTCAGCTGGTGATCGAAGAGCAAATGCCCGAAGTGGAAAAGGAAGGGGACGTAGGAGTGCAAAGCCACCTCAATAAGTCTATCTTGAACAAACTAAAGGGACAGTATGAGGGAGGTGGAGTGGATTTGTTCCCTTATGTTCTGGATGAGGAAGAAGACATCCCTGAAGAATTGAGATGGGTAGAGGAGCAGGAAAGTTCAAGCTCATCAGCCCCTTCTGCTGCTAACTCCCAACCTCAAACACCACTGCATACCTCACCCAAATCACCCCAACAAGAGTCACAGTCACCATCATCACCCATCCACTTGACCACTTCAAGTGAATCCAGCTCATTTGCCAAATCAGCTTCCTCAGCTAAAACTGAGGGCACTGAACCTGTCAAACTCTCACCCACACTCACTGATCCACTCAACTCTCCTACTCAAACAAAACCACTCAACTCACCCACTGCAACTGAACCGATTACCTCCCCAACACCTACCGAACCAATCATCTCACCTACCCCCACTAAACCCATTGACAGCCCAACACCAACTGAGGAAATCAACCTAAATGAGGATGCTTATGAGGTTGTCAATGATGAAGATACAGAAGAGATTTGTATGGAAACTGAAGAGGGAATGTGGTTGAAGGAGAAGTACAACAAGAGGGTGAATATGTTGAAATCACTGCTTATGATGAGAATGATCTGAGAGAGGATGAGATCAATGTTAGTAAGCAATATTTGGTGGCTGAGTACAACAAATTGGTGGTTAAAGGAAACAAGAAGCTAACAAAATTGAGGAGATTGAAGAAAGAGTTGAATGAGAAAGAGGCACTTCTGGATGATAAAGATGACACAATCAGTAGCCTGCAAGGTAGACTGAGAAGATTAAGAGAAGATGCAGTGATGAACAATGAAGTGATTGATGCATTGCTGACTTGGTGAATGAACAATCAGCAATGCTGCAGTCAAAAGATGATGAAGTAGAGAGGTTGAGAAAGATGGTTTCTGAAGCTGAACAGAGCAAAGGTGATACAATTATAATCACCTACAGTAGAAAGAGAAAATATTTTGGGAAAGTTGCTGGTGCTCTAGGTGAATCATCAAAGAAATCCAAACTGGATTCTCCAGAGCAAGCAGCCACAGTTGAAGAAGCAGATGAAGAAAGTGATGATGAATAGGAGGAGTTGACAAAGGAGGACCCTGAGAAGAAGAAAAATGAAGGAAAAGAAGCAGCAGAAGAACAACTCTTGACAACCGAAGACATACTAGAAGAGAGGCCCCAATCTACCTTGTTTATGGAACTGATCAATAACGGGTTTCCATATGACATGGTAGAAAGGATGAACATGTCAGAGTTGGTTCAAACTGTCAAAGAATTTGATGCTGCAAGACTGATGCTCCCAGTCTGTACTTATGAGACCTTCAGCATATACAAGAATATGGAGAGAATTAGAAAGGACTTGGGGCACTATGACACAGCAATGCTGACAAGATACAACATGACCTGCTGGTTGCAGAGTCACAACCTCAAGTCCTATGAGCTTAAAAGCAGATCCATTAGATAACTCAGGGCAATGATGGAACATGTTATGAAGACTGAACTGGAAACAGGAGTCAGATTTAGAACCGAAGCCCCCAACCCTGCATATCAAAAGCAACAATCACAAACTTCTGCTTAACCTACTATGGTTCAAGCAGCAGACATGCACAAGGATAAAGAAAAATTAATTAGAGTGCCAAGGGAGCTCGCTCCTCACAAGATTTGGCCTCTAGGAACTGCTGTGAGGGAGATTACTGAACAGAAATGTACATTAATACAATTCTTTGATCTCACCATAGAATCTGAAGAAGCACAAGAGAATCAAATCATTGGATTGAAATATGATGGTGACTGGGACTGTGCACTGGTTAAAAGGGCATCTGGCATGGTGCAATACTTTCCACGAGTAAAGCATTTACTAGCACTGCCAGATGTAGACCTGTATACATTGAGAACCATTTCCATCACCAATTACCCAATAAGTCCAAGAGGAAGAGACTTCTCCGGACTTGTGACCAAATTGAGTCACAAGTTCAAAGGAGATGTTCTCAGGGAAGCCAGAATGGTGGATGCAGAGCACCTGAAGAGAAAGCAAAGAAGTCTTAGCCCAAATCTTGACTGGTTGATGAAGAATTCTTGAAGAGAGTTAGAGCTGAAGACCCAGCTAATGCATCAGTAAAAGTGAGAGAAGGAAATCAGTTTTCTTGCCCAATCAAAGAATGAGGGTATGTTGAGAAAACTAAGGAATTAGTGCTACAGAGGAATGATCCACAAAAAAAGGGCCAAAGCATCAGATTATTTGATCCTGTGGAAATCAAACTTCTGCACCCAAGCTACACTTCATATCTGTATGATAAATTTTTCCCAAGGCTACAAGATCAACAATCTCAGAATGACCTGTGCTTGTATGTACATCTCATTCAAGTCATTGACAAACTGCATGCCAAGGCACATAAAAGAAGAAGATATGAAGCTGGTCAGTTGATCGGATCAGAAATCAAACCTATCACAGAGCTAAGAATTTCAGATCAGGATGAATTGGAAGTGGTGTCCAATAATAGTGTTATTGCAACACTCACCACAGAAGAGGATGTCCTTGGTCTGAAATACAAGACACTGAAGAGAATAAACAAAAGGCCAATTCAGATCAAGTATGAGGATCAGCAGAAGGCCATAGATTACTTTAAGTCTAGGATTTTGTCTAGAATACAAGAGCTCAGTGTCTTAAACCAATGATTACTAGAGTCTAAACCTAAGGGGGAGTACTGTTAGGGATAGAACTCTATATATAGGTTTAGATGATGAATCACTCTATGTAATCATAATTGTAATAATCAGTTTTAATGATATACAATGAATATATTTGTTTATGATTATGTTTATTTAATAATTCATTGTATGATTAACTAATACTTACATTACAATTTATAATATATGTTATGGTTATATGTATTGGAACAACTGCGGATGAGTAAATTGTTCTTCCGTAGATGTTCTCAGGAACATATCTGAAGGATGTACATTCGTAGATATCTCCTGCGGAAGAACAACTTCAGCTGAACAAGAAAAAAAACAAGCTACTGGAAGCACAAGTTGCTACGGAAGCACAAATACTGAAGATCAAGCAGTGTTGCTGCGGAAGACTAGTTTCCTGCGGAAGAGTATTTTCCTACGGAAGACTAAAATCAACACTTGTATTACACATCATCAAGTGGTCAATCCAAAGTCATCAAGTCAACATGGCAGAGCAACAACAACGTTAATGAAGATTGAAGATGTATGATTCAAGTGAATATTCCACGTCACTTCAACAATCTTATCTTTATTAGAATCATTGTAAAATGCGAACTCCCATGCCGATAAATGTGGCTGAGGATTCGGATAAATATTGTTAGTTTAATTATAGCGATAAGTTAGCAATAGATCAGAACAGAATAGAATCTCTATATATAACATGAGATCAACAACATTAAAGAACAGAACAGAAGTCAATTTTCTGGAAACACTAAAAGCAATATAAAGCAATATAGAGCATTACAGCAATATATTGATTATTAGCAAGCATCATCAGAGCAAGAGCATCATCGTATCAGTAATTTATTTGCGTAATTATTCTTTTCGTGTGTTTTGCTGGTTAATCGTTAAATCAGCAAGTATTGATAATTCCGCGATCAATACTTGTATAAATCAAGTTTGATAATTCCTGATCGGTCCTTGGATTAACAAGTGGTATCTGAGCGTAGGTGCTCATTGATCCAGATCAATTGATCTATCAAATTTGATTTGAGTATAACGATTTTGTTTATAATAATTACATCAATTAACATGAGTAATTCGGTAGTTGGTGCATATCAACCTCCCAAACTTGAAAATAAGTCTGATTTCAAAACATGGAAAATTAGATTCAGGAATCATGTTAATTACACAGATTCAGACCTATGGGCTTCAATCACTGAAGGTCCTTATATTCCACATGCATTGCTTTTACTATTTCCATGTAATTGCTTTGCTTAACAAGTGATATGGACAAATAGAATAAATCTAATAGTTGCTTTAAAAACGTATGTATAAAAATAAAACTTGATGCGTCTATAGAGGTTAGTTTTTTTCCTCTTTATTGCACATGAAGGGTGTTTGAAAGTCACCTTAAAAATGTGTATAAAAATAAGACACGTTTGTTTAGTTTATTATGTTATATTGACGTGATTTATTTTTTTCCGTTTGCTTGATGTCTTCGAGTTCTAAGTCAGAGTGATAGTTGTTACGTGTTTTTTGCATTCCGGTTTTCATATTCAAGTACGTGATGCAACTACTCGCGCAACGCGCGCCGGGACATTTCTAGTATATGTAAAAACAAACGCAAAGAATAGTAATTTGTTCGTTTTAATATTATTATTATTATTTTGTTTCAAAATATGTTCATGTAGAAGGTGATGAATGATGTATGCCACCAATTTTATGGTAGTTGGTACACAATTAGTATTATTATTATTATTATTTTGTTTATTTTAAAAGGGTAGATGATATATATTAATCATGTCAATATTTCAAATAGAATATTGCCCCATGCTTTCTTATTTGTTAGATCACAACTTCTCATTGCCTTTAAAAGTGGCCGCCATCGCCATATATAGCCTGAATTTGTAAAGAAAGACTTTACGACCAAATGAAAGAACCCAATGTGGGTATAAGGGCCTAGTGATTTTGTCTATGGGGGCAAAGTGAATGGTGTGTTGGACCACATATGAAAGTTGAATATTAGATTGTCAAGTTGTCATTTGTTATAATCTAACTAATTTTCTTAGGTTGTGTTAGATATATCAATTCTATTCCCTTATTTTCATATCAGAAGATAAAATTGATTGTTTCTATTTAACTGCGGGGGTATTTAGCTTGTCTCTTTTCTTATTATTGCTATATCAAGAAAAAAAATTAAAGCAACCACTTTAACTTCTAATCCACGCTTATGAAACATCAAGCACGCCATATTAAATTATACCTATATAGCGATGTAATATGCAATCTGAATTCTTATATGTACTTTATACTTATAACATAACGTCTTATAATAGTTGCAAAAACGTCATCTGAAATTTCTTTATCAACTATATATACGTATCTACTTTTTCTCTTAGAAACCTTCGGCGTGTGGAAGGCTAGTTGCAAATTTACATATTCTTCTAAACTATATTTGTATCATTATATTCTTTATATAAGTGTATTGTTTGAAACACCTTCATAGACCATGTTTAGCAACTCTTTACTCATCAGTGCTTGACCATCAATAACAACTTTTGTTTATCAGTAGTAAGGTTTAGTAATCCTCAGTTCTTGCTGAAATATCAATACTTTAAGTATGTCATGTAACTAACATGGTTTTCCTAATTTATTTTGTAACTACTTATCCCAACAAATTCGTTAATCACTTATAAAGTTGCATTAACCCATTGAGATAGTTTAATTCCACAATGATCAAAGTTGCATTCCTAAGGAAAATATGCGTGAGATCCTCACATGCTAATCGTCTTTGTTCTACAAGTTTTTTTGGGAAAGATTTGGATGCAGTAAAAGTGTCTACCAAAGTATCGAACTTGTCACTTGAGGCGTTAATAGAATGTAGGTTAGGGGATTTGGTTGTTTTTCTTTTTATGTTTGTAAAAAAGTTTGTTTTAAACCAATCAATAGAGAGAGAAATATATTTTGAGCATAGGTTAGGAGATTCAAGAAGGTTTTCCTATGGTGATGAGTTTCTTTTTTGATAGTGTTTCTAGGTGACCTAGAACATCAAAATCAGTACAACCGATTGACATCTTGTCCTAAAAAAACTCACTCGGGTAATAAGGATCGTTCTAAACGCTGGTCAAAAACATTATTGAGCATCCTTCTATCAGTTCCATACATGTATAGATCATGATCTCCATAGTTGGCTTGATTCACCCAAATAGATAACCCCAACCATGGTCTAGTGAAGTAATTATGTATGTAGTTTGTTTGTTTTAGATCTCGATGGTAAAGTAGTTTAGTATTATGTAATATTGTCTATAAACAATTAAAGAGATTACAACTAATGAAAATGGTAATTGTATTATATAATAAATGATTACATTCATGACGACAATTGAATATAAAAACATTTAAAAAAAGACACGAAAGTAGATACAGGGGTGGAAGATAACGCCAATATATTACACACAAATTTAAATAAAGATAATGTCAAACATCGCTTTATGCTACTTTAAACATGTTTCACCAACCATAAGCTACATATTAATCAACATACATTAATAATACTACCTTTCCGAGGTTTATACCTTGTGAAGATAGCGGGGTACTAACTATATTACATTGAACATGGTGTCTCGTTATATGATAAATAAAGTACGTGTACAAGATTATGCAGCCTTGGCAACAAAACAATGCTTGAGTATATTGCATGTTTTCTTGAACGAGGAAATAAATGGTGGAAAGTACCTAAACTAAATGCTTTATGATGTTTTTATATAAGTTTATATTGAAAAGATGTAGCATATGTTATGTCGGGACATGATGAGCATCATTCAAAAGTAAGAAGTACTTAGTAGCACATCGAAATTCTACTAATCCAACGACAATGGCCTCATCACTGATAGTTCATAAAGTAATCATGATTAAAATTGGTTTATGATTAATAATGGGTCTTAATATTAAGACATCCATCATTAGAAATTGACACTCGTCTATACGCATCGTATAGCCCTATACGAGGTTTATAGGGTCGAAGACATTGAAAACGAGAAAAAATTGAGGGGGGGGGGGGACTGGTAGAGGGCTATACACCCCATATAGTCCTATATGACCCCCTATACGACACATATAGGCTTATACGACGCGTATAACAAATTTCGACACTGACAACGTGAAAAAATTCAGTGGGTTGTTAGAGAGATTATAAATACGCCCCATCTAGGGCTATACAACCCCCTATACGAGGCGTATAGGGCTATACGACCCGTATAAAAATCTGAAAGTATTAATTTATAATTGGGTGGTTTCCCAATAATCGGACCCTTAGTATTTCCTTTGATATTATTCCAGTGACTTCCATGTCAAGATCACCATATCCACTATCTAACCTTTGTGTTACTTCTCTTTTATAATCTTAACTGAATTTATTTTTATCTTGGTATCATTGAAGGATATTCATGTGTTAAATAAGAAATGTCGGATACCTAAAGTCATATTCTTTAATTCTTACACTCTGATACGTAAAGGAAAAGATAAAACCCAAAAGTAAAGAAAAAATTGGTATTTTATATTTAAATAAAATTCAAAATAGCAAGTACACAAAATAATTCAAATATTTACCAAAAACTATAATTTCACCGGTTGTGCTTGTTTGGTTGTGAAATCTTTTTTTAAATAATTAAATTAGATGTGACCCTATACTATAAAAAAATATCAAACCAAACACTCCACTACACAAATCGTGTCATGCACATCAAATCATATCAATGCTACAAGGAAATGACATAAGACCATTGTCCTTTGTTAATTCACTTATCAATTAATCATTATCCTTTGAACTTGTTGTATAATTCAAATTCGTGTCTTATTCTACTACATTATATTAGACCAATAGTCATCCACCAAACCATACATGAACGCACACATTGGTTTACTATGAAAAAACAAGAATCAGATCTAGAGTTATAAAAACCTAGAAATACGAAAACGATCCAATAACACTACTAAAAAGAGCGAAGATGTTAGAGCCTTAGCCCTGATACCATGTCGAGACATGTGATGGTAATACTCTTATACTTAAACAGAAATCAGATATAAACTCTAACTCAATAGGATGACAAACAATTAGACCTTCTACATAAATTCTCAAATCATCAATATGATGACCGATGAACAAAGAAACATATAGAAGAAATAAGCGAGGACCATTACAGATGAATACCTAACTTAAACAAGAACACAAGAACATAAAGGTAATCGAGAGAACAAGAGAGAGTTTTAGCAATAATCTGGAAGAAATAAGAGACCATCTTCTCCCTTATACATATATAATCCCCAGATATAAAACAAGACAATTCGAGCCGATCCATGATCCGCGTGTGTTTGAGAGACAAACCAGGTCATGGCTAATCCCCTTTGAATAAGACCTAGACCTGATTAGGAGAAGTCCCGCGCAACAACTACAACCCACTGCTATAAAAACACAAGACAAATAAACAATAATGTGCTGTAATTAGTTATTTACAATCTTCTAGCTATAAATATCTCACCTGCAGCACTAGTCTATGTATCTATCATGCCCGTATGGTGTCTCCTTTGTCACCCCTAATAGTTAGTGATATCAGATAATAATTGGTGATGTCAGATGGTGGACATAAATGAACTACCGTATAAATATGTAGTGATATGAAATTGCATACATGACTATGGAAGCAATGAAGTCAGGCTTGTTGACACTGATGCTTACGGTGAATTTTGTAATATTACAAGATGCGGTCTCGTGACCGGCACAGAACCATTAACATAACTTGAAGTTCGATTGAAGCTGAAACATCGATTGTTGGTGTTTCTTCATTCAAATAACCGTTGATATTAAAGAAGGATGGTAATGAAAGTATTAAACCTCCACCTACAAAAAAACATACACTGCTGCACTCAAGAAAAAAGAATTAATACTAGTAAAAACCAACATACTTTTTCAGTTTGCATGAAAAATTCCTTCGACCTAATTTTGGTATATTATACTCCTTTAACTAACTTGTTTAATATTAAAGTATTTAGAAAATCAACGATGATTGTCGGTTGCATGCATAACCATTACTTGTAGAGGCTATGTAGGTAAGTTTTCGCTATTATGAATGCTCAAAAGTGGTCTTCCCAGGATCATGTCATCTTTCTTCTTCATCATTTACACACCATATATTAAACATAAACAAAAAAGACCAAGGATTGAACAATAAAATTGAAAGTCGTTCTTGCAAGTGCATTGAATAGATATACAAGAACCGACACTTGTTTGACCACTTACATCGATATATAAGGGGAAATTTGTTGGAATGATTATGATGGTTCATGGCAGTGATAATCGTCAGACCGTTAAGAACCCTTTCCTTTTGACTATCTAAAGCCTATACTTACTGGACTTACATGGGACAACATGGGCTTATGTAATGTGTTTTAACCCATACGAACATTAATTATATATTCGATCCAATACGTACTAAAATAGGTAATAAGTATATATGAATTTAAAAGCCCAACTAAATGGATTAAAATTTTAATATTCCCCTCTAATCCATTTAGGTTGGTAGCAAGTAGCAACCATGATCTTCATTCTTCATGGTCCTCAAGGAGGACATAATCTTTAATACGTCGATATCCTTGATCAATTAATACTTAGGCAATTAATATCAAAGTTGGTAAAATTTCACACTAGGGAAAGTTATTATATTTCCATTAACAAAGTTTTCAACTTCTCCAATGCCATGAGTAAAAAGCTTGTGATGTTCATTTGTTCTTGTTTCAATACTAAGATATATTTCTCTTGTTGAGATCATTATCTACAACAACAAATCTTCTATACATTAAAACCACGTTTTATAGCTTTTGCTTTCTTGATGTCCTTTCTTGCTGCCATCAATTTATGGTTCACTAAACATGGCTTATGAGTTCTCTTGCCTCTACTTGATGATCCAGAAATAAGTTCTAACTTTGCCAAGCCCCGCGTGATTTAAACACCATAAAACATGAACAGAAAAGCACAAGGATTGAACAGTGAAATTGAAACTAACTCTTGCAATTAAATTGAATTGAACAAATATACAAGAACAGACACAAGCATTGAACAAACAAATTGAAACTGTCTCTTGCTATTTAATTGAATTGGACGCTTGTTGCTGACCATTTACATCCAAGTCAATATTTTGGAACATCACTTCATGAAATCAGGACCTCTTTAAAGGGTAAAAAGTCATTTTAAGAGAAGTATCACAAATACATGCAATTCAAACAAATTTTGGCACTTTATATACCGAAACTGGGTTGAGGGACTTTTTCATGCAAACGAGATGTTAGGATTTTTATGATATCAACAGAAAAAGGTATAAGAAAATACTGAAACATGTACCTTGTTGCATTTTGAGATCCGGGAGTTTGAATAGGGTTTCGAGTTTGATATTGATTCATGTATTCTTGTATTTGTACACTGCTCCTGCATCTGTTGAAATTTATGATTTTCAAATCTCACTCTCTAAACCAAAGCCATGATGGAAGTAGTGAGATGTTATGATCAATGTAATGTCAGCAATCTGTATATGTAGACAAAACCAGAAGAAAAAAAAAAGAAAGAGTTAATTGCCATTTTTTTCCTTAATGTTTGGTTTCTTTTGTCGTTTTTATCCAAAAACTTTAATTTTTCCCCTCTATATCATTGACATTCTAAAATTTATCATTTTTATCCACTTCCGTTAACACCGTTTATTTTTGTCGTTAAGTGGACATCAAGTTTGAATATTGAAAACGATTGAATAATGTTGAATGTTTGGGGCAATTGAACAATATTTATTTAGGTTTTTTTTTTCTGATGAGGTGTAAAAGTACACAAATGCCCCTCACATGAGATGCACGTGATGACTACTTAACAGGTAAATAAACGAGGTTAACGAAATTGGATAAAAGTTACAAGTTTTTTAAATGTCAGGGACACAGAGAGAAAATAATAAAATACACCAAACCTCAGTAACGAAAATAACAATTTACTTAAAAAGAAAAGACACTAATGATTTCTGTGATGAACATTCAAGTCATTTTAGCTATTCAATTCAAAGCTAATATGATGACCATGTGCAAGAATATATTTATAACTAGTAAAAGTCTCCGCGCTTTGTGGTGGAAATACGACTCCATTTTTAATAAAAATTATGTCACGTTAACATCCAAAATTACATCCCCGTTGTGGTGCATTAAACCATGAAAAAAATTAACACAATCGAAACTTTATATAATAGGCGTTGATAGTATCCCGAATTTTTTTGTAAAAACGAAACTCTTAAGAAAGCTAATGTCGAAACAATGATATAAAAATAAGCACGTTAAGTTTAGCTTAATTCAAACTTTCAGTAATCCGATCACCATGGGTGAAAGCTAGGCATGCTCGAGGGGGCCAACCACCACCCTAAATAAAATAAACAGTGTTATATATACACTCAAATCCTGATGTGTTATATATACACTCAAATCCTGATGTCAACACCCCCTCCCCCCCACTAATAAAATTTTGCAACCATCTCCTTTGAAACGTCAAATCTTTGAAACCTAGTTTATAAAACCAATCTTCAAAACTCAATCTTTTAAATATTGGTCCAATATTTTAATATCGGTAAAATCTTATTGACAATTTAAAAGCAAATACACAATTTAACAACTTATATGGTTGATCAAGTCTTGTACAATTAATGGACGAAACAAAGAAACACATTTCATTTCAATTGGTTTATCGTTTAGTAAAACTAGCTCTCGTATTACCTGTTGCAAGCGCAACCGTTGAAAGATATTTTTTACAATGAAGTACGTGATGTACGGTTCACGTAATTGGATATGTGATTAATTTAAGCAATACTTGCATTTGTTTTATGGAGAAAAACTTACTTAGGAAAGTCTCTCTAGATGTTGTAATGAAAAAAAATAAAAAAAATAAACTCCGTGGAGAACAAATTACATGTATTATACTTTTATTATGCTTTTGTAATAACATATGACATGCTTTTGTTAGTTTTAATGAAATTTAGTTAGATTGTATTTTATTAATATGACCTGACATAATCCGATCCGAGCTGGACCAAAAAAATATACTATATAACGTTAGACAAATGACTCTTAAAACATTTTCGCACCTTGTTTATTGGGTCTGCCACTGCCGCTCACAAGAAGTTTACGAGCGTCTTGTCTCATTTATACCTCACATGCAACTATATATATATATATATATATATATATATATATATATATATATATGGGATAATAAACCAACAATGAGAAAGTATAAATAAGTAATGGGTAATTTCTCTACTAATCAAAATGAGATCAAATATATCATACCTCGAAAAGTAATGTCGGTAAGGTTTCCCATTGACATTACTAACCCCTGACTTCTAATATTTTCATTTTGGCCCCTCCATTTTGTTAACTAAATTTCCCCCTAAACTTTTTTACCATGACAGATCTACTTGCTAAGTTTCTAACGTTTCACTTTTACCCCTTGGGTTTTTAAATTTTTTTTTCTATTTTTTCTTTCTTGTTATAATATATATTACATTTACGTGTCGGTATAAACTCGATGTGGGTAGCCGACTCATCACAACTTAATACATTTTGTTTAATCATACCGCATCTTTATACGTTTTTTTTCTTCATGCATGTGTTTAAACATATTAATGTCACCTTGCCAACACATGTAACGACGTAAACGTGCCCTTAAACACGTAAACGTCATCGTACGACCTCACATTGCTTCATCGTGTATAAAAAGGTGTCTTGCCGCAACGCACTAAATACTTATATAGTTGTCAAAGTCTTCACTTAAAACTGATCTTGTATTCAACTATACTTTAACATATCATACAATTTTTAATAGTAAAAAACAATAAACTGAAAGGATTATATTCTATTATTATTATTCTTTTAAAAGTAAAAAACAACCAACCATTGTAGGAAAAAGAAACAAAGAAATTCCCCGGTCATTGCGTTTCCATAAGTTTCGGGACACTGGTCATCATAGATCAATTAAGCCAACGTTTCTTTGTTTTCCATCGTTGAAGTTTAAGGATTTCATAGTAGCATCAGCCAAATGCTCTTCCTATGCGTGTTGTCGATTTCTTCAATGTGATCATGAAGACGATGTGGAGAATATGATTGTTTCTTCGTTACTTGTCAATTATTTTGCCTCCAATGATGTTTGGAAAAGAAGAGAAATCTATATTGATTTCGAGATCTGATCCTTCGGTTTAACGACATAGATTTGTAGGGAGATCTGTATATAAGAAGAGAACAAAATGGTGATGGAGAATTATCTGAATCAGAACTTCCATGCGGTGAAATCGAAACATTCTTCGGATGAGGTGTTACGGAAATGGAGGAGCTTGTGTCATGTTGTCAAGAACCCTAAGCGACGATTTCGTCACACGGCTAACCTCTCCAAGCGCAATGAGGCTGCTGCCATGCGACGAACGAATCAGGTTATCCCTCTTATTATAGATTATTTATCGCATTTACATGACAAATGGTGATTTTTGTCGGAGTAAAGATCCACATTGTAAGTCTGCATGGGTGAAACTCTTTGTGACCGAGGCCACCCGAGGGGCGGACAAATGCATAGACACCGACGAATGCATAGACACCGGGGTCAAGTGATCCGGATGTTTCATTTTTATATGTGATTATGGTGTCATAAGTTGGATGATTAATTCTCATTTTTGGCTGAACATATTCTGCAAAGCCTTGATAGTTTTGTGTAATTTGCAACTGATATTTGCAATTCAATAGTGACACACCATATTTTTTGCTTGAATGATTAGGAGAAGTTGAGGATTGCAGTTTTGGTGTCAAAGGCTGCATTTCAGTTTATAAAAGGCTAGTTCCTCATTCTGCTATAATCATATTTCTATTATCCCTCCATTGTATAATGTTTTTGCTTTCACAATATATGATAACATTATGCACACAGGAGCAAATAATGGTGACTATCAGGTCCCAGAGGAAGTAAAAGAAGCTGGCTTCGACATCTGTGCTGACGAAGCGGGCTCTCTTGTCGAAGCCCACGACCTTAAAAGGCTAAAGTTCCATGGAGGAGTTGAGGGCCTTGCAGAAAAGCTCAAGACATCAACCACCGACGGGCTTGATACTGATAATGCAGGGATAGCCCGGAGACAAGAAGTGTTTGGAATCAACAAGTTTGCTGAAAGCCCACAGCGAAGCTTTTGGGTGTTTGTATGGGAAGCACTTCATGATATGACCCTTATGATCTTAGCAATGTGTGCCTTTGTATCTTTAGTTGTTGGCATAGCAACTGAAGGATGGCCTAAAGGAGCCCATGATGGTCTTGGGATCGTTGCGAGTATCTTACTGGTGGTTTTCGTAACTGCAACGAGTGATTATCGCCAATCTTTGCAGTTCAGGGATCTGGATAAAGAAAAGAAGAAAATATCGATTCAAGTTACAAGAAGCGGGTACAGACAGAAGTTGTCAATATATGAGCTACTTCCTGGTGATATTGTGCATCTTGCAATAGGAGATCAAGTCCCTGCAGATGGTCTTTTCCTTTCAGGATTTTCGGTATCTATTGATGAATCTAGCTTGACCGGAGAAAGTGAACCTGTTATGGTGAGTGCAGAGAATCCCTGGTTAATGTCTGGGACCAAGGTTCAAGATGGTTCTTGCAAAATGTTGGTTACAACAGTTGGAATGAGAACTCAATGGGGAAAGCTTATGGCAACTTTAAGTGAAGGTGGAGATGATGAAACACCATTGCAGGTTAAGCTTAATGGAGTAGCAACTGTTATTGGAAAAATAGGATTATTCTTTGCCATAGTCACTTTTGCAGTTCTTGTTCAGAAACTTTTAACGCGTAAGATTGTAGAAAAATCTCAGTGGACTTGGTCTGGTGATGATGCTTTAGAGCTGCTGGAATATTTTGCTATAGCGGTCACCATTGTTGTTGTTGCAGTTCCTGAAGGGCTGCCACTTGCTGTCACATTAAGCCTTGCATTTGCAATGAAAAAGATGATGAATGACAAGGCGTTAGTTCGCCATCTAGCCGCCTGTGAGACTATGGGGTCAGCAACAAGCATATGTAGTGATAAAACAGGCACATTAACAACCAATAAAATGACTGTTGTCAAATCATGCATATGTTTAAACAGCAAAGATGTAAACAAACACACAAAACCAGACATCCCAGATAAGGCATTAAAGATCCTTCTACAATCTATATTCACCAACACAGGGGGGGAAGTTGTGACTAACAAAGAAGGAAAACGTGAGATACTGGGATCACCTACAGAGGCGGCAATATTGGAATTTGGTTTGTCCCTTGGTGGTGATTTTCAAGCCCAACGCCAGACATCCACAGTTCTCAGAGTTGAACCGTTTAACTCGTCCAAAAAACGAATGGGAGTGGTGTTGGAGCTTCCAGAAGGTGGTGTAAGAGCTCATTGTAAAGGTGCTTCAGAAATAATATTAGCTGCTTGTAATAAAGTGGTCAATGCAGATGGAGAAGTTGTTGATCTTAAGGAAGGGTCACTTAACCATTTACAAAGTACAATTGACCAATTTGCTAGTGAAGCTCTTAGAACTCTATGTCTTGCATATGTAGATTTAGACAAGAGTGTGACTGCTGATACACCAATTCCATCTTCTGGGTACACTTGTATAGGGATTGTGGGTATCAAAGATCCTGTTCGTCCAGGTGTCAAGGAATCTGTTGCTCTTTGTAGATCAGCTGGTATAACCGTACGTATGGTAACCGGAGATAACATAAATACCGCAAATGCCATAGCTAGAGAATGTGGAATACTTAGAGATGACGGTATTGCAATCGAAGGTCCAGTTTTCCGTGAGAAGAGTCTCGAGGAATTAGATGAACTTGTTCCCAAGATTCAGGTTTGTATAACATGTATGTTGCCTAGGGAGATTACTAGATATGATTCAATTCTGATTAAAAAAACATATAGGTGATGGCTCGATCGTCGCCTTTAGATAAACATAAGCTGGTGAAATACTTGCGTACTACATTTGGGGAGGTTGTGGCAGTCACAGGTGATGGGACAAATGATGCCCCGGCGCTTCATGAAGCAGATATTGGGCTTGCAATGGGAATTGCAGGAACTGAGGTAAGCTAGCAAGGTTTAAACATAGTTTTCATTAACACCCACCTAACCAATGAGACCACCTTTTAAGGGATTTAAAATCAGTGGAAGCTACACCGCGACACCCACTAAGGTTTTTTAACATAGTTTTGCCAAATTCACATTTTGTTTATGTACTTTACCAAACTTCAGGTAGCAAAAGAGAGTGCAGACGTTATAATTCTGGATGATAATTTCTCCACGATCGTGACTGTTGCCAAATGGGGGCGATCGGTCTATGTTAACATTCAGAAATTCGTACAGTTTCAGTTGACCGTCAACATTGTTGCTTTAATGGTCAACTTCACATCAGCTTGTTTGACAGGTACGTTTACGCTTCTTCATGTAAAACTATCTTGGATCAATCTACTTCGACTACTATTGTTTTCGGTTTACTACTTTATGACTGGGATATTAATGGGTATCTTTGTTTATTTACATTTAGGAAACACTCCCTTGACAGCAGTCCAACTGTTATGGGTCAACATGATCATGGATACATTAGGAGCACTGGCACTTGCTACTGAGCCTCCAAATGATGCACTGATGAAGAGGAATCCAGTTGGAAGACAAGGGAACTTCATCAGCAATGTTATGTGGAGAAACATATTTGGGCAATCTTTGTACCAATTCATAGTCATTTGGCTACTTCAGTCAAAAGGGAAATCATTTTATGGCCTTCATGGACCCAATTCAGATTTGATCCTCAACACACTCATATTCAACTCATTTGTCTTCTGTCAGGTAACTTACGGCATCTAATAAGCATCGATCATATGTTGATACTGATGTGATAACATATTGCAGCTTTTCAATGAAGTTAACTCTAGAGAGATGGAGAAGTTAAACGTGCTAAAAGGCATCTCGAAGAACAACGTGTTTGTGAGTGTTTTGAGTGCAACTGTGGTGTTCCAGGTCATCGTAGTCGAGTTTCTAGGTACCTTTGCAAGTACGTCACCTTTAACAATCAAACAGTGGTACTATAGTGTTTTGACTGGTTTTTTGAGCATGCCGATTGCTGTCTTGTTGAAGATGATCCCGGCTTGAGTTCTCATCTATTTGTTTAGGTCTAGAAGCTTATTCGTGAACAAGTGCGACTTGATCATATCTTTTCGATTAACTTAGAAGCATGTTATTTAAATGTGATCTTGAACGAAGTTATCCTGTAATGTTTCTATATGGTTTCTTTATAATGTTTTTTTTTTCTTTTGTTTTATTATACTCATTATCCAGTTAAAATGGTATGGTTGTGTAGTTTGAACCTTTTTTGGTGGAGTCTATTAGACAGAATATTTGAAAGTGAGAATGCCTCACATTTGGAGTTCTTTCTTCCACCCAGCTTTCCCATCATATTCACTTTTACCTTCCTCTTTTGTTAAAGCAGAATTTGTAACTTTAAAGTATCTTATTCCTTAAGTGTGAAGCTTATATCTTACATACCATATTTGTGGTTGGTATATGGTAATGGCAACTTTTGTTAGGTTCAATGTAACCAAATCCAATTATCGAAATATCAAAACAAAAGATTGAAACAGATCTACACATTTGTTCATTATAGGAATTAAACCTTCAACCAAACCTTCAACCATTTAAGAAGGAAAATATTTTCTACACCAGTTATTACTGCTAGATTAAGAGCCTTTATGCAAATGCTCTCTGGTTTAATTGTGTACGTAGCTTGATTATACCGACCGAGTGAACTGACATTTTATTCTTGCAGCTTGTTTGGTCTAATTTCCTAAGAATAAATACACCAGAATATACAAAATATCACCAACATATCTTATATGTAACTGCTAGGTGGATCCTTAAAATTCAAAATTTGGGTACAACAATCCCATAAGAGAATCAAGAAGCACAAGAACATAAAAGAATTTGCCTGTAGATGAAATAATAATAATAATAATCCTCCAAAATTAAACTAAAACATGATGCCCTCAAATAAATATATTTGTAATCTATACCTCATTTCAAGATCCAAGAATTGCCAATACCTTCTCCAAGTAGATTTTGTTGCCATTTTCTTCTTCAAGTTCAAAAGAAGAAAGAACATAAACCTTATTTTTGTACACCTAAAACATGAATTTCTTCGTGCATCTTATCGAGGAGATGAGTACGAGCTTTCTTCATCTGAACTACTACTATGGCATGTCTTATATCGTGTCATTACTGGTAACGGTGCACTTGTAGGAACCCTAAAAGATCTTGCAGAACCCACCATTATTCTATCTTGCATTTGCCCAACTTCCTTGCATACATGATCCAATATGCCTAGAAAATCTCTTACAATCATAAAGATTCTTAAAGGGTACACACCCTCTTTCACTGTATCCCCATGAAAATACTCGGTTACATCTTTAACAGATGCCATCCCCTTCTGTTCATCATTCTTGATCTTTTTAAGTTCTGTTTCAGCTTCTTTAAGAAACAATCTCATTGACCCGTAAAAGTTTCCTTGAAGTTCTTGTGATTCATTACCTTCCGATCGAATTTTCTGCAACCCCATTTCAAGTTTTGATACATAACCGCGAAGAACATCTGAATCCATCCCTGCTGCTTTCTTGACATGGCTTAATTCTCGGCTTAGCCCACTAACAATATGCAGTCCTTGTTTCTTAAAAATCCCTTCGTTGAAAGTGGGATTTGATTCAACTTTGGTATCAGAATCTGTCCCTTCTGATCGGATTATTTCTTGCACGACAAAATGAAGCAGGGTGGTTTTTCCATCAGTTCCCTTTACATCCACTAGTTTCAAAAGGGTGTCTAGTTTAAATGCTCTAGCTTCACCACGATTAGTGCCAACATTCATACGGTTTCCTGCTCGTAGAACAGCTTCAAGAAGTTTAAGAAATAACCGACTGTTCTTTAGTTCTTCACTTGCCACCTGAAACATATTCAGGTACAAATACATAATCCAGCTACAAATCACAGGAAACTAATAAAGATTATATGCTGTTGAATGATTCTTCACAAATTACCTCTAATGTCTGAAATGAAGATCTCAAGTATTTTATTTCATTTTCAAAATTTGCTCGGTAAAGCATGGCCTCGGCTCGTTTGAATGCAAATGGGACATCAAGGATCGCCTTCAAGAACCTTTCTGCAGATCCCAATTTTGATAAATCACCTCTGTAATCTTTAAGTTTGATCTCTTCCTCCTTTGTTGGAGCCATTTTCACGAGTGTTTCTAATAGCTCGGCATTCAAACTGTCAGGATTTCCTGTTACACCAAACAAAAGCCATCTACACACATTAGACTTTTGTGTAACTGTGTTGCAATAAGAACAAAAAAACCGATGATCACCTTCTAGAAGTGCTTCTGATACTTCCTCCTGTGTTACATTCAGTGCGCGTAAAAGTATAGCTATGTTCTGCGACTTCTTTGGATCCAACACTCTGTTCTCTGGTATTGCTGAAGGAACAACAGACCTCCTACCATCTTCTTTCTTTCCAGAACCACCAGAATTGCATCCGAAAAGAGATTCCATTATATCCTCATTCAATCTGCAAAGTGACAATTCAATTATGCATCTCAAAGCCAATAGTCAATGATTTTATCATGTTATTAACATCACATAACTTATTCAGGGCTATATACTTACTGAAATGAGCTCGACTTCAGCTGATCCCACACCGTGGCACGATCAGAGGTGGCCCGGACTTTGTCCCAGTGCAGAGGCTTCAGCTTCGGTTTAGAACCATCAACATCATCCGCTTGAAGATCACTGTTGTTTGCATCTTGATTAGACATTGTCTTCACAATTTTAGGGATTACTTTAGCACTAGGACTCTTTGATTCCAATTTTGGTGTGGTCTTCATCGGAAAAGCTCCGGGCTTTAGGAGCTTTTCCGGTGGCGCCAACGGCGGAGGCGGCAGTGGTGGTTGCGGTGGAAGTGGAACATTAGGCTTCTGCAGATTAGAATGCAAACGGGTCATATCAGGTGCAGGTGGTGGTGCGGCGAATTTAGCCCTTCTGGGTCCGTTAGTGATCGCTAGCGGCGGTTGTTTCGCCGGAGAACTCACCGGGAGAGGGTTTTCCGATGTGGTATCCGGCGAAAACGATACTGAAAGTCTTGATCTTGGTGAAGTTCGTTTCGAGTGAGGATTAGGGCTTGAATTCCATCGGTTAATCCGCTTCGTATTGAAACTTCTTACAGAATACCCATCGTCGGTGCTCGCAATTGATCCCTGAGGAGTGTAAAAATCATGAATTTCATCTTCTTCTTCGTCATCGGAAGAAGATATGGCCGCCGGAGGCGGCGGCGGCGGAGGTTTACTCAACGGCGGAAGTGGCTGCAGTTCAGGGCTCGGGCGATACCGATCAGATCGTTTAATCGAGTTCAATTTGTTATACGGTGACCCATTTGAAGCCCCATTTGTCGATTCAGTTGTTGTTCTTGAGGGCTCAACAGTTCCGATGTACAGAAACGTCGACGGTGGCAGATTCTCCGGCGAATCATCGTTACCGATTCTCCCCAAACTGTTACTTCCTACGAGTTTTCTCGACTCACTTTGCTGCTTCGATTTGTGTTTATAAACAAAGAAAGCTAACGCCGACAGCATCCCCATCGTCACAATCCCGACGGAAATCACCACCGCTATCTTCTTTCCGGAGTTGTTCGCCGGCTGCGGGGCAATCGGGTGGGTGACTGTGGTGTTAGCCCCCACTTCCGCCGCCGTAGCCGGCGGCGGCGGCGGTGATTCCGGTCGATCTGGGGTGTCTCCATGGAAGAAGGGGTTGTCGGAATTGGTGGGTGATGGTGGAGATGATGATGATGTTGAAGAAAACGGTGGCGGTGGTGTTGGAGTCACCGGAAACAATGGCTGATGGAGGAATCTTCTATCAGTAGTGGTTTTGACAGATGTGAACAATGAAAGGGTGAAGAAGAAGGTAATGAAGCAAGTGTTCATGGTGATTCTTTAATAGTTAATAACTTCTCTTTTGTCTTCTTTCTTCTTCCATTGTATGATGGTCACCAAAACCTGCAACTATGTGTGTGATTTCAGAGAGAAGAAGCTTCTGTAGTTGGCAAGAACTAGATGATGTGTGTTGTTATTGTTTTGTTGTTTGGTGAATATTTTTTATGTTTAATTGAATTGGATGAGTATACTAAAGAAAGATTTGCGAGAGTGAGGGAGGTAGAATCTTTCATTCTTTTATAAAGTATTTGCAGAGTGAAAATGAAAATGGAGAATGATGAGCACCATATAGTAACATGTTACCAACAGGACCACAATTTTGGGGTTTTTCTTGTATTCACACATCAATTTCTAAAATTGTACTAAATAAAATATTGATGTTTGCACAAGTATATGTTATTCAACAATTTGTTGACTTATTTGTAATAACACTAAATTAATTGATATTAGGATCTGTAAAACTTGATAATAACATAATTTATTATCAACTATATGGTTTAGAAACTATGATAAATAATGACACGCGTATATTAATATGGTTTTTGTGATTAAATCACCTTAACACGTGGCGTTGTGCGATTGAATAAAAAGTCATTGTTTTTAATATTTGTATAAGAGAATTAATTGAAGGATTTTTAAACCAAATGAGACGTTGGTCCACGGGTAGAAGCATGTGTCCTTATTTCAATCATCCTATCTTGTAGACTCATCGTAGTGGGTGGGAAGGTGGCTCCAAAACAGTGATGTGGCTGGGCTAAGGGGCGCCAAGCCCACTACATGTTTGTTAAATGTGATGCAATTTACGTTTTACGCCATTGTGATAACAGCACCAATTGCACTCCTCATTTATATATAATAAATAATAATAATATCAATCTTCTCCTCGTTATATGATTGAATATATTGTTTAAATTGATGATATATGTTTTTTAAATTAATGTATATTATATATGGTTTAAATTCATGATATATATTATTTAAATTGATGATATATTATATGGTTTAAGTTAATAGTCTAAGGGGTTCCTTCATCCCTTTAAATTTACTAAATAATTACTTTATTTTGGATTCATTCCATACAAATTAAAAGTTAAAATCACACATTCATCTGTCTCTCTCTCTATCTTTTTCTAAGTATGAATCAACTACTCAACGATTTAGATGCTTGGGAGGTGGATGAGGTGGTAATGATTGAGTGTGTTCGAGTGGGGGTAAGACTTTTAGTCGAGCACGTTCAAACGTCACATCCGAAACCGCGTAGACGAAGACCACCACTAGAACGGGGTCGTGCGGAGGCGCATAACCGTCTGATGCAAGATTATTTTATTGAAAGACCTTTGTATGAGAAAGTTACTTTTCGACGTCGTTTTCGTATGAGTCGTCAACTATTTTTATGAATCGTCTGTGATTTAGAGCTCGAGTTTTCATATTTTCAACAAAGGGAAGACGCTAGAAATAAGTTAGGATTTAGTTCTATTCAAAAATGTACTTTCGCAATTCGTCAACTAGCGTATGGTACTTCACAAGATTCATAGGACGAATATTTGAAAATTTTAGAAAAAGCGTCCCGAGATAGTATTCAAAATTGTTGTGAAGGTATGATTATTGTTATTGATGTTATTATTATTATTATTATTATTATTATTATTATTATTATTATTATTATTATTATTATTATTATTATTATTATTATTAAAAATATTGTTATTGTTATTAATATTATTGTTTAGGTATAATTGATCTTTATGCTAAAAGATATTTGAGAAGCCCGTCATTTAGTGACATTCAAAAAATATATGAGATACATCAAATAGCACATGGTTTTCCCGGAATACTTGGTAGCATTGATTGCACACATTGGAATTGGGCCAGTTGTCCAACTGCCTGGCGAGGTCAGCATCATCGGGGTGATCATGATGGCCCGTCTCTAATTCTTGAAGCTGTTGCGTCGTATGATCTTTGGATTTGGCATGCTTTTTTTTGGTGTGGCTGGAGCAAACAATGATATTACTGTCATAGAGCAATCACCGGTATTTGATGACATCATTGACGGAGTTGGACCTGGATCTTCATTCTATGCAAATGATGTGGAGTACAAGTACGGTTACTATCTTGCCAACGGTATTTATCCTGAGTGGGCTACATTGGTGAAAGCATTTTCATGCTCTAGTGAGGAAAAACGAATATATTTTAAGAGAAAGCAAGAATTAGCAAGAAATGATATTGAACGAGCGTTCGGGGTATTGAAGAAACGATGGAGCATCATTGCCCAACCGGCAAGGATATGGAAGAAAGAAAGATTAAGGAACATTATGTATGCTTGTTTAATTTTACATAATATGATATTAGAGGATTCGAGGAAGGCGATTTGCCAAGAATATGATGACGATGATATCCAACTAGTTGCCGCACTACTAATCGCCGATGAGAAACGAGCAAACCTAAGGAAAATAAAAAATAAGGACACACATGCTAATCTTCGAGCGGACTTAGTAGAACATCTATGGAACAATCGTAACATTTCAGACGAAGTTGATGAGGGCAACGATGAAGGGACCAACAACGATGAGTTTAACGACGATTATTATGACTAAATGTTTTATATTATCTAATTATTATTTATAAAAAATCAGATATATTTATTTCTCTCTATATATGTTTTTAAATTGATGAGATATTATATTTTTAAATTGATGATATGGTCTAGGTTGTTGAATATATTGTTTAAATTGATGATATATATTTTTAAATACATGAGAACAACTTTTGAAGAAAAAAATTCACCGGATATATGTGGTCTAGATTGTTGATATATATTGTTTAAATTGATGATATATATGGTTTAAATTAGTGATGTATCTACATGATAAATTATTTTTGAAACAAATTTATATGAAAATTTCGATGGTCCTATAATATATGAATTCTTTAGTTTATAAAAACCACAAAATTCATATAAAAACATAAACATTCTCTACATCTCAATCATGAACCCAACCAACCAAAACATTCATTCGATGAACGTGTTCGACCCAAAAAACCAAAACATCCCCACGATGAACGCGTTCGACCCAAACAACCCACTATACGTAAATATACGTGCCACAAATGACCCCGACAATCTGTATTACTACAACGCAAGCACGAATGACATTGTTTACCGACCTCTACCCGTAAACCCACAACTAAGACCTGACTTCTTTTACCCTTCTCAATTTATACCCGTGACCGAACAAAAACTACCTTCTCGATCGATGCCCGAGACTCGCCCGCGACATTCACTTGAACAAAGACTACCAACTACTTCCAAACGAAAGCATAGTAAAAAAGTAGTTGAAGAGGTTGGGATTGAAAAAAGTGTCGAAAAATGGACGCCCGACGAAGAACTTGCTTTAGCCGGAGCTTGGTTAGACACATCCGAGGATCCGATTACAGGTAATTTTTTATAATAGTATTAAATATTCTTTTTTAATTTTATGAAACACTTTAATATTTTATTTTTATAATGTTTATTGATACGTAAGGGATTCTCAACCAAGGCTCAAAATTTTGGGCTAGTGTTCGAGATAAATTCCATATTAAAATGCGACGTGATTTGTATCGTAATCCTGACCAAATTTCTGGAAAATGGTCGGCTATGCGAACCAAACTTACCCACTTCAACAACATTTATAATCGGTTATCAAATAATCGATCAAGTGGGCCAAGCAATGTCGACAACAGAGACGAGACGCATGAAATTTACAAAGACGAGTATAAAAGCGCGTTTACCATGGTAAAAGCATGGGAGTTACTGAGGAAGTCGACAAAGTGGCATCTAGTTCCTCCGCCAAAGGTCCGTGGATCAACTAAAAGAGCGAAAACATCTAGCACCAACGAAGCAAACTCTTCTCAAGATTACTCAGATGTTCGTTCCCAAATAAATTTAAAAGATATTGACAACGAGCTTGATTTTGATCTCCCCGAAGAACTAGTTCACCCGATTGGTAGAGATAAAGCAAAGACAAAGACTAAGGCCCAATCCTTATCGTCCACCTCGACTACAATAAATCCCGAGATAATATCTCACATACAAAGCTTGGATTCTAAAATCGGCCGTTTACTCGGGTTTAGAAAGGAACAACAAATCGATAGAGATTTTGCTTTTCTTGAAAAAAACTTATCTAATTTACCACCCGAAGATCGTGCTATTTTCGAGCGAAGGAAGAATGAAATCCGTGCCAAATATCGTGCCAACGAGTAGTCGTTTATTTGAAACATTCTAGTATTTTATTTTGTTTTAAGTATTTTTTTTCTTGTTTTAAATGTCGTCTTTTATTTATATATATATTCTAGTAACTTTTATTTTAGTAAAATGTTATAGTATTTTTTTGTGTGATTTTATTTAATTAGAATGATTATGCAATTAGTTAAAACCACTACACTTAATTTAAAATAGTTTTTAATGAAATTAATTATACTGATATGACATCTAGGTGACACTTTAACTAAAATATTAATGTCAACCACTACACTCAGTCTGAGGGTTTTAACTTTCTTTATTGATTTTTTTCCCAATTTCTTTTGTTTTAATTTTTCCATTTTGTTCTTTTTTCTGGCTTTTAAATTTGTTTTAGTTTAGTTTATAATATTCAAGTTCACTTTATATTTTTAACACGTTTTTCATTAACGTTTTGGAACCTACAATCGTGGATTATAAGCTATAAGTATAAGAAGTACATGCCTCACCGCGTGGTGCAGGGAACAATTCTTGGAGTTATAATATTAGTTTTATTTGTTTTCATATTTATAACATTTATAATTTTTTAAAATAACATTAAACAATTATTTTGAAAAAAAATATTTTATTCTCCTCAGAACATTATATGATTTCGTATTAAAGACATTTTCTATTTCTCATGAAATGACATTAAGTATAAATACTTTTATGTATATACACCAATAAGGTGCTACAAAAAAGTTTAACTTTTTATTTACAAATAGTATTAAAACGATTGGTGGTATAAACAAAAGCAAAAAAAACAAACGTAAATACATAAACGCCACACGGTATATGCATTGAAACTTCGTTTTTATAATGTTTATATCTTTATATACTCTAATATAAGAGTAATTGAGATGACACGTGACAGCACCACAATCATCCTCACCAAAATTTTCCCGCCTTTCTCTCATATTAAAAAATTACCTTAATTATTAATAATATTATTTAATACTTTTTAGATTTAATAAATTAAGAAAGAAATCTATTCATTAATGTTATTTCTAAATAAATAAATATTTTATAAAATAATAATTTTTTCTAAAGCATAAAATTTTTTAAAAAATACGAAATATTTTAAAATTGATATTTTTAAAAAATTAATTTTTTAAAAACCAAAAATAATCAAATATAGGAGTTATAATAAGAAAATTTTTAAAAATGACATTTTTATACGGTTTGTTTTAGAACAAAATGTTTATTTTATTGGAAAAGAAATTTATAAATAAAATTTTAAAAAGTTGATATCACTGTTTTATTATTTATAATCATTTCTCATATGTAATTTCAGTCATATCATATCTTTAAATATCATTTTATAATTATTAATTTTTATTATATTAATATTTTATTTATTCAACCCGTGTAATACACGGATTTACTAAATCTAGTATTTTAATATATCAGAAAACTTAGCGTGATGTGTAATACGATCTTGTAAATAAACTATTTTTTTAGAGTAACTTTTTTTGTTTGCAATATAATTTCAGAAACTAAATCAAATAGAAAAATAGTATGTATGAATGTAAATTTTTCCGTACCCTTTTATCAAGATTGGGATGCTCTTCTTAAAGCGTTCAGAGTAGAATCTTCTTCTTCATTTTTATATTTTAACTAAATTTTATATTTTTTTACAATTATCTCTTAACTTTGTTTAACATCTCATATTTTATTTTCTATCTTTATCTCTATCTCACTCACAAACACTTATTTAATTATTGTTTCTCTCTTTTATATATTCACAAAAAATATAATGACTGATGAATAGTAAATCTTTATGTTTAGAGAATCACTATTCATATAACTCTAAAGTTTAGAGATATAGAAGAAGATGGAGATGCCGATAAAAATATAAAATACAAGAAATCTTTAAATAATAGAGATGAAGATAGAGATAGAGTTTCTGCTGTAAATGCTTTTATATCACTTACTATACAACAAATCACCTAAGTTCATTCATTTCTGGCGTCTTCCTTTTAGACCACGTAAACTCTATTTTTTTTTAAGTTTATCATTTTTAATTCTTAGTCGATATAGATATGATTTCTAAAATATTCTTTTATTCTTCAGGTTTAATCTTGTTTTTCATAACAAAATGATTTTTTTAAGAAGACCATCCCCAACCCCAAATTGGTTTGTGTTATGGAAAAGTCAATATATATATATATATATATATATATATATATATATATATATATATATATATATATATATATATATGCATTATAGCAACGACTTGTTTGTCACATCAACATAAGGTTAGTTAATTTTTTTTGAATATAATATTCACAAGTAGATCAAATAAATATGATATAATATTAAAATAATTTTATATTTTATATTAAAACAATTTTATATTAAAACAATTTTTATATTTTTAAAAATTATTTTTAAATTAAATAATACATTTCTTTTTGAAATAAAATAATTATTTTTATATTTCTACTGAGTTTAAGTAAAATATCAAAATTTCCAAATTATATTTATTTAAAAAAAGTAGTGAAGATTGGGTTGTTAATGAGAGTGAAAAATTGTGTTTAGTTGGGTTGTGTAGGTTGAAGAGAAAGAAATTAATTTTTTATTAAAAAATTGGGTTGGTTGGGTCTAAACTCTATTTTTTTAAGTTTATCATTTTTAATTCTTAGTCGATATAGATATGATTTCTAAAATATTCTTTTATTCTTCAAGTTTAATCTTGTTTTTCATAACAAAACGATTTTGTTGAGAAGTAATTAATATTAACTAACATTTATAATTGGTAATTCATGCTCATTAAAAGTTTTTAGCATATAAGCTTCGGTTAAATGCTAATACAACATTGCGTCCACACCTCATGATGCGTTAAAACTTACGTAACAATGTGTCTAGCATACAATGGTGCATCCAAGTTATCAAGAATATATGCATGGATTGAACACATCAGTATATCTAATTCATTACTAAAGAAATCTAAAGTCATTAATATTTTAACCGACACATATACTTTCACTCTAAATACTTATGTAGTCATGTCACATCCTGAATCCTTTTGTACGTTCCCCGTGCAAAACTCATGTTATTCAAGAAGCGAGTAAACGACATTTATTAACACACGCACACACATATAAAAGGATTGTTTAATTGAGATCCATAACGTTTACGAGAAACTTTGAGAACTGAGGTGAATTATTATAATGTTCTTTAAACTTTAATATAATAATTTAAATTTAGATAGAAGGCTCTAAGCATAAGAACTTCTATAATTTCTCTCGTCCCTCTTAGATTTTTCTAGGTCAAATCATTTTTATGACGACATGCACATATGCATGTATAGCCATGTCTTATATAAAACAAACTTTTTTTTAATCAAACATACACGTGCATGTTGAAGCACTATACCAAATTCATTCTTCTAGATATACACATTTGCATGTAAATGTAAATATTATTTCTGGCCAAACACTATTTTAGTTAACACGCACATGTAATTATCATTTTCTTTTAGATGTGAACATTTGCTTATTAAAATTTGCTTACATAAAATATACCATAATCCAAATTGAACTATCTACATAGACGAAGAACAAAAGAAGAAGCAAAAATGAACAACTGTATAAACTAAATATCATAAACCCTTGCTTTGATCAAAACCCTAAAAAGATTTAAGTTTTAAGAAGAACATCAAACACAAACTTATATAAGAAGACATTTTTGGTGGCTGTAGAGGAGCATGCTGACTGAAGGTATTGATGGTCGATGGTTGTAGCCACCATGAAGCCTTTCTTCCCTGTTGATGGGAAGGATGAAAGGGGAGTGTGTTGGCAGAGGATTTGAGTGAGAGTGAAAACAGGCAAATGATTGAGAGATCGAGATATAAATAATTGACGTGAGGCGTAAACAAGTCAAATCGGTTCATGAGCTACTTGAGATTGACTAGCTAAAAGCTCGAGTCGAGCCGAGTTTAAACGAACCCGAGCCTAAACTCATATTATGGGTCATTTATCAAACGAGTTCGAGCCGGTTCAGGAGACCAGAGTCCCAAACTAGTATCTTATTTTATATAATTCTTCTCTAATCTATTAAATTTATATTTATATGGATAACAATTATATAAAAATTATAAAATATTTGAATAGTATATATTATGTTATATATAAATAATATATGCAATTATATATATATGTGTGTGTGTGTTTAATTATAGAATATATGAATACGATGCTTAAATAAAAAATGAGTCAAGCCGGAGGAGTGCTCGAGCTTAAAAATTTTATGGCAACCCTTAGGATGTTTGGATTTTGTGGCAATTAACTTTTAAAAACACAGTTTAGAGGCAGAATAACAAACCACGAGAACTATCTTTGATTCAATCATCAAAGACATCATACTAGAAATACAGATGTAAGAACAATAAATAACCAGAAAAATAAAAAGAGAACCATATTCGAAACATGTATAACATTAGCCTTAGACTTGAATAAACTCATGGATTCCTTCACTAATTGATATCCACAATTATTTATACTTGATAATAACAACTAATTTCCTATGAATATACACACACATATACACTTAATAGTATTTTATTATGTAAATAATATATATATTCACCATCAATTTAACTCTTTTAAATATATCATTCATTAGTCGTTGCGCGCTATGTGACTCTTTAAGTCGTATTTCATTAGCCACCTTGTCTAGTTTTGTTAATTGAGAACCAAGATTCAGCATAAGAATATTAAAGCTCCAAACGAACTGAGCTCAAGCTAAAATTTTCTAGGCCGAAACGAGCAAATTCGAGCCTAGACATGCTCAAGCTCAACCTATCTTAAGTCAAGATCCACCAAACTTTGATTTACGAAGTTAGAATTCTGTTTAGATGCTTTGAAACGTTATTTGATGCAGGAACGTCTAAAAATTTTCTTTTAGCTAGAGGAGTATGATACATGAGCATCACCCGTTGCTGACTTCGACCCGACACCATCCGGAACTTCTGGAGCGACTTGACCCGACTTGCTGGAACCCTTAATCGTGGAACTATTTTGCCTATTTTACTATATTTAGAAAGTCATGGTGGATAGAGATAAACGTCTTGTTACGTCGTTTAGGGCATCTACTTTCTTTTTTTTTTTTTCTTTTTCTTTTTTATTTCATCCTCGCTTTTCTGGACTCGCTGCTTCGGGATAGGAGCGCACTATACCCCTTCAAAATCAAATACTTTATGATAACTTGTCAAACATCGTTATCATCAATTTTTAATTTGCTAAAATATTACATACAAATATATTTTGCAGAATAAATTATAAACAAATTATCTTGTTGTCTTACAATAAACTTTCACCAGTCTGTCTTTTAATTTATAATCTAGTTTGAGGATTATTAATATTTGAAATTGATGCATTTACGTGTATAGTTTTTTCTATAACATTTTACCTTTTTTATATACAAGGTGGAGAGATAAGAGAAAACCACAAACTTATAAAAAAAATCATGAAAAACACCTCTAGTTAATCACTTAATTTCTAATATATTTATTGTTTTTAATTGCTTAAATTGTATTTAAGTGAATTTTCACCCCCTTATTTTAATTGTCTTAATTAGTTCAATATATATTTATGACGGAACAAAAAATGATGAACGAACGAGTTCCATGTATGTAATTTGTAAAGAGTTTGTATGTGTCCTTTATACTTTACCTTTAATTCTACATATGTAAGTCAACATATACATAATCTATGGTTTTCACTCTTTTATCTGGTGTTCAATTAATTGATTAATTTGTTACATAATAAGTTAAATCAAAATGATATAAAGAATAGGAAAAAAGGCATAACGAAAAAATGTAATGAAGAAGCATGATTACACTGAATTTAATAACCAAAAAGCCAAAGTGTGATGAGTTGAAGGTATTGCGTAAAGGTTTTCAATACATGCGAAATTATGTTTTAGTAATATTTAAGCATGCACCACCATAACATAATAATGCGAATCAATGAATCATTCATGTCCTATTCAATCATTAACGTATTTTTAATATAAAACTTATGGCTATTGATTATAAGCATCAAGTATAGTATAATTTAATTCAAGTTACATTATGATATCTAAGATTATCTGAAATCATGTAGTGTATTATATATAATAGTAAAAATATAGATTCATACTGAATCTAATTATACTACTACTTAAAAATAAAGGTCGGTGGGGTTCCCACCGGCCTGCCACGTGTCACAATCGATTGGTGGGAATTTTTTTATTTTTCTTTTTTGCTTTTTTTGAAGCCATGTATTGATAAATAATTATTCTTTGAAATAAGACACAATTGTTGGTTTGGTGGAGTGGGGAAACTCTGTCCCTTGGTTCCAAAATCGGTAGCGAGTTGCGGGTTCAAACCTCTCGATCTGTTATTTTTTTTTCTTTTTGCCTTTCTTTTACTTTTAATATTTATTTCATTTAAATTACTTTTTTTAATTCTTAAGCCACACAGAGCATAACGTAGATAATATACATGTCGTAACGTACGTGTCCTCAAATCATACTACTACGCCGCAGCACACGAGCCTTGCAATTAAATTACTATTTTAAATTCGGATTATCTATGTACGTTTCGCGTTGGTATACGTCTCGATGTTAATTATGTTCGGAAACGAGTCAGGTCAAATAAAATATGTATCATTGACGTAATAATTTGAAAGTAAGTCGGTCAATTGTAATGAAAACATTACCACGCCGTATACTATCCCGCCGCAACGCGCGGCGGGTAAAAAAACTAGTTTAACTGAAATAGCTAGTAAGTTCTTTCGATATCCATCAGTTTATCTCAAGTAAAAACAAGGGTAAAGTTTATGTATATTCAATACTAGTAGTGTATACATGGTAAGACTTTATAAACTCTATGTCTCTATTCCTTTTTATAATAATAAAAATATATACCTTTGATACAAATTTCAGTTAAAAGATTTGCATTGAATATATATATACAATCACTAAAATGTTCTTAAACTATCATTAAAATGTTCAAATGCTGATAGTCTACATTCTTAAATAATCAAACAAGTAACAAATATGCTGATAGTCTACATTCTTAAACAAATGTCAATTATATAAAAATATATATAATTCATATGCTGATAGTCTACATTCTTAAATTATCATTAAAATGTTCAACCAATCAAACAAGTAACAAATAAAAAAAATTATAGAAAAATTATGTGATCAATGACAATTCAATTGTATATGAATCTCGTCACTTCTCATGAAATATAAAAGATTTGAACAAACAGAAAGTCTACAGTTGATGGGTAACTCAATCATATCATGGGTCGATCATAGAGGTGGGCAAACTGGCTTTTTTTGTAAAACCGGTTCGGGTCGGGAACCGAACCGGTTTTTTATTGAAGGGTAAAAACTGGTTTGGATGAAACTTGTTTGGTTTAAAAACCGGTTTTAGTACCCAAAAACCCGGCCCTATACAAACCGATTTGGACTGGTTTTTAAAACGGTTCGGTTTTTTTAATTAAAACATTAAAAATAACTAAAAATTAAATTTTTTATTCCATACTTAAAGTTAAACATCTATATAAAATACATAAAATAAAACATATAAACATTACAAACAGCTAAAAACTTTATTTATTATTTTTTAATATAAACAGCTAACTTAGTCGTCCTTCGTTGAGTATTATGATGTTTTTATTATTCGCCCCCAAGCTTGAGATGTTTGAAAGGCAATGTTAACGTTTATTACATTCATCTTTTAAGTATTATACAAAGCGAACATTGAAGTCAAAATTTATAAAATTTTGTAAAGTCATGGTCAATAAAAACTTCGTCCCATTACACCTCTAAAGTTCGCTACTCGGAGTGTTTTCATGTTTACATTTATTATATTCATCACTTGAAGTTTTATATAAAGCAAACATTGAATCACTTGAACTTTAGGTATGTGCCGCTTGTCTTATTGACTCATGAATGTTTGATGTTATACCATATTTTGCTAAATACACATCAAACATGTTCTATAAATATTGTTAAAATTTACCTTTAAAGGTTAACCATAAAATGAGTCTTCTTCATCTAAACCCAAATCAAGACTAATTTTATCAAATAAAGTTTCAACCCTTCGCATATTTAAGCAAGGGTTTAAGCAGGCGGCACAAGTAATAACCGGAGGCAATTCTATAAAATATTTTTTAAGTTTTTTTTTCACTGAGGGTATCATATCCGAATAAGGTCTACCTTTAAATGACATCTCATTAAATTTTGAAGTCATTAAGTATATTTGGTAAAGTACTAATGAACTCTTTGGATAATAAAATCCGGATAGACAAGTAGTTGTAGTTTTAAAAATATGAAACATTTTTTTTTATTTTTTTAATAGTAGCTCAACCCGATAGATGGTAAGACGAAGCCTTATCACGACTTACCAAAGTATTATGAAAGGTTATTAAACTTTCTTTTTACTTATCGGCCTTTTTAAACATGTTACAAGTTGAATTATATCTTATAGGTACGTCCTAATTTGGATCTAAAAATTTAAAATTTGCGTCTTTATAAAACTTGTGATACTTATTATATCTTTGGTTATTGCTAAAAATATCACGTAACATTTTTTAAAAAGCATCTTTTGTTGGTTCAGTCATTTTTAAACATCTTGAATGACCAAGTTTATGATGTGTGAAACACATCGATTATGAAAAAACATACCGTCAAAAATTGATTTATATTTTAATTTTAAATGTTCTATCGCAAGTATTTATTTCACACATTATAAAAAGATATGGACAAATTTTTGTTTTTCAATTTATACGTTTAATAACTTTCTCAATAATATAAAAGATATTTTCTCCAGTGTGAGGATAGTTAGACAATTCAAAAGCAATCATACGTTTTATCATTTGCTATTAATTATGTTCTACCCAATGTGCGGCGACACAAATGTATGAGTCCGGTGAACCGTGAGAAGTCGACCAAACATCATTAGTTAAGTTAACATTGTTTTGTAAAATTTCCAAATAAGTAATTAATCCATTTTTAGCTTTTTACATATTTTAAACAATCCCGTCTAAGTGTAACACGACTTACATGTGTATAACGCGGTTGGAGAGTTCGTTGAAATAACTTAGTCATACGTTCGTTGTCGAAGGCTTGAATGCTAGGTTTTCTTGGATCACAAAAAACGTCATTTGCTCTTATAACCGCATTAACATTGTAAGCCTATAAATCGTCTTCATTTGTCATCAAAATTTAATCTTGAGATGGTTTCCCTTTCGACGCTTTAAAAAATTTCATTAGAAAGTGATTTTTCAAAGTAGAATTCTTGTTTTTTGAAAAAAGTCTGAAACACAACTTGTAACGGGTCTTGTTCGGACCCGACGTCATCTCTCACAAATCATAGTTGCTACCAAATCTCTTGGTTCCTCTCCGTAGGGATAACCCGAACGACCATATTTTGAGAAGAGTGATTACAACCAACCGACGGCTGAGCACTAAAATAAAGCCATTTTGAGAGTTTATTCAAATGTCAAGAGAGTAGTGAGTGTTTTTTAGTTTTCATAGTAAAGAAATAGTTTTTGATTGTTGTGATCTAACCAAAACATCCATAGCTTATTTATAGTAGTGTATGGGGATCAAATGGGTGAAAAAAAATAAAAAAACGGCTATTTTAAGGCTCTAACAACTAATATAATGTATATATAATGGCTAGTTTTTAAAAAAAAAAAACGGTTTGAGAATTGGTTTCTAAACCGGTTTGAGTGAGAGAAAAGCCAAACCAAAAGGGGAATCAACGGTTTGGACCGGATTGAAACTTTGTCCCTAACTAGTTTAGTGTTGGTAAAACAAAATGATTCATATCAAGAAATTGAAAATTAATTTCTTCACTTTTCCTCTAAATTCTACCGGTAAAACAAACTTTATTTACACTATTAATTAAAAGTGCATTTGTTACGGTGAAATAAATGATTAAATTATAAATTATTATTTTCAGAACCGGATCGGAGAGTAAGCCAAATGCTTTATTGGTCCGTTGGTTAGACCGGTTCGACCGGTTAAACCGGATATTAGAACCGGAGGAAATTATAATTACTTTAATAAATATATGTAAAAAAAATATTGAAAAACTTATATATATATATATAGGGGTGCAAACGAGCCGAGCCCGAGCCTGTCACTACTCGAGCTCGGCTCGTTGAATTTTCCTTAAGCTCGAGCTCTAGCTCGGCTCGGTCCGAGCCTGTATTATTTAGCTCGAACTCGGCCGCGATGTGCAACAAAAGGCTCGGGATCGGCTCGAGAAGGCTCGAGTTCATCAATGGAAATTAAACGAGCCAAAGCTCGGCTCGAACTCTTTCATAGGTAGCCTTAAACGAGCCAAAGCTTGGCTCGGAATTGGGGTGGGTACTGGGTGGTATACTAACCAATAATTTGGTTTTTCAAATACTAAAAAATTAAAAATAAAGTAATAAAGTAGGATGAAAAGTGGAAACTACTAGAAATATATATATAAAAGCTCGATTAGGCTCGACGAGCCTTAACGATCTTCACAGGCAAGGCTCGGGCTCGAGCTCGAGCTCGATGACTAAGTGAGCTTTTTTTTAGGCTCGAGCTCGGCTCGTTTCGAACTTTTTATCCAGTCGATCTCGAGTAGCTCGCGGCTTTGTTCGTTTGCACACACAAACACACACATATATGTATATATATATATGTATATATATATATATATGTATATATATATATATATGTATATATATATATATACATATATATACATATATACATATATACATATATACATACATACATACATATATACATACATATATACATATATATGTATCCCCTGGTTCCACCGGTCTGGTTTCCGGTCCGAGCGCCGTTTCGAAAGATCCGACCATCGTTCAACGCCAAACTGATTTTAAGCACTGAACCGGACCGAATTAGGGTCTGGTTCCCGCTCCGACCGGCCTGTCCTATCCACAACAATGCTTTAAGTCGATGAAAAATGTTAGTTTTGACTTGAATTCTAGATAAAGGCGTGTATCGTATTGTTTTATTTTATAATTGACATATATTAATGTTAAGTCAGGTTTCAATGTGTTATAAATATTTATACATATCTAACTTGATCATTTTTAATCCTAAACTAATCTAATCATTTTTAATCCTAAACTAATCTATGTCAAAAGTAATAAATGAATATATTAATTCCCACTTGAAGTGCAGGTATTAGCATGTCTTAAACATGGAAAGCTTAAGTTGGATCATTAATGGTTATCGTCAATGCTAATTTGTTATTTGAAAATGAATTAATTATTTTGGTCCTTAAGTTTTGATTTGTTTTGTTGTTTTCACTAAAAATGTTTTGTTTTCTTTTTTAAATCCCTGACTTTCAAAAATTATTATTTTCATTCATCTTTCTAGTTGGTGGTGCATCTAGCTAGTGATTCTAAATGGTGATCTTCACGATTTAGATAAGAGAATGACTATAATATTATTTAATATGTTTTTATATTTAATCATATAATTAACATTTGCGTCTAAAAGATAATTAAAGTAGTTAATGTTGGAAATTTAGTGAATAATGTGTTTTTCATTTACTTTGGACACTAATAATTATTTGAATTTGTTACTAATATAATTATTATGCAGGTATGGTTAAATAATAAAAAAATAATTAATCTCAAAAGCCTAATATGTCCCTTTTTATTTTGAATAGTAGTGTATTTTGGTTATTGTGTCAAATACGTCAGCTTATTGTGTCTAATACGTCATGTCATTGTGTCAAATATCAGATCATTGTGTCAAATATTTTCATCATTTGTTATATGTATTTCTCATTGTGTTTTACGTTTTAAATCATTTTATATTATTTTTGTTACTGTTTTTATATATTATATAAATTTGTTTTATTTTATCATTGTGTTTTACAATTAGAATTATACGATAATCTTACTTCACCACACAATGTGTTCTCCTAAACTCATGGTGTTCAGGAAAACAACATGATGAGCAAAAAACACAATGATACATTTTATTGTTGGTTTTTACGTTTTATATCGTTTTGTCTTGTTGTTATTGTTTTTAATATTTTTGATTAATAATTCTTATTTTATCATTGATTTTACATACTAGAAGTACACAATAGTGTTATTTTACCATGTGTGTTTTTGAAGAGTTTTCACAAGTTTATCAGAGTCATTTTATCTTAATAAAATGAAAAACACAACAAAAATGAAATGAAAAACTTGTTACAGTTAATATATATAAACCAATTTATATATCTGTTAAAACCCGTAATGGATCGTTATATGAAAAATCATGCTTATAAACAACCATAGGGTGTTTAGAAATCTACCTCTCGAATGGGACAGAGGAAAAAGATCTTTGATCGGCAGCTTTTAAAGCAGGAAACCTCAAGCTTATCTACCCCAAGCTTTCAACAAAACACCATGTTGCTAGGATTTTCTGCACTTGAATCGAGTTCTGTTCTTGGTTTTCTTTGACCGATCGAGAGAAAAGCAACAAAAACCCGATCTGCACCTTTTGTATGTGTTGTAAGTTATCAGAGAGAGTGGTTGAATGCAATCATATATTGCTCGTCCTATGAAAATGAATTTCAGAGTGAGAGAAAAGTGCGGGGGACCCATCCCTTTAACCCATCCGCATTTCTCTAATATTCATCCGCATTAGTAAATGCGGATGAACAAACTCTCTCCGCATTTGTAAATGCGGAAGAAGTAACTTCATCCGCATTTCCCAAATGTACATCCGCATTTGTAAGTGCGGATAAGTAACTCCATCAACATTTTCAAAAATGCACATCCGTATTTGTAAATATGGACGAACAGTTCATCAGTATTTTCCAAATGCATATCCGCATTAGTAAATACGGATGATCAGTTTCATCAGCATTTCCTTAAATGCTCATCCGTATTTGTAAATACGGATGAAGAAATTCCTTCAGCATTTCCACAAATGCACATCCGCATTTGTAAATGCGGATAAGGAACATTCATCCGTATTTCCTCAGTAACACATCAGTATTGGTGAATGCGGATGAGTAACAGAAATGAGGACAAAAAAAACTTGTATTGTTTATTCAACCATTTAAATAACAATACAAAATACTCTCTCTCTGGAACAAATTATCCATATAATTTATCCATAACACTAGTGCAAATATTTAGAAAACCAATTTCTAAATACTTCAAGTGTCAATATTTATTTACATGATCATATCATAAAATAAATATTGTAGGTGTTTGTCTAGCTTGTTATTAGGTATGACCCGACTTGGATCATAACATACTAGCCACATCAATTCAATATGTGTCTTGGGCAGACCGTTTCCAACAATCTCCCACTTGTACAAGATACATAGAGGATTGATGCAAGTAGTAAATACCGCCTAACAATGGTTTACTGCCCCTAATACGCATGACGAAGTGCCATTCAATAACATCATCTTCCTCGAGTCCCTTACTAGAAATGATTTAGGTGAATCTATCATTTTTCCTTTTGTTACAGATGTCATGTTTAATCCAGAGACACAGAATGACCATTCTCTGTTGATTTAACTTAATCAGGCCTTAAGCATCATACTCTCAACGAATAAAAGGAACAAATCCCATCTTGACTACATAAGTTTCTCACAATCACCATGTATCACACCTGAAACTAGCCTTATGTACTGTCCATTATTTCAAAACAGTGAAGAACCAGATCAAAGTATAATATTTGGTGAATATCAAAACCCAATATGTATCTCAGGTTGGAGGATACAATGATATTCGCCTTTACTCAAATTTACTTATGATCAATTACATAATTCCATGCAGTAAAATTTGAAAGCGGGCCAGTCTAATATTTGTACCCCACAAATATCTATGAACCTTGGTAGCAACCTCTTGCTCTATATTTATACCTTATGAATATCCACCAATCCAAGTTCATGATAGTCTTACTTCATATTTGTTCCCACAAATACGACCGACTGCGGACATTTAGAATAATAAACATATTCATGGATCTAAACATGCTAAATGGAACATAACTCATAGTATTACAATAATATATATATGAGTCAAAATAAAAATCATTCCGATATTTAAATACTAAATAGATCAACTAGAATATCGAAGTCCTAAGGCACAATTATGACTCTCATGCTTTGGCCTTTCAAGGAGCTTCGTGAGTGGATCTGCAATATTTTGATCGGTGTGAACTTTGCGAATACATATCTTTCCTTTTTCAACTTCATCCCTTATGTAGTTGAATCTCCGCTCAATGTGCCTTGTCTTTTGATGTGCACTTGATTTGAGCAATCGCACCCTCGTTGTCACAAAAGATCTCTAGGGGATCTTGAATGGTAGAGACAACCCCTAGATCGGCAATGAATTTCTTCAGCCATGCAGCTTCCTGTGCTGCCAATGAAGCTGCGATGTATTCTGATTCTGTAGTGGATAGTGCTACCACATCCTGCTTTAAACTCTTCCAGGATACTGCCCCTCTATTCATAATGAAGACATACCCCGATTGTGATCGAGAATCATCTCGATCAGTTTGAAAACTCGCATCCGTGTAACCCTTTACAACGAGTTCCTCTTCACCAGATCCGTATATTAGAAACATATCCTTAGTCCCCCTAAGGTATTTCAATATACTCTTAACAGCCATCCAATGACTATTTCCTAGATTCTGCTGATATCTTCTTGCCATGCTTAAAGCGCATGACACGTCCGGTCTAGTGCATATCATTGCATACATGATGGATCCTATAGCAGATGCATATGAGATTTCCTTCATCCTTTCTTGCTCAACCTTTGAGCTTGGACATTGAGATGCACTCAATATTGTCCCTCTTTGAATATGTACCAAACCTTTCTTGGAGTTCTCCATCTTAAACCTTTTCAAGATTTTATCAATATATGCACTTTGGTTTAAACCTATCAACCGCCTTGATCTATCCCTATAGATCTTTATTCCCAAAATATAGACGGCTTCACCAAGATCTTTGATGGAAAAACAACTTTCAAGCCAGGTTTTAACACCTTCCATAGTTGGAATGCCATTTCCAAACAGTAATATATCATCAACATACAATACTAAGAATATGATGATGCTCCCACTAGTTTTCTTATACACACAAGCTTCATCAGTGTTCTTGATGAATCCAAACTTTTTGATCTCTTCATCAAAACGTCGATTCGAACTTCTTGATGCTTGTTTCAATCCATAGATTGATTTCTTTAACTTGCATACTTTATTAGGATATTGTGGATCGAAAAAACCTTCGGGCTGAACCATATAGACATTCTCTTCGAGATGTCCATTAAGGAAAGCAGTTTTGACATTCATTTGCCAAATCTCATAGTCACAATATGCAACAATGACAAATAATATCCTAATTGAGTTTAGCATTACCACAGGCGAGAAGGTCACATCATAATCAACCCCTTGAGTCTGAGTGAAACCTTTTGCTACAAGTCTTGCTTTATAAGTATCCAAGTTTCCATGCATATCGGTTTTCTTCTTGAAAACCCACTTACATCCAACCAGTTTGGAGTTAAGCGGTAGCACAACCAATTCCCACACTTGGTTGTCATACATGGATTGCATCTCTACGTTCATGGCTTCAAGCCACTTGTCACAATCCGAATTGGACATTGCATCATGGTACGTAGTTGGTTCATCCGAGTCAACTACATAACATCCATTCATGAAAAATCCATATCTTTCGGGTGGATAGCTAATTCTACCAGATCTGTGAACGTTTTGTGTGTATTGATCAACCACTTGATCATTATCAACAACCTGTTGTTGATTGCTAGTATCAACCAAACGTGTATCGTCTTGTGGTTCTCGATCCTCATCAAGTTCCACTGTTCTATCGGTAGTTCCTGCCATAACGAATTTAGTTTCCAAGAACTCAGCCTTTCGACAAATAAATACCTTTTGCTCTGTTGGATTGTAGAAGTAATATCCCATCGAGTTAGGATATCCTACAAAGATACACTTAGTGGATCGGCTTTCTAACTTGTTTGGGGTGTTTTGCTTAACATAAGCTTCACAACCCCATACCTTTAAATATGATAACGATGGAACCCTTCCATGCCATATTTCAAAAGGTGTCTTATCCACTTTCTTGGTTGGGGCCATATTCAGAATACGGGCCGCGGAGAGCAATCAAAATGACAGAGGTAGTGTGCTTCTAGCCATCATAGATCGAACCATATCCAATAGGGTTTGGTTTCTCCTCTCATACATACCATTATGCTGTGGTGTTCTAGGTGGAGCAAGCTGTGAGACAATCCCATAACTTCTAAGATGATCTTGAAAAGCATCACTAAGGTATTCACCTCCTCTATCCGAATGAAGAACTTTGATGGTTTTGTTGAGTTGATTTTCTACTTCATTCTTGAAGATTTTGAATGTTTCAAAAGCTTCATCTTTATGTCTCAACAAGTACACATAACCATAACGACTATAATCATCGATAAAGGTACTGAAGTATCTTTCACCATTCCTTGTCATTGCTTTAAAAGAACCACATACATCCAAATGTATAATTCCTAATAAATCTTTTGCCCTTTGGTTAGTACCACCAAAGGGTTCCTTGGTCATCTTTCCTTGTAAACAAGATTCACATTTATCAAATGAACCCTCTTCATTTTCTTCCAAAAGACCATTCTTTTGAAGTGTTTGAATACGATTCTTGTTTATGTGACGAAGACGACAATGCCAAAGATATAATTCACTTAAACCCATTTTAAGTTTTTGGTGCTTGATTGGTATAACGAGTTATTAAAGGATGAGTCATCATGAACCAATTCATAAATACCATTAATGTGGCTTTTCATCTTCATCACATAAGATGACACAGATTGGGTTTCTTCCATTCCACATGCATGAAGCGCTCGAACCGTTTCGAAGCGCTCTACCCTCACTTGTTGAAGGAACATTTCCTTCAGCTGGGTAATCATGTCGTATGCCCCATGATGTTCAAAATCTTTTTGAAGCTCGGGAATCATGGTTCCCAACATGAGGCAAGAAACTTGCACAGAATCCTCAGTGTGCTTAACCCAATCCTCGTAGGCATCAACATCATCAATATTGGGTTCATCGGGAATAGGATCGTCCAACACATATGATTTATTTTCTTGGTTGAGAACAATTTTCAAGTTTCGAAACCAATCCATGAAATTATTGTGGTTGAGACGATCCTTTTCCAGGATAGTTCTCAGTGACAGGTTATGGACGGTCGGGGAGGTAGCATTGTTATTATTTGCGGCCATTACTACAATACAAACAAAGTTCAATTTTAGTATTTATAAAATGACATTTTAATTATTAATATCCTTTCATGTCACATAGACAATTAATAATTAAAATCTAGAATCCAATGTTTCATTCAAATAATGGTTAGGTGACCTTTATCCCATTATTTAAATTAACAAGATAGCCAACTTTTGACAATTGCAACCCTTTGCAACTTCTAGTATTAAGAGATCGGTTAAACATCTTTATGTTTAGTCGGCATGTTTAATCCCATCAACACCATTGTACGCCATGCTTCGGTGACCCTATTCACATGGTTTCCAACTAAAGTCGTCCTATTTACACACACGTGTGAGTTTACACATACAGGTGGTTAGGTGACCATCATCCCACAAATATGCTAAACCCACAAAAACACACACACAAATAGTTCCCAAGTGATTCGAGTGTTGTATAAAAGGATGGTGTTAAACTTGTTTAAAGGGATTTCATTTCCATTAATTCTAGTTATGAAAACATTTTGTACCTTACATTTGCATGCATTCAAATGCATGGTGCATTAGTGAAAACAATTTCCAAGGTTCTTTTAATAAAACCCAATTTTATTGTGAAAATATTAACTTTTAATAAAACCATTTTATTACCCATGTTAATGTTTCCAAAAGAACCGTTTGAAGCTTGTTGTTGATTTGAAATTGTTTAACAGTGCATATCCAAATATCACATGAACAATAAATTAAATCAACCATACAAGCAACACATACAACAACAAGTTCATAACCATAGCCAACTAATTTAACATCACTTGTTGATTGAAACAAGTGAGTTATTAGGTCCTTCCTAAGGGTAACACTTGTGTCGGTGAACTCCCACTTGATCCCGCATCCAAATGCTTCAAGTGTCCACTTTATGTTGTGATTCTCCCATTCGATTTGAGCTTCCAAATGGACTTAAATTTCTGCACCAAACTCATTTGGGCCTTCAAAATATGTTTTCGGTTATTGGGCTTAAATCCCATTAAGAGCTATAAAGCCCTTTGGGCACAAAATTGGCCCAAACCGAAAAACATCCTTGTTGCATCTTCTTTTACAAAATATATCCTATATACATTTTCTAGTAAAAGTGAAATGCAACTAATCTATTTATATTACATACCAAATGAAAATAAATAAATTACATAGCCAATAGGAAGAACAAATACATTTAATTATTACAACCCTTTGAATAATCAAATACAAATCATAACACAACCAAACATAAGGTCCCGCTAGGTTATGAATAGCAAGATACATATCCAAATATGTAAGCAAAATCCGAGAGTTTTCCCCTTGAATCACAGATTTTCGGTTAATGTATAAACAAACCGAATATCATGATTCTTGTCCAAACAACTTAAATCATCCAAATGATTAAATTTTTCAAGATTACAATAAGCATGTAAAATAGAATCTTGAAAAAAAAACAGGGGAAACATAGACCTAAATTTTCGGTATGTTGGTGCATTAACAACAAGAAACCGAGAATTCAGTCCAAATGAAGCATGTATCCATATAACCGGCTCTTGATGCCATTAAAGGGTTTTCACAAGTTTATCATAGTCATTTTATCCTAATAAATAAAAAACGCAGCGAAAATGGAATGAAAAACTTGTTACAGTTAATATATATAAACCAATTTATATATTTGTTAAAACCCGTAATGGATCGTTATATAAAAAATCATGCTTACAAATAACCATAGGGTGTTTAGAAATCTACCTCTCGAATGAGACAGAGGAAAAAGATCTTTGATCGGCAACTTCCAAAGCAAGAAATCTCAAGCTTGTCTACCCCAAGCTTCCAACAAAACACCAGGTTACTAGGATTTTCTGCACTTGAATCGAGTTCTGTTCTTGGTTTTCTTCGACCGATAGAAAGAAAAGCAACAAAAAACCCGATCTGCACCTTTTGTGCGTGTCGTAAGTTATCAGAGAGAGTGGTTGAATGCAATCATATATTACACGTCCTATGAAACTGAATTTCAGAGTGAGAGAAAAATGGGCGGGACCCATCCCTTTAACCCATCCGTATTTCTATAATATTCATCCGCATTAGTAAATGCGGACGAACAAACTCTACCCGTATTTGGAAATTCGGAAGAAGAAACTTTATCCGCATTTCCCAAATGTACATCCGCATTTGTAAATGCTGATAAGTAACTCCATCAGCATTTCCAAAAATGCACATCCGCATTTGTAAATGCGGACGAACAGTTCATCAGCATTTCCCAAATGCACATCCGCATTAGTAAATGTGGATGATCAGTTTCATCAGCATTTCCTTAAATGCTCATCCGCATTTGTAAATACGGATGAAGAAATTCCTTCAGCATTTCCACAAATGCACATCCGCATTTGTAAATGCGGATAAGGAACATTTAGCCACATTTCCTCAGTATCACATCCGTATTGGTGAATGCGGATGAGTAACATAAATGCGGACAAAAAAAACTTGTATTGTTTATTCAACCATTTGAATAACAATACAAAATACTCTCTCTCTAGAACAAATTATCCATGTAATTTATCCATAACACTAGTGCAAATATTTAGAAAACCAATTTCTAAATACTTCAAGTGTTAATATTTATTTACATGATCATATCATAAAATAAATATTGTGGGTGTTTGTCTAGCTTGTTATTGGGTATGACCCGAATTGGATCATAACGTAGTGGGCACATCAATTCAATATGTGTCTTGGGCAGACCGTTCCCAACAGTTTTATCTAGAATTCAAAATAAAAAAAAACGCAATAGTTTTCAGGAAAACGCAATATTTTTCAGGAATACACAATAGCAAACGAAAAAAACACAATAAACTGCACTAAAAACACAATGACGAGCGAAAAAAGCAAAAATCAAACTATACTCATTTTAAGGATAAAAAAACACTCATTTTTATATTATAATTTTTATAGAAAAATAATGTCGCATGTAAAGGTTATGAATATTTAAAAAAATTAAGAGAACTTGAAATAAAAGTCAACAAAAGTGACTATGCTTAAATTATCACTCTATAAATGTTTTTTTACATTTTGATTTCAACCATTGATTAGAACTTTTGATGGTTAACATTCCTTATTATACTTTTTTTTAGATTTAAAATGCTTTTTAATTTGAACCCTTACCTAAATTATTATACCATTTCGTTTGTGTTATACTCTGTGAGAGAATCGCAATGAACCAAACTGTGTCAAAAACAAAACTAAGATGAATAAAATACGTACACTCTAAGTCGTGTGATTAAAACATATAAAACTATAAAAAAAAATGATGTGTCCTACATTAGAGGATGGATAAAATTTGAAGGGTTTTATATATGAGAGATTTTATAAAATATGTTCCTACATGATGAAAAACTCTTAGTGGTAGCAAATGGGTGCAAAGCACCCTACGTGCAAGCGCCCACGCCCATAAACGGGAGGGGAATCAAGTTGATGGGCACTATGTGGCGTTGTGATGGTGCTTTTTGCACTTAAGTCATCAATAATTCTAGACTTAACTCAATGTTAATGTTATGGCTCTTTGCCTAACTCGAAAATAACAATCTTTATGTGCTTTGTCCAGACTACCAGATCGTTACATGTTTCAAACACCACAATTACAACAATTTCCTACATTGTTAGCTCTATGCACTCTTGTTTCAAGTATAGCTTCGTGTGCTAGGATAATTCCGATAGTGCAATCTACTTAGAGTGTTGTACCATGAGAGACAGAGGGTACCCTTGGGTGACCAGAAATCTATTTTAAATGACCTTTGTTGATCAAAAGTCCTTAGCCAATCTGATTACTTTCTGTTATTTTTTAGTTTATTTTCATTCTGAATTGGTATTTCCTTTTCATTTTAATTCTGAATTGTAGTTCAAATATTCAAAGTAATAAAAGTGTCTGTTTTACTTTATGAACGAGGTTTTCTAAAGTTAAATGTATAAAAGGTAATTTTGTCCCACTAAACTCTTAAAAATTAATATAAAAAGACAATCTCGTCTTCCTTGAATGTATTATAATATAGTTAGATAATGGGTATTGCATAAAAAAGCAATTGAAGAAAGGAAGAAACTCCATGATATGTATTTTTAAAGTGTGGCTTTTATCGGTTATTAGTACAACTTTTTAATATAATCATAAGGTGACATGCTATTGTGCCCGGGGAATGGTTGGGGTAACCCGGCCCCGGGTAGGAGTACCACCCCAGACCCGATGAGCAAAACAAATCCGCGACCCAGTGATTTTACGCATTAATGGTGGTACCGTACCACACATAACACACATGAATGGTGGTGAAAACATGATAAAATAGGATGACACTTGAAAAGCAGGGAAATCTGGAGACCTGGGTAAAACTGGGGAAAACAAGACGACACTGTGTGACCTAAGGATAATATTATATGAAGTTTGGAAGTACTTTGTATAATACCATACCTTATTGTGTAATTCGTTTATGATATTCCATTGGTCATGAATCAAAGGCTGTAGAGCTTGAAAAAGAATAAATGTTTTCCGCTCATTCTAGTGGAAGATTATTGTCCATAAGTCACACTTTCATCGGTAGTTGAGACATTATATGGATGGCGTGATGATTTGTATGAGTATAGGCACAGTGCTTTTAAGGGAATGCATATTGGACGACTGCACAAGGCTCATGTTATAGAGGAAGCCAAAACTTTATAAATATATATAATATAAGTAAATCGCAATTAACACTATAAAACCAAACATGAAAAGCCCTTGTCCAACTTTCAAATGTAGGTTTTCAATACATTTATTGGCACTCAATCATTTAGCTAGAGATACTTGGCTTTTAAGGGCCTAAATTAATTGTCACACAAGATATCCAAAAACTACATGACGATCCTGAGTATGGAATAGTAGGAACCAAATTTATAGCCAGTGTTACACCCCAATCCACGGGAGAGACCTGTTGTATCAATCACACAACATAACACAACAAAAGTCTTACACACAATCAAGACCACAAGACTAGATCGAATTTAAAACTTAATAACTTACATAAATCCACACATCTATCGTGTTTACAATCACAAACGTAAATACATATGCGCTGCCCCCAGGAAAGCTAAATCAAGTCATTATCTTTTACATGAACATTTTATCCAACTTATTCTACTAAGTCCTCGGCCTAGCTTAGTGTCTCTTGGCATTTCATGCTCCTGTATCACGAGCTAAAACATGTCAACATGTCGACAACAATGTTGTTGGTAAGTCATAACCAGCGACTCTAAAACAGTTAACTAATATGACAAAGTGTGCAAGTAAATATCAACAAATCAAATCTATACTGAAGCCGCCCCAACGAGCATCAGTTTTGACCACTTATTTAACTTTAGGCTTAATATATATAACAATGAGAGGGTAGGTTATAGGCACACTGACCGCCCAAATCTCTCACTATCAAATCTGCTCAATCCTATCTATAGTCTCTACTGTGGCCTTAGGTTAGCCATTGTCACACCCCAACCTTAACGGCGGAAACGTCGAGATGTGAGGGTTAAGATTGTTCACAGCCACATAACACTACCATAAATTGTAAATATAAAAATTCATAAGTTGAAATAAACATTACAACCAAATGTCTCAACAAACAAAATTAAACAAAGTTCAACTTTCAAGTCTCAAGTTATTTTATTTATTTTTCCTAGGTCCAAATCCTAGGTGTAAGCATGCTTCAAAAGATAATCATCAATCTTGTGCATTTCCTGAAACATGTTAAAAATAAAAGGGTCAACTTTAAAAGTTGGTGAGTTTCCATGGGTTAAGCATACATCTATATATATATATAAAAGTTTACAAGTAGCAATTCATGTCAATGGTTACGAATAAAGCAAGTTTATAGATAACATATCGCTACAATCAAACCTTGACCAAGAATATCATTTACAAGTTTAACGATTAGCTAAGTGTACTTGGTTCCCATGATGAACAAGCATACGTCATCAGGAGCCGGCAATAACCTCGGCTTTAGCACCAAATAGGCTTGTCAGGCCCATAGATCTATGACGTCGCCAGGCTAGCAATAGTTAATGATTGTCAACATATAATGTTCATCATATAAGGCTCACAATATTACAAATAACCATGACAAAGTTTATAAATGAATTGCTCGTGCATTTACAAGTAGCAAGATGTTTACAAGTGCAAGTTTATAAAGATAACATGTTTCACCCCAAAGGTGTGAAATAAAGTAAAAGAGGGGCATGAAAACTCACATGATATAAGCTGGTGTTAAAGGTAATATCAAGTAATGTAAATGGTGCTTCAACGATTTCTTTTACAATATACCTAAACGTATATATTCCAAGATTAAATTTAAAGATAAGTTTAACGATTCATATGTGAACTAGGGTTTCAAGTGGAGTTTGGGGTTTTTACAAATAAGGTTAACTATGAAAATCATATATATATTTTAATCCAATGAAAGAAAAATACAATTTAGGTAATTTAATATGGAGAGGAAATAAAATTATTTATAATAATTTGTAAAGTTTAATTATAAAATATAAATAAATTTTATAATTATCATGATTAAACTATTATTAAAGGCAACATGTTGACCAATAATAATTTAGTGATTTAAACTATTATTTAAAGTTTATTTTTATAAAAATAAACTAAGTATAACATTTGTTAAAAATATTTTATAAAAATATTAAAGTATTTAAAGTAATAAATTTACATAAAATATTTAGGTGACTTTAAAAATAAATAAAGTTTACAAAACTGATTTTTATAATTTTTAGAAATCTTTTATAATTTTTTTTAAAGGCTGAAAAACCCTAAAAAAATAATTGAGGGTGCCCGGGTTCGAACCCGGGACCCCAAGGTTGACAGGGGGTGCGGTTACCATTAGGCTGGGCGCCTATGCCTGCCAAGAAAATGGTTTTTAATTGTTAAAAGCATTAACTACTCGAAACCCCCAAATTCCATGAACCCTAACTTCGGATTTCATCAAATTGATCGATAATTCGTATGTTTCAACCGAATTAAACTTAGGGCTTTTGTTTGTAATGATCATACGAACATGCTAATATGTATATTTACCCGGATCGAAGTCGAATCGATGATGAGCAAGACGAAGAACAAGTCGCGGCTATGTCGAGATTGGTTCAGGTTGCAAATGATGTTAATAATCAAATTCGTTGCACAGAAAGCTTCTACTAGTCTCGATGATTGAAAGCCCTTTATCAATTTCAATTAAGAACGACCGTAGGTAGAAGAACACTATGGTTGCAGGTCGCGATGAAGAGGATGATCGAATGTGATGTTCGTGTGAGTTTCAGATGAAATTGAGATTGATAGTAGCTAGGTTTAGTTAAACGTTCGATTATGATACATTTAATTTGATTATTATTGAGTTTTAATGTTCGAATGGTTCTACGATTAAAAGCTTCGGTTATTCAAACCAATTGGGTTCGTAACCGACGTTTAAACGCAATTAAGGTGCGTGTTCAAGTTCGAAACGTGTTCACAAATCGATTTGGAACGGTTTTTGGGTTGAAATCCGAAGAATTTTGGGGTTTTGAACCTTGCCGGAGTCGGCCGGAGGGTGGCTGGAAAGTGGTCGCCGGAAATACGGGGAAAGATGCGGGAGGGGGTTTGGGTTTTGATTAATTGCAGTTTTAGTCCCTGCAGTTTTCGAATTAATATTTTATGTTTAAAACTTTCATTTAAAGTTTCAAATTTGTCACAAATACCCCCTGAACTTAATTAACCTTTAAGTTTTAAATGTTTTTATAACTTATTAAATGTTTAACTTTTATAAATTATTAATTTTTATTATAATTATTATTTTTTATTTAATTTTGACTATTATTATTATTATTATTATTTTAATAAATTAATTTATTAACTTCAAAATTAACTAAGAAACAAGCCTTCAAAATTTCATAAATGACATAAATGGTCCTTACAAAAACATAATAGGGTTAACTATAATTAACGAAAACACGAAAGGTTACAGTCTCCCCAACTTTTAAGAATTTCGTCCCGAAATTAAGAATGGACTAAACAAACAAATACGGGTATTTCTTTTTCATATGCTCCTCACGCTCCCAAGTAAACTCAGGTCCACGCTTATTCTCCCAACGAACCTTGACGATTGGGGTAGTAGTGGTCCTAGTCTTCTTCATAATGCGGTCCATGACTTCAACGGGTTTCTCAACAAAATGTAATGACTCGTCGATCTGGATGTCATCTAATGGGACATACAGACTTTCATCAGCCAAACATTTTCTCAAATTTGAGACATGGAAAACAGGATGAACCCCGCTAAGATCGGAAGGTACTTCCAGTTTATAAGCCACTTTCCCAATCCTTTTCAGGATCTTGAAAGGTCCTACAAATCGTGGAGCTAATTTACCCTTCTTCCCAAAGCGAACGACTCCCTTCCATGGTGAGACTTTAAGAAGAACCATGTCCCCAACTTGGAATTCCAACGGCTTGCGTCGTTTATCGGCATAACTTTTTTGTCGACTTCTAGCCACTTCAAGGTTCTTGCGAATCATGGAGACCTTATCGGTTGTTTCTTGTATGAGCTCAGGACCAGTGATGAAATTTTCACCAATGTCAGTCCAGCAGATCGGGGAGCGATATTTACGACCATAAAGTGCTTCAAAAGGTGCCATTTTGATACTCGAGTGGTAACTATTATTATACGAAAATTCCGCGAGAGGTAAATGCGTATCCCAGTCACCACCAAAGTCAAGGACACAGAGACGTAGCAAATCCTCTAGGGTTTGAATGGTTCGCTCGGTTTGACCGTCCGTTTAAGGATGGTAAGCCGTGCTTAAATCCAGTTGAGTACCCAAAAGTTCTTGCATAGACGACCAAAAGTGCGAAGTGAAACGAGCGTCTCGGTCGGATATGATATGCAAAGGTACGCCATGACGACTCACAATCTCATCAATGTATATACGAGCTAACCTTTTTGTAAGTGTCACGTATGGGTATAAAATGTGCCGACTTCGTCAATCGGTCAACGATCACCCATATGCTATCATGACCACGAGAGGTGCGAGGTAATTTGGTTATGAAGTCCATGGATATGTGTTCCCATTTCCACATGGGAATCTCGGGTTGTTCAAGCAATCCACTAGGACGTTGATGTTCAGCTTTAACCTTTGTACACGTAAGACACTTAGCTACGTAAGTTGCTATGTCTTTCTTCATTCCAGGCCACCAGTATTGACCACGCAGATCCATATACATCTTATCGGAACCAGGATGAATTGAGTAACGAGATTGATGAGCTTCATTCATGATAAAGGTACGAAGATTATCACGGTTTGGAACCCAAATTCGATTCAAGAAATACATCAACCCATTGGGTTTCATTTCTAGTTGAGCTCGAAGGTTGTACTCCAATTCCTCTCCCATTTTTCCTCCTTCTTGAACCGCTTGTTGAGCCTCCATGATACAAGTCTCGATGTCATTCTCAATCCTCAAATTTTGTAGCAGCACCGTAGTCTCGTTAACATCCAGACGAATCTCAGTATCAAATTCTCCCAAGATATCTAACCATTGTCGTCGATCGCGAATTTCTTGAAACGAGACCATCTTATTATGAATCTTACGACTTAGTGCATCGGCTACGACATTTGCCTTTCCAGGGTGATAACGAATGTCACAATCATAATCACTAATCAACTCAACCCAACGTCGTTGTCTCATGTTGAGATCCTTTTGATTGAAGACGTGTTGTAGGCTTTTGTGATCGGTGTAGACTATACATTGCGTCCCATAAAGGTAATGCCTCCAAATCTTTAAGGCAAAAACCACAGCACCAAGTTCAAGATCATGTGTCGTATAATTCACCTCATGGACCTTCAATTGTCTCGATGCATATGCTATGACCTTTCCTCGTTGCATGAGAACACAACCAAGGCCTTGTTTAGATGCATCACAATATATGGTGAAATCATCGTTTCCATCGGGAAGAGTCAATATAGGAGCATTACACAACTTGTGCTTTAAGGATTCAAAGGCTCCCTCTTGTTCAGACCCCCATTCGAATGGTTTATTCTTTTGGGTCAAGGAAGTAAGCGGTTTCGCGATTCGAGAGAAGTTGGCAATGAAACGTCGATAATACCCAGCAAGACCAAGGAAAGAACGAACCTCGGTTGGAGTTGTGGGAACACACCAATTTTTCACAGCTTCCACCTTTGCAGGGTCAACGTGAATTCCTTGACTATTCACCACGTGTCCCAGAAATTGGACCTCCTCAAGCCAAAATTCGCACTTTGAGAACTTTGCGTATAGTTGTTCTTTCTTCAATAGCTCAAGAACTTGTCGCAGGTGATGTTCGTGATCGGTTTTGGACTTGGAGTAGATAAGTATGTCGTCAATAAAGACAATCACGAACTTGTCTAGATACGGCTTGCATACTCGATTCATGAGATCCATAAAGACAGCAGGAGCATTCGTTAAACCAAAGGGCATCACCATGAACTCATAGTGTCCATATCGGGTACGGAACGCAGTTTTTGGGATATCATCATCATGAACTCGTAATTGATGATAGCCAGAACGTAAGTCAATCTTTGAGAAAATAGCAGCTCCTTGAAGTTGGTCAAAAAGATCATCGATGCGAGGAAGAGGGTAGCGGTTCTTGATGGTAAGTTTGTTAAGCTCACGATAATCGATGCACATACGAAATGATCCATCTTTCTTCTTCACGAACAGAACAGGTGCACCCCAAGGCGATGAGCTAGGTCGGATAAAGCCCTTGTCTGACAGTTCTTGGAGTTGACTAGCTAGCTCTTGCATTTCTGACGGTGCAAGTCGATATGGTGATTTAGCCACAGGGTTCGCTCCCGGAATTAAATCGATCTTAAACTTGACTTCACGCACGGGAGGTAAACAGCTAAGGTCATCGGGAAACACTCCAGGAAAGTCTCGTACAATCGGAACATCCTTAAGATCGTTCCCTTTGACTTTCGTGTTGACCACGTAAGCCAAGAAAGCCATGTAATTCTTGCTTAGACATTTTCGGGCTTGAGTACATGACATGAGTTTGAGTCCTTTGGATGATTTTTCACCGAATACTTTCAATGTATCCCCCGAAGGCAAAGGAATTCAAATGCACTTCTCGAAACAAATAATTTCAGCATGATGTTTGGCTAGCCAATCCATGCCAATGATAACGTCAAAGCTTCCAAGTTTCATAGGAATAAGGTCGATAAAGAAATCATGCTCGTTTAGGCTCAAAATGCAATCACGAATAACGACATCAACGGTGATGGGTTCTCCATCGGCGACTTCGACAGTAAGAGGTCTTTCTAGTTGCGTATGTGGCTTAGCAAGTATAGGCTCAAATTCTATCGAGACAAAACTCTTATCGGCTCCAGAGTCAAACAGAACGTAGGCATAAGAATTATTAATAAGAAACATACCTGTTCAGTTTTAAAGACGTTTAACGATACAAGTAAAGCAACAAAAGAACTTGGATCATAAAGTTGGGGTCGGATTTGACATACCGTTCACCACATCGTTGTTTGCTTGTGCTTGGTTTGCATTGATGTTGAAGGCACGTCCTCGGGCTTGTGGTACGTTACCCGCAAGACGAGGGCATTGTGGGCGAAAATGACCAGGTTCCCCACAGTTGTAGCAAGCACGATTAGCAACTAACGCGGCATTGTTTGGTGCACGGTGACAAGTAGCCACCAAATGACCATACTTACCACACAGTGTACAGATACGGCACGAGGTATTACCCGCATGATGATACTTACAGACATTGCACAATGGTAGAGGACCAGCATAGGTTCTAGCAGCAGGTGCTTGTGTACCAGGAACGGGTTGTCTTTAAGGTACCTTGGGTGTAGCCACAGCGAAATTACGCGCCGGTGTGAACTTGCGTTTCTTGTTGTTGTAAGACGGTTCATTCTTACTCTCCTTAGCTGTTTCAGGGACCGCCTTTTCAGTCTTTTTAGCCCCTTTGACAGACAAGGTGCCCGCTTGAATATGGTTTTCAGTAAGTTGAGCGGTGATGGTAATGGCATCTTCCAAAGTTGTGGGTCTACTTCCCACCACGGCATCTTGGATTTGAGGTGGCACCCCCTTGATGAACTTCTCAATGTTCCTAGGAACAGTGTCAACCATGTGAGGTAACATGATGCTCAACTCGTGATGCCTAGTTGAGTAGGCCAAATGATCTCCACCATCTTGCTTGAGATTCCAAAACTCCTCCTCCAGCTTTTGCAGCTCACTTCTCGGGTAGAACTTTTGGATGGCAATGTTCTTGAATTCTTCCCAAGTGAGTGCCAACACAGCATCAGCACCACGATTCCTCTTCTCACTATTCCACCACGTAAGTGCTCTTTGTTGAAGAACACTTGTAGCATAACGGACTTTGAGTGCCTCGGGACACTCACAGTTGATGAAGGTGTTCTCCATGCTTTCAAACCACTCGAGAAGTCCAGTGGCTCCTTCCTTCCCACTAAAGCTAGTGGGTTTGCACGAGTTGAAGTGCTTAAACGTGCAGGTTTGGTTGTTTCTTCCTTGATTTGCACTATTCTCTCCTTGCCCATTGCCATTAGTGTTGTTACTAGCATTGGTCATTAAGGTGCTACTCAGTTCGGCAACCATGGTCGGAATGACTGCAGCCATTTGACGGGCAATCATGGCGGCTAATTTGCGGTCGGAGCTACCACGCTTTCCATGATGACGAGACATGCTGGATATAAAATAAGTTAGTCACAGAAATTTGGAGGTAGAAGATAGTAAATCAACAAAGATTTTTCAAGACTTGTAAAACACACATGGAATGATTCCATTTGGTACGCATTACCATTTGGAAACGTTGACACGTCAAGGTGAGTTAACTCCAATTGCCTTGAAACTTGTGTATATTGACCATAGTTTATCACTCATCCCAGAAATCCCCAGGTAAGCATAACTAGTCCCACGGGATTTATGCGAAAGCTTACCTTAGCCCGAAGGCTTTTTGCCAGGAAATCCAGAATACAGGTGTCTATGGGTCACACAATATTTCTTTAGGTTCATGGAATTAAAACCTTGATGAGATTTTCATAGATTAGACTTTAAGATTTGAACCTTTTGATATAAAGCTTACGTACCCACATGTCGTCGAGAATAAGTTTAAGCTATTTCATCGTCGAGAGAATAAAGGATTAAGAATAAGTTTTAGAGGAGACAAGGCAACCAAGTTTCTCAATTATAAGGCAATCCTAACTAAAGGCATCAAGTTGCACATTAAGAGGCCCTCCTTAACAAGCAGCATTATGTAGCATACAACAAAATATATTACAAGATCATAAAGATTTTTCTTATGAGGTTCATGCATCAACTATAGTCTAGGTCACCATTTCTAATAACCTAAATCCCTATAGTTATGGGCTCTGATACCAATCTGTCACACCCCAACCTTAACGGCGGAAACGTCGAGATGTGAGGGTTAAGATTGTTCACAGCCACATAACACTACCATAAATTGTAAATATAAAAATTCATAAGTTGAAATAAACATTACAACCAAATGTCTCAACAAACAAAATAAACAAAGTTCAACTTTCAAGTCTCAAGTTATTTTATTTATTTTTCCTAGGTCCAAATCATAGGTGTAAGCATGCTTCAAAAGATAATCATCAACCTTGTGCATTTCCTGAAACATGTTAAAAATAAAAGGGTCAACTTTAAAAGTTGGTGAGTTTCCATGGGTTAAGCATACATCTATATATATATATAAAAGTTTACAAGTAGCAATTCATGTCAATGGTTACGAATAAAGCAAGTTTATAGATAACATATCGCTACAATCAAACCTTGACCAAGAATATCATTTACAAGTTTAACGATTAGCTAAGTGTACTTGGTTCCCATGATGAACAAGCATACGTCATCAGGAGCCGGCAATAACCTCGGCTTTAGCACCAAATAGGCTTGTCAGGCCCATAGATCTATGACGTCGCCAGGCTAGCAATAGTTAATGATTGTCAACATATAATGTTCATCATATAAGGCTCACAATATTACAAATAACCATGACAAAGTTTATAAATGAATTGCTCGTGCATTTACAAGTAGCAAGATGTTTACAAGTGCAAGTTTATAAAGATAACATGTTTCACCCCAAAGGTGTGAAATAAAGTAAAAGAGGGGCATGAAAACTCACATGATATAAGCCGGTGTTAAAGGTAATATCAAGTAATGTAAATGGTGCTTCAACGATTTCTTTACAATATACCTAAACGTATATATTCCAAGATTAAATTTAAAGATAAGTTTAACGATTCATATGTGAACTAGGGTTTTAAGTGGAGTTTGGGGTTTTTACAAATAAGGTTAACTATGAAAATCATATATATATTTTAATCCAATGAAAGAAAAATACAATTTAGGTAATTTAATATGGAGAGGAAATAAAATCATTTATAATAATTTGTAAAGTTTAATTATAAAATATAAATAAATTTTATAATTATCATGATTAAACTATTATTAAAGGCAACATGTTGACCAATAATAATTTAGTGATTTAAACTATTATTTAAAGTTTATTTTTATAAAAATAAACTAAGTATAACATTTGTTAAAAATATTTTATAAAAATATTAAAGTATTTGAAGTAATAAATTTACATAAAATATTTAGGTGACTTTAAAAATAAATAAAGTTTACAAAACTGATTTTTATAATTTTTAGAAATCTTCTATAATTTTTTTAAAGGCTGAAAAACCCTAAAAAAAATTGAGGGTGCCCGGGTTCGAACCCGGGACCCCAAGGTTGACAGGGGGTGCGGTTACCATTAGGCTGGGCGCCTATGCCTGCCAAGAAAATGGTTTTTAATTGTTAAAAGCATTAACTACTCGAAACCCCCAAATTCCATGAACCCTAACTTCGGATTTCATCAAATTGATCGATAATTCGTATGTTTCAACCGAATTAAACTTAGGGCTTTTGTTTGTAATGATCATACGAACATGCTAATATGTATATTTACCCGGATCGAAGTCGAATCGATGATGAGCAAGACGAAGAACAAGTCGCGGCTATGTCGAGATTGGTTCAGGTTGCAAATGATGTTAATAATCAAATTCGTTGCACAGAAAGCTTCTACTAGTCTCGATGATTGAAAGCCCTTTATCAATTTCAATTAAGAACGACCGTAGGTAGAAGAACACTATGGTTGCAGGTCGCGATGAAGAGGATGATCGAATGTGATGTTCGTGTGAGTTTCAGATGAAATTGAGATTGATAGTAGCTAGGTTTAGTTAAACGTTCGATTATGATACATTTAATTTGATTATTATTGAGTTTTAATGTTCGAACGGTTCTACGATTAAAAGCTTCGGTTATTCAAACCAATTGGGTTCGTAACCGACATTTAAACGCAATTAAGGTGCGTGTTCAAGTTCGAAACGTGTTCACGAATCGATTTGGAACGGTTTTTGGGTTGAAATCCGAAGAATTTTGGGGTTTTGAACCTTGCCGGAGTCGGCCGGAGGGTGGCCGGAAAGTGGTCGCCGGAAATACGGGGAAAGATGCGGGAGGGGGTTTGGGTTTTGATTAATTGCAGTTTTAGTCCCTGCAGTTTTCAAATTAATATTTTATGTTTAAAACTTTCATTTAAAGTTTCAAATTTGTCACAAATACCCCCTGAACTTAATTATCCTTTAAGTTTTAAATGTTTTTATAACTTATTAAATGTTTAACTTTTATAAATTATTAATTTTTATTATAATTATTATTTTTTATTTAATTTTGACTATTATTATTATTATTATTATTATTTTTAATAAATTAATTTATTAACTTCAAAATTAACTAAGAAACAAGCCTTCAAAATTTCATAAATGACATAAATGGTCCTTACAAGAACATAACAGGGTTAACTATAATTAACGAAAACACGAAAGGTTACAGCCATAGTCCTATCTAGAGATCTCCGCTATAGCCTCAGACTATCATTATCCCCTAGTTCTATCCACAGTCTTCGTTGTGGCCTTGAACAAGTCCAACCCTATCCACGGTCTCTGTTGTGGCTTCAGATTGAGTATATACCTTAAAGTGTGGCTTCCATACCTAATTGGATCCAACTAAGCGCACATATGCCCTGAGGTTTGAGCCAATGCTCACCATCGGTCTAGACATACCTCAGACCATGGCTACCCACGTCTTCAGATTGTTTTACTTCTTCGTACATTTTTAAAACATTTATATCAAATCATTTACAAACTTGGATGCAAACCCAAAACATTTAATAAAAAGTGGAGTGGTTAGACTCACAATGATGAGCTTCCCAAGCATGTACTTACACACTGGCTGGCGAGCGTTTTACAATCCTGTATTATAAAGACACACACGTCAAGTTGATATAACTTCCACATGCAAACCCTCGGGATTCCCCACCCTAGTTAATTTATTCAATCGGCCCTAGTCATGTCAATGACCTAAAACTAGAGTTTTCCACAACCCCATGTTATCATTTCCTATCATTGCTCATGACGAACATGCGTCAAAGAGCTTGGGTTCACGCATACGCCCAAGACAGTACCTAAAATGACTTATCTTATCATATTGCAAAAATCCTTTGCTTGTTTATTCACCGTGTCAACCACAAGGTTAAGACACTATCACGTATTACCCATTTCTCATTATACCCGGATTTTATCCCGTGACAAATTCATTTATCCATATATGGTCATTCCTAGACCATAACAACCATATGCATTCTAATGACCATCTACCGGTTTGGTTTCTTCCAAAAATATCAGTTTACCAAAATAATCTATGATGATGCATAATATGAAGGTTTTAGAACCAGAACCGTACCACACAGATCCGAGCTCACAATCGTTTCGTGACGTCCACAAATACATCATCGAGCGATCCAATACTATAATAGAGTTTCACACATCACACATACGCTTATATATGGCCATAATTCATATATACAAAGGTTTGAAGCTTAACGAAGAGAACTGAGCTTCTAAACGTCAATCCCAAGCCAAAACAACTTCCACAAGAGTATCTACGAGACCCGATCGTCAAATTAAGCACCCAAAAGTCTTGAAACAGTAGAGAAAGTGAAAATCGTCTAGAAAGAGAATAGACTACGAGTGGAGAGTGTGAAAATGAGAAAATCAGGTTTTGGGAGATTTTATACCCAATTGGGTCCTTGGCAGCCCGCTAGCCCAAGCTTGGCGGTCTGCTACCACCTTTAAAAGACATATTTGAATATTCCAAATGAAATATTTGCATCTTGAAAATGAATATTACTCGTGGACCGTTAAGCCAGAACATGGTGTCCCGCTACCCCCAAGGTAGACTGTTATGCCTACCATAGCGGTCTGCAATGAACCTCAAATTCCAATTACTTAGGAAATTTCCATTTTTATTCGCGTTCCCAACCCGTTTATTCGCATGATAACCTGTATATTTGAATAGTAAGATCTTCAAGAACTATGGGATGGCATTGAATATGGAATAGTAGGAACTGAATTTATGGCTAAATATGAAATATTGAGAACATTATAGTGAAAAGAGTTAATTACATGAAAGGTCCCTGTGTCTGTTTTCACTTTCGATCCCCAGGTTTGAAAAACTACAAGGTTGGTCCACAGGTTTGTTAAAATATAACACAAAAGGTCCCCGTCGTGGATGGCCGTTATCTTTTTCCTTTAAGTTCTTGTAAAATGACCAAAATGCCCTTAACAATAAATCTAAATGAATTAATTATGAGGTGGGACCCACCCACCACTTCATCTTCAACCTTCAACCACTTTTAACTCTAACACGATTTTTAACCCTAACAGTAGTCCACCACCACCCACCATGCTGCGACCACCAGCCGCCGTCACCCGTATAGAAGACCACCGCCTCGCATGACAACAAACAACCACCACCATCTCGTCTTTCACCGTTTGGTAGATCGACGACCAATTGAGCAACCACCCATCGCCAATCACCCCTCTTCTCCTCTACCCATCGCTGTCCACCGATCCACCACACCACCACCACACCCCACTAGTTTCTTTCAACATCAAAACCCAGCACCGCCACTCATCTCCTCCAACACCTTAACCAACTACCGTCACTCAATCGCCTCCAACACCGCACCCACCACCGCCACTCGTCACCTCCAACACCGCACCCACCACCGTCACTCGTCACCTCCAACACCGCACCCACCACTGCCACTCGTTGCCTCCAACACCGCACCCACCACCGCCACTCGTCACCTCCAATACCATACCTACCACCGCTACACGTCATCTTTGACACCGTAACTCACTACCACCTCCTTCTCAATCAAGTCAGTCTAGGCGAATCGATTTTTGGGAACCAGTGCGGTGGTTGCGATGGTTGCCGTGGTTACGATGGTTGTGGTCTGCAAGGTCTGCAGTTTGGGTGTTCTGCAATTTGGGGAGGAAGAAGAAATGGTTTATATGTGGTAGTGGGCCGCATCTACTCATCATTTTGTTTTTTATAATTACAAATAACTTTAATTTTATTTTTATTTTTCAATTTAAAGGTATTTACGTCATTTTAAAAAAATTAATAGAGAAGTTAACGGTCCATCCAAGTTGGGGACCATTTGTGTTACGTTTTGACAAAACATTGAACCGACTTTGTAATTTATCAAACTTAGGGCCCAAAAGTAAAATCAGACCTAACTACAGGGACTTTTTATGTAATTAACTCTAAAGAAAAAAATAAGACTATATTGCTTAAAATTTGAGTGAAAAAATTCTTCTTCAAATTCATATTTTTTTGTTCAATGATTTCATTTACCTCAATGTTAATGTTTCATATAAAGCAAAATAATATTTTAAAAAGGAATTTAATAGCTCTTTTATTATAAAGTTACAGCCTTTTGAATACCATGTAATTCTATTCAAATTACATGGTATTAGAGTCAAGTTCCTACTAAATCTTAGTCGTCACCACAGGCCATGTCTCATTAACACTTTGGAGACCTGACCTACACTTATAAATCCTAAGTTCTTTTAAGCTTTAAGAGATTTCTCATTCTCAAGCAAATTACCGTCTTTAGCATAACATCCTTCTTTTTCTCCTTAGTATTCTCTAAATGATTTTTCCTTTTAGGTAATTGACTCCATTTTTTTCTTTTTTTTCTTCCATCTCAATGACCTTGATTTTAAAAATCGTTATCTAACAATTTTCTCTTTTCTTTATTTTCCAACATAAAGTCACGTCTTTGCACCCACAAAGGCATTGTGTTCATCCTATAGTTTTTGAATCTCTACTCTTTTATCTTACATTAAGCCTCCCCTCCAGCTCTTTTGTTTCTTTATATAGTTGCTTCTTCAAAAGAAAGTTAACTCATCAAAGAACGCATAACACGTATAACACATAACATGTATAACGAGAGAGATACATGAATGTAACTTATCTTCACTAGAGGGTCTGTCGCCTATATTGTTTAAATAAACGAGCTCGAGATTGAGATTCACATATAGAGCTCGAGCTGGCTCGCAAGCCTAAACAAACCTATTATTTATATAATTTTAATTTACTCCATTAAAAATATTTATTTAAATAGATGTTATTATATATAAAGCTATGAAAAAAATATTAAAAGATAATTAAGGGAACATTAGTGGGGCTCGAGTTTGAAAAGATTTTCATTAACCGAGTTTGAATCTTAAAAATAAAGCTCTACACGAGTCGAGCTCGTGATTGAGTTCTCTTAGGGAAAAATGATTCCAGCAAAAACCTAGACAATCTAATGCTCAGCTCGACTTGTCTACGCCCCTATTTAACACTCATATTAACAGTCAAATAATCAAATATATAAGCAAATATTCAACTAACAAATCAAATAACATAATCTAGTAATCTACTAGTCAACAATCTAATAATTAATTTATCAAATAATCAATTAATAAGACATATGAAAAATTGTTTTCAATGTTCTATTAGGGTATAATTTTATATAAGTTATCAATTGATCAATTGGGTTTAGTTAAATAGTTTTAACAAAGTCAATATTATATGAGTTTAATTGACTAAGATTTGAGTTATTGAAAATAGTTTTTTTAAATTTAGCTTCAGCATCCAAACTAATTGTTCTGTATTTGTTAATATTTTATGGGGCTGGTTTTAAAATTTCTTGGAGGCTGATGTCTACATTTCTTTTTAGTTAGTGTCAAATTTTACGTGGTCGGTGCCAAAATTTCATGGGTGTCAGCCGGGATTTAGTCGTATATATATCATTAGGAAAAAAATTATCATGGGGTGCGGACAACCCCATCCCTTAAGGCTAGGTACGCCCCTGGTTACCCGGTAAAGCTTAATTATGAGAAGAAACTAATGGAAGTGGGATATGAAGTTGACACCTTTACTGGATAGAAATCAAGTGTAGCATTCCTTAAAGATTCTCTTTATATGTTCTGGTCTAGCCAACTCAATTAGCATGTCATTCTTGAATATCTTGTTATACAAAAAAAAAACCCAAATAATCATCCTGACACATGCACCATTGTAAACTAAGTCGTAATGAACACTAACGAGAACTCGTTAAGAGCATTCATAATAGTATCGATGGTGAATGCAGCCTATCCTTTTGCCGTAAAGCTAAGGCAGAACCTATCATCATCTTCATAGTTTTATAAAAACATATTATCCCTTTTATTTAACTTTAAAACCCATTAGCATCTCATTCGTCATTTCTATTTCTATTTTAATTAATTAATACATTTTTTCTTTTATATTATTATTTCTCCTTTTTCTACTCGTAGGATAGGGGAGTGAGACTGGGAGAGTGACATGAATGATGATGTGGATGTGCACTCACGAGTGGCGACATGAAAGAGCACTGCTCCACTTGCCTTCGTGAGCGACACGACAGTGGGTTGGTGCACCATGGTCACTTGTGTATGAGTCTAGCCGACCGTTTGGATATAGTCGTTGGTGAATGACAAAATCAAAAAGAAATTAATTCACTCATAAATATCTAAACATTTTAACTAATTTTTCACACCCAATTCTTAATGTTTTCATCATCTAAAAACTCACATCAATCTTTGGGAAAGAAACCATTGTTTCCGAAACTCAAAATCCAAAGTGCGACCAAAGCAATTTGTTTACTGCACCCTCTTTTCAATATCAATCACTTTCAATCTCCTTACTTTCAATTATATTTCTTGAAGAAATAGAGTTATACCCGGACGATTGTTATCATAACACAAAAATATAATTGTGATAAACACACTAGTGAATTGATCTCAAAACACTCAATGATTGATTGTGTAAACTAAGAATATGAACACAAGAAATTGATCTTGAACACTTTCTACTACCGGGTTTGTTTACCGGTTATAAAAAGAAGAATTACACAAAAGAAAAGAGAATACAATCAAAGAGAACTCATTACCCTCTTATATGTAGATTAGGATGTTGTTAATTCCCCTAAATCTGCCCTAACAACCTTTAATGGCTAGTAACAAACTAAACATAAGAAATGACACATATGGTCCCCGTAAATGAACTTATATAAAAAAACACCCTGAACACTAAAAACAGCTAAATACCTTCTCAATCTCCACCTTGGAGCTGATTTTTAGTGCATATACTGGTCAACCATGATTAACCAACGCTCATTAAGTTCAAGCACACATGAAACTTTGCAGAAGGAAGAGCTTTAGTCAAAGCACCAGCTACATTCTCATCGGTTGAAACATGCTTGACTATAATTTCCTTTGAATTAACTATATCTCTATAAAATGAAATTTAACTTTAATGTGCTTTGTTCTTTCATGAAAAACACTATGCTTAGCAAGCTGAATTGCACTAGTATTATCACAGAAAACAAATGTGCCATTAGATTCAACTCCCAACTCACTAACAAAACCTTTTAACCAAATAGCCTCTTTGACTGATTCAGTCACGACTATGTATTCAGCCTCTGTGCTTGACAGAGCAACCATATTTTGAAGAGTGGCTTTCTAACTAACAATACTCCCTAATGTCTTGAACACATAACCAGTGAGAGATCTTTCTCTATCCATGTCTTTAGCAAAATCTGAATCAACATACCCTATTACTTTATCAACACCATTAGAACTTGCACCAAAGACCAAAACCAACTTCAACTGATCCACTGATATATCTAAGTATCCATTTCACTGCTTCCTAGTGCCTTTTTCCTGGATTAGAAATATACCTACTGACCATACTTACCCCATAACTGATGTCAGGTATTGTACATACCATCAAATACATCAAACTCCTTATTGCATTAGCATAGGGTACTTGATTCATGTAGCTCACCTCTTTATCTGACTGAGGACGGTCAAGAATAAATAGATTAAAATGTTGAGCTATAGAAGTGCTCACTGACTTACACTTATCCATACCAAACTTCTTCAATACCCTTTTAGCATAAGATGACTGTGTTAATCTGATTTGAGCAACTTCCCTATTCCTGACAATTTCCATTCCCAAAATCTTCTTAGCCGGCCCCAACTCCTTCATCTTAAATTCATCCATTAAAGTTTGCTTAACCTATTTTATCTTAGTCTCATTTTTTCTTGCAACCAACATATCATCTACATATAGGAGTAAATATAAGAATGACCCATCTTTACCTTTCCTTATATATACACAAGAATCATATTTGCTCCTATAAAAACCTTGTGACAACACATAGTCATCAAACCTTTTATACCATTGTCTAGGTGCTTGTTTAAGTCCATACAGTGACCTTTGCAATAAGAAAACTTTGTTCCCTGGTTTGTCAAACCCAGGTGCCTGAGTCATGTATATACTTTCATCTAAACTGCCATGTAAAAATGCAGTTTTTACATCAAGTTGCTCCAACTCCATATTCATGACTGCAACTAGTGAAAATAGAACGCTTATGGATGTGTGCCTCACAACAGGTGAAAAAATCTCATGATAGTCTATGCCCTCTCTCTGAGTGAACCCATTTTCCACTAACCTGGCTTTGTACCTTGGTTTATCAACACCTGGAATGCCATCTTTCAACTTAAAAATCCATTTACAAGGAACTATCTTGTGATCACCAGGCCTGTCTACTAACACCCAAGTTTGGTTCTTATACAGAGAATCCATCTCCTCCTGCATTGCTTTTAACCATTTATCTTTATCATGAGACTGCATAACATTATTAAATGTCAAAGGTTCATTGGTATCTTCACTTTCAGCAGCTACAAAGACAAATACTGACACATCACCATCAGCAATACTCTCTTGTTCTGAATCCCTGTATCTAACAGGTGGCTTTATATTCCTTTTAGGTCTATTCTTAGCAAGGCTATATGATATAAACCACAAAGAGTCCTGATGTTCAGTTCCTTCGGTATTGCCATCAGAACTGCAGCCTGACTTGTCATTGTCAGACCTTGCAGGAATAAAGCCATTAGGCTGCTCATCAAACTCCACCTTAAACTAAAATCCATGGCTATCACCCTCAGACTGAACACCTTTGCTCCTGATCTTACCAATTACATCCTTATAAAAGACATTCTCCTGAGAAGTTACATCTCTGCACACTACCACCTTATGACTTACATCATCAAACCTCCATATCCTATATCCTTTCTGGCCGTCAGGGTACCCTATGGCCACCCCTTATATGCCCTGGCATCCAATTTACCTTGCTTAATATGTCCATAAGCAATAGTACCAAATACTCTTAGATTAGAGTAATCAGTCTTCTTGTTTGACCAAGTCTTTATGGGAGTATTCATACATAAGGCTAGGCTGCAGTGGTAACTGCTTAAGCCCAAAATGCATTGGGTAACCCTGAACTTAGCAGCTTACACCTTACTTTATCTAATAAAGTTTGATTTATCCTTTCAGCAAGTCCATTTTGCTGAGGGGTGCCTAGGATAGTAAGGTGTCTAGCTATGCCATGTGACTTACAAAATAAACTGAATTGAGTATTACAAAACTCTAAGCCATTATTAGTCCTAAGCTTTATAATTCTTTTCTCAGTTTGAGTTTCAACAAGAGTTTTCCACTCTCTAAATTTATTAAAAGCTTCATCTTTGGTTTTGAGTATGTAAACCCATACCCTTCTGGAATAATCATCAATTAAAGAGAGAAAGTACCTTCCACCCCCAAGTGACTGATGTTTTGTTGGTCCCCATAGGTCTGAATGGATGTAGTCCAACACTCTTTGAGTAGTAGTAGTGAATTTTACCCTGTGTGCCTTGCGTATTACACAGTGTTCACATAATCCAATCTCAACACCCCTTAAGTTGCCAATCAAACCTTGTTTATGCAACTCTTGCAACCCTTGACTACTTATATACCCAAGCCTTTGATGCCACAACTCAACCTGACTTAACTGAGTTGACTAAGCAACCATATTCACACCATTAGACACTTGACCATCTAATAAGTAAATGTTATTCTGTCCTCTTATACTAGTCATCACAACCATATACCCTTTCACAAGCTTTGCCTTACCATTCTTAAGACTGACCCCAAAACCAGATATCTTAAATGTGCCTAGAGAAATCAGATTTTTGGTTAACTTGGGAATGTATCTTACATTATCTAGCACCATACTAGTCTCATTGTCAAGTCTTAATACAATGGTGCCTAGTCCCATTATTTCACAAGGCCTATCATCCCCTAATTGAACTACACCAAGAGACTTCATCTCAACTGTACTGAAGTACTCCTTATGAGGTGTCATATGATACGAGCACCCTGAATCTAAGATCCATTCAGTAGTTCTCTTAGAGGTTGACACTACTAGCATCTCAGTAGTTTCATATCCATCTGCTAGTTCTTCCTGTGAAACATTCCCTTGCTCTTTAAGGAAATAGCCTTCTCCCTGCTTCTTTCTTTTCTTAGGACAATCCCTTTTCAGATGTTTGTCAGAATTGCAAACATAACACCTTCTTTTGGTTCTTGGCTTAGACCTGGAATTTCCCTTTCCCTTGAAACTTCTATGTTCAGCCCTTCCCCTAACCATTAGTCCATCACCTGTTTCATCTCTTTCATCAGTCCTCTTCTTGAGTTCTTTTGAGTTCAAGGCTGTAAGAAACTCCTCCATTGTCAAAGTCTCTCTTCCATACATCAATGTATCAACAAAATGCTCAAAAGATGATGGAAGAGAGGTTAGAAAAATGACAACCTGATCTTCATCATCTAACTTCACATAAATGTTCTCTAGATCTAACACTAGTTTATTAAACTCGTCAACATGATCTTCAAGAGTCTTACCAGATTACATATGGAAGGTATAAAGTCTCTTCTTCAAATAAAGCCTATTTGTAAGAGACTTTTTCATTTACATGCTTTCAAGTTTGGACCACACAGCTGTTGCTGTTGTCTCCTTAAAAACTTCCCTCAAGACACGATCACCAAGGCTCAAGATTACCGCACTATGAGCCTTATCCATGGTGTCTTTCCACTTCGAAGCCAAATCTGTCTTCTCCTTTTTTGTTGCATCTGTCGCTTCTTGTGGTGCTACCCCACCCAAGGCTGACACAATCCCTTGATGGACCAACAGAGCTCTCATCTGGACTCTCCATAATCCAAAGTCGTTCTTCCCATCAAACTTCTCTATTTCAAACTTTTTCGACACCATTTCAGCGATCGATTGACTGGTAATTGTCTTCTTCCTTGTTCGAGCTACACTCACACAACTTTCTTGATTCAATCCACTGAATCGAGCCAGAAACCAGGCTCTGATACCAATTGTGATAAACACACCAGTGAATTGATCTCAAAACACTCAATGATTGATTGTGTAAACTAAGAATATGAACACAAGAAATTGATCTTGAACACTTTCTACTATCGGGTTTGTTTACTGGTTATGAAAAGAAGAATTACACAAAAGAAAAGAGAATACAATCAAAGAGAACTCATTACCCTCTTATATGCAGATTAGGATGTTGTTAATTCCCCTAAATCTGCCCTAACAACCTTTAACGGCTAGTAACAAACTAAACATAAGAAATGACACATATGGTCCCTGTAAATGAACTTATATCCAAAAACAGCCCCTGAACACTAAAAACAACTATATACCTTCTCAATAATCAACCCTCATAATTCGACACAATGGATCAATTTTTGGGAAAAGTCAACCCCAACTCTAGCTTGGGAAACTACAACTAAGCACCGAATAGGAAAGCCTTTTTATAGTATATATTATCGTAGTACGAGATCTTTGATTTGCAACATCAGTCTCTCTCCAAAGAGTCCTTTGGTGACCGAACCTACTGTTATGAAGACAAGAAACCACAATGATGTAGGGCTTTTTAGTGCAAAATTATTTCTAATGAAAAGGGAGGATAGTGAAGAAAACGATGATAAACCGTAAACTCTAACAATAATAATGTACGACGAGGAAATGATGATGAACCCACCCATCCCAATCACAACAGGTGCGTCAAAGAATACTTGTAACAAGTGGACCACCGCGAAAGAGTTGGGTTTGGTAAAGGGGTGGATCACAATATCTAAAGATCCGATTACTGAGAATGAATGAAAAAAAGCTATCATTATGAAAGTAAGCTATTGGTAATTTTAAGAGTAATATTGGAGCATATATCAATCTGTCCGTCAAATAAACTCAAAGTGGAGGACTTGAATAGAAAGTGGACTTCATTCAATGAAACCTATATCAATTTATCGAGGAATCCACGTAGCTGGCTATTAGATATGGATTTCTATCGCGAGACACAAACACAGTATAAAGAGAAAAAGAAGATACTCGTTGGTCATGATGTCGCATGGTGGATCCTTATAATTCATCCCAAATAGTATATGGTTTCTCTGATAGAATCTTTGAGTCAAAGTAATAATCGAGCACGCACGCTCGAATCACCATAGTCAGAGGTTTAAGGGTGAAGAACCCTAAAGGCAGCTACGAAACAAAAGACACCATCCTCATTAGAAGCTCCAAAGAATAACAACTTTAAAAGCTATTATATGAATTCAACAAAATAAATAAAGTATCTAAAGTGAAGCACGAGGACAAGTAGTGTCACAAACGAAGTTTGAGAAGATGAAACGAAAATGCTAGAATTGTAGAAACATGAGAGGGAAATCTAAAGAAAAAAAAAAGGATTTCATATTCTATATCCAACCCCAGGAACATCTCTTGTGACAATGCTATATATGAAGGAGAAAATTATGCAATGTTGGGATTGCGAGTAACTTTTTATTTATTTATCTGCTTGAACATTTTTGGTTAATCATTTGTTTGTAACTTTTTAGTTAATTTTTAGTGAATTTACTTTTTATTTATGAATTTCTTTATTTTTTATAGCTTTAAATTATTATAATATTTTTAAATTATTATTTGTTTTAAAGTTAATTCAAGTATTGAATGGTGAATGCATGGAGTCACTAAAATGAGAATTATTTTTGCAATTGAATGAATTTTGTGTAAGAGTTGAAAGATATGATGTGACGTCTAGGAGAGAGATAATGAATGAGTGTCGCCACTCAGTTAAGGGTGTGCATGAGTCGATTTGGTTCGGGTTTAGCATAAAACCGAAATCAAAAACTGATATTTTGATCTGTATGATTTTAATATCGTTCGTTTCGTTTTTTTCGGTTTTGTTGGTTTTATCATTTGGGCTTCAAGTTTTTAAAGAAAAAATTGGGACAAAGTAATGAATTTAAACTAAAAATCTTAAGTTTACATCATTTTATTGATCTTTATAAACAATCTATATATTTCTATTAATTACTTGACATTGAATTAATTACATACTATGAAATACAATAACAAAAGATTCGATAAAAGAATTTAATCTACTAATTCTAACAAAACAATTTAAAAATCATTTTTACACCTAGATATTTAATCATTTTTAGATAACATAAGTTAAATAAGTAACTAATATGCTAATAATATTTTTAAGTGTATGAATGTATCTCTAAATTTACAAGTTCGGTTGTATGATTTCAGTTGGGGTTTTTTCAGTTTTTGTTACAAGAAAAACCGAAACCGAACTGGGAAAATTGGTTTTTTAAAACCATCAAACCAAACTGTTGGTTTCTTATTGGTTTCGGTTATTTCAGTTCGGTTGTGTTGGTTATTTAAGTTACGATACGGTTATTTTGACTTCTTACACACCCCTACGTTCAATGGCCATTACCTCCCCATTGAGGATTAGATATGTAGAATAAAAAATGAATAGTTGGAGCTTTCTATATAGTTTCAGGATGAGATTTGGTGAACGTGATTCAAATTTAGGAGTGAATAAGAGAATTTTCTAAATATTCTTTAAATTTTAAGGATGATAATAGGGATTCAAATGAGATTGCTGCAATGACTACTGTGAATCATATTATAAACCGAGTTGAATATATAGAAAACAAGTATAAACGTAAAGAAGTATTCTAGATAGTCTAATGTAATCGTTAATAATAATTTAACTTATATGTTAGAAATTTTTTTATTGTTTTAAGATTATTTAGTTTGAAAAAAATTAGATGAATGTGATAAATGATACAAGACGGCTTATAGAAAACGAGATTTTTCTTCCGAAACAACTCAAAAGAAAAGAAAATGTGAGCTAATGATGGCTTAAAGGCATAAAGCAAAGGTGTGTGTACATCTTTCCTTTTTGACATACACCCCATTCTGTGTGTTGTTCATAAGGGTATTTTAATTAATTTAAATAAGTAAATAAAAGGAAAAAACAAAGTGGGGTCAATAAGTACGTTTGTATTATTTTTCTTTAGGTAGGTAGTTAAGTATTAATTAATTACTAATTAGCATATTTTTCATATAACTTGATTACTAATTAAAAGCACAATTTAACAAATACTTTTCAAATTAGGAGATACTTTTTACATTGATATAAACCGATGGGTTACATTGATGACGTTTATAATATTCGAATATATAAAAATGATAATGCTAAAGAAATGCAGATCGATACGTTTATAAAAATAAACATGTAATCATGACAAGTTTAAATTTTATAAGACATCATAATTTAAAATTAAGAGATTAAAAAATTGTAAACAAAAAGATCAAAAAGTCAATGCACTTGGATTTTATAAAGCATAATACTTTAAAAGTTGTAAAAGGAAAAAAGAACATCTTTTCATATAAAAGCATCATATGTGTAGCTTCAATACACAAACATCATAATTTATAACTGCATCCTGTTTAAAATATAATTTTTTTATCTTTTATGAATTTTAAAATATTTTTATAAAACCTAAATTAACCGTTACAATGTGCTTATTTTTAACAATATTTTGATATGATTCAAACCGAATTATCGATGTAAATTCTATTCGAAATCATGATATGGATAATAACACATAAATCACCGCAATTGAGCATTACATTTCTTACCACCACGCCTTAGTGCGCGGCCCTCTAGTGTGTACACACATACATATATTAATAAATATGCATAATATTATTTATTGATTTAGATTTAGTATTTAATCTCATTTTAAATAATAACCTGCGGTTATATTTTATTATAACCGCGTTAAACTAAATTAATCTAATTATAAGGAAAAAATCAATTTGGTGTTCTATTTCTTGAACTAATTAAAGATAAGGCATTATGAAATCCATTGGACATGGACTAATGGGCTTTCGTGGGTGTTTAAATATTGTTCATGTATAAAAGCCCATTGAACAAGAAATAATTGAAACCATAAATTTTCCTATCACAGTTGTAACAAAATTGCGATTCTAGAAGAAATTCGGAATCACGTTTTAACAAAGTAGGCGAGTGTTTTCCAATCTTTTTATGGTGTCAACTAACAAGTTTAAAAAGTTTGCTCGTTTATAGGTTCCGTTGTGTATATTTCAATTAAGGGATGGTTAATGATAGACTTGGGCATAAAAACCGGGTTCGGACCCGACCCGGTGGACCCGACCCGGAACCGGGTACGGGTACGACCCGGTATATGCATACCCGGGTTGGACCCGAAAAAAACCCGTAGGGTTGGAACCGGGTATGATTTTCTAGAATTTCTTAGAACCCGACCCGACCCGACCCGGAACCGGTTGAACCCGGGTTGTACCCGGTTTCGACCGTTTTTTTTTTTTTTTTTTTAAAAAGTGGCCGTTTTTTAACGGCTATATAGCCGTTGGGATCGATTTGTGACCGTTTTTTTGTCACTTTTAGGCTTATAAGTTAGTATAAATAGGTGTGGGTTGATATGGTTTAGTACCAAAGTCTCAAACGCAAAAACATACGCAAAAAACGCAAAAAATACTCTCGTTTACTCTCGCTTTACACGTTCACTCTCTCGTTTTACACTTTCACTCTCTTCAATCTTGATATGGCTCACTCACAATCTTCCGTTGGTCAAGGTTCGTCCAACGCTCCAACCGTCGTTCGTGTTCTTGCACACAATCGTAACATGGATGTTTGGTGCAATTGGGATATGGTTGAGTTGAGTGACGGGTCTGTAAAGGCTCGTTACAAGTTTTGTGGAGCTTTGCTTGCTAAAGATTCTAACACGACTTTAATCAAACACATTAGCAAGAAGTTTTGTAAGTCGTTGAAAAGTAATCCGGATTCGCAACAAACACAATTGGGTGGAGACGGTGGAATCTTTAATTACGATGTTAATACGGTTCGAGATCGAATGGCGAAGTTCGTGATTCAAGAAGCTTTGCCTTTTAGTCACTTCGACAATCCTCGGTTGACCAACTTAATTCGAGAGACGCTTCAACCTCGTTACACTCACGTAAGTCGTACTACACTTAGACGTTATTGTTTAAAATTATAGAAACAAGCAAAAAATGATTTAGTTGTATTATTTGAAAATTTAAATACCGGTGTAAACTTAACTAGTGACGTTTGGTTGGCTCCACACGGTTTACCCGAATCGTACCTTTGCGTCACCGCTCATTGGGTGGATCCCAATTCATGGCAATTGATGAAACGTACGATCGCATTTGATCTTTTTTCACATCCACACACCGGAGAATTTTTGTTTTACATTTTAGATAATGTAATAAGTACTTTTAAATTAGAAAATAAACTTTTTTCAATTGCATTTGATAACGCCTCTAACAACACAACCGCGGTTGAAAAATTAAAATTAAAATATCTTCCGATTGCAAACGGTGATTTTTTCCATACTCGTTGTGTTGCACATATTATTAATTTAGTAGTGCAAGACGGACTATCCGGGCAATATGTTAATAACTTTATTACATCTTTTCGATTTATGTTACATGACGTTTTTAAAAAAAGTAGAAGAAGATATCAAGATTATAAACAACTTTGTAAGGATACGCACTCTAGATTTTTAGGTCCTAATTGGGATGTACCTACTCGGTGGAATTCGACTTGTCACATGTTTGAATGTGCTTTAAAACAAAAGGGCACTTTGAAAGCTTTTCATAATAGTCTTTCGGATAATGGTGAAGCCGACCCATTTCCGGATGCGGGTTGGGAGAATCTTCAACGTCTATCCGAGTTTCTTGAGGTTTTAAAAAACTCAACAACAAAATTATCGGGAGTTTATTATTCCACTAGTTATTCGGTGTTTCAAGAACTATATTTTATGTCTTTGAATTTTAAAAATTTTCAAAATAAAAATAATATGTTTAATCAAATGATAGAACCAATGAAAGAAAAGTTTAAAAAATATTTTAAGGACTTACCACCCGTTTTTACGTGTGCCACCGCTTTAAATCCGTTTCTAAATGTTGCGGGGGTTGAATGTTTGATAGATGAGATAAATGACAATTTGGATATGCATGACGAAAACCCTGATTTTTCAAACGAGGCAAAAGAAAATTTTAATCATAGTTTGAAAACAATTTATAATTTTTATTTAAATAGATATGGGCCTAACGTAAACATTACCATGCCAAGCGGATCAACCTCAAGTGCTAGTACCTCGTTTAAAGACCCTGTTTTGACTATGTTGAATGTTGTTCGGGATGTGACGGCTAAACGTCAAAGAGGTAACACCCCAACAAGTGAGCTCGGTAGATATAGTGGAACGAATTTTATTTCCACTATGACTACCGAAGATTATCGTGCATTCGATATTTTGGCTTGGTGGAAAGGAAAAGAATCTCAATTTCCGATTCTTTCTGCTATGGCCCGTGATTTACTAAGCGTCCAAGCTTCTACGGTAGCTTCGGAATCTGCTTTTTCTCTTAGTGGCAGGGTAATATCATTACAAAGAACAAGACTAACTCCGGAAGCAGTGGAGATGTGCATTTGTTTAAAGGATCACTTAGACGCAACGGATCGTATACAAGACCAAACAAGCCTCGAAGACGAGATTAGACTCGAAGCTAAAGTGCATGATGAAGAGGTAGAAGACGGAGTATCTTCTGGCATATCCGATGAAGAATTAGCATTTGATCAAGCATCTCGTAGTAGATAAAATTAGACGATATTGTTATTTTTAAGTTGTTTTAATATTATATGTCTTTCATGTTCTTTTTAAATTTCTTTGTCATTCAAATGTTTTATATAAAAAGTATTTAATATTTGTATATTATAAGTGTAACATTTTCTGCTCAAGATTTGTATATATTTATATATTAAGTTGTTTAAATTTTTGTCATTCAAGTGAACCCGGTTAGGAAAAGAAAAATAAAAAGAAAAAAAAGGAAAGAAAATATAAGAAAAAAAAAAACATACGACCCGGTGTTCGACACACACACAAGAAAAAAAAAAAAAAGCAAAAACCCGGTTGAACCCGGGTTTCATACCCGACCCGAACCCGACCCGACCCTACCCGGGTATACCGGGTAGGGTTTGTATCTCGCTGAACCCGACCCGGATTCGTACCCGGGTTCACCAATACCCGGGTACAAAAAACCCGGTTGGGCCCAAACCCGGTTTTGTACCCGGGCCCGGGTCCGGCCCAAACCCGTTTTGTGCAACTCTAGTTAATGACATAGAGGGTAAAAGGATAGTTTAGCCCCTCAAAAAACTAGGCACTATTTTCCTTTTTAAAAAGAAATTGTATGCAATAAACGTTTCTAAAAAAAGCCGATATCTATAATTAATCTAGGCTAATGGAGCGATGACGATATTGGTAATCAACGAATTGAACAGGAAATCGAAGGAGCAATAGATGGTAGGCTTGTAGTAAAGTTTTTGGGAAATCAAAAGAAACAATCGATTAAGGCTATAGCTCTTCCACAGAATCGATTAAACAACAATATCAAAGATTCAAAGTATATTCAACCCTATTGCGCTGAGCCTTCAATCGCTAATCACTATACACACAACAAGTCGATTAAACAGCTGTATCAATCCGTTAACGCTATCTTGATTTTTTTGTTTAGTTTCATCAATCATGTTCGTTCAATCTTCAATCGTTATGTTCTTTATTATTTAATTTCTTGGATTAGCATCCTAATGATAACTTAATGTCTTAATGTATTATTAATGCCTAAAATTCATATTCTTTATTGCTTAATTTTTTGGATTAACATTCTGATGATAAGCTTAATGTTATAATTTAAGATAATGTTTAATTTCTTGGATTAACATTATGTCTCTATTTCTGGTTCTTTATTTGTGGATTAATATGTATTAGACATCAACCACATGTTGTTTTTGCGAAGAATAGTACAAGGATCATTTATGTTCATGTTGTATTTTAGAGGGACTATTATTGAATAGAGTAGAGTATTAATAGTTCGTTAATACTCATTAGTAGTTAGTTACAATTTTGACTTTGTGAGAGTCAACTTTCTTGATCATCTCTATAAATCGTTTTCATGACAATAGAATGAGTATTGTTTGTTGAATTTTTTCACTCTTAAATTGATTGTTCTTAATCTTTGGTGTGGAATCACAATATTGTTTTCTACAATTGGTATCAAGCCTAGTTTGGCTCGATTTGCAAAGATTCAAGCGGTGTTTCAATTCGATTGAAGGATGGTGTCAACAAAGTTTGAAATTGAGATATTCGATGGTAAAAACGATTTTGGATTGTGGAGGCTAAAGATGCGAGCATTGCTTGTTCATCAAGGCGTTGTGGATACTCTCAAGGGTGAAAACGGCCTACGTGCAACTCTCTCCGATAAAGAGAAGAAGGATATTTTGGAAAAGACTCACAGCGTAATCATTCTCAGTTTGGGAGATCGAGTTCTAATGGAAGTGTCAAAGGAAGCCATTGCAGTTGGTATCTGGACCAAACTTGAGGGTCTATATATGACCAAGTAGTTGGCGAACCGATTGTACCTTAAGAAGAGGTTGTATACCTTTCAAATGGCATATGGTAAAACTCTTGATGATCATGTAGATGAGTTTAATAAGTTGATACTTGACTTGGAACATATTGATGTTGAATTAGAGGAGGAGGATCAAGCCATTATTATTGAGGTTGAATTAGAGGATGAGGATCAAGCCATTATTTTCTCAGCCTCATTACCACATACCTATGAACACTTCGTAGATACCCTAGTGTATGGTAGGGAATCATTATCTATGGTGGAAGTGTTGGCTGCAATAAACTCAAAGGAATTGGAGCGAAGATCTGATGTAAAAGAAGATGTAGGTGAAGGTCTCCATGTCATAGGTAGAACCGAGGCAAGAGCATCCAAGTATAAATCAACCCCAAGGTTTAAGTCAAGAATCAAACGTAGGTGCTATATATGCAATTCGGATAAGCATCTAAAGAAAGACTACCCAGAAAGGAGGAAGAAACAAGTCGAATCAATTCCATCAAGAACTCAAGGAAGTTTGTCTGTAGATGAAAGCACAAATGGATATAAAACTGCAGATGTTTTGATGGTCTTAAGAGGTAGTGTAACTTAACAATGGATCATGGATTCGGGATGCTCATATTACATGACACCAAGTAAAGAAGTGTTTACAAAAATCAAGATGGTTGACTTTGGGACAGTCTAATTAGGGGATGATAGACCCTACACAATCAAGGGGATTGGTACTGTCTCATTCAAACTTCAAAATGGGGTCAAGTCAGGTATATTCTTGAACTCAAGAGGAATTTAATTTCCCTTGATACTTTTGAAAGTAAAGGTCATGTGGTAAATATGAAAAATGGAAAGGTCAAGGTTATTAAGGGGTCATTGGTAATGTTGTCTAGCACAAGAAAAGAAAACAACTATGTGCTAGATGGGTGTGCACTAGTTGGGTCAGCTGCAATTGATGACCTTAATGTCTCAACTAATGCCATGTTGTGGAATAAGAGGTTTGGCCACATTAGTAGTCAAGGCTTATCTGAGCTGCACAGACAACAAGTTATTGCAGGAATGAGTGACGATAATGTGGGATTTTGTGAGCACTGTGTGTTTGGAAAGGCAACCAGGGTTAACTTTGGCCAAGGGGTGCATACCACTAGGGAAGTGATTGAATACATTCATGCAAACTTATAGGGTCCTGCACACACTAGCTCTTTAGGTGGAGCTATGTATTTTTTTTGTTAATAATTGATAACCATTCTAGAAGAGTTTGGGTATACATTCTTAAACACAAGGATGAGACATTCAAAAGATTTAAAGAATGGAAATTACTGGTTAAAATACAGACTGGTAAGAAACTAAAAAAGATAAGAACTGACAATGGCATGGAATTTTGTAGTGGGGTGTTTGATAAATTCTGCAAAGATAATGGTATTAGGAGACACTTGACAATACCAGGAACACCCTAGAAAAATGGGTTAGTAGAGAGAATGAATCATACTCTACTTAATAAAGTCAGGTGTATGTTGTCTGACTCTGGTATGCCAAAGATGTTTTTGACAGAAGCTGTGACAACTGCTGCCAACTTGATCAGCAGATCACCCTCAACTGTAATAGGCATGAAGACTCAAATGGAAATATGGGCTGGAGTAAAGCCAGATTATAGTCATTTAAGAGTCTTTGGATCAGTGGCTTATGCACATGTGAAAAATGAGCTTGATCCAAGAGCTAATAAATGCATACTCTTAGGTTACCCTGAGGGAGTTAAATGTTACATCTTATAGAGGGTGGATGATACTAATCCAAAGATCATAACTAGTAGAGATATAATCTTCAGGGAGGATGTAGTTTATAATCACTTATTTAAGGATAAGGGACAAGCTGATCAAGATCAAAGTGTTCAGATTGAGGTGGAGACAAAGTTTGCTTATTCAAAATATCACTATATGGGTTAAAGCAATCGCCTAGATGTTGGTATAATGGATTTGATGAATACATAATCGGTCAAAAGTTCCATAGGAGCAGTTATAATAAAGAGTACAAGCCTGGTGAATTTGATTACCTTTTACTCTATATGGATGATATGCTGGTTTGTTGTAAAGACCAAAGAGAAATAGATTTGACTAAGCAATTATTACAAAATGAATTTGATATGAAGGATCTTGGGGTTGCTAAAAAGATTCTAGGTATGGAAATAACCAGTGACAAAGCAAGTCAACAATTATTTTTGACTCAGACTTCTTATGTGAACAAGGTGTTGTTAAATTTCTCAATGAATAATAGTAAGAGTGTTAAAACTGTTAAAACTCCTTTGGGTCAACACTTCAACCTGTCAGCTAAAGATTCACCAACAAAAGCCGAGGAGATTGATCAAATGGAGAGAGTTCCTTATGCCAACGCCAGTATAGTTGGTAGTCTAATGTTTTTGATAAGCTATGTATTAAGTATAGTGACTAAATACTTAGCTAATCCTGGCAGACTACATTGGGAAGTTGTTAAATGGATTTTGAGATACCTTAATGGAACTAGACATTTGGGGTTAGTCTTTGGTGATTGTCAAAATTCAGATTACCAAATTTTAGGTTATGTTGATGCTGATTTTACAAAAGATTTGGATAAGGGTAGGTCTTCAACTGGATATGCGTTCAAGGTGTTTGGTGGGGTTATTAGTTGGAAAGCTACCTTACATCATCTAGTTGCTTTATCAACAACAAAAGTTGAATACATTGCCCTTACTAAAGCAGCTAAAGAGGCCCTTTGGTTGAAAGGCTTTATCACTGAGTTAGATGTTCATTTGATTGATACAGTTGTCTTATGTGATAATCAAGGAGCTGCTTGTCTCTCAAAGAATCAAGTGTATCTTGAGAGAATCAAGCATACCAATGTTAAGTTGCATTTCATTCATGAAGTTATTCACTCTAAAGAAATAAAGGTAAAGAGTGTTGATACAAAAAATAATGCAGCTATTGTTATGACTAAAGTTATTCCTGGATCTAAATTTGATAAGTGTTTGAAGATTTTAAATATTGGATGATACTGTATGGTCTTGTACTAAGGTGGAGATTGTGAAGAATAGTACAAGGACTATTTATGTTCATGTTGTATTTTAGAGGGATTATTATTGAATAGAGTAGAGTATTAATAGTTCGTTAATACTCATTAGTAGTTAGTTACAATTTTGACTTTGTGAGAGTCAACTTTCTTGATCAACTCTGTAAATCGTTTTCATAACAACAGAATGAGTATTGTTTGTTGAATTCTTTCACTCTTGAATTGATTGTTCTTTAATCTTTGGTATGGAATCACAATATTGTTTTCTACAGTTTTGTTGATTGATTTTGGTGACAAACATTCCAATAAAGTCAAATTGAAACCGAAAGTACAAATCTGGTCTTTCAAAAAACGCAAAAAAGTAAAAATATTATTTAAATAAACATATTATAGCTTTTGTAGCATATTATTGCTGGTCTCAAGCTTGGTTAAAGCATGAGGGTTTATATCAAAAGGTTTTTAAAACGGGTCCCAATTTTTTAGTTTGTTTAAACCCTCCGAAAACATTTAGGCTCAACTCAATCCTTGCTATATGATATGTAGCCCAATAATACCATTGTATTATGATAGTGTCCTTTCTAGTTGATTGAAGGCTCAAGTCTTATTGTGATGAATGATGTATATAAAAACTCCAAGGTGAGTATTCTAAGCTTCGTGAAAGTAGGTCATTTGATCTTTTGTAACTTGATCTACCATTTGAGCCACATTAAAACAATAATATTCAATTTCAAAAATTCATGTTTTTAAAATTATGTGTTTGTTCAATACTGTCACACCCCGTTGACCGGGTCTGGCCGTAACCAACTGACATCATAACAATGCAACAGAAATAAGTACATTCAAACTTAATCACTATATCCCCAAAAGAAATTGTCTTAATGGCATTACATAATCCATGATATTCTTAAGTCGATATTGTCTAAAAATCCGGATAAAACATGATAATTTAATTGTTCATAAATAATAAATTGGATAGGGTGGCGGCTAAATCTCCAAAGGTCCATCTAAGGCAGAACCTATCCTTTTGACACCTGCATTCAAACTTCACCTGAAATACACACCTAAAATACGTCAACATAATGTTGGTGAGCTCATGAGTTTAATACACATTACCTTTCATGATGGATATAATATTCAATAAATTTGTTAGTGACTATAATAATAATATAATATTCAAGGTGCACTATAGAATGTATCATAATCAAGCCTGACCCGGACTTTTCCGCCCAAGTGCTAAAATATCCCCTAACCCATTACTACTAGATTGTTGGGTTTAAATGTGCCCTGCTAAGCTCGGTTAGGTGGCACTAATTTGTGACACAATGATTATTGAATCTTAATGGGGGGTTTCCCTGCATAATGGGCCCATTGTGTGCGGGGGATTTCCCAAATAGTACTATCCACAAATCACGCGGCTCCTAATGAAGTTAATGATTATGCTTTATTCGGGGACAATAGCAGGTAGTATTTCCCCACAAAATAATAAACAATGGGTATGTATTTCACCCTAAAAGTTTTAAAGTAGAAAGGGGGTTCATGAGACTCACTTGTGGGTTGATCACGTGGTTACTGGAAAGGTTTGGATGATACCAACCGGGAGGGTTCCTATGTTTATTTCAAATGAATTAGTACTTTATTAAATTATCAATTAAGCCCAACCCTCATGTTTTGTATTAGTCTTACTTAGCTTGATGTGTTATGTTACACATGTGTAATCTTATTTTAGGCCCCTGAGTTTTGAGTTAGTATCTTTAGTTTTTTTAGACAATTATCTTATGAATTCAGGTTATCATTGTTCTTAGAGGTGTGATATGGTCCAAAAACAGTAAGGTTTCAACAGTTGGCAAGATTGGTCCTTCAACTTTGCTAGATTGATATTTTTAACCCTAAAGGTTGGGATTTTTGCACTATAATTAATTATGATGACTTTTATGGTTTAAGTGGATTAAGATACTATAATAAGTTAGTTTTTATGTCATTCGATCTTTCTTAACGGTTTCAAGAGCTTATTTTCGATTTAAGTGTTTTATGGAGATATATTTAGAGACTTTCTTATTTGAGGTCGTTGAATGGACCAAATGGTGATTATGTCTTAACTATAACTTATTTAAATAATAATTGGTCTCTGTAGTGTTAATGGTATGGCTATAGGATTTATGAGTTACTTATCGTGTCTTTAAACATGTACCGTATCGCGATTCGGGTATGTTTGTGATGTAAGATTAAATCAATGGTTTTTATTAAATTTTTATTTTCTTTAAGTTGTAATTAATATTCTAATGTATAATCATCAACTTTATGAGATTAGGGATTATTTATGCACTTTATGATTTTTCTAATTATTAGGCCGGTAGTTATTTTATATAAATGATAAAATTGTTAAATCTTCTAGAATACTCTATAATTATAAATATTTAGTTTTTAAATTATCTTAGCCTTTAATAAAATATTATTTACTGAAAATTTTGGATCTGAAGCTTGTTTTGTCGGTTTTGGAGTTTAATCGTTAACGGTTCGGGTTTTAACGGGTTTTCGGATTTGGGTTATCTTTGGTCAAATTTTTGCTGTATATGGATTTAATATACTTATAATCATCCTTAAGTTCTGTATTTTTTTACTAATATTGATCTTAAGCCCGTTTTTAACAATTTTCTTTATTTTAAAGTGAATATCTTTTGTATTTTTGTTTTCCATTGACATAAATTCTAAAAATTATGAAATTTAATTTATTGATTTGGTTAATATGATAAGTCTACTGGAATTTTAATATAATCAAAATTTCATAGTTTCACCATTTTCGTTACCTAGCTCGGTTAGTCTCGTTAAGTGTCCGTTAAGTCTTGGTTTTTCAACATTAGGTCCTTTAGCTCGGTTTTTCCATCCTCAATAAATTTTATAAGATATATAATATGTAATTAACCCCATATTTCAGTGGTTTAGGCCCCCAACTTGATTTTTAGAATTTTTACAAGAATTAGTGCATTTTTACATTTTTCCTTATTCATAAAACACAAATAACAATTCTATAAGTTATGAACTTTTATTCTTAGTTTAAAATAAGTAATTTTAAATTTTAGAAATATTTAAATCATTTTTATACACTTAAATTGTATACTTTCATATTATGAAAAACGGGTTTTTCGAGTGGACTAGTTTTATCAAAACCGGGTTTGTGACCAATGTGGGTTATAAGAAAGATTTTTTATCATTAGTTACTGTAAAATAAAGTGTTTTAAGGATTGATAAGGAGTTGGGGTGTCATGGGGTTTATCGTGTCACTATCGTGACGATACGCGAGGTTTCGCGTGTTTTCGGGTTTTAACGAATCACCTTGATGCAACGGTGGATCGTAGGGGTTTCCAGGGATGAAGTGAGGACTTGAAATTAAAAGGGAAAAATTTTCAAAAAATGATATTAGGCCTAGTCTTATCAAGAAAGGAAATGGAAGATAGAAACTAGAAAATAAACAAGTGTCTAAGTTGTGTGATTACCTTGGTTTAAATGAAGGTGATGGTGATTATACTTGAGTCGACCAAGGCTTCAAATGGCTGGAAATCTTGTATTATTGGGTGTGCAAGGACCTTTTGATAGTGTGATTAAGTGATGAGGATTAGAGAGAGTTTAGAAGATTGTACATGGTAAAAATTTGAAGTGTGGAGGGTTGTGGGTGGGTTGCGGCCAAAATGAAGGAGAGGAGGGGGGGGGGGTGGTAGAGTCTAGTTTCTTGGCTTTGTCATATTTTATTGAGATTTGGAGGGGTAGGGATAGAGGCTTTCAAGACACATAAACCTCATGCATTGGCTTAAAAGGGTGGTGATTTGACTAGACTTTGTTACATTTTTTAATTAAATTTTCTAATCAAATTATATATGTTAATTGTATGTATGCACTGTGTATGTGTATATGTATATATATATGTTGTGTGCGGGTGTACGTATGCATGCATATATACATGTGTATATGAGTGTTGTAGGTATATATATAAGTATGTATGTATATGTTATGTGTGTGTGCCGTGTGATTATATATATATATATATATATATATATATATATATATATATATATATATATATATATATATATAGTTTGTGTTTATGAGAGTGTGTTATATATTTTTGTATACAAGGTTAACTATCTTTATTATTATTATTATTATTTAAGTTGGTGGGTACAAGAGTGTGGCATGAAATGTTTATGCCTTTTTATCTATAATTTATTTATGTGATTCTGAAACTTATGGAATCATCATTTATTATTTAATTTAAATATCTAATATTTTATAATTTATAAGGTTACGTTTATTAAGTTCTGTTAATGATCTTAAGTGGTATTAGATGTTATGGTCTCGTTTAACTGTTTTTGTTCCGGTGAACCGGGGTTAATGGTTTTAGAATTTTAATATTTGTTAGAATTCCACATGCTTAGTTAATTAAATCAAGGTTCATTTGGTAAATTTACGTCTTCTAAGGTATTAGGCCCAAGACCCATTTGGTCGGCTCAGCATGCCCTAAAATCAAATGATGGCCCATTGGCCCATATTGGTTTTGTGGGTCAAAGCCCTTTAAGTTTCGTGGCCCAATGGCCCACTTAGGGTTTGATGGGCCAAAGCCCATTTAGGTGTGAGTATTAACGTGTGCCTAAGCCCAAAGTTATTGGGCCCAATTCATGGCTTTTTTGTCGGGGTTTGGTGTCAGGGTGTGGCCCAATGGGTTTTTCTTGGCCCAAAAACCAGGGTTGTCTCATTCTCCCCTACTTATAGAAATTTCGTCCTTGAAATTTACTTAAGGTCATTTACCGGATGTCAGGCTCCTAGTCTATCATGCCAAATCATACTAGCTATAAAAACACAGATTGAAAATATTTCCAGATTACGAGGGTAGTCAGGTGTTATGTGATGCTAGGGTCGGAGTTTCATTTGTGTTTTCCAAAGTTTCGCCAACGGGGTTGAGGGTCTAAACAAATGCGGGTAGTTCTTTTTGATTTCACTCTCTGGTTCTCAAGTGAACTCGAGTCCTCTCTTGGAATTCCACTTGACTTTCACAATGAGGATTTTTCACCGTGTAAGTTTCTTCTCTTGTCGAGCCAGGATTTCGAGCGGCTCTTCCATGAATTGTAATTTATCGTTAATTTGGACTTCGGTGTAAGGCATCACCAGTGTTTTGTCGGACATACACTTTTTGAGATTCGAGATATGGAAAGTGTCATGTATGCTTCCTAACTTTTCAGGTAGCTCTAGCTTGTACGCAACGGGTCCAACCCTCTCGATTATCTTAAAAGGTCCAATATACATTGGGCTTAGCTTTCCTCACTTCGCGAACTGAATTAGCCATTTCCAAGGAGACACTTTCAGCATTACATGGTCCCCCGCTTGGAACTCTAAAGGTTTTCTTCGGTTATCAGCGTAACTCTTTTGTCGGTCTCTCGCGGCGGCGAGACGTTCTTGGATTCGATAGATTTTTTAGTCGTCTCCTGAACTATCTCTGGTCCAGTTAGTTGACTCTCCAATCTCTGCCCAACAAACTAGAGATCGACACTTGCACCCATTAAGTGCTTCAAATGGTGCGGCCTTAATGCTTGTGTGGTAACTGCTATTGTATGAGAATTTGGCTAGTGGCAAGTGGGTGTCCTAATTTCCACCAAAGTCGATCACGCAAGCCCTTAACATGTCTTCAATCGTTTGAATCATTCTCTCACTCTGATCATCTGTATGGGGGTGGTATGTGGTACTTGAGTCTAATCGTGTGCCCAGTGCTTGCTGAAATGACTTCCAGAATCTGGAAGTGAAGTGGCTATCGCGATCGAAGATTATTGACAATGGCATCCCGTTCCTGGATACCACTTCATTGACGTATAATTTGGCTAGCTTCTCCATCTTATTATCCTCCCTTATTGCTAAAAATATGCTGATTTAGTCAGTCGATCTACAACTACCAATATAACATCATGCCCTTTCAAAGTTTGAGGGAGTTTGGTGATAAAATCCATGATAATATGCTCTCATTTCCATTCGGGTATTTCGGGTTGTTGAAGTAACCCTGAAGGTTTTTGATATTCTGCTTTAACCTTGGTGCATGTTAAGCATGTCCCTATATAGGTGGCTATTTCTCTCTTCATACCTGGCCCAGTAATTTACCTTCAGACCTTTGTACATCTTGTCACTCCCGGGGTGGATAGAGTACTTGGTCTTATGGGCTTCGTGTAACACCACCTCTCTCAACTCACCTTGCTTTGGAATCCACACTCTTCCATTCATTCTTATTATCCCGTCATCTTGGGTATCAAGTAGTTTCTTCATTCTATTTAATCCTTCTTTGCTATAGTTCTCTACCTTTAAGGCGTCCATTTGGGCCCTTCGTACTTGATCCATTAGATTGATTCGTGCTTGATGACCTGTAGTTGGGGTCATAAAAAAACCTAATTAACCTAGGTAGCTAGGGTAAGTCAGGTATCATATCCACGGGAAGCATGTGGTTAGTGTTACACGATTTGTTTGATTATTAAACTAACTTACTAATTTAGAAAACTGAATTATTGTCTCTTGATTGTAAATGGATGTAGATGAGATTAACTAAAAAATTACTTTAATAAACAAAACAAAACTTGGACTTGATTTAAAACTATTACGATGAAAGAGATCACACCCGAGTTTCAGGAATGTAATTGAATACACGGTTTATGTTTCATGTAATCTTGAAATCACATAGACATAACTTGTTTATCACATATGTTGAATGGTAATTACCAACTCGATATCCGATTATGTAAATTAATTAGTAAACTAACTAATGCCACAATCTAGAAACTTTATTTGCAATCACCGATTAATGATGATAACCTAATTACTACTCAATGGTTAACAATGTAAAACTAATAACTTGATAAGTAATAATCAAATCAACTAACACGAATCTTTAATCAACACATGATTCAAAACACATAAACGAATAAAAGTTTTTAAACAATCAAAGTTTATTTCTTGACTAGGCAAGAACATAAAAAAAGCATAATCAAATCACAAACCATCCACCCGGGGAAGATCACGGATGTTTAGCCTTTCATCTTCATCATAATCTTTTCAATCTTCAACTTGGACATATGAATCCTTGATCAATTGATGATTAAAGAGAGTTCCAAAGGCTCCAAATAGTTTAAAGATTCGTTCTTGGGGTTGGAGGCAAGTCTCCCTTCGAAACCCTAATGTTAGGGTTTAAATAGGTTTTAAAATTTGAAACAATCCTCAAAATATCACGTTAGACATTAACTTACGGCCTACAGGCCGTGGGTTATGACCTACCTTCAACCAGACGGCGAAACCTCCTGTCTTACGGGGGGAAGGACTTAGCACAGGGCTTACGGCCTCAGGCTGTAGCTTACGGCCTCCCTGCAGTTTGCATAGTTTTCTTTATTTTCAGCACCTTTCAAACCGTAGTCTTGCTATCCTTTGTATCATTCTCAAATAATGTCCGTTAAGCTTCATTTAACCTACATTTCAAATACGTAACAAAGTAATACCATTCGATACATAAAGTATATTAAAAACACGATATTAAGTATGATACGTGCATGCATTATACCCAATTATCACATCCCCACACTTATCATTTGCTTGCCCCCAAGCAAACTTGCTCATAACACTACAACTATCATTAGAAAAATACAATCCAGTCATGTATTCATCTTTTGTTAGCTAAGGTCCCAAGTAATACCCAACTTACAGTTTCATATCTCAAGCTATAACTTTATAAGCAAAGATATTACTCTTTAAAATATGATCTATCTAACCAAGCCTAACAAGCTTTCTAATCTTCCCTATGCATGTAGTCACACCTCTCATAAGTTTCACTCCTCTTGGTTTAGTATCTGGTCTAGCAAAAAGCATGCTAGTATATCAGTGTAGTACTCTCAACCAAGAATAACTCATGATTACCATAAGCTTGCATAATGATCGCAACTCCACCAATTAAGACAAACCATGCACACGTCAAAAGGTCTTTGAAGGGTTGTAATGTAAGGCTTAGGATTTGGGTAAGGATAGAGAATTTGAAGTGGCTAAAGGTGATGAAATCCAAATAAGAATGTTAAAACATACTGAATAATAAAGCGACACTACACAATGAATTTGAGTAAACTTGACCCATATCACAATTTATTACCACTGAAACATGACATTAATATTGTGGTCATTTTGACCCATTATTTACTCATTTTTTTTTCTTTTCTTTGTTTTTTTTGAATGATGATTATATCTAAATGCTTCACTGCTTCTAACAATAGTATATCAAAAATTCGAGCAAACTTACAGATTTCATCACACGGGCTTAAAAAGTGAAAAAGATTTGAAAAGGCTAATGGGTTGATTCAGGTTTAAACAATTAAAGAGGTTAGGGGCTCAAACTGGCGACTAGAGGGTATTTTAGGGTTGGATAATACGATTGAAAAAGGCTAATAAAACAAAGGTTCATCCTAATTCCTTAATCATATATGTGCAACAGTTTGGTTCGTGATTTAGAAACGTATCAATTATGCAAGTTCTAGAATAATGCAATCGCTCTGGTAAACACTCATGAAAGGAAGCTGAGCAATTAACCTGTTGATGTTTTAAGCTCATGTATAGGCTCAATCCTCACAAAAAAACGATGGTAAACAGGTTAAGGATGTGAAAACATGCATAAAAAGTCCACTATATTGCTTGTTACCCCGGGTTAAACATCTCTAATAATTCTAATAAATTTCTTTTTGTTTTCAAGTGAGATAGCTATGACTGAGGACCTCTGCTTGTGTACAAGTTAAACATACTTTCACGATTTAAATTGAAAAAATTAACCTTTCATGTATAAATAAGTTGCTTTAGGGGCATTTTGAAAGATTTTGTTCAATCAAATTTTTTTCTCAATTTTCAAACTTCCCTTCATCCCCACACTTAAATCTTACATTGTCCTCAATATAAATTTTAAAATTGTTATGTCAACAAGGGTACTATCAAACATCTTAATATTTACCCAAGTGAAGTTACAAGGCTAACTTTCCAAAGACGCATTATGCTTACCATGATTGTACTAAATGACACAAAACTAGCAAAGCTTTAAGATATGAAAAAAGTACATGGACCTGATCATAGATGATAAAAGGTGCCTCATTAGCAATATATGATGGTTATGGGTCAACTCAAATAAGTAAAGCCGCCCAAACACACATTCCTTTATGCTCCTAAAGATCCATGAGCTTCCCCACACTTGAATATTTGCATCCGGTGCTTAAAGCTGAAAAACAAAATAAAAAAACAAGAAGAAAAAAAAACAAAAACTAAAAGAAACAAATCAATTTCGGGTTGCCTTCCGATTAGCGCTAAGTTTTAGGTCTTCAGCCAGACCGTACCTGATATAGTTATGGTGGTTTAAGTGAACATTTACCTACCGAATTCCCAATAAAAGCTCGATAGTTGACTTTCCAGTTCCATAATTATGTTATCATGCTTAGCAAGTTTGTTGAGTAGTTGTTATGGTGCCGTCTCATGATGATTTGTCTGATGTCTTCCAATGCCACCTTTCTTGGTCTTCAAATCTTCTTTCCCAACTTTAATAGTTAAGTAATAAGCACATGAGAATGGTTGGGATAAACTAGATCAACATTAGGCTTTAGCTCTTTCAGAGGTATTACATCTTCATTTAAGTTAAAACATCCCAAGTCATGCTATGAATGACCCATAACATCTTCTATCACATCAACATCAATCACAGTGCCACAATCTAACTCATATTGCTCTCGTTTAAGTTGAGCTACATCCTTAGTGAGTTGGCTAACCTGCTTAACTAGAGCCTCGAATGATTTGTCTCTTAACTTGTCTTCCTTCTTCATTTCCACCATCATGTTCATGATTGCATCAAGCTTAGAGTTTATTGAAACCTGAGGCTTTTCATAAGTCAGCTGAGGGTATTCAAGATAGTAGTCATCATATTCCTCTTGGTAGCTTGAGAATTATGGTATCTCGGCTTCATAATGGTTCAAATCCCACTCTTGAGCATATTTCTAATTGATGTCTACATGATAATATTCTTGGTATTTTATTGGTGGAGGAGGTTCAAAGTGTGAATAATATAAGGGTGTCTCTCCATCATCATAATTTATTCTCACATATCCTTTTTGCCTCCTATATTCAGAACATCCACTTTCTAAATTTCCATATTTGCTCTCGAACAGTGGACAATCTTAAACCTAGTGACAATCACTCCCGCAACAAATACATGGATCGTAATCATCATCCGTAATTCTACTAAACCTGTAAGAAAATTACCCTACAAAAAAACTAGAATACCCAGGGTAAATACGAACAAATAAAACAAACTAAGAAAACAAATAATATATTTGGATTTTTTAATTTTTACTTTTTTTTAAAATATTTTTTATTTTTTTTAATTTTGAATCTTAAACAAATACTAAAACGAAAGAAAATCAATCAAATCAAATAACGCTAAGCGCACTAGCTCCCCGGCAACGGCGCCATTTTGATGACCTGTCGTTGGGGTCATACAAAAACCTAATTAACCTAGGTAGCTAGGGTAAGTCAGGTATCGTATCCACGGGGAGCATATGGTTAGTGTTACATGATTTGTTTGATTATTAAACTAACTTACTAATTTGGAAAACTGAATTATTGTCTCTTGACTGTAAATAGATGTAGATGAGATTAACTAAAAAAATTACTTTAATAAACAAAACAAAACTTGGACTTGATTTAAAACTATTACGATGAAAGAGATCACACCCGAGTTTCAGGAATGTAATTGAATACATGGTTTATGTTTCATCTAATCTTGAAATCACATAGACATAACTTTTTTATCACATATGTTGAATGGTAATTACCAACTCGATATCCGATTATGTAAATTAATTAGTAAACTAACTAATGCCACAATCTAGAAACTTTATTTGTAATCACCGATTAATGATGATAACCTAATTACTACTCAATGGTTAACAATGTAAAACTAATAACTTGATAAGTAATAATCAAATCAACTAACACGAATCTTTAATCAACACATGATTCAAAACACATAAACGAATAAAAGTTGTTAAACAATCAAAGTTTATGTCTTGACTAGGCAAGAACATAAGAAAGCATAATCAAATCACAAACCATCCACCCGGGGAAGATCACAGATGTTTAGCCTTTCATCTTCATCCTAATCTTTTCAATCTTTAACTTGGACATATGAATCCTTGATCAATTGATGATTAAAGAGAGTTCCAAAGGCTCCAAATAGTCTAAAGATTCATTCTTGGGGTTGGAGGCAAGTCTCCCTTTGAAACCCTAATGTTAGGGTTTAAATAGGTTTTAAAATTTGAAACAATCCTCAAAATATCGTGTTAGACCATAAGTTACGGCCTACAGGCCGTAGGTTACGGCCTACCTTCAACCAGACGGCCAAACCTCCTGTCTTACGGGGTTCACAGACGGACTTAGCACAGGGCAGTAAGTTATAGCCTCAGGCCTGCAGTATGCACAGTTTTCTTTATTTTTAGCACCTTTCAAACCGTAGTCTTGCTATCCTTTGTATCCTTCTCAAATAATGTCTGTTAGGCTTCATTTAACCTGCATTTCAAATACGTAACAAAGTAATACCATTTGATACATAAAGTATATTAAAAACATGATATTAAGTATGATACGTGCATGCATTATACCCAATTATCAATGCTTCCATTTGTATTGCACGAATCCTTAGCAGTTTTGCTCTCTCCTTCCTACTCTATGCATCAGCCACCACATTTGCTTTCCCGGAGTGGTACCTGATTTCACAGTCATAGTCGTTAAGGAGTTCCACCCATCTCCTCTGTCTCATGTTCAACATCTTTTGGTCAAAATGTGTTGCAAGCTTTTGTGATCGGTGAAAATCACACACTTTGTGCCGTACAAGTAGTGCCTCCAAATTTTAAGTGCAAAAACCACGGCTCCGAGTTCTAGATCATGGGTGGTGTCATTTTGTTCATGCACCTTTAACTGTCGTGAGGCATACACTATCACTTTATCTCTTTGCATTAATACACACCCAAGCCTTTGCCGTAATGCATCACAATAGACAGTGAAGTCTCCAGTTCCTTAGGGTAGGGATAAAACTAGTGCACTGCATAGTTTTTGTTTTAGGGTTTTGAAGGCTTCTTGTTGTTTGGTTCCCCAGTCAAACTTGGTGGTCTTTTGGGTTAAGTACGTTAAAGGCCTGACAATCTTTGAGAAGTTCTCGATGAATCGTCGGTAGTAGCCAACCAAACCCAAGAATTGCCTCACCTCGGTGGGTGTCTTAGGGGCTTCCTATTTCTTGATTGCCTCAAGTTTAAAAGGATCTACCTGAATCCCTTTTTCATTGATGATGTGGCCAAGAAACTGGGCCTCTCACATCCAGAACTCACATTTTGAAAATTCTGCATATAGTTGCTCATTCCGGAGTAATTCTAAAATCAACCTTAAGTGCAACCTGTGTTCGGCCTCAGTTTTGGAATATATAAGATGTCGTCACTTAAAACTATGACAAACTTGTCTAGGTATGGCTTGCACACCCTGTTCATGAGGTCCATGAATACAGCAGGGGCATTGGTTAAACCAAATGGCATTACGAGGAACTCGTAATGTCCATACCTAGTTCAAACGCAGTTTTCGGTACATCTTCCTCCTTAATTCTTAGTTGGTGATACCCTGACCTCAGGTCAATCTTGGTGAAATATCATAACCCTTGGAGTTGGTCAAACAAGTTGTCAATCCTCAGAAGTGGGTATCAGTTTTTTATCGTGACTTTGTTCAACTCCTTATAGTTGCTACACATCCTTAGGGTTCCGTCCTTCTCCCTGACAAACAAGACTAGTGCTCCCCATGGCGAGAAGCTTGGTCCAATGAGCTCTTTGTCCATGAGTTCTTGGAGTTGATTCATCAGTTCTTTCATTTCCGAAGGGGCTAATCTATATGGTGCCTTGGCTACAGGTGTTGATCCCGGCACCAAGTCTATTCGAAACTCGACTTGTCTCTGCGGGGGCAACCCTGGTAGTTCGTCAGGAAACATGTCTGCGAACTCCGATACTACAGGAACATCTTCAAGCTGTTTCTCCTCCTTGATAGACATTCATAAGCCAAGTACACGACACATCCCTTGCGTAGTCACTTATTAGCTTTCATGCATGATACAATGTTCATGCCTTGCCTTGGTCTTTCCCCGTATACTATGAGGGTCTCTCCTTCTACTAGTGGTATCTTTAATAATTTCTTGTCACACATGATTTCTGCTCTATTCTTTGCCAGCCAATCCATTCCTACCACTACATCGAACCCTCCTAATTCTACGGGTATTAGGTCTATGGGGAACTCATGCTCATCCAAATCCAACGTACACCCAACAATTGTTTCGTCGGCCTTGACTAAGGTTCCATTAGCTAATTCTATGGTATAGGTACTAGCTAGCTTAGAGGAATCTAAGTCAATCCTTGGCCTAAAGTTCGTAGAAACAAAACTCTTATTTGCCCCAGTGTCAAACAATATGTATGTATAATGATTGTTAACTAGGAACAAACCCGTCATGACTTTAGGTTCTTCTCTAGCAGCTTCTGCATTCACCACGAAGGTTCTTCCTTTGGGGCAGCCAACCACAGGTTTTTTAGCCTTAAAGGGCAAAGATGTCTAACTTCTCCACATTCATGACACCTCGCAGGCCCCGTGGTAGTGGATTTGCACTCCTTTGCGAAATGCCCCGACCGATTGCATTTGAAGCACACATTTGCTTTAACTTCCTCTGCTTAGGGTCTCACCCCTGGTTTGACTAGACACTAACCCATATGATGTAATCCACATTTCCCATAAAATGGTTGCTTTCCCAAATACGATTTCTTTTCCCCAGTTGGTTTACTTCCACTTGTTCTCCCACTCGGACTTCCACTCATAACCCTAAAGTTATCCCACTTCATCTTAGTTCCCACACCCTCCGATCCCCTAACTCCTTCGCAATCGACAACCTCATCATTTAGTGTCGCAAAAATTTCCACAGTTTCTTGAAAATTCCATAGTTTTTTAAAAAACCCCACACATACCTACCTATCTTCTTTGACTCGGGTGTAACCAAGTGTGGCACTAGCAACGAAAACTCATTGAACCTATTGGTGTACTCCAAATATGCAGTTCCCTTCATCTCCAAGCTTAGAAACTCATCTTCCATCTTCTCTATCTCATTTATCGGGCAATAGCGCTCGATCATCAGTTTCTTAAATTCCTCTTATCTCATTCTGTTTACAACGTTCCTTCCTTGGGTCTGCAGTAATGTATTCCACCAGTTCAAGGCTCCATTTTTAAGTGAGTGTGTGGCGAATCTCACTTTATTTCCTTCAGCACAATCACTAATATCACACAGCTTCCATCTTTTCTTGCTAGCGTATGGTTCTTGTAGCTCCCTCAGTTCCAAAGTAGTCAGCTTGTTTGCATGCCATAAAGGCTTTGTATGCACACCCAGTTCGCACACGTGCCATTTCACGATCTTCTTCATTTGTATCAGTATTCTCATCATTATCATTATCGCCCCCTGCAGGTGTTTCTTGGTTGCGTTCAGCATTGACGTGGGCGGCAATTATAGGTAAGGCATTGCTGGCCTGGGCAATCAATTATTGGAGTCTAGCTTCTTGGTTGGTTTTATTGTTGGTGTTAGTAGGGTTGTTAGTGTTGTGGGTGTTGTTAAGGTTGTTGGTGTTGTTAGTGTTTCCATCTAGAGTTTCATCCGGTTGGTTGGTGCGTGCCCTAGACCGGGTAGTGGCACCAGTTCTTGTGTTACGAGTGCGTCCTCGACCTCTTCCCTTTGGCATGGCTATAACATACATTTTTAAGTTTACACCAATAGTCAAAATTTTAAGCATTATGTACCCCAAGCATCATCACTCAAAACATATAGATAGTTAACCAAGTTGGCGGTGCCCCGGTCAGTCCTGTAACTAAGTTACCCCATTCCTGCTGGAATGTGGGGACGGGTCGGAAGGACATTCGTGTGGTTTGCCTCGCACGAGGTGCCTCACCCTCATTCCCACCAGGTCGTAGGGAACTGGCCCGGACCATCGCCGGTAACTCCGACGAATCCTCCGAAGACTCCAACTCCTCCATTTCCCAATCCTCACTAGGATCGGGCATCATGTGCTCATAGGGGTCCGAAGGGTACCAGTTAGGGTCCTTGTACTCTGGGCCGAGAAGGGCATACTCCCTAATCTCATGGGACTGGGGGCATCTCGAAGGTCCTGCACCCATTTCTGGTACGAACGTGGGTGGTGGGATAGGGGTCTGGTAATAGTGCGGTGGTGGTACATCAGGTGAGTCACTAATGTAAACTGTCTTTCCCTTATTCTGGTTTCCTGACATCTAATAAACAAACGGGGTAAACTGCAATGTGAATATTATATTTATATCATCAAAATCAGAAATTACAAATATAAATTATGCAAAGCATAAAGAATGTAAGTAAATGATGGAAACTTTCCTCTAGTCATAGCCTAGAAGGGGGGGGTGCTCATTTCTTCCTTAGGTCCCTAATGTACGGTTAAAGCCTATGTATCTTATGGCAAGAACCTAATTCGCTAAATCATTGGCTTTGATACCAATCTATCACATCCCATTGACCGGGTCTGGCCGTGACCGACTAATATCATCACAATGCAGCGGAAATAAGTACACTTAAACTTAATCATTACATTCCCAAAAGAAATTGTCTTAATGACATCACATCATCCATGATATTCTTAAGTCGAAATTCTCTAAAAATCCGGATAAAACATGATAATTTAATTGCTCATAAATAATAAAGTGGATAGGGCAGTGGCTAAATCTCCAAAGGTCCATCTAAAGGCGGCACCTATTCTTTTGACACCTGTCATTCAAACTTCACTTGAAATACACACCCAAAATACGTCAATATAATATTGGTGAGCTCATGAGTTTAAGACACATTACCTTTCATGATGGATATAATATTCAATAAATTTGTTAGTGACTATAACAATAATATAATATTCAAGATGCACTATAGAATCTATCACAATCAAGCCTGACCCGGACTTTTCCGCCCAAGTACTAAAATATCCCCTAACCCATTACTACTAGATTGTTGGGTTTAAATATGCTCTGCTAAGCTCGGTTAAGTGGCACTAATTTGTGACACAACGATTATTGAATCTCAGTGGTGGATTTCCCTGCATAAAGGGCCCATTATGTGCGGGGGATTTCCTATATAGTACTATCCACAAATCACGCGGCTCCTAATAGAGTTAATGATTGTGCTTCATTCGGGGACAATAGCAGGTAGTATTGCACCACAAAATAAAACCAACGAGTATGTATTTCACCCCACACTTGACCTTTGCTTGTCCTCAAGCAAACTCTCATACATAATCCAATCAAAAATCCACTCGGTAACAAAAAATAGAGATAAGGAAATCTATTGTAAATTAAAGACCCAAGTTCATAAGTAGTTTTTAAGAGATGCAAAACTTAAAAAAAGAAAACCAAACAAGTGGGATTGATTTTTTTTTCTTCTTTCGAAAACATGCAATTATCTAGATAAGTGTAGTATGTCTATAGGACTATTGTTATGCATTAATATACACCTCTCTCAAAGATCCGCTCAACACTCTGGTTAGTTATATGTATTCGTATATATGTGAATCACTCGATGCGAAGAAATGAAGCAAACATAATCATAGCTTGTTTAGAAATCAAATCTCTACAAAAAACATAAGAAAATGTATAAATCAAGAGGACTTTGATGGGTTACAACGGGGTTTGGGTTAAAGGTATGAAATTTGAGATATAAAGTGGCTGAATAGTTAAAAATCTAAAATAGTTAGATGCTAATTGTGATTACGTACAAATTTATGAAGAAAATAAATAAACTAAACAAAAACTAATATAAACATATATTGAGCTAGTACTATAATTTTACATTCTACAAAATTGCTCATCCTAATTTGTTTTTTACTAAAATAAAATGAAATAAACAATACAATGAACTTTTTTTTCTCTCTTCTTTTTTTTTGTTTTTCATATTTTTTTTTCTTTTTTCATCTTTTTTCCATCTTTTTTTTATTTTGGCTTTTTTCATGAACACAACAAATTACATTACGAAAAGGAACACAAATATTTTACAACAATGTAACTAGGTAACACAATTTAGACAATTAACATAATCTGGATTTTAACACAATGGTTTAAATTTAAAAGGCTAATTTTCGCTAAGTGGATATAACATGTGGGTGATAACAACAAAATGGAATAAGGCTCAACATGGAGACTAGTGGTAACAAAAGTGTAAGATGAAAGAAACAAAAAAAAAGATTACACGAAATGGGTTTCCTAATGCCTCTATTATTTTCATACATAAACTTAGTCATGGTCTCGAAATGCATTAACAAAACAAGTTCTAAAATGAAAGCAACACATGGCACACTCAAAAATCAACAAAATTGCAACCAACCAATATAAATCATCCAAGAATGCTATAAAGGCACGATAGCTCACAGAAACGGAGGGATATAGGTATAAGTGCAAGAACTTGCATAATAATAATTCTTTCAACCTGCTACACTAACTAGATATTTCATGATATTTTATTAAAACAACTAGTAGGTTTCTTAAAATCTTGTGATTCCAAAAACACAATGATGCATAATGTAAGACCCCCGTTCCTGAAGACCTCATAGTTAGACAATCACAACATTTTTCATATAAACTAAATACATTTCATAAATACATCGCAGCGCATTAAGTTATCAAAAACCATTCATACATTAATATTTGATGTTGCTAAATAATACATCATTGTATTTTAAAAGTCACAAAAAGAATCATTCAGTTGTATTACAAAACAACAATATCATCATGCACGAATGGATGCCAGTCTTTGCCCGCCAAGTAGTTTCACCCGCGTGCCATCCTCTGCAACAGGTTACCTGCCAACTGAAAATGCACAAAAGTCCCTTGTTTATATTTAAAAATATCATTTTCTTAAAATACTTCCTTTTCATAAAATCCATTACTCCCGTACGTGTTCACACATCATACGTACAACAAGATAATATTCTTTTATTATCTTCTACCATCGTTCATAATTGTTTGTTTTCGCACTTTCTTTCATTATTATCTTTCACTTTTATCTAGATCTGTCATATGCTATGCCCCATTATCGTGCACGAAGCAACTATCTTTTGGGGTCAAGCGACAAGAATCCCGTTTTCGCACGTCTCGATCAGTCACAAAGACTGACCCTCCTGTGTGTGAACCCTCATGGGTTAGCCAAATCGCACGCTATATAACACACAGTTGAGCTAACAGCTCTCAATGAGTTGTGAACCTATATTAAATTTTGCTTGCAAGACTTTCATTCATTCTTTTGGTTCCACTTTTCATTATCATTAATCTTTCGCTTCATTATGATAATACTTACATACGAGCATAAACACACCACGTAAAGTCACGTAGTAATACGTAATAGGGAACACAAACAACAGGCCACAAACATGCATAACACCAACAAACATAACCACCGAAACATCCCAGGGCTTAGTCGTTAAAATTTCTATTTCCCAAAATTCCAGAAAATTTTCTAAGGCATTAGGCGCATGAGTACTATGCAGGCGCACGACACTTGGGGGCATGGGAAAGACTTAGGCGCATGAGGAAACTTAGGCGCATGAGCACTGCTTGGGCGCATGAGCCTCACTTAGGCACATGAGCACTTAGGCATATGAGCACTGGGCGCATGAGGTACTGTTTGAGCGCATGGGTAACACTTAGGCTTATGGGCAAAATTTCTAGGCGTATGAGAACTATGTTAGGCGCATGGGTAGTGTCCAATTTGAACTTACACTATTTCAAACCCAAATTATCAATCTAACTTGTTCTTAACCCATAATTAACATACTAAGCACTTAAAACGGGCATATAAACATGAAACACAGACAAGCATACCCAAACATACACCCACCCGCATAAACAGGGACATAGACATGTTGAAAGTTATAAAAAGTTAGTTACATGCATATTCAGTCCCAAAACAAGTTCAAAACATAAAAACCGGAGATCTAGAACTCACTTAATGCAGCCTTCGAGCAATACTCCACCAAACCCGAGAGCACAAGGAGTTCAAACACCTATACACATGTAAAGAAGCAACTAAACACATAGAAACACATAAAACCCGATCCAGAAGCTGAAAATCCAGTTGAAATCGAGCAAAAACACACGAAAAACTCACCTTTCGAAGGTTTATCTCACTAGAAACCGATGGAAAAACTTCTGTCTTCTTCTTTTCCCTTTTTGCAGCCGAGAGAGTGGGTAGAAAGGTGATAGTGGGCGGCCATGCTTCTTTTAAACATAATAATAATGAAATTTGCATCTAGCATACTTTTAGCCCCTCAAATTGGGTTATTCTACCATTTTTTCTTTATACTTTTCTTTTCTTTTCTTTTTTTGTAAATTTCCGGGTGTTACACATAAGGATCTAAAAGGTAAGTCAACGGATGCATTTTATTGAAAATTTTAGCAAACATGGAGACTTTTCATGTGCAATGAGAGTAAGTTTGAAAACATGAAAGTTTTTAATCCTTTTAATATCCATCCCCACGCTTAGATTGTACATTATCCTCAATGTACACAAATAGTAAAGTAAGGCGAGAAAAAGAAACAGAAAAACTCTCCTGGCTTATAGGCGGTGAAATGTGCGACAAAAATCCATGAAAATTATGAAGTGCTCCAAGCATCCATCGTAGATCATAAGCGAAGATATCTATCAAACTCCAAGGACAAAAGTGAGTATAATCATACGCGAAAGAAAGAAAAAAGCAACAAACATCAAACAAATAAACACCAAGTGTTTCAAAAACTCAGGTTGCATCCCGAAAGCACTCATTTAATAACTAGTCATTAGCTTGACTCGGCCCCAAATTCGTGTAAATTTAGGGCAAGTGATTGAACAATTTAACACACAGGTGGCTTATGATACTTGAAACCTATCCGACCCGTTTGATTTTGTGCATTTACCATCGGTTCTTAAGGAACTTAATGGAAAACACAAACATAATATAAACGGGTCATGCCACCAACACTTGTATTTGCCCGGACGAAACCTGATACAACTTATGTAATGAGGGAGGCGATCATCCCGATAATATGTTGTTAAGTTAATGTTCTTGATTGGTCAATGTCGCTCCTTCAAAGTTGGTTGGTCTGTGAAGTAGTTTGCCATCTCCCACGATTCATTTGATTTGTGACACGAATCATCATAGTGCTCAATTACGGGTCGGCTATCTTTGGTGCAAAGTTGAGGATTAAATGTCACCATGGTCATTGGTTTGTAGGTGTACCCATCCACTTGCACATCTTCTTCTTGGTGCGGTTCTTCCTTGATTACCACAGTTGGCTTTCCATACAACAATTCTTCTAATTCATCAAAATCACCAACAGGGTCAAACCATCCTTCTTCATTCTCCAAAAAGGGTATGGTCACCAATTCATCTCCAAACTCATCCTCCCAAGATGGAACAATATGGTTTGTGGTTTCATCATAAGTGAGAATCGGTAAAACCACTTTCATATACATCCATGAGCTCATCTTCTTGTTGTTCTTTACATTTTGATTCATGTATCTTCTTATCCATGACATCTTGCTCATCATTAGTCAATAGACAAGGATAAAGTAACGATGGCTCATCATATTCAAATTCGCTTTGAATCTGAGGTGGGACTTGTGCTTCATCCATTATCATCTCCAGTTCCAGTTCTTGCTCTAACACATTAAATAATGAAGTCGGATGGGCTTCACTTCCATCCTCTTGGTTCATATCGATGTTGTAAGATGGACTCTCTTGTAGAAGGTATACATAGAGCTTATTAACTTCAACACTTAATGACTCAAATGCATGACCTCGTTCAATGAGTTGTTGCTCAAAATTATCTTGATTACATGTGTTCTGTTGAGAAAACATATCAATTCCTTGTTGTAGCAACTCATATAATGATGGACGAGGCTCGGTTTAGAATTATGGTACAGTAGACTCCTCAAATGGCGGTGAATAAGGATATGGTTCTTCATAGTAACCTGTAAGACACCCCGATGGATAGTAACAATCTTGTGTATAATGAGGTTCTGCACAAATCTCGCACCACACCTCCATGTGATAATAACTGTGATCACAATATCCTTCATAATAGTCCCCTTAGTAGCGCTCCATGAGAATCACTATAAAGAACACTTAAACAAAAAAGATAACGGGAACCAGATAATAAATTAAGTAAAAGTAAAAAAATAAAATGGAAAATGACCAAATAGAACTAATATATACAAAATACTAAAGTAATAACTCAGGTCGTTCTCAGAATTGCCGTGTCCCCGGCAACGGCGCCAAAAAGTTGATGTGTGTGGATATATATATATATATTTTTAATGATTTTCACAACACTTGGTTTTAAATTTATAGAAATGATTTTTACCTTAAAATTAAACCAAACACAAATAGGCAAGTGTACGTATCGTATATGTAGCATAGTTTAGGCAAGAACCAACTATCGATCCAAGGACACGGTAGCTACTAATAGTAAACCTTCGTTATTATTTAGCTGGAAAAGATAGATGATTTGGCATTTTTATATTTTAAACTAAAATAAATATAAATAGATAAATATGTAAAGGAATCAAGAAAGATAATCAAGCAAAGGGAATATTCACTTAGACTTTGAATTCACATAGCCAAACAATGATAACATACACAAATTCATGATAAGATCATTCTATACACGTGAAACGCGGAAATAGACTAGACTCCCGTCAAGGCTACCTAATCATATGACTCTTTGGAAAGTTAAAATGATGTTAACATATTAACCATCTAAAGTCATTTCATGAAGAACCAATGATACAATTATGTTGAATATAAATATGGACTAAACTCCTGTCATTGTTATTTAGTCCCATAATTCTTTGGAAAGCTAATACGATAAGCACATTCCAACCACCTCGAATCACATAATGTAAATAAAATCATGAAGTCCTCCAACTTGTGAATATCATACCACAAATATATGAACTACAAATTTATGCTAGTAAACCATAATCACACATACACAATGATATGAGGAATTCATAACAAATGTAATGGCCTTTCCATGAATATACACAAGGATGCATATTTGAATAACAATCATACATGTTCCAATCCCCATCCACCATTTCTAGTCAAATAGCATAAATACACATACATACATGTACATATTCATGAATAAATACCCTAACACATACGGGTTTCCAACATGATATGGTCAAGTTACCCATGAGATTGAACATATAATCAAGTCAAACAAACACACATAATCATTGAAGAAGATTCAAGACCATGTTTAAGTCATCAACATTATCATCATCAAAAATCACATGTACACCATTAAAGTTATCTAGGATTCATCTAATCTAAGTGAATCAAGAATTTTAGCTCATGCTAACTGAAAAAACACCCAAAAACTTGAATAATCAAGGAGATACATGGTTAGATGTAGAGATTATCAAACCAAATCAAGCTAGACGGGTTGTATGTTGTTAGATTCTTCTTTGGAGTGCTTGATCTTCAATCTTGACTTCTTTTCCTTTGATACTTGCTCAAAATGATTTTTGGGGCCTGGAGAGAACTAGGGTTTTTAACCTTTAAAGTTGTATGTTTGAAATGAGGCTCAATTTAGGTTTAAAAAGTGAGATCTGCGCCTAACATGGCCATGTCGTAAAGTGACATGGCCATGTCGTAAAGTGACATGGCCATGTCGTAAAGTGACATGGCCATGTCACGCATCAGACATGTAAATCTTGAATTGATCCTGATATGGCCATGTTAGAATGCGACATGGCCACATCAGTATCAGTTATTTCTTGAGTTTTTCATTAAATTTATCAAGTCACCGTCCAAACCTATAAAATTCATATAAAACACGATTAAATATCTTTCTAAATGAACTGTAACAAAAAAGCATTCAAAATGGGGGACAATATGCATTATTAACTTGTATAATTTTAAGCATATCAATGATTTTTCTAATTATTAAGCCGGTAGTTATTTTATAAAAATAATAAATTTATAAAATCTTCTAGAATACTCTATAATTATAAATATTTAGTTTTTAAATTATCTTAGCCTTTAATAAACTATCAGATACTGGAAATTTTGGATCTCAAGCTTGTTTTGTCGATTTTGGAGTTTAATCGTTAACGGTTCGGGTTTTAAGGGGTTTTCGAGTTTGGGTTATCTTTGGTCAACTTTTTACCATATATTTCTTTAATATACTTATAATCATTCTTAAGTTCTGGATTTTTCACTAATATTTCTCTTAAGCTCGTTTTTAACAATTTTCTTTATTTTAAAGTGAATATCTTTTGTATTTTTTTACCAATGAAATAAATTCTAAAAATTATGAATTTTAATATTTAGGCTTTTGTTAATGTGATAAGTCTACTAGAATTTTTATATAATCAAAATTTCATAACTTCACCATTTTCGTTACATTGCTCCGGTTTTTCTACATTAGGTCCTTTAGCTCGGTTTTCCCATCCCCAATAGATTTTATAAGATATATCATATGTAATTAACCCCATATTTCAGTAGTTTAGGCCCCCAACTTGATTTCTAGAATTTTTACAAAATTAGTGCATTTTCACATTTTTCCTTATTCATAAAATACAAATAACAAATTTATAAGTTATAAACTTTTATTCTTAGGTTTAAATAAGTAAGTTTAACTTCCAAAAATATTTAAATCATTTTATACACTTAAATTTTATACTTTCATATTATATGAAAAAAGGTTTTTCGGGTGGACTAGTTTTATCAAAACCGGGGTTGTGATCAAGGTGGGTTATAAAAAAGCTTTTGTATCATTTAGTAACTATAAAATAAAGTGTTTTAAGAGTTGATAAGGAGTTGAGGTGTCATGGGGTTTATCGTGTAACTATCGTGACGATACACAAGGTTTCCAGTGTTTTCGGGTTTTAACGAATCACCTTGGTGCAACGGTGGATCGTAGGGGTTTCAAAGTGAGGACTTGAAATGAAAAGAGAAAACTGTTCAAAAGAAGAGATTAGGTCTGGTCTTATCATGGAAGGAAGTAGAAGATAGAAACTAGAAAATGAACAAGTGTGTGAGTTGTGTGATTTCCTTGGTTTAAATGAAGGTGATGGTGATTATACTTGAGTCAACCAAGGCTTCAAATGGTTGGAACTCTTGTATTCTTGGGTGTGAAAGGACCTTTTGATAGTGTGATTAAGTGGTGAGGATTAGAGAGAGTTTAGAAGATTGTAGAAGTTAAAAATTTGAAGTGTGGAGGGTGGGTTGGAGCCAAAATGAAGGAGAGGAAGGGGGGGGTGGTAGAGACTAGTTTCTTGGATTTGCTATATTTTGTTGAGATTTGGGGGCGGGTAGGGGTAGAGGCTTTCAAGACACACAAGCCTTATGCATTGGCTTAAAAAGGTGGTGATTTGACTAGACTTTGTTACATATTTTGATTAAATTTTCTAATCAAATTATATGTATGTTAATTGTATGTATGCATAGTATATATATATATGTATATGTATGTAAGTATGTAGGCATGTATGTATGTATGTATGTATGTATGTGTGTATGTATGTGTGTATGTATGTGTGTATGTATGTATGTATGTATGCATGTATATGTTATGTGTGTGTGCCGTGTGATCATATATATATAGTGTGTTTATGAGAGTGTGTTATATATTTTTGTATACAAGGTTAACTATCTTTATTGTCGTCGTCGTCGTCGTCGTTTAAGTTGGTGGGTGCAAGAGTGTGGCATGGTTTTATAAATGTTTATGCCTTTTTATCTATAATTTATTTATAAGATTCTAAAACTTATGGAATCTATTATTTAATTTAAATATCTAATATTTTATAATTTAAAAGGTTACATTTATTAAGTTCTGTTAATGATCTTAAGTGGTATTAGGTGTTATGGTCTCGTTTAACTGTTTTTGTTTGGGTGAACCGGAGTTAATGGCTTTAGAATTTTAATATTTGTTAGAATTCCACATGCGTAATTAATTAAATTAAGGTTCATTTAGTAAATTTACGTCTTCTAAGGTATCGGACCCGAGGTCCATTTGGTCGGCTCAGCATGCCCTAAAATCAAATAATGACCCATTGGCCCATATTGATTTTGTGGGTCAAAGCCCGTTAAGTTTTGTGACCCAATGGCTCAATTAGGGTCTGTTGGGTAAAGCCCATTTGAGTGTGAGTAGTAACTTGTGCCTAAACCCAAAGTTGTTGGGGTCAATTTATGGCTTCCTTGTTGGGGTTTGGTGTCATGGTGTGACCCAATGAGTTTCTAAAAAATTTTTCTAGGCTCAAAAACCGAATTTGTTACAAATACTGCTAAATTTCTTTTTTAAAACATATGTTGAGATTGCATAGCATTTTTATTTATTAAAATAATTATTTCGATTTAATTTTCAAAGTTAACTATTAACCATTTCGAACATATTGTAATTAATTAAAAATATATTTTCATTTGTTAGAATCAAGTATTATATCTTTTGAATCAAGTGATTAGTAACAAACTCATTGGTACTTGTAGTCGTATAACATAGCATATGGGCATATTGGCATAGTTGCGGACTTGCGGTAAGAAATATTTTTACCTTTTTTTAACCATGAAGGCCCAGAAACATTGGGCTGGGCAACATATTTGTTATGATTGTACAGCCCATGGGCCACTGTTAAGCTTTAGCTCCAGGTCCATATATACTAATTAAAACTGGACTTTTTACTCAAATCAGTTCAGCTTTGGTTAACAAAGTCTAAACAAGTTTGGTTAGGTTTGAAAACTGGGTTGGAAACCTAGTTTTGTCTGGTCTGTTGGAGTTTGACCATGTTAAAACTGGTTTTAACCTATTGGATTACAACCTGGTTTCAAACCTACTGGTTGAATAAGTTGAAACTGGATTTTGGGAATTGGCATAGGTAGGGTCACCGTTTTCGGTTCTCTAAATTGGGTTCTTTTTGCCACCTTTAATATAATTTCAATATATTGGTCTCTATTTCAGATCATATATTCTTTTTTAGCACTACCATGATTAAATAACTTTTAAGTGGACATGATTTTAGAGGAAAAAAAACATGGATTACATGTCTTATGAGTACTATGAAAACTAGTACTAGTATTCGTATAAAAACTCGAAGATGGGGGTGGTTGTAAAGAGATGTTAGATAAGACTTGTAAATATTTGGATAATAGGTAGATTATTAATGTACAATGGTATAGTACTGTATTAGTGCTATGTTATTGAATCGATGAGATGACTACAATGTTGAATTAGAGCAAGTGATGGATTAGATAATGCCACTCGACTGATTTGGACCAAAATCTTGATGGCTTCATGTAACTCGTGCAAGTTCGAATCTTAAAGGTTGTGATGTGTTAATGCAGCCGACTGAAGCTCTAGTATAATGTTGTTACCAAGCCTTTATACCGCTCAACATGAGAACATGTGTAATGTATCTATTGAGAATTCATGTGTATTCTATTTCTATCAACATGAAAACATGTGTGATGTAACTTTTGAGAAAACGTGTGTATTCAAACAAACGACCATTTTAGTGGTGGCATAATGGTCTTTCAATGATCAATTAAGTGTGATGTTTTCGAGATTGATGGACAAGAATCCTAACACGAATTTCATAGAATGAAGAAAAATACTTTGATTAGTGATGACATCTATTATATTGTGTCCAACTGATATTATATTGTGATATTTATAAAGTCAGCGTCCATGAGCCAGCCATACCATGAAACTTGCGAAAAACATGACGAGATGTTATCTGTTACTAATGTGAGGTAACTTGTTGCATACTATGTACAAGGTATACAAATGATGGTTAAAGTCCCCTATAGTCCTATACATTTGAGTCAAATTCATACGGTAAACATAATTATATAAACAAATTCTAGTGGTAATATAAATTTGAATCTTTCTATAATTGGTTTTTTATATTCTACTTAATTTTTAACCACACTAGCTTTGAGTTTAGGTATGCTTTATAACACGAGTGTAAATAATCAAGGCTTGAAAAATAGACTAACACTAAGAATAAAATAATTGTAAAATCAAAATTAGTTACGGTGTTAGAAAATAAACCCATGTGTCATATGTTAACGGCTAACTGCTTCTAACCATACGACATCTTTCATGAGCTTTGTGACATTTATTTATCGATCCATACATTAACTGCAATTGTATAATAGTTTATGACTTTTAACATGATATCTTAATTCAAGCCCTATCGGCTCAAGTGATTCCAAGATCTTATAAAAATAGGTGAAGGTATTGGATTGAAGTTACATCTTTAATAAAAATAAAAAGGGATTCTAGGTGGGACAGAGGATTTTCTCACATAATGTGAGTTTTCTTCTGATTGTGATCTCAAGTTTCATACTTGAATAATAGAGATGATTGGATGGGACAGTAGCTCGTCAATGATCCAATTAGTCATTAAAAAAATGTAACATAACATCACACCAATACAAGAAAAGTCAAGAATGTGAATTATTTAAGTAAACAACCTTTAGCATGAGGTCAACTTATTTTTTTATACTGACCAACTAGCTAAAACCAAATCAATTTAAAACATTATGTGGAAAACTTAACAACATATTAGGCTTAAACTCGTATGGAATGTTTTTTGAATTTATAAAAACAAACAGTGAAAATTAGAAAAAAAGAAAAGAAAAAAGAATAGGGTAAAAAAGGATGAAAACACTTTGGTTGAGGTAATATTGTTCTATGTTTGTGAAAAAAGTAAAGAAAGAAAATGACATCTCCTTTGACTCTGTAAAGTCAAAATGCTATGAACTTTGACTTGACACTTCTTCTTCATAAGCATCCAAAGAAAATATTCCAAGTCTAAGATTCATTGATACGATTGTGATATAGGCAATGTAGGTTGATTCCAAATTCCAAATTCTAAACTCTAAATTTGAAATTTGGTATCCATCTTTTCTTCAAAATTCTTTCTATTATTTTCAAAGTCATAATAGCTAGCATATACCAAAGGGGCGCCACCATATGCATTTGTTCTTCTTCTTTTAATTTTTAAAGCCTACTATCTTATATTCTTCGATCTGATTAATTACTCAAAATGAATCCAATTCTTTACTATAAAGATTCCTTCAATATAAAATAATTAAAATATTATTATTGATATTGTTATTGTTTAGCAATAAATATTGAAATAAATATGTATTTAGTTATAAAGTGCGGGTATATGAAAATACTATCCATTAATAGAAAATATTCAAGTATATGTATATATATTGTAGCGATCATAACAATCAAAAACTATTTTTAAGAATGTGAACCCCTTTTAAGCAGTCCATTCGAGGTGATAAGAAAAATCATGGTCGTGATACTAGCCTTTAGAATTACAAAGGTAAAATTGACTTTTAGCCGTTTTGTTTAATTCAACACGTCAAACAAATTCCCATATGTGAATCTAACTTTACTTAACAATGATTTGAAAGAGAACAGATAGATAAAGTTGGATAGAAATTAAACAAGAACAACCGTATCAAAATTGGGTTTATGGACTGACTTCTCTTTTTCACGCGTCTAAATATGTTCATGTTACAACTAGGTCATAATTGAAGAATAACCAATCAAAGAGAACAATAGAAACAACAAATGAGTTTGAATTATTAAAGTATATCTTAAACCAACGCCAAATATGTAGAGGAGACTGAAATTTGAATCCACAACATATTGTATTCATCGGTTATTACACAAAATAAGAAAACCAAAATCAATGCATTAATCTATGGATACTCAAAGTTTATAAGAACCCATGGTGTGCTCACATTTAAATCTGTACTATTATATAATACATCTCTTTGGATAAAAATATAATTTTGTCAAACATAAAAGTTTTGAAACAACATGTATAAAAAAGTGTAAGGCATTTAAGAGAGTGAATTGATTAAGATTTTAAAACACTTTAAGGGCAATATGGTAAATTTATCTATTAAATTTTATATAACTTGATATTTTTACTCTTGTCTCTTTCATGTATTTAATAAACATTATTAATACATTATTTAATAATATAATATTATTTAATTCACTTTATTAAATTTTATTTTATTTATGATATTATAAATTGACATTTAAATTTATATTTACTAATTATATTTTTATAATTAAATACTATTTAAATTAAGTATTATTTTATTTAAATATTTAAGTATATAACTTATATATATTCAAATTTATAATAACTATAATAGTAATATTTTTCTAGGGGTATATTGTGAATTTAATAATTTTAATATTTATCTATATCTTTTATAATAAAAGTAAAAGGATGATAAAATGATAATTTTACATACGGATTAAGACAACTGTATGAAAAGTCATGCTTAAATTTTAAAAAATTAATCATTTTATTTTATTTATGCTCTTACAATAAAGTATAACATATGATGCTTATAATACAAATGCTAAAGCATATACATGCAGTCAAACAAAACCGACATTTACTTTCAAAGCCGTTCATTCATTGCGATTGAGCACTAATACCTCTTCCCCTTTTCTTTACCGGTTGTTAACAGCTCAATAACAATCAAGATGCTAATTTATGATGACAATTTCTCTATTAATTTTCTCTGATCTATGCAAATCACCACCGAAAGCTGTCTCCGAATATCATAAAACTCTAACCTACATTCATAAAACGAACACCCTAAATCTAAGTAATAAGTGATTTCCGACCACAAATACCATCCATGCTTTCACTAATCTTGTTGGGCTAATATAGTTGTTTTAAAGACTATTATAATATACGTAATTGTTTTATTTCATTAATTTTTTCAATAAGTATATTTTGATTTTGTTAATTTACATCATAACGCACCGAGCCGATACTGACTAAAATCGAATTATCATAAAATCGCGCAATAGTCGTACCGCCGCTGTAACATTTGCCCATTTTGAAAATGTAAACCGACCCGTTGGGTCAATTATATAAAACCGACACATTATTTAAACTATTTTATTTATTTTAGTGATTCAAAAGCAATAAATATGTTATTTAATTAATTTTGTGGATTTTATTATTCAACTTTCATTTATTATATCATTTAATCAATTTATAATAATTTCATAATTTATAAAATAGAGTTTTATAAATTTATGAAGTTTTATTTATTATATAGAATAAATAATTATATTTCAAAGTTTCTACAAAAATTATAAAGTTATATAAGTTTATAAAGTTTAATGCTAATTTTGATATTTAATTAAAATACAAAGTCAATTTTTACATTTACGAAGTTTATAAATTTTTAATAAAATAATAATTTAATTAGAAAATTGGGTTTTATAAGTCCAGGGTTAAATTGGTAATTTTCGAAACATAATTTAAAAGTTTCTTACATAAAATAATAACTCTTTAAACTACAGGGACCAAAACTGTAAATTTCGTTTAAAACCCAACCCTACCCCCGTCGGCCCTTTCCTTGTTCTCCGGCAACCCTCCGGCCAAAATTCGGCGAGGTTAAATCCTCATAATTCGACCACTTTAACATGATAAAACCGACCCTTGATTTTCGCAAGTATCATTTGAAGCCAAGACCAGTTTCAATTGATATTATTAGGCGGTTATGACTGTACACTCGAAACCGCAACCCTCATTCAAAGTCTTAACTCGTTGATCATGTAACAGCTAAAATCGAAACTATATAATCAAGGGAAAACGGTTTTTCCGATCCAATTAAACTATTCTAGCTTCCAATTGCAATTGAAACCCACACACAACTCAAATTCCACATCACACTCATCGCAACCTTGAAACAAGTCGACATCCATCTTCAAGACGTACTTGTTTCGAATTGACCTGGGGCTTCTGATAATCATTTCCAGTGGAAGCTTTAAACAATTCCAATTTATTCGAATCATCATCACTATAACGATTTCAGTTCGTTCTCCTGTCGTGACCTTTTCTTTTCACTATCATCGAATTAGACTTCAATCCTAGGAAGTTACACACATACTCACACTCGATTTCACATGGGGAATCAAAGTCCCATGTTTGTATCGGTTAACATTATCGTTTTCACGATCAATTTGGATCAAATCGAAGTTAGGGTTTATGTGAAATTTGGGGATTTTGTAATTAATGTTTGTAAATTTTATTAAGGAAATCAAATCAGATATGGGTTTATAGCCCACTGGTTAGCAAACTTGTCATATATGCAGGGAACCAGGGTTTCGATCCCGGGCACCTGCAAATTAATTTTTTAAAATTCATTTTTCAACTATTTTAAATTCCAGAAAATTATTAAAATGTTATTAGATTGATATAAAAATCATTTTAATAATTAATACTAATTCAAAATTTAATTATTAATTTCTGAAATATTTCAGAAATTATAATTTGATATTTTCTTTATTTTTAAGATGTCAAATGTTATAAATATAAAAATTTATTTACAAGTTTAAAATTGTATAAAAACTATTTTTAAAATCTCTATTTAATTTTTAAAAATTCTAAATCATATAATTTTCTATTTTTTTTATTTTTCAAAGGTTTTAATATTATAAAACCATTATAAGAATTATTCAAAAGTTTTATAAAACATTATAAATCAAACCTAAATAATTTTAAATTATTTTTCAAGTCATTTAAATAATTAATTATTCAATTAAATAGTTTTGATCAAGTTTTAAATAATTAATTATTAAATTAATTATTTCTTTTCACACTTTAATACTCAACCATTACTTAATCAATTATTATAAATTAAATATTTAAGTAATATTCAATTTCACTAATGATTCACTATTTTTTCAATCTTAATTACTTAATAAATTTATTCTATTTATTTGGTCAAGCTACTACATCATTTTTACACTATTTATTAAAACCCCAAAAAATTTCAATTGAAACAATAATTCACATCTAGTTCTTCAATCATTATTATTATAACAAAAAGACACCAAATCTTAGGTTGAATCGTGAGAATATTTTGGTGTCAAGCATAGCATTCTATCATTTCCAAAACGCTTATAATTATCAATGTGAGTATTCATAGCTTTTTTTATGTGTTTTATATTTTGGGGAAATCATGTGATTTAATATTCAATCATTGATATTCATTGTTATGCTATTTCAAAATTCAATTCAAGACATGCTATGTTATTTTGCAATTATATGTGTATAGTTAGATAAACTAGATGAGAACACAATCATTAATTCATGCAACCACGGTAATAATAATAGATCTATTGGTTTGACAAACCCACCCCATTTGTTTAGTCGCGTGGTGATTGGAACCGGAATCATTTATTCAATAAGGTTTCGTCTGCGGACTGGGTCAATTCAGTCATTAGGCTTCGTCTGCGAACCGAGTCAATACGTCTTGACATTACCATGTGAATTGAATTATTTTCAATTATTTTAATCAATCTATATATATGTATGCAAACCTATGTTTACTCACCGGCTAATTCGTTAGCTGACCCGTTACTTTTTCACATGATTTTAGGAAATACTGTTTCGTGGACTTCTTCATGCTCACGTAGGATTGGACTTAGTCAAAAATAAAGAAAACTATATTATGTTATTTTGATCTTTATTGCATTGTAATGTATTACTTGATTTGTATTATTCAATGAAAATGACATTTAATATTATTTCAACTTATTTAATTTCATGTACTATGAACAATCGATTCATATTTGTTCGCTCCGATGATTCCGCCGTCGGTCAGGGTGTGACATCCGCAACGCGCGAGCATTTCCACTATACACTTAAATATGCGAATAATCAACGTATAATGTTAAATGCTAGCGAATGCACTATACGATTATACTGGTTTAAGGATCGAGAAGCATTTTATTCATCAATAAATGCACCAAAATATGTGAGTTATCCACATATAGTGTATTCCCCACTTAATACACCAAGCCATGTTTTACGTAGTGTATACTCTGATAAGTACATTTAGTGTATACTCTGATAAGTACATTTAATAAGAGAATCAATATATTCACCAGTGAATATACTATGGTTCTAAGTATCACTAGTAAATATACAAATATTAGTGATCCGTCCATGTATAATATAGTGGATCTAATACTGAATACAAAGTAAGAATTTAAAGAATGCAATAAAAATGTCAAAAACTTGAAGTTGCATCAAAGTATGTCGAGAAGGCACGTGTGGATTCACCCATGAATACACTAAACGATCATTGTTTCACTTATTTACTATATACTTCTATAACGTGAATATTTTATGTCATGTTTTGTATTCACCACTAAAAAAGCTAAACTGTTAATGTTTTACGTGTTTAAAATAAGGCCACAACTTTTAATGTTTTTTTACCACCGTATAAGTTGCACCTTGTGTTTGCTTGCAAAGTTTTAAATCTAATAGATCAAGTGATGATACAATGGTTTTATTTTTAAAAGTGGTTTCCAAACTTCATGTACAAAGTGGTATATTAATATGTGAAATGTATGAATGACCTATGATGCAACGTATGTATCTTAGGGAGATGTAGACATGCTCATTAAATTACAAATGGTTTAGACGCACTATTGTAATAAGTTGTGAAAACAAAGCAACTGTATTATTTTCTATATATCCCAAGAGTTCCTGAAGTACACATATATATAGCAAAGGAAGAACAACGAACTAGAGACATCAAAAGTCATATTGAGACTCTTGATATGAGAGCAACTGAAAACTAATAAATGAAAGACAATAAGTGTAATCAATATCATTGTAGTTAATATCATTGTATGCTTTAATACGCCCGGTCAAGCTAGACGTTGGCAACAATGTGTAGCATGGACTTGAGGAGAGAGAAACGTCTTGATGACAGCCCCTTTGTTAAGATGCTGCAAGCTGAGCTGCGGTAGGCAAGTAACAAACTTTGAGTGTCTTTGACAAAACCATGTCTCGAACAAAATGCAGATCAATCTCAAGGTGTTTTGTGCGTTGATGAAGGACAGGGTTAGCTGCTAAATAAGTGGCACCAATATTGTCACACCAGAGTGTTTGTGGAGTGAAGGAAGGTAAATGTAGTTCATGCATAAGAGACACCACCTAACGGATCTCAGCAGATGTGTGAGCCAGCGCTCGATATTCAGCCTCAGTACTAGACCTAGCGACTGTGTGTTGTTTCTTGGAGCTCCAACTGATAAGATTAGGACCAAGAAATAAGCAGTAGCCTGTTGTGGAGCGGCGATCATCTGGACATCCTGTCCAGTCAGCATCAGCATAAGCATGAAGGGCATGACTAGCGGATCTTTGAATAATTAAGCCATGAGAGATGGTTCCGCGAAGATACCGAAGAATGTGTTTAACAGCAGCCTAGTGTTTGTCAGTTGGGTGCTGGAGGAACTGAGAAACTTTACTTACAGCATAGGCGATCGCAGGACGAGTTAGAACAAGGTACTGAAGAGCACCAAAGGTGCTGCAATACAGAGTTGGATCATCCATGGGTATTCCAGAGTAATGGGATAACTGTCTACCAAATGTAACAGGAGTAGATAACGGTTTGCATTGCAAAAGTCCAGTACGTTGAAGAAGATCGGTAAGGTAACTTTGTTGTGAAAGATGAAGAGAATCACCAGAAAAGATAGCTTGGATACCTAGAAAGTAGCTTAATGTTCCAAGATCTTTGAGAGCAAACTGAGAGTGAAATTGTTCATTTAATTTCAAAATGAACTCCATGGAACTTCTAGTGATGATAATGTCATCTACATAGACAAGAATATAACAAGTAATATTTTTTTGTAATAGGTAAACAGAGAGATGTCGGAGACACATTGAGAGAAGCCAAACGTTTGTAAGGCACGTGATAACTTAGAGAACAAGCACGAGGTGCTTGTTTAAGTCCATAGAAAGCCTTTTTGAGTAAACACACATGATTAGGATACGTCGGGTCAACAAAACCAGGAGGTTGTTGCATGTAGATAGTTTCGGTTAGATCACCATGTAGAAAGGCATTATTAACATCCACTTGATGAATATCCCACTTACGAGAAAAGACAACAGTTAAAACAAGGTGAATAGTAGCAGGTTTGATGACGGGACTAAACGTTTCTGTATAATCAAGTCCTTCGGTTTGAAGATAGCCTTTGGCAACAAGACGGGCCTTATGACGACTGAGCGAATCATCAGGATTTCTTTTGAGACGATAACCCATTTACACCCAACGATATTTGCCTGGGAAGGTGGTGGAACTAACATCGAGGTTTGATTTAAATGAAGTACTGTAATCTCCCTACGCATAGCGTCACGCCATTCTTCAAATTGCTGGGCTTGGGAAAAAGTAGCTGGTTCAGAGGTGGGAGAGGTAAAAGCATGAAAGAGCACATAGTCAGAAAAGTCTTTAGGGCGACGAGTGTTGTCACGAGAACAAGTTAGAATGGGGTGAGATAGAGGAGGTAGTGGTGGTGGTGGTGGTGGTGGAGACGGAGGACTAGGTGAGATGAATGGTGAGGAAGATATGGGGTTTATTGGTGATGATAATAGTATGGATGTGGGTGGGGGAGATGGTGATGAAGATTATGAGGATGGTGGTGGAGGTGACGTAGGAACCGTTGATGAGGGAGAAGAGAAAATTATTGGGGGAATGGATATGGAATGAGCAGAGGTATGAGATGTTGAACATGTCATTGAAGATGTTAAAATGTTCATTGGGAAGACATACTCATGAAACTTAACGTGATGAGAGGTGTAAGTACGAGGTGTGAGATGGTCATGACACAAGTAGCCACGATGATTGGGAGCACACCCAATACATATACACGAAATAGATTTAGGGGATAACTTATCATTTCGTATGTCACCAAGAAAAGGATAGCATAGGCAACCAAAAGTACGAAGGAGTGAATAGTCAGACTTAGAACGAAATAAGAGTTCAAACAGAGAAGAATGAGCAAGAGTGTCAGACGGAAGTCTATTAATAAGAAAAGCGGCAGTGGCATGTGCATCATACTGGTAATCATTAGATAGATGCGCTTGAAACAAAAGACTACGAGCAGTTTCAGAAAGGTGACCATTCTTCCGTTTTGCCACACCATTTTGTTGTGGGGTATATGGACAGGAAATGCGATATGTTATGCTGGAATTAGAGAGAAATTGATGCATTTGTCCTTGTGTTAATTCAGGCTCACCATCACACTGAAAGTATTTAATAGTTGTCCAAAACATGTTTTCGACATGTGTTTTTAGGTGACAAAAAGATTCAAGCACTTAAGATCGATAGGTTAGAGGATAGATGCACGTGTAACGGCTATAGTCATCAATAAAGATTATAAAGTATCGATAACCCAAGCGAGAGATGGAAGGGATGGCCCCCAAATATCACAATGAATAATATGGAGAGGAGTAACACTACGAGTATTAGATAATGAAAATGGGATTCAAGTAGATTTTGATGTTTGACATGCATTACAAACTTTATTGAAATACTTATTATTAAAACCTAAAGACAGAATATGCTTATAAACTTTATTGGAAGTATGCCCAAGACGGTTGTGCCATAATTCTTGTGTTGTTGAGGTAGTTCCAGCAGCGAGAGAATAAAGCGTATTCTGTTTAGGTTCCATGTGGTAGAGGAATTGACCGGCCATTGTCTGAATAAAAAGTACATAACATGAGAAAGTAAAACAAAGAGGTTCAGCAAGAACAAGTTGAGTAATAAAGAGTAAATTTTTGGTAAGACCAGAAACAAGTAAAACATTTTTTAGGATAATGGTTTGTTTTGATAGTTTAATCATAGCTTTACCAATATGTGTAATGTTAAGGGTCTTACCATCACCAACAATTACTCGATCGGGTCCGTAGTAAGGTTTGGTGTCAAAAAGTAACGCAGGATCAAATGTCATATGTGCCGTGGCACCAGAGTCCAGTAGTAAGGTTTGACTGTTAATTTTTTTAAAAATTACAAGGTTGGTCCAAAACTTTGCACAAACGTAACAATGATGGTCCCTGAAATGAATGGACGTTAACTTTGACTGTTAATTTTTTAAAAATGACTAAAATCCTCTTTTATTTAAAAGATGGTCCCCACCTGGATCATCATCTTCCCAACCCACCCGCCACCACCTTTATCCACCACCATCACCGGCGAACATCACCAAATCGGACCCCTCTACCCTCGCCAACTACCCTTTGAGAATAATAAACCAGATCTGCTTGTGCTATGGCATACGATGGTGGTTATCTGGCATTCTTCCGGAATCATCTTCCTTTTCCGGAGAAGAAGACCGGAAAACTAAACTTACAAGGAAGGCAAGAAAGACGGTGTTACGTGGGTGATTTGGTACTGATGGAGACGATGGTGAAGGTGGTGCTGGTGATAGTAGTTGAAGGTGGTGTTGGTAGTTGAAGGTGGTGGTGGTTAAAGGTTAAAGGTGGTGGTGGTTGAAGGTTAAAGCTGGTGTTGGTGGTTGAAGATCGAAGGTGGTGGTGGTGGTGGTGGTGGTTGAAGGTGGTGGTGGTGGTTACAATGATTGAAGGTGGTGGGGGTGGTGGTTGAAGGTGGAGGCTTTAATGGTGGTAGGAGAAGTAGTCTAGATGGAAAAGAAGAAAGGTGAAATGGGGTATTTTTGTTATTTCACACGCATTTAACAGCAATAATTAACATCCATCCATTTCAGGGACCATCGTTGTTACGTTTGTGCAAAGTTTTGAACCAACCTTGTAATTTCAAAGAGTTAGGGACCAAAAGTAAAATAAGGCCTAACCATAGGGACCATCCGTGTAATTAAGTCTAAAAAATAAAAAGCCAATGCCTATTAAGTAAATGATTTTTGTTAATAACTAAAATTATATTAATAATCAAAACACGCGAATAACTAAAATTACAAAACATAAATTCTTGTTCAAATACAATGAAAATAATGATATATTGTTAGGTTGAAGAGTGTCAATAAGTTTTTAAGAAATCCGCACACGAATTATGCGTTTTGTGGTTACATATTTTGCATGTATTAGCATATTCTGTGACTAAGTTCTTCTAAGCATACTTTAGATTCAAGCTCATTTTTTACTTGAAAATCACAAGGAATTTATCTTCTAAGATCATGTTATGTAAGATGATGCATGCATACATGAAATGTCTTATTCTATGGAGCTTCCATTCCCATGCTAGATTTTTCACTAAATGCTACCTTTGTTTGAGGACATTGATGTCCGTTCCACATCATTTCTAGGAGCATCTTGTGTTGCTTTAAGTGTTCTTTGTTTTCATTTTGTCATATTGTGGACGCATTAATCATTTGACAATAACAAGATACTCATGATATATACTGTCAATGAGGTAGTAACCACATTTGTATTTTGTTCCTCCATACTCAAATTAAGAGTCAAGCACTACTCATTATATTATGTCGTTACGTTGATGTAATTGCTAAAACATCAACCTAGGCGAGAACATCTATACATTTCATGCGAAACCATCCCATAATCAACCTACACATCAACTTAATCTCAACTAATTCATTCGTAACATAATCATTTCAATCAAAATCATCATCATAAGAATTGAAAAACATTGTAGTATGCATAACAGCCCTAGAACTTATAAAAGAAGGAACTATAACTCACATTTTTTAAGATTGCTCACAACAAACCTTTTTCTTGAGATCCCCTTAACTCAAAGGTGCATATTCATGCATCATTATCATTACTAAACATTCCTTAATGCATAAAAGAATCTAACACACAAATACATACCTTGAACACTACTTTTCCATGTTTTTTGTCTCTAGTTCTCGTCTCTCTCTCTCTCTCTCAAATGAACCAGCAGTAGTTTTCGCATGAAATTAGAGAACAAGGGGTGTCCTTACCTCTTTTATAGGCTTTCCCCCTTCAAGTGAGCATGTTTTCGTGCAAGAACATCCACTCGTGTGAGAACCTCCTTGCACGACAACTTAATTAGACGAAAACTATATAACATTCTTTGATTCCTTGGAAATTTCAGGGTGTTACAAAACAATCTTTAGTTGTTTCTCCAACTACATTTCTATCTTCTTCTTAACAAGTCATTATGTTGAAGTTAGAAAACTTTCCAACTCTAAAGGAAAACTAATTGTTTTATAGTTTATTCGTCAATTAAATATCACATTAATTTTTTTAAAATATTTTTACCTAAGAGTATCTCCATTTTTAAAAAATATGCCAAGGATTCAAATAATGACACTTCAAAACATATAAAGTTTTTCAAATTTTCTTATTTATGTCAGTTTTATAGATTTAAATATTTTACAATGTTCAAACACTATGTAATAACTTAAAATTAGAAATAATTCGTCTTGTATTTTCAAACGTAATTTTGAAAAGATAAATTGCAGCAAAAGCTGTATTAAGTAATATTAAATTCAAGTTAGTTTCTTAGGTTGTGTTTGATTTTCGCTGACCAAGGGATGACCACTGACTAGCTGACTCGGTCAGCCGGTCAGGGCGTTTGATTTGTCCGGTCTTGGCGACTAACCCGGTCGCTAGGGTTTGACAGAGACCACATATTCGGCCTCACTGACTAGCTGACTCGCTCCTGCCCTCCCTCCCTCCACCGCTCCTGCCCTCCCTCCGCCGCTCCTGCCCTCCCTCCCTCCTCCGGTCCTGCTCTCCCTCCCTTAGTCGCACTGCCCTCCCTCCAGACTGAAGGATCGGAGTAGAGAGAAAAGGGTGGTGATTTGGTGTTCAGATCGAGAGAGATCAGAGATGGTTTTGTTTTTTCGATGGTGATGGGTAGTGGGTTTTGTTTTTTGATGGTGATGGTAGTGGGTGAGAGAGAGATTAGAGATGGTGATGATAGTGAGTTTTGTTTTTTGATGGTTTCTTTTGTGTGTTGAAATAATTAATGGAGGAAGTTATTGTACCACAATTATTATATTATAAAATCAAGATTGACTTTCAACACAGTCAGATACTGAATCAAACAGTCAAGTTTCAGTCAGATCCATACTCAGTCAGAACTTCTAACTGGGTCAGCTTCTGACTCAGTCAGAACTTCTAACTGGGTCAGCTTCTGACTCAGTCAGATCTTACTGAGTCAGCAGTACTCAAACAACCCCTTAATCAGTAATTTACTTTAATATGTTATACTAGCCTATAATCCATTTATTACACGAGTTAAATAAAAAAAATACTAAATATTTATTAACGAATAGTTAAGAACTATAAATCTTTATTTTAATATAAGATATAATTGAAATTACGTATAAGTAAGTACTTTAATTAGTTGATAAATATTTTTATTATTTTTAAAACTTTCATTTTAAAAAATTATTGCTTTGAAAAATTTTCATTTTCTTTATCAATATCTCTTTATTTAAACTCTAGTTTTAGTTAACTTTTAAAAAAAATATATTTTGTAAGAAATAGTTCTAAATGATCGATTTTAAAACATTTTATAATTTTAAACAGTTATGTTTTTTAGAATAAAATCATAATTTTAAAAAATTTTGTTTTTGAAAAAGTGTAAATTTTTTAATCAAATACATAGTTTTTATTTAGTGAAAAAATATTTTTTGAAAAGTTTATTGATTTAAAAATGACTTAGATTTATAATATGAGAGAAAAAAAATTAGAAATTAGTTATTGGACTTTTAGAAAAAAATAAATAGTTTAGACGAGAAAGTGAATGTGAGAAAGAAAGTGTGTTATCACATGTGTCATCACATGCAATCAATTATTAGTATTAGATTTTAAGGATTTAAAGCCCAACCTGGTGAGTTGCACAGTCATGAGTTTAGTTGTTTAGTTGGTGCATGCAACCTTACTTACCATTTGAGCTATTCAACGGTGATTTATTCGTCCTAATGGAGTGGTGATGGGGTAACACCGGGGAAAACTTGGGAAAACAAAAGCAGTCAGGAATACAACTCTCCCGATTCAATTACTCAATGATTCATCAGGGTTCACTGGGTTGCACAACCCAAATGCAACTTCCATTGTACCACCCTTTAGCATGTTGGCGGAATGTGGGGGGAAAACTAGGACGACAAAGTGCATAACAGAAAAAAAAATTGAGAAAATACGAAAAACTGGTGTGACGGTGATGTGCCACACATGGAAAAACGAAGAAAACGAAACGGTTTTGCAATGACATAATATTTGACAAACTTCTTAATGATATATATGAAAATTTTCCTTTATATATGAAGTGTTATGAACAATGATAATATTCATTAATATTGTTTTGTTATAGAACAAATGCTTTTTTGTTGTATATATGACAATCAGTCAACTACCCTAAAATATAAACTAGGTCGATGACTTGTAAAGGACGTCATGCTTGTGAAAAAGAGCAAGCATCTTAAAACCGATGAATTGGATTATTTTAATATAAACATATTAAAGTTTTTTAAGATCACTACGTTTGTTATTCGATATAAACATACATACATATACATAATACGAAAGTCACACTCTTGCATAAAATCTAAAACAAGCATGTGGTAAGTGTATTTTTGGACCTTAAATGTCACAATCATACCATAACAAAAATAAACTCACGATCACTAGCAAAAGAGAATGAAATTATGGCCAAACAAAGGTGTCGCTATTAAGAAAATTACCATGAATTAACATAAAATAAAAACTAAAATAAAATAGAAAAGAAATATGCCAAAACAGCAAAAAGCCAAATTTTGCATCAATTGATTAGTGGGGAAGAAAACAAGCATCACCAAAAGGAGAATCCTCCAAGATAACTTAAAACACAATGGCCCACATTAACCCCCCACCACACTTTTGTATTTCTCAAAACCACTACCAATAAATTCTTAAAATTTAAGTTAAAAACTATTTTAAATCAAGAATTATATCACATTATATAAATTATTTTGGGATATTCTTGAATGAACATAATCTTTTCGGAATCATATCGGTATGAAACATAAATTCCCTTTTTAAATCTCAAATCTTCCACAAAAGAAAGTGGTTAGTGAAAAGGCATATATTCGTGTTAGAAGGAAATAAGATCTACCATATCTCTATAAAACCTTAAGTAGTTTCCTAATTGAAACGAAACGAATAGTTTCCAAATTGAAAGGAAAATATTTGAAAATAATAATAAATATCATATTTTCCTTTTATATTATCTTAATTGATATGATACCATAATAATGATATGGGAAAGTATCATAAAGAACCATAAATAATTCGTTACCGTAATAATGATATGGAAGGTATCATAAAGAACCATCACTAATCAAATAACAAAAGTACCATTTTAGTGTTCCGGTTTGTTTTGAAGCTTAAAATTTATTAAATAGTTCGAACTAAGCTTAAATGAATCAAATCTCACACTGAGATCATCCTACCAGAGCTCATACAATAAGCAAACTTTCGATAGAAAATTAACAACCTTTTCGATATAGAACTATTTGCGACAATCACATGAACCAACCTCAAACTCTTGAATGAATCTAAAGAAAAGCTAAAATTTTATTTACTAAAAAAAGGTAGGTCCCACATGAGGATATACCCCATGAAACACATTTGGTTGATACACTTTCCCTTCCTTTCCTTCCCCATCCACCCATTAAAAACAAAACTTAAACTAAGCTTAAAAAAGGCTTCCAAAAAAAACTAAAAAAAAAAAAAAAGATAAACAATTACCCAACCAGAGCCTTAAAAACAGCAAGTAAACTACACCATCTATATTGTTAAAAAGTTAGAACTCTCTAGGATCAACAAAAATGGATAACCCAGGCTGTGACTTTCTCCAATCACCCACAGATCCGTCACTGTAGTCTTCCCCAAGCCTCTTTATACACCACAAATCCGTGAACGATAGAACCTTCCAATGTGGTATTGCTAACTTGAGCGGATCCTCACTCGACACTTCGGTTGCAACCACACCGCACTTGCACTCCTTGGCTAGGTTATGTGCGAACCCGAACAGATCCTTCGCGAACCGCGTGTACAATGGGCCCGAACCACCTAACCCATACAACATGTGGAGCCCAAATGGGCTAAAGATTTTCGGCAACGATGGTAACCGTAAAAACGGGAAAACCCGATCGAGTACCCGTGTCGTTTTAGCAAACCCCTTTCTCCATTTTGATGCCCCTTTCACCTCTAGCGTAAAAACATCTTTGCTATTCCACACGCTCATAATAGCCCAGTTTTCTGGCGGGTCACATAAAAACTTATCTGACCCGCTGTAAATGTACTCCCTTGGTACTGCTAAATAAGTACCAAGGTTGAGGTGATTGTTGAGTATTGAGTCAATGTCACGCGGGAAAAACTCCGTCGTGGAGAACCGGTGGCGGTAAATTGACTCGCTGTCCGTTGGGCTGAGCTTGAGTATGGTTACTCGGCTGCTGACGGGCAAACGGTGTGCAAACACCGGGTGCACGAGCACCGACGGGTTGCGGAACTTGGTGTAGCCACATTTTCCGGTGAAGAGGCTCACCGAAGGCTCGTTGGCGTCGTCGGTGGCGATGTATGAGTACTCCGCACCGTTGTCTCTGAACCATTGCTCCATTCTTTTAACGAGCTTTAATCCGATTCCCATTCTCCTGTAATATAACATTAATCAGTTAATCAACACGAAATCTTTTAATCTCCGATGAGATTAACAGCGCCGGAGATGAATTTACCGGTGAAACGGAGATACCCTCAGGCCTAAGATGTAAGCGAGTTTAGTGTAAACCGGCAGCGGTTTCGGCGGTTCACCGGTTTTAATCCGGGAGAATTTTGTGCCACAAGTGACGGTTTTTATGCATCCCCTTATCATCCCCACAATCTCCTTCGTCTCCGGCGAGTGATCGCCACCGTGGGTCACCGTCTCCGCCACCTGCAAATTCCATTTCCGACGTTAAATCACCCATCTTTAATTCATTCAAAAACTAACTTACAAATTGTTAGAACAACAACAATAGTAATGATAATAATAAGAGTGTGAAGAAGGTGAATTACGAGCATGAGATACGCAGGTGAGTTTCGAACTCTGCAAATGGGATCACCCAAAAGATCAGTGTAAAGAGATAGTTCGCCGTTGGGACCCACTTCACAACTACTCTCCACTTGTTCAACTCTCTCCCTATCGGTTTTCGGATCGTATTCTCTAATCACCACCACCGTTGTCTTCGTCGCACCACCACCACCACCGTTAATAATATTGTTATTGTTGTTGTCTTCTGCCATTTTTAGTGTTTGAAAGTGGATATGAATACGCAGGTAGTGTGAAAAAGACGATGAAAAGGTGCCTCGAGACCCGATTAAGATTTATAAGGGGCCGTTTTCACACTTTCCCTTTTGATTTTAGAGAGAGAGAAGGTGTCTACAGAGAGAAAGAGTGAGTAGTTCATCATTAACGTGATTTCTTCTTCTCTCATGGCTCTATTTATATACATGATTCTCCGATTTTTTTATTTAATTTTGCGCTTTTTATGGTAAAATTAAATAACGTTAATTGTTTTGGTACTCTATACGGGCATCACGACAAACTTAAATGGAGTTATCCTCTAACTTAAATTCTTCAATCTCAAACTTAAACTCACTATGAGATTCGACGTAACCTGAAAACTATTTATTCCTTTTATTCTCAACTTCACATGTTTTCAAATGGTGTCTTGCAGAAAACGTGAGTTTAAATTGTTATACCCGCATCATCCAAGCTTAAATACGTCTCTTGTATATTTAAATTGATGTTTACATTTCAATTGGCTATGAGATTAGACATAATATACTAACGGTTGTTTTATCTTCTACTTAAGTTTTACGGACCGGTAAACAGTCATTTATAGTTGGTGTGAGATTAGAGCGCGATAGTGAGAGTATTGTTGTGGTCTTTTAATTTATTTAAGAAAAAGGATGAAGGAAATTGGCGGCTATGACTGCGCAATTTCTCTCTCTCTCATCTTTATTCGGATATTAATCATTTTATTTGATGTGAATGTGCATCCATGATGACCCGCTTCTATAATCATTGCCTATATATTAAATCACTTCAAGTTATTTTATATATAATAAATTAATTGATCATATATATTGGATTTAAAAAATTAAGTTGTTGTAGTCGACATATATATACATATATGAGGGTCATCTTCCTACACACATAATCTTCGAGATTATTTATGTTTATTATGTCGTCTTGATTCGTATTCCATATAATAAAATAACGAATTCTCACCTAATACTAGTTTGGTATAGCGTTTGATTTAGAGATTAGATTTGATTGTTTGAAGGTGATATTATGTTAAATTTAATAGTATTCGCGTAGAATATGTGAACCGGCGGTTCATGTCGTGAACTTGTCTTGACGGCCGTCATGATCGCCTTCTAGAATCTGCAAAGATAATTCATGTCATCGATGTATGATGAAGGTTAATGTTTTTGTCTCAATTTAAACTCTTTAAAAAGTAGCTTCAACTCGTGACATAGCTCCAACTCATGACGTATGATGTCAAGAGTTAGAGCTACTTTTGATGTACAACTTCCTTAATTGTTGAGGGACTTTGAAACATAAGTAGGAGTGACTAAAAGACACGTGTTAGATATTATTTTCATTATTTTAGAACGTCAAACATTTGATGTGACATAGTAAGCTAACTAGTATAGAAACCCGTATGCTACATGAATTAAATAAAATAATAAATTATTAATTGTTAATATTTAGAAATTATATAATATTTTTTGAGATAAAATATGATTAAAATTATAAATAATTAATTATTTTAAGTAATAAAACAATAACAACATTTTTTCACATTTCGTCTTTAAAACCTTTTGCTTTAAAATATTTTCTTAAACACTCTAATGTTTTTTAAAAATAATTTTTTAAACAATGTCATTTGTAAAAGATTTTCGTATTAAAATTTTCATATTCCATAAAATTTTGTTTCAAAAAAAATTATATTTTAAATAAAACATGTTTTAACTTGTCAAAATTTTGTTTATAAATCGTAAAGTATATAAATAATCATTAGCGTTTAATGTATCATTAAATTATTAACTTTTATTATAGTAACAATACGTATCAAAATCATAGGTGGGGGCCTAGGTGTACAATATAAAAACATGTCATTTGTCTTCTAGATATTTTATTTTATTAATATAGATTTGATTGTCTTGTTTACTTAAAACAACCAAGACGAATAACATCGGTTTTTTTGTTTCTAATTTTTTGTTCGTCGCTGCTAGATATTAGATAATAACTAGTATTAAGACCTCCGCGTTGCGGCGGAGAAAGTAAAACTATGTCAGATAGCAGCAATTTCACACCACCATCGGCGACTACCAACACTGAAAAAAACTTGTATTCAAAAAGAAATAAAAAATGAAAAATTAAAACCGAATGAAAAGTAGACATACAAACATTGAACCCCGCAAGTGAAACGTAAAATATTAGAAATAATAACTAAGTCAATCTAAGACTCGTGCGTTATGACGCGCCGTTAAACGGGAAAAAAATAGGCGAAATAATGTTGAACTGCACGCAAATGTTGCGGCGTGTTAACTCGTAAAATTTAAACCGAAACGTAAAACGAAAATTTTGTTAAAGATGAAAAATATAGGGAACCAAAGTTGAAAGTGAAAAAATATAAGGGTTAAGTTGTAAAAGATATAAAGTATTGTGGTTAAAAATTAAAAAAAAGAAAAACTAAAAAGAAAGAAAAAAACAAAAATGGGTACAACCTTTTAAAGCTTAAGTACAACTTATAATACATAAATAAGTTAATAATAATTATTATATATAATTTTAAAAATAGAAAATTATATAGAATGAATGAAAATAAAATACAAATATTTATAATATACTAATTTTCAACTTTTCTATGCATAAAGTGGTACTTTATGCGTATAGAGTGTTTTATAAAAAAAGACTTTTTATTTTTAACCTCAAACTTTTCATTTTTGTAATTTAACCTCATAAAAATTGAGTTTTTACTATTAACCCAAAACTTTTGTATCCTTTGTAATTTGACTTTACAACTTTAACCCAAAATTTTTATTTTTTATAAATTTTTGTTTAACGTTTCGTTCTAAGTTTTGCAAGTTAACAGACGTAACATGGATGTGTGGTTTAACATTTTTATATTTCGCTCTAAATTTTGTGACTTAACACGGCGCAACGTACATGTGTGGTTCAATATTTTTCTGTCTATATTTACCCGTTTGACAGATTTATTGCAACACGCGAATCCTAGATCGACTTAGTTAAACTTTTTTATGTTTTACGTTTTGGTCTAATTTCTCCGCATTAACGCACCGTAACTTTAGTGTTGATGGTTGTTGACGGTGGTGTGACATTGGTGCTATTTGGAACGGTTTTACACCCCTGTCGCAACGTGGGGGCTTAATTCTAGTTACTGCTAATATTCAACGTATAGTATGAATGTCATTGGCTTGTTGTCATGTGTCCATAGTATTTATATAAACTTTGTTTGGTTCTAAATAACAAACTGAACCAATACTACTATTACTTTTCTATATTGTTTCTTATACTTGGACGATGATTACAAAAAGAAAATAGTTAAGTTCAGTTTTGCTTTCTGTGGTTTAACAAAATAACAATGTTTTTAAAAGATTATAAAAATCAATTTTCACCTAAAAGTTTCATAATTTGTTTTAATTTCATTCCAAAGTTTCATTAGTCGTTTAAACTTAAATACAAAATAATAAAACTTTTGGATTGAAATTGAGACAACCAATGAAATTTTTGTAGGTAAATTGATGTTTCAAATTTTTTGTATGAAAATAGTTACTTTTGTCAAAACTTAATGAATAAATTTGAAATTAACTCAAAAAAAAAAAAAAAAAAAAAAGCAACTCCTACTACCTTTGAAAGGTTAATCGAATGACAAATTCAACATCCATTTTCACGTGTCATCTTTTATCTACTTAAACTTAGTACCAAGCTAAAGTCATTTTTTTATATTCCACTTTGTCACGTAAAAGAATATACTAAGATAAATCTAAGGGTGGAAGGGGTGGAACCTTTGAACCTAAAACCACCATAACTCGTAACCAATAAAAGAAAATCACATCAATTTAACTAAAAGTATTTGAAAACTACCCCAAAAAGAAGAAGCCAAAATCCTTTTAACCATTTAACATAAAACTGCCGACGGCTAGAATCCCCAACGTTAATCAATAGACACCCAAACCTGAAAACCTAACCGTTGACGTTGTTCGTGACACACAAGACGATATACCGGTTATACTTGTGGGTACTAAGTCCTTAGGTACTATCAATTCCCACCTTAAGCGGGATATATAATAAAAGAAAACCTTATTGCTAAAAATAAGATATTGAAGAGCTGATTTGGATGAAGCATTATGATCCATGGTATTCCATGTGAAGCGATGAGTCACATTTTTTGCGCATACTTTTTTAACATTATAGAAGCCTAACGTGGCATCCCGACATACCGTCAATTGTTACTATTTCCTTAAAGTCCGATGATTACTGGCCGTTAGATTTTCTTTTAAGCCAAAAGTAGTTGTGCTTTTTAATGTCGTACTTTTTCAAAAATAATTTATTGTATTATTTAAAATAAAAGGCGAATGCATTAAACCCATCTACTGGTAACTGGTTGCGTGCCTCTCCTAATCATCATCTCAAATATAGTGGTCCTCTCACAATCCCACGATCTTCATTTATCAATCATAACTCATCTTTTAAAAAATTAAGTTGATAATGATATTGATAATTTAAAAACATTCTCGTTAAGATTCAATTTATGTAAAAAAGAAATCAATAGAATATGTTGGAAGTAACATGTGTTAAAGATTTAAAGGTTGCTCAAATCGTACTTTTGAATATTTATAACATTTGAAATTGTATGCTATTATATTAATTTAAGCCTTTAAGGGAGTTGATGCTAAGCACATAAGCTCGAGTTTTATGTTCTTTTGTTTTCTGTAAATTATGCGATGGTGTCTTTAAAGGTACCATCAAAATATTTCAATTTGAAAATAATTAATTACAATTTATAAAGATATCTAGGCTACTATAGATTCTAAAACCTATCTGAATAAATAAAAACAAAATTATGATAATAAAAATACAAGTAAAAGTGAGAAATTTTATGTTGAGGCATCCCGGTCACTTTTGTGTAGTTAATAACCGTAAATCTAGGACGATTCGTTTAATAGATACCAAAAATTGGTGTTAGATTTTCTTCACCTGAATCAGGCATATATTTTTTTATCGTAAGTTCCTTAGGCCACACGTTGATGGCTGCAAAATAGGGCCGACAAGTCATTTTATTCCTAAGTCATACAAATTCAATACGAGTCAAATAGGTTAATATGTTTAGCTTATATGTATCGATTTATAGTATCATTGTAATTAAATCTTGGGTTGTATTTTATGATTAATAAAGTATTCTAAACGTGGTAGTTATCCACGAATATTAATTTTAGTACTTGAATTGGTATCGTAACCAATCAATCAAAATGCTAGTTGATCAAGACTTATTGATTACTCAGAGTTTGTGCACAACCAACATCATGATGGTTTTGTTGGACTTTAGGCCTCGAACACTATTATTAGCGACTTTATTTCTCACCCTCCTCATATCACGACCAGAATTCTGCAAGATTCCAGACTTTGCTCGTGACTATAGTTTTTAGTTTTGACTAGCACCCGATTCGACAATAAGAAGATTGGGTTGTTTCACGTGTTTCAGTTGCTCCTCCTGCGAGAGTTGGTGTAGATTCAACATCTTTTCAACACTTCGTTATCAGTTCATCATGATAGGCGAAAAATTAGAGGTTTGAAGGTCGTTGTTGCTGCTGAAAGGTGTTTAGAACCGGATTTTGTTGCTGGAAATATAGTTGAACTTGTTGTATCTAGGGGTGCAAAGTAGTAGTGGATTGGAAAATAACAAACTTTAAAAAATGTTGTTATTTTGAACATTGAAAGGATTTTGAGAACCCGACTTGTCGCCACAGACCTTTGTCTTATTTTCTTGGTGTTGATGGTTTATTGAAGAAGACATGTTTTTTTTTAGATTGGGTTTGTAAAGAGAAACAAGTATAATGTATTTAAAAATTGGTTTGAAATTTGACTTATTTAATAGTTAGCTTAATTTTTTAAGTTGCCTTTAAAAGAGCCTGGGGCCTTTTTTTTTTTTTAATAGCATATCTCATTAGACGAGACTAGGCTGCTCATCACCCTCCCCGACCCCTGACCTCAAGTCGCATGGCTAGGGTGGTGTTCTTGGTAGGATATTCCGACCACATAGGCCTCCCCAAGCCACTCCACTCCCTGACCCATTCCACCTCCTTATTGAAGTAATTGTTTCTTTGAGTTTTGACATTATACAATTTGTAAAATCTATAAATTCTAATAAAACAAAGTTTTTGGAGCCACATGTCCATCTCTTACAACATGTATTTGCCACGTGTCATCCTCTTACCATGCTTCTGCTTCGAAATCCCGCCTAAAAATTCTTGACCCGTTTTTAACTTTCACGCGGATCTTATCAGGTTGGATACTACCCGGTTGCTCCCTTCACAGTTCCCATTTTCTTCTTTCTAAACACAAACCCTAGATCAAAATCACCCTTCGGTCGAACACCAGAAACTCCCTATCGACCCAATCAATCAAACACCAGGTTAGCTTCTTCCTTAAATCTTTCAATCTTCTTCCTGAACCACAACTCTCTATCTGAATCGACATCTACTCTTTTCCTTTTCATTATCTTCGTCAATGAGGCTAAATTTTGATTTCGTTTTAATCGTTTGTGTGTTTTATCTTTGGTTGCCAATCATATTTTCATCATTGATTTTGTTTTTAGATTTGATTATGATTATAATATGCATGTTGATTTTGATTGAGATTATTTTTGCTTACAGATTTGTTAAACATCCTGTTACATATGTTTTATCACACTTATTTGTTAGTAGGCTGAAGTTAGCCTTTGTGATGAGTCCCTTAGATTGGTTTATGAATGGGTTTTCTTAGGTCATGTTTTTTGGATTTCAGATTGAACTGGTGTATGTTGCTAATTGTTGCTGTTATGGAGAACTTGATGTTACCAAAAGCAATTGAATCGATGGTTGAAACAAATTAACAAGCTTGCTGCATACTTTTCGATATCAAAGGTAATAGAACATTATGTTTCAATGATTCTTTGATGCTGCGAGTGCTTCATTTTTTAGATTTTAAAACTGATCTACAAAAGGTGAAAATATGCCTCTTTAACCTAATTTATCATTTTGATTTCATTTATTCATGTATCCTTTTTGTTAGATTTATGGCATGCGTTTTGTACTTTGCTGTTGACAATATATGAACTTCAATTTACTCCACAGTTTAAGAAAAGAGCTTTAACTTGGCTTTGATTGGTCAAAATAATGTCTTTTATTTTCAAACTAACATAAGTTTAGATCTTTTGAAAGTAATTACTAACGTATTTCAAGTCTACTATAATATCCATTTATGATATGGTTCTTGATGATCCTAAAGAAGGTAACTTTTTTCAAGTCTACTATAATATCCACTTATGATATGGTTCTTGATGATCCTAAAGCAAGTATGTATTTAGCATAATGATTATTTTACCTTTTTCTGGTTCATGAATACATATACAGGATGTAAATATAGTTGTTTAAGCAAGTTGTATAATGGGTCAAAGAGGATCCTAAGGCAATATAACTTTCATTCGACGTTGGTAGCCGATGAATATTCAGGTGGTAATGAGTTTGACTTAATTGTTATTTAGTTAATTTCAACATATTTGCTTAGCGTACACAAACCTGTCACTAATTTTCAGCTCTTATTTCAACATTAAAAAAACATAAGGTATTAGATTTTCATGGATCATGACCTTATGATATATTGATTAATTTTCAGTAGTGTTCTTACAAATGGATCGCAGCCAATGTGCCAATTCACTAGCTGACTTTAAGAGAATACCAAGATAATCCAAACTTCTAAGGTTAGTAGCTTTTGAAAGCATATCGTAACTTTTGTTTATGCATTATATAGTTTGGTGAATTTATGAAAACATAATGTTCAAGGTTAAAATAAATTAACAGTTAGGATGTATTATTTTGTATGTTAATGTTCCCTAACCAACATCTTCACAATTTTCAGGTATTGAAGTTAGGGTGCTTTGCATATGAAAGCTGGTTTTACTTCATTTAGTCGTCTCTTTTATGATTATGTTCTATTTTGTTTTGAAGTGGTTATTAAAAGATGTTTTAAAAATGCTATTATTAGAGGAAAATTTTTGCCAACATAGACATAGGCGAGCTATATTGTTTTCACTAACACCTATTAGGACTACTAGCCCAAACAGTCCTAAACTCATAGATGTGCACTCCTAGATAATCAACTTTAGTTGTTTATGACTTTAACCTTCAAGTTTGCATTGAGTTAGAGGATAAAGATTCCACCAAACATCAAAGGTTAGCTGCAGCACAGGGGGTAGCTCAAGAATTTGGAGGATTAAAATTTAAGTATCGTGATCATTATGTGGTATTCCTTACTTTTATGATTACACTAGGACATCATCAACATAAAACATTGTTTTTAATAGGACTCGTATGTGATTACCTTCTTCATACACCACCAAGGTAATTCATGGGTGAAGAAGTACATTATTATTTAAATATTGTCACATTTAGCTATACTTAATAGGGAAGTTGTAATGAATAGTGGCACGTGCGTTGCAGGTGCTTACTGGTTTAATTTTTTATTCCTTATACCGCATATACTTTGTTTATTGCCAATTCCTCTCACTAATGTTTATTGTTTTGTGGTTGGTTCAATTGGTTTAGGTGTTGCTTATTTCTGCGTTGCATGGGTTTGAGTATTGATTGGTTTTAACCCCCCTCCTTTTCCTGCAGATGACATCTGCTTTTTAGTGCTTTTTCGTTGATGCATTGTCCTTCGTTTGGTTTTTAATGTTTTTCCACTGCGTTTTTTTTGCTTCATATTTGTTGTTTTCGATCGTTCCGATCTGAGTATTGATTGGTTTTAACCCCCCTCCTTTTCCTGCAGATGACATCTGCTTTTTAGTGCCTTTCCGTTGATGCATTGTCCTTCGTTTGGTTTTTAATGTTTTCCACTGCGTTTTTTTTTGCTTCATATTTGTTGTTTTCGATCGTTCCGACCTGAGTATGCAGTCTTGCTTTTTGTGTTTCTATCTGCATGAAGATTGTTTCTTGCAATCGAATTTAGAATGGATTTGCTCTTTTCTTTGTGCAGGTTTAAGGGAGTCATTTGCTTATTAAGGTCCTGTTGTAGATTGTGACTGTGAGGTTAGTTTGTTTTTGATTTTCTTTAGCTATCTCCGATTTGTTCTTTAAGGGGGGGTGCTATAGTACCAGGGGTTTTTTTGGCTAAATTTTCATTTTTTTGGACTGTTGAATGTTCAATTTCTGGAATAGAGGCAAGGCGTTGATGATACTAATAAGTTTTAGAAAAAGGGTGCTAAGAAATGAGAATATAGTCATTACTTGTTTTATTTTGTTTTTAATTTGCGTTTTTTTATGTTTATTGGCATTTACTATTGAATTTAGTCATTAGTCATTTAATGAAATGTTCTTAATGTGTATTTTTTCAATGTTTATTGTTGTTAAGATTTGGATGTATTTTTTCAGTCGAGATTTTAGTGTCATTATACGTGTCATAGATCGTGTGTTTTTTGCAGATTTTGTTTGAAAGTAAGGTATAAGTTTAAGTCAAAAAATTTCTATTAACCATTAAATAGTGAACGATTTAATTGCTGAAATAAAACAGCAACTAAAGTTTTTACCAAGGGTATGCAATTTGTAAGTAGACAACAACCAGTGGGCTGGTTATCATGAATTATAATAATTTTTTGGTGTATTTATTTACTTTTTTAATATTAGATATTACTAAAAGGGTGAGATTATGGTTGTCTTAGTTGGTAGGAAAACACGTCATGGCTAAAAGTAAATAAAAGTAATCATTTTGATCATTTCAAAGGTTATATAACGATCAATAAAATTTTAAAAAATATAAGGTTGAGTTTAGTGAAGAATGAAATGTTTGTGATTTTACTTCAAAGGGTGAAACAGCTAAGTGCAAGCTTTTTGTTTATGATCCTTCCTATTTGCCAAATAAAGGTAAAATTCTTATGTGATGATTGAATATATTAGACTTGGTTTTAAATATCAGGATTGTTAAATACGAGGTTCGTACTGAAAGTTGTCAAATCACAGGTTCGCAATGAAAGTTGTTGTTCCGGTAATCCATATATATAATACTGACCAACAAAATTGTATTTGTAATGGTACTTACCTACAAGTCATAACTTTTAAAAAACGTGTTATTGAAGATGAAATAATATTTGAAAGTAATATTGGTACTAGAATATTTTTTAAAAAAATTAATCTTCTACTATCTGATAAAAAGATCCATATTAGGTCCATAGGAGACAATTTTCACTTTTTGTTTATTTTACGATAACAATTAACAAGTGACAATGACAATCGTTATTCAAAACTGGTCTTTATTTAGAAGAACCGGTTTTTACTAATGGACAGTTATATATATTATGTTATCAAAAGTAAAATGTAGAGATGATGTCAAATTACTAATATTAAACAGGGACGCTAAACTTAGCAAGGAGACAAGAAATGTGTTGCACAAAGAGATTTTTAGAGATATATAAGATTTTTTTCTCTCAATGTAATTGTATTTCTATTATTAACCATCAAAAGTAATGTTTTTTTGTTATTTATGATAATTATATTGTTTCGTCAATTAACTAAACATGTTATTATTTAAATCAACCGTGTAACACACGGGTAATAACCTAGTCTTTTATATATAAAGTATAGCATAGGAGTCAAGAGTTTATTATATGGTCTTGCATGTTTTTAATAAAATTGTATATGGTTTTTTAGATGGTAATACATAACCTGTATTAAGATTATTTGATAACTCACAAATATCTTTAGAATTATGAGAACTTCCATCAACACATACTTTTTTGTGTTTTATATAGAATATGATTGAAATATAATGTTAATTTGTTTATCTTACAATTCAAAAAAAAAAAAAAAACTAACGAATATATTTCATTTATGTATATAATTTACACATGTGTAACTCATATATAGATTATACTATATGTGTGTGTGTAGCTAAAGAAATAAAAATTTTAAAAACATGTAAAAACATTACTTTGATGTTTTTTTATGTTAGTTTGATGGTTTTTAATCTACCAAATCATACACATAAGTATATAAAAAGTATTAAAATTAGAAATTGTCAGCCCTACTGATATTAGTTCTTGTGATTTCAAAGATATTTGTAACTTCTTAAATGATCATAGCCCTACATAACCTTACGCCAAGTTAATTTTTGAACAATCCGAACCTAATAACTAACCCAATCTTGAATAATTCATATTTAAAATCTAACAAAAATACAAAACGCGAACACAATAACAAACGATGAACCAAAAGTGTAAAAGGAACTATTACTTATTTTGTACTACATTAATTTGTACTACCCTTGATCGGAATTCATAGATTCGTTGCCGAGTAACGTACTACATTGTTAATGTGATTGGGGTGTTTAATTAAATTTCAATCAGGTATCTTCTTTTAAATTTAGAATGAATCATACGAGCAATTATAAAACTCGACCTTTGTCAATTAAGTTAACATTATTACATTAGCATGAGACGAATTTCAAAGGTCACTCACATTGGGAACTATTAGAAAAAGAATATATGTAAACAATATATTAATTACGTTTAAAAGGTAATTAATGTTATAATATATAATAAAATGCAGTCATGAAATTCTTTATTTTTTAAATATGTATGTATGGTGCACAAGTTGATTTTATAAAGTTTGATAAAGACGTTAGAAATTTCTCTGAAGCTTAATAATTTTGGCGGTTATTTGGGACCCTCTTGATATCATATTCATGTCCATTATTTAATTGACTGCTAATTGAGATGGATAGTTATGTATAGTTTTATTAATCAACATCTTGATTAATACTTAATCTTAAAGTAACGTTTTATATTAAACCAGGAATAAAATAATCTTAAAAGTAAATAATTGGATATATAAATAAAGATGTTGTCGTTGATCCTTGTCATATAAGACTTCATATGAAACTAGAATAATAAGGAATCACTCAATACATATTCAACTAGTTATGGTCAATAAAGCATGAATTTACTATTAAGTGTGAGTTTAATACGGAACCAATTTTCACTAGAAAAGTATGTACGTAAGATCAGTCTTAATAGAGAAAGAAGCACACAATGCATTTATATATAATGCTTCACATATGGAGTAGAGAGTTAAAAACACAATGGGTAAGAGGAAATGTAATTACCTTATGTACCATAAGTAAAAGATACATATGTGATTCTCTTATTATATATTTAAACTTAGTTTTGCATTAAAACTTACCGATCACTTGCCGACTAATACACTTGTTATTACCTATAAACATCAAGTACTTAATATACTGTTATAATTTTTTTATAACGACCAACGAATATTTTAAGCCCGGTCATCGGGGTTAAACCCATAGGCGAACTGCCACCCACGCCCGCAACACATAGACAGCGCTAGTGACCCGGCCTGCCCACCATTTTAGGGGAAACTCACCACCTAAAAGCCCACTGTGCTAAAACCGCTGACCCAGTTGGAACATATTGCATCAAATGAGACTCGAACACATGACCTCCACTATGGAAAACCATAGGGTGCCTCTTTCCGAATCAATTAATTTAGTGCTCATTGGCAGTACATTCTTACTCTTTCTTAATTTATTAAAAACTATTTTTAATCTAAAAAAATTAAATAATATGATTAGTAATTAATGTAGTATTTAATAGAGAGAGAAGTGAAATTTTTTTAATGAAAAGTCGTTGTCACGTGTCGCCCACAATCACTCTTTTATTAACTTATAAAGATACTTTTATGTTATCTCCAAGGTATCCCTTATAATAAATTTAAAATAGCCTTGTATCAAATATTTTAGTTGAATGTATTTTTCTACTACTAGTCATTTTTTATTGTTTAAATTATTGTAATTACCAACTTGATTATACATCATGGTTTGTAACATGTGTAGGACCTTTTGTTTTGTTTTAACCTAATAGTTTTACATCTTTTACAATTTAATCTCAATATTTTTTTTTACTTTCAATTTTAGTCCCCTTACCATTATATTTTAAAAAAATTTTGTTTTACGTTTGAGTCTAAATTTTGTGAGTTAACACCCGCAACAAACGTGTGTGGTTCAATGTTTTTAAGTTTTTATTTCCCGTTTAACGGCCCCGTTACAACGCGTTGGTTCTAGATCAACTGACTTATTGTTTTAGATGTTTTACGTTTCGCCTATGTGGTTCATCGTTTTTAGGTCCACTTTTTGTCCGTTTTTATTTTGTTCGTTTTCTTTTATTTTTAATACGAGTTTTTTGGTGTTGGTGATTACTAACGGCGATGTGTCATTGATATTACTTATCATGGTTGTACACCCCCGCTGCAACGCGAGGGGTTTAATACTACTACAATGATAATAATTGAACAAAAGTACGATTTCGTTTTATTGAGAGACTACAACTAAATCAAAGTTCATTGATTAAACAACAATAAAATACAGATCACCAACAAATTCTAAAATTAAGTCTTCTAAAAGCAGTTTAAAATTCATCATAATTAAAGCAACGATAATAATTGAACAAAAGTACGATTTCATTTTATTGAGAGACTACAACTAACTCAAAAAAAAACAAGTTCGTAAATGTGTCTCGTAATAGGACATATCATAAACTTTTTCCAAACAATGCATCCATTCCATAGATACCCTTAACATTTTTATATTATCCCCAGCTTTTACATTTAATTTTTATAACAGTTTTGTGTATTATAATAACTAAACTAGTAACTATACCAGCCGCGTGTTGCGACGGCGGCGTACGTGACATGATAAAGTATAGACCACAATCGATGCAACTCGTTTTCGAACTAAATTTACGTCGAAACTTAGAGTAGTTCAAATTTATACCGTCGAATGAAAATGTACTATATTTTACACGACCCTAAACAAAAATTATGTTGAAATATATATCAACTCAAAACGTACATAATAATAAGTATAAGTGGTGACGGCTTATGTGGTGTGATAAAGTATACACTATAATCGTTGCAACTCGTTTCCAAACTAAATATATGTCGCAACGTAGAGTAACTCGAATTTATAACGTCGAATGAAATCATATTATATTTGACTCGAGTTGTTTCCAAACAAAATTTACGTCGAAAAGGTTTCCAATTCAAAATGTACTTAAAGATAAGTACGAAACATTTTACATTTGACCCGACTCGTTTCCGAATAAAATTTACGTCAAAACTCAGATAGACTCAAATTTTATACATATACGTAGAGGTGAGCATAAAAACCGGGTTCGGACCCTCTACATATACGTACTTAAAAATAAGAATGTAAAGTTAGTTTTTCAAAGTAAAAATGTATAGAAACTTGAGAAGATTGTAATATTTTATAAACTTTTTAAAAATTAGAAGGGTTACCTTAACACACGGTTTTTGTGAATTGCAATTCATTCTCTTTTGCTACTTATATCGCTCAATTAACAGAACTACCAAATTTATTTTTGTTTACTTATCTTTCTATAATATTTAATTGGCAAAACACATACAACAGAAAGAAAACTTTTGTGGGTAATACCACAAATCGAAAAACTCTATTCATTAAGTTTAGAAATTAATATATAGATAATTTTTTATGAAAGTTAAATTACTTTATTACAATAAACAAATGGTTTATTAATATAATAATTTAAAATTAAACTATTGTATAACAGAACAAAAATAGTAAAACAGTTATTAACTAAGATTCTTTAATTCAAGACATCATATCTTTTTATCATGATACAGCTAACAACTACATTTAAAATGATATAAAAATAAAGTAAATGAAATGAAAAAAATAAACGCACATAATACCGGATCGATCAACCCCTACCGACCAAGACAGAGAAGTGGTAAACATGGATTCTTGCTATTAAGCCTGAACCTTCAAACACAAATCTCCAAAGAAAATAAAAAATGAGTGTGAAGTACCACACAACTCATCCGTTGGCATCCCTCCTCACAAACGTGTCAGTTAAAACATCCACGGACAAAACCATGCAATGCATACGCCACCAACCCGTCTGTGGGATCCCACAAACCCATTGTTGCTGATGTTTTAAGCATCATATACTATAGTCGTATGCTCTAATTTATTTTAATTTTATACAATATATATTATTAAGTAAAATGTTTTATGTATTCATATATATATATAGACACATATTAAGTTAAAAATCCGTATGTTAAATGTGTTCAATAATAAATAACTAGTTTTTCTCCCGCGCTATGCCGCGGGGAATTTGGTCATTCTTCCTCTTGTTATGCGACGTTAGTTCTATCGTTATTGCATCAGCTTGTCGAAAACTATAAAAACAAATACCGAAACCAGTTACAATGATACCAATATGGACAACATTGTTTTTTTGCTTATAACCGTTTTGGTTCGTCATGGTACCGTAACGGTAATTGCACTCACTATAGTTTACGATATCAAAAGGTACTTGATTTTAAATAAAACTCACTATAAGAAAATGATAATATACTGAAGCTTTGACAAAAAAAAATCAGTTTTGCATTTCCCTTTGAAAAAGTTTACGAACAAAAATTATTATAGAAAGACTTAATTATTAAAAGATTAAACAGGTTAAAAGCGTAATTAATATAAAACAAAAGGGATGAAAATAAAAGTAAAAGTAAAAAACTAAAACGATTCAACTTTTGTGCTAAAATTGTAAAAAACCATAGTTACATGACAAAGTTTAAACAATCCAAAACTTAACTATTCCTCCTCATGTGCTTTATATATATATATATATATATATATATATATATATATATATATATATATATATATATATATATATATATAAAATTTAATAATTGTTAGTATTTAATACTTAAAAATCATAACATGATATTTTAAGTTGTAAGTAATAATAATGATGCAATAATATTGAAGATTAAAAGAAGCATGAATATTTTTTTTTAAAGCTAAAATTGTGACATGTAGTTCCAAAGTAAAAAAGAGCGGGAAAAAGTTTTTAGAGAACTAAAATTATTACATGTGACGACATGAGTTACTTATCTATTAAAATTTAAAGTATATATATAATACTTACCAATAAAATTTATAAATTGCTTGATAAGTTATCTATACTAATTATAAAAATTAAATAATCTAATCATATTAAAATTTTATATGATGACAAGTTAATCATGTATACAAAACTTTTGGAGTTTCTTGTATTAGATGGTTGCATATGAAAACAAAGTAAACAAATATATTTTAAAAATATGTTTTTCTTTTCTATATGTTTGGTGACAGTAAAATTAAAATAATTAGACTCATACATCATTTAGCGAGCAAAATAGAATAGTCTCGGAACGTTTATGAGTGTTTTTTCACTTATATACATCAATAAATAGTTTTTTAAAAAAGAACGTATTCCCGCAGGAAAGTTCCAATGAAAAAGCCGCATCTCTCACAAAAAAAAATTAAATTATAAAATGATGGACACAATACTTTAACGACAAGATTAGAGATATAATATTAACGATGATCTAATGACATAATTCAATAATGACTGATAAAGACTTATCATTTTTGTTGTTAATGGATTTCTAAAACAATCATCCATTTGATAAAACATTAGGGGTGTAAATAAGATAACATAGTTTTAGGAAACTTGTAGCTAGGACCGATACGAATAACTCATATGAATTATCATGATTATTTTACCGTGAACAGTATACTTGTTTGGTCAAACTTTAATAAACGAGAATGTTATAATATGCATATATTGGTAGGGTTACATTTAGATCCTCATGTACTTAATGGGATGTGTTGAGGAGTAGGGAGACTACGTGGCCAGGGTTTGGGACCCATTAGCAAACACAATCCCACTCCAATGTGACGATCGAAGGACGTGGTCCACTGCCAGTGGTCGTAAAAGCTCCATGGAATGCATGAGGCATTAGGATAAAATTACGACTCATATTTTCATGCATAATAAACTATTTGTTTATATACTTTGACTCATAAACTCGACAGTATTAACAGATGTCATTTATAAGTATACCTTGCAGGCAGAAAATAATGTACAAGTTAAGAGCTATACAAGATAGTCAACTTGAAAGCTTTAGAAATTATAAACATGTTTTTATAGTTAATGAAATGAAATTAAAAGCTATACAAAATAGTCAACTTGAAAGGCCTTGAAAGCTTTAGAAATTATAAAAATGTTTTTATAGTTAATCTTGTATAACAATATTTTGGTGATGAAATGAAATTACGAGTTTGTTGCCTTCGCTGCTATCAATTGTGTATTTCACCCGGTGTAACAAGTGGGTTGTTACACATATTCTGAGTCTTTCTCAGGCGTGACGAAGATGACTAGCCCTTGTATCTATGTACGATAAATCATCAGTCGAACGAGTACAAAACTTAACTGATCAGCTCCCTCAAAGTAAAGGCAATTCTATTGTTCCTAAATTTGATAGAAAGTTTAAAGTGTTTGTAGTCAATTGTCAGCTATTGGACAATCGGTTAATGAAAATGATAATGTCTATTGGTTTTTATATGTGGACTTGTGGCATCCTTAGAAACATTTTCCACTCTTACTAAGCCTTTTAAACCTAGCCTTGTATATCATGACCTTCTTTCTCGAGTTGAGAATTATGAACTCTTGAAGTGAATTCATGGATTTGTTAATCCATCCTTTGCATTTACTACTCCACAATCTCTCCCTATTACCAATTCTAGGGGTTGTGAATGGGCAAACAACAACCATCATGGGGATAGTTTAGGTGGTAGAGGTCGTGGTAAACAAGCAAGCATATTGACTTGGATTATCATTTAATTCAAGAACAGTTTCTTAAGAAAAGTTATACATTAATTATTATATATGTTTACAATACATATATTTTTTTTACATTTTAAGTCATTTTGTTACAAAATGCATTTACTTAGATACTTATTTGTGTTTTATTTGAATTTAATAGTTACCGGAGGAAACTCGATGATTTTTGTGAAGAAAACTAAGGAATTGAGGAAGTTCAAGTGGAAAAATACTTTTGGTATGACCATGTTGAAGCTGGCTATGCCCATATCAGCTATTAAACTTCAAAAAGCTTATTTCTAAAGTTGAATATGGTCATATCGCTTTTAATATGACCGTATTTGGACCAAAAACAGGTTTATTACCCCAATACACCCTATTTCCAACATAACTTTTATTTTCTATTAAAACTTAACCTCCCTCAAATCCCTACTTGATTTTGAGTAATTCTCAAGAGTTTTTGGAAGATTTGAAGATAAAGATTAAAGATTTCACACTTTCAAGGATGATTTAATATCAACCAATTCATTTTCACTTAACATTGGTTTGAATTTCTTTAGATCTACTATGAGTTCTTTTATGTTTTTGTGTGTGGGTGTATTTTTTGTAAGCCTCATGGGCTAAACTTTTATTATCACTTGGATTAGATGAAACTTTGCATGATTTAACAACTTGTACATGATTCTTGGTGTGTTTGTGATGATGTCATGATAAAAATTGATAATTCTTTAACGATTACGTGTATTTGTTCTAGTTTGATGAAATGCTCAACCTTGTGAGTGTTGTAAGCATGGTATGTTGGAAAAGCTCATGTCTTACAAGACTTATGTATATGATTACATCTTTTGTGTGTAATTGTAACATTTGACTAGGAACGGTGAATAAAGGTTGAAGATTTAGTAAATATTAGGTAAATGCGCATCCTAATGCTTATGTTTGAGAAATCCATGATGTATGCTAAAAATCTTTCTTGTCATTAATTATGAAATTGATTTTGTAATCATGGTTTTATGTTCATGAATTGAAGGGCAATTAAAATTTTTGTCTATTTTATGTAAGTTGAGGTGGTTGTTATGTGTTTATCATGTTAACTTTCTAAAAATTTATGAAATTAGATAACCCTAAAATGAGTTTAGTTCATGTTTAACATTAACATAATTGTATCATTAGTTGCTCATGGCATAACTTTAGGTGGTTATTGTATGTTTGTTGTTCTAGCTTTCTGAATAGTTATGTTTAGATACCTTTGACGGGATTTAATCTACTTCCATGTATTACGTGTAAAAATGATCTTACCTTGAGTTTATTCTAGTTATTCTATGATAAGTGTAGTTAAAGTCCAGTTGGTACTTTTAATTGAATGTGTATCGTCATCTTTATTTCCTTGCTTTGCTAATTTTACTTCCTAATCACTTTTTGTTAATTTCAATATTCACAAATTCAAACTCAATTGATCGGTTAGATAATGATGCTGATTTAGTATTGGGAACCATTGTGTCTACCGATCGATACTCGGTAATTCTTACCTTAAGCTATATAAATACACTTGCCTATTGTGTATAATTAATCTAAAGATAACAATCATTTCTTTAAGTTAAACAAATTCTGTGAATTTACATATAAAAATATATATACACAAACAAACATCAGCATTCAAAGATTTGTTGGAGGCTTTGATCAAGTTGCAATGAAAGAGTAGAAGAAAACCCCATGGGCTATTTTTGGTAATTTTCTATCAATTTTAATAGAAAGTTTAAGTATCTACCCATCTCGTAAAACAATGTTAAATTCTTTTAGTCGATGGAAGGTTTAGTCCCACTTTTAATCAATCATCACATATAGTTTTTAAAGTGAATTTTCGTTATACTCCCTGTGTTTTAATCAGATTTGTCATTCTCACTCAAAAGAATTTTTTTGCGTCTGGCTCTCTAAGGTTTTAAAAAGTTGTCATTTCATTTAAAAACGTTAACTAAATTTAAAATGTTAAACATATAAATTGATAAAATCTTAACTTTTCCATGACTAAAATCGGTGGTCTCTATTATACAACCCATCCTCAATGGGTTCCGATCACCACCATGAACCAGATCCATCCTCCTCTCTCTCATCGATGCAGCCGACAATCTCATGATTTAGTCTATTGTAAAAGGTTCGAAAATAAAAAGATGAGGTTTCATGAATGGAACTGCAAGAGATGAATGAAAATTTATTAGCAACATGTAAAGATAAATTAAGATTTTATTTTATATTCAAACTTACATAATCATCCGTTTTAATGATAGAGAATTAATATTTTAAATTGTAAAGATTAACACGTTACAATGATCGATCTCGTGATAAAAATGCGGAATGTTGACATCATGGATTAGGATTGAATAGTAATTGAAGAACACAAACATATATGTAAATAAACTTTGATTATATTGCTCTCTGACTTATAAACTATTACAATACGAATGAAATCAGGAAAGTGATAAAAGCTACTGAAATACATTACAAAACTTCTATTTATACAATTCTATGAAGTTCTCACGCGACTAACAAGTTCTCGCGCGATCAACAGGTTTTCACTCGAGAAGCAAGTTCTTGTGCGGCAACTCTAACTATTCGTGTGACTTGATTCTTCATCTTGATTTGATTTCCCGAGCCTCTAGGTTCAACCCCTATAATCTCTCCCTAGGCTGGTAAATCAATGCGTTAGAAGTTCACGTCGTCCACCTTGTAACTGCCTCCATATGCATACATTTTGTTGTCAAGGGCCTTCGTGATCATCCAACCAAACTGTGCTACTATGAAATGTATAGATTCATCAGCTACAATTGGATAAGCCTGGAACTTCATCAAATCTTCTTTTCCAAATTTTAGCAAATCCACAGGGTCGATGACACGGAAATATTTATCAACACAATGAATTAACGCGTGTCCCGTCTCCTTCTCACAACTCCACCATATTAGCTTGGACAAGGTGTTAACTGGCATAGGAGCGTGTATAAGGATCTTCCTTGTATATCTTGGATGTTTGAACACTCGTATCTTCATTGGTTTGTTCGTGTTGAGATCTAGTCGTGTCTCATCTTCAATGACTTTGGATTTGGCAGTTTTAAAGTCTTTGAAGTTAGGCTTGCTTTGCTTCCAAATCATATTCCTGATGCACTTTGCCCTGCTGTAGTTACTAAGGTTAATGAACGGAACATGACCCATTGCATATAAATCTGACGCTCTGAGTGTATGGAAATCGTGTTCGTCTTTATAGTACTCGATAGCTCCACCCTTTCTTTTAGTCACATACATCTTCTTTTCCGCATCGTAAGCCCAAGTAAGTATTGGTTCTGAGTTTCCGTACCTTGTAAAAGGTTTGAAATGTCTCAACGTATGAATGTAAGCTGGTGGAGGAGGAGCAGTAACTGTTAGGTCCCGACCTGACGCACCGCACTTTGACCAGTAACATTTGCAGTCACGTCAGTGGTTTCTTGTGTGCTCGTCTCTCCTACGATCTCCCCTTCTTCAGTCAATGTATCTGAAAAGTGTAATCTATTCCTTTATCCAAATCATCAAAACCTCCAAAATCTTCTTTTGTCTCCTTAGCAATGATCATTTGCTGGAATGTATAATACTCTCTGTCATAAGATTCTTCTACAGCTGGATCTAACGGTATGTACTCAGTGGTATCATTAGGACTTGGTCCGGAGACATTGCCAGTACTCGATGAACCAGATGCACCAGCTGTAGAGCCTACATATCCTCCTTGATCATCATCGTCATCTTTCTTGTCATATTTATTACCATCATCACCCTCATCACCATCATCATCATCATCATCCAATCCATCATCATCAAGTACTGGGCTTGGAATAGGAACATCATGTTCAGGCTCTACAAACGCCTCTCCAGTGTAAACCATAGGTTGATCCTCAGTAGCCATAGTATGATCAGTGATAAGTGGCTCTTGATCAACATCAGTTGTCTCTGTTGTCCTTTCTGTAACAACAGGATCAATATCATGCTCTGTATTGTCAGCACGATCTTGAGCAACTATGGGATCAGAAGTTTGTCCACTAGATTCTTTAACTTCAAATTGAGACGATGAAAAATGCACACGTGAAGTGAGATCTCTTAAGTTCTGCTCTAGAATCTTAACATAGCTGAATATGAAGTTTGCTGATGTTCAAGATTCTTTATCCTCTCATCCCTTTCAAACAGCCACCTGTGCATATCATTAATGATCTGAGTCTTTTCTAACATCTCCCTCTCCAATGTATTAACTCTTTGCACCAGTGTAACTGATGTAGGCGAACTAGTAGAAGTACTAGCATATTGTGTTAGCTTTGGTGGGGTGTTAAGAAAATCTTCCATTCCTACCGTCTCCTCAAACCCTTGATCTCTTAGTTGAGTACTTAACACATCCTCAGTAGCAGGCATAGTTGATGGTGCCTCTAAAGTAGCAGCCTTGCTAACTGTGGCAGGAGTCTCAGAGATAGGTACTTCTTCCTCAGTCGACACAATGGTCACAGGGGTCCGACGCTTTCTCAATACACCTCGTCCTCTACCCTTACCACGTGGACTATCACTAGCTCTTCTTGCCATTCTCTTCTTCCTACCCCGAGAAATAGGTACATCGTCAGGTACAAAATCTGCATCACGTTCCTCAGCAGTGCGTTTGCCTGGCGTTTCTTGCACTCTGGGACGTTCCTGAAGGACATATGGCACATTCCCAATCTGATCACTATCAGTTTCGCTTCCCGAACTGAACCACGAATCTATCTCTGCATCAATCGAGGTTCCAACTGGTTGTGAAGTTTTAGGAACATCTTCAGGTATAATAGTTGAAGGATCAGCTTGATTAGCTTGTGTAGCCACTTTTTCAGTCCGTTCAGTATCTTCCTGATAATCTTCTACAAACAAGTTTAGAAAAGTGAGTTCCATCCCATGCATTGCGTCTAGCCCCCATAAGATAAGTGAATATATCCATCTTCATCATCATCATAACATAAGTAGATGAATCGGATATTGCTAGCTTAGGACGAGCAACATTCACTATCATCTGTACAAATCGTGGGTACATAATAAACTTCTTCCCAACTGCAGCTATTACGTTCTTCTGCATCTCAGAAAATATCGTCTTAGATATGCTGTATGGTAGATTATCAACTAGAGATATCAGTAGTTATCCGAATATAGCACTTAGGCTGTCCATTCCGGCTTTCAGATTGCTTAGGCAGTGTATGACAACATGAAACAAGTACGGCTTTCAGATTGCTTAGGCTATCCATGGTTCTCCAGCCTCATCTATCTCATTTATTGCTGACTGCCAAAACTGATCTATTACGTCTGTATATATAGTCGGATTAGCAGAAGTGGCATGATAAATTCGTGAAGTCTTCAGTCCATCAATAAGAGATCTAAATAAGGCTTTGTCATCTGGAACTTCTCCAAGATAAGCCACAACATTATGGTTCTTGTTAAAGACCATAGATCTCGCCATCTGAAAAGTTAAACAAACTAGTATTAGCGCACAAGAAGAATTTCACACTTAGAATTTTTTTGAAAATTTACACTTCTCGCGCGAAAACATTAACTATTCGCGCGAAAACATTATATTTTCAAATTCAACTTTTCGCGTGACAAGAAAGATTTTCGCATGAAACTGAATTTGACCAGAAGTAAACTTCTCGCGCGATAAGGCTAATTTTCACGCGAGTAGTTCTATGCGAATTTGAAAGTTCTCACGTCTGTTTATTTTCAACATACTTTTCGCATGCGACAAGTCTGTAATTTTCAGATTTTCAATCAGCCATTTTCAGAGTGTTTTAACCAATAAAACATGTTCATTAAGTGTCGTCTAAGTTATTATTAAGGTTTATTATGTTTAATTTGTTCAATTTAAGATGTATATGTCCATTTAAGATTCGGTCAAGAATCAAACACACGTAAATCTATGCAAACAATGTCAATATACCTTATCAAACACTAGAATATCAAAATGCGACCACTATGAACTCAAATATTGAATCAAACTATGTTCTAACACTTAGAATTTTTTAGAGAAATTTTCTGGAACTTTTCATGCGAATAGTGTACTTTTCGCTCAACTGTTCCTTTTATTGCCTCTTGACTTCTCACGCGAGAAGTGAGAGTTCTCGCACACTTGAACTTTTACACCGTTTAAACTTTTCGCACATTTTGAATTTTTCGCACCTTTTGAACACCTTTTGAACTTTTCACACGTTTTGAACTTTTCATACGCGAGAAGTTCAATTTCATTGAATTTCAAAAATTTTCAACTTTTCAAATTTGTTTATCTTATTAAGCCATTTGATTTGTTATGATAAAAATTATGTTTAACTAAGTGTTTATAATTATCCAAAAACCCTTAATTTTTGTAAAATTTGAAAAAAAAACAATTGTAAAACAAAGCTTAACATAAAATCAAACTTATATTTTTCTTTATATTTATAACTTAAATATTTTTGGTAAATTTTCAAGTATAGGATCATATTTATTATGAAATCGATCATAAACATCGTTCAGCTTTATTCAAATAAGACTGGTTATGTTGATTGTCAATATATTTTACCCATATTAAACTTAGACTTTAATATTTTTACTTGAGCACATGTTCTGTGATTTTATCATGTTTAGATTGAGTTATATAAAATTTGTGCGTCCCACAATAAAAAATCCTGTAGAACCTTATCCAGTTTCAAGACACTATTAAGATTTCTAGTCACCCTAACTTGACTTAAACCTTTTACCTTTGACCAGCATTTTCAGAATTATTTTTCTCTAATATAATATCTATTAAAAGCATAACTAGCTTGAAAAATGTTTCTGAACAAAGAATATTAACAAGTTTTAGGACTTATTAACAGCCAGTCAGACTTATGTTTTGCTCTCGCAAGACGTTTAGGACTTATATGCTAAGTCAGACTTACATGCCCCATCTTTTGATTTTGTCTCCTGTGTCAGAACATATTCTCAAAAAAAAAAATATTTATCATATAGTATGTATGTCTATGACATATCTTTTATTATTATGCTCATTGGTATCTTTTATTCTTATATGACCTTTTTGGCATCTTTTTGATAATATTTATTTTTTCTTTTTGTCTTAGCTTGTCATATACTTTTCAGCTTTATATATATATATATATATATATATATATATATATATATATATATATATATATATATATATTATCTGAAAGATACCGAATCAAACGATAATGGGCTTGAGTATGACTAGACTATAACTCTCAGTCTGTTTTAGCATAAAGTCAGAGTTACCACAAAACCATGATGAGTAACTCACTTCAATCATTTTGAGTTTACTTTAAGTGTATCACAGATCATAGTGCATTGTAAGGATCAACACGTTACAATGATCGATCTCATGATGAAAATGTGGAATGTTGACATCACGGATTAGGATTGAATAGCAATTGAAGAACACAAACACGAATGTAAATAAACTTTGATTATATTTCTCTCTGACTTAGAAACTATACAATACGAATGAAATCAGAAAAATGATAAAAGCAACTGAAATACATTACAAAACTTCTATTTATACAATTCTATGAAGTTCTCGCGCGACTAACAAGTTCTCGCGCGATCAACAGGCTTTCGCGCGAGAAGCAAGTTATCGCGTGAGAAGCAAGTTATCGCGCGAGAAGCAAGTTATCGCGCGACAACTCTAACTATTAGCGTGACTTGATCTTCTTCATCTTGATTTGATTTCCCGAATCTCTAGGTTCAACCCCTACATAAATTAACAAAGTTAGGGGCTATTTGATTGCATCTGACTGATTCTCTGACTGCTGACTGCTGACTCGGTCAACCCGTCAGCGCGTTTGATTTGCAAAAACTAGATTCTGACTGAGTCAGCCCTTTTGACCCACCTTTGTTTTACCCTCTGACCCAGTCAGTTTTTTTGAGACCTTTACCCAGTATTCACTGCTGACCACATCAAACAGTCCCTTAATGTTTTTAGATGAAAATAACAACTTTTTAAAACATTAGAGAATCAGATACAAAAATATATTTTTATAAATAAAAACGATAAATTTGACCGAACCATAATAGAACATTTTCGTTCCAATTCTATTTAACTCCACCAACCAAACAAATTCTTAACGTTTTTCTTACAGGGAGTAGTCGAAAAGCAATGATTTCGAATCGGCATATTATGAATTTTTAATGTTTGAACCTTCTTAATTTATCTGTAGTTACAAAAATGCTGATAGATATTTTGTATTAAGAACAATATATGCTGATAGATATTTTGTATTTAATAACAATATATTGATAGATAAACCAATAATGTCCTCCGTCTAGACAAGAAAATGAATGATAACCAATAATGTTTTGAATGTTAGTTTTAAATCATACATGATACATCCACAATGTGTTGGTAGATAACAATAAATACCACATGTTATTTAGAATTTTTTAAATTTGATATTTAACATTATTGTTTTATTACTGATGAATTAACCGATCGACTTTGCTAATGCATTGATAATCCGACTCTAAATACCGAAATTTACATTGAACTTTCTCCAAATGGTTGCTAATTGTTTGTATTGTATTCCACCAATACTAATCCGTTGATAAATTGTTAACTAGTTTTATTGACGGTGGTTCTTTTAGTGATATCTTGTATATCCTTGTAAGTAAATTAAGAACAATATATTCGTTAAAATCAAAACTAGATTGAGAATGTTTATCCGGTTAATAAAGTGTGTACAAATTATTGTGTGCGTAAAATAATATAGGAATAGATTAGTTCACATGAAAAAAATTATACATATAAATAATGCATAACATCTTGATCGTGTAAAAATCATTAGTAGAAATGAAATCCCTCTCTGATCAAAATGAAACATAAAGTGATATAACCTTAGTAACTTCATTAGAATATTACTAATAATAAATTAAATCTTTTGGCTGATGCATACAAATAAAAAACAATACGATACTATAATTATTATTTTACTATTTTGTCTAAACAAGTCTATTTCTTATGTCATGCATGATATATTTCTAGTGTCTTTTTCATAATTTACATATAAACTTATGATAGAATGGTTATAATATAAAACCCTTTTTATATTGTATTAAAGAGTTAAAAGTTTACAAAGACTAAACCCTCAAGTTGCAATCATAGAAATTATTCTATGAAAGTACTTAGAGTAAACAAAGAAATTTCGCTGTTTACGTTATTGAAAGGAAATATATAATTAATTTATATGTTTGGTAAAGCCTAACTGATATCATCAATCATCACATATAGTAATCAGACGTAAATAAATATCTAATTGTGATCCTTCATTTTGATAGGTTAAGTTTTTGATAAAAAATCATTTGTAGAGATCAGAAATGAAAAACATGGAATTTCCTTTCATTATTATCAAACTTGATTAAATGACTAGTTGTTAAGCATATTATTCTCAATTTCTCATTGATCCCGACTTTAGACCATATGATAGGGGCTTTAGCACAAAAGTGAAATGAAATCGTGGAAAGCTTTATTTGATGTAATCAAATGATTTTCCGTCTTCATTATTTAATATGGTCGGTTGAATGATCAACGGAGTGCTGGTACGATATGTTTGATTATTAACAGTAGCGGAGCTTAAACCACGGTTTAGGGGGGCGGGGGTGAAAGTAAACTATTTTAAGGAGGCGAACACTATATTTATTAAAAATTTTTCACTACCGGACCGAAAATGTACACTGCCGAGCCGAAAATTAACACTACTGACGGAAAAAAAAGCCCCCCCCCATATGGGCACCCATGCGTCTGAACAGTGCCCATGCGTCTTAACAGTGCTCATGCGCGTGAAATTTCAGACGCATGAGAACTGTTCAGGCGCATGGGCACTGTTTAGGCGCCTGAACACTTGTGATTTTTTAAAATTTTTTTAATCAATAAAAAATAAATAAATAAAATAACATAAATTAATTGTCATGTATTTCTATAATAATATTAAAACAACTTAAAAATACATAAAATGAATCAATAAAAAATACCATATGACTTTTATTTAAGTTATCGTCTAATTTTATTTTCTACGAGATGCTTGATCAAATGCTAATTCTTCATCGGATATGCCAGAAGATACTCCTTCTTCTACCTCTTCATCGTGTACTTTAGCTTCGAGTGTAATTTCGTCTTCGAGGCTTGTTTGGTCTTGTATACGATCCATTGCGTCTAAGTGATCCTTTAAACAAATGCACATCTCCACTGCTTCCGGAGTTAGTCTTGTTCTCTGTAATGATATTACCCTGCCACTAAGAGAAAAAACAGATTCCGAAGCTACCGTAGAAGCTTGGACGCTTAGTAAATCACGAGCCATAGCAGAAAGAATCGGAAACTGAGATTCTTTTCCTTTCCACCAAGCCAAAATATCGAATGCACGATAATCTTCGGTAGTCATAGTGGAAATAAAATCCGCTCCACTATATCTACCGAGCTCACTTGTTGGGGTGTTACCCCTTTGACGTTTAGCCGTCACATCCCGAACAACATTCAACATAGTCAAAATAGGGTCTTTAACCGAGGTACTAGCACTTGAGGTTGATCCGCTTGGTATGGTTATGTTTACGTTAGGCCCATATCTATTTAAATAAAAATTATAAATTGTTTTCAAACTTTCATTAAAATTTTCCTTTGCCTCGTTTGAAAAATTAGGGTTTTCGTTATGTATATCCTAATTATCATTTATCTCATCTATGAAACATTTAATCCCCGCAACATTTAGAAACAGATTTAAAGCGGCGGCACACGTAAAAATGGGTGGTAACTCCTTAAAATATTTTTTAAACTTTTCTTTCATTGGTTATATCATTTGATTAAACATATTATTTTTATTTTGAAAATTTTTAAAATTCAAAGACATAAAATATAATTCTTGAAGCAACGAATAACTTGTGGAATAATAAACTCCCGATAATTTTGTTGTTGAGTTTTTAAAAACCTCAAGAAACTCGGATAGACGTTGAAGATTCTCCCAACCCGCATCCGGAAATGGGTCGGCTTCACCATTATCCGAAAGACTATTATGAAAAGCTTTCAAAGTGCCCTTTTGTTTTGAAGCACATTCAAACATATGACAAGTTGAACTCCACCGAGTAGGTACATCCCAATTAGGACCTAAAAATCTAGATTCCGTATCCTTACAAAGTTGTTTATAATCTTGATATCTTCTTCTACTTTTTTTAAAAACGTCATGTAACATAAATCGAAAAGCTTTAGTAAAGTTATCAACATATTGTCCGGATAGTCCGTCTTGCACTACTAAATTAATTATATGTGCAACACAACGAGTATGGAAAAAATCACCGTTTGCAATCGGAAGATATTTTAATTTTAAATTTTCAACCGCGGTTGTGTTGTTAGAGGCGTTATCAAATGCAATTGAAAAAAGTTTATTTTGTAACTTAAAATATTTATTACATTATCTAAAAAGTAAAACAAAAATTCTCCGGTGTGTGGATGCGGAAAAAGATCAAATGCAATCGTACGTTTCATCAATTGCCATGAATTAGGATCCACCCAATGAGCGGTGATGCAAAGGTACGATTCGGGTAAACCGTGTGGAGCCGACCAAACGTCACTAGTTAAGTTTACACCGGTATTTAAATTTTCAAATAATACAATTAAATCATTTTTTGCTTGTTTCCATAATTTTAAACAATAACGTCTAAGTGTAGTACGACTTACGTGGGTGTAACGAGGTTGAAGCGTCTCTCGAATTAAGTTGGTCAACCGAGAATTGTCGAAGTGACTAAAAGGCAAAGCTTCTTGAATCACGAACTTCGCCATTCGATCTCGAACCGTATTAACATCGTAATTAAAGATTCCACCATCTCCACCCAATTGTGTTTGTTGCGAATCCAGATTACTTTTCAACAACTTACAAAACTTCTTGCTAATGTGTTTGCTTAAAGTCGTGTTAGAATCTTTAGCAAGCAAAGCTCCACAAAACTTGCAACGAGCCTTTACAGACCCGTCACTCAACTAAACCATATCCCAATTGCACCAAACATCCATATTACGATTGTGTGCAAGAACACGAACGACGGTTGGAGAGTTTGACGAACCTTGACCAACGAAAGATTGTGATTGAGCCATATCAAGATTGAAGAGAGTGAAAGTGTAAAACGAGAGAGTGAAAGTGTAAAACGAGATTAAACGAGAGTATTTTTTGTGTTTTTTGCGTATGTTTTTCCGTTTGAGACTTGGGTACTAAACCATATAAACCCACACCTATTTATACTAACTTATAAGGCTAAAAGAGACAAAAAACGGTAACAAATCGGGGCTAACGGCTATATAGCCGTTATTAACGGCTAGATTTAAAAAAAAAAAACTTTCAAAACCGGGTCCAACCCGGGTTTAATGGGGTCGGGTCCGGGTCGGGTGGGGTCGGGTTCGGGTTGGGTTCTACCAAAATCTAGAAAAATATACCCGGTTCCAACCCTACGGTTTTTTTCGGGTCCAAACCAGATACACCCTATACCGGGTCGTACCCGTACCCGGGTTCGGGTCGGGTACACCGGGTACACCGGGTCGGGTCCGTACCCGGGTATTTTGCCCACCTCTAGTAACAGGGGTTAAGTTTCTCCGTTAAGTCCTTGGAAGATTACCAAAATGCCCCTAATTGTCTTATTCATCTTCATTGCCACTCCAAAGTCCAAACCCATCCCCACCCACCTACGACCGACAGCAAAAGCTGTTTCCGATGGCCACCATCTTTTCCGGCGACACGACTTCTGGTGGCGGAGGTTACGAAACAGATCAGTGGCGATGGGGCGTTTTCGAATAAGATCTGCTGCTACACGGATGATGAACTGATTAATGATGAACTAATCGGTAATGATGAAGATGACAAACTAATCGGTGATATAAAAGGAGATTTATGATCAGACATAGGGTTAGGGTTTATACGATTATCAGGGCTTTCGATGGGATCTTCATTTCCAATTGATGGCGGTGTTGGTGATGTCGGTTGCTTTAAGAGTGGAGGTTCATGGTTAGGGCTAACATTTTTCATTGGTTGTTTGGTTTCTATCGGTGGCGGTGCTAATAGTAGAAGGGTGGAAGGCGAGGGCGGTTCCAACGGCTGTTGATGATCAAAACTTTATTCCAGTGGAGGTGAAGCCAGACCCGGAGGTTCGTGTTGACCTTCAACATCCTCCGTTGGTGGTTGTTGGTGGTGATCAACTGTGTTTGCCGCTGGTTGTGATGGCGAAGAAGGTGAAATTGAGGTTGTAAATTCTTGTTGGTGATCTACGTGCTCAATTGGTAACGGTGGTGATGGTACGAAGGCGTGAGGCGATGAAGAGGTGATTGGTGGTTGGTGGTGGTTGTTTTTTGCTTCTTCGTGTGGTGAAATTGCAGGTGGAGGTGGGGTGGTGGTTGCCATATGGTGGAGCTGTTCAAAAGCTGTATGTTTGTGAAGGTGGTTGTTTTGTAAATTGTGGTATGGTGCAGTGGTGGTGGTGGGTGGTGGTGGTGGTTGTGGTGGTGGTGGTGGTGGTTGTGGTGGTGGTGGTGGTGATGGGTGGTCCCATTATTAATTGATTAACTTTTTATTTATCTTTTATTTGTAGGAGGGTATTTTTATCATTTTCAAACACTTAACAGAAAAACTTAACCTCTGTTAGTGACAGGGAATACCAGCATGCACTTCTTGCATAGTTCAGGCCCGCATCTGTAATTTTTTAAAAGTAGGAAGTAAAGTTATAATACATGCACACCCCAGGGACTGTTCGTGTAATTTACTCTAAATTTTATTTAAACTTAGCGGCTTAGATGTAACTTTATGTGTTTACTCTCTTTGAATAGAGTGCTTTTTAATACCTTTTAAACATAAATTTTGTGAAATTCTGCATATATACCTTTGTGATAATTATTACTTTTATCTACGTACATTATAAATTTTATTCACAATCGATCCGTGTCAAATGGGTTTCCCTCTGCATCCACGGGGTATAACCCACTAGTCAGTTAAAGCTTGATATCTAACTTTCAGAACTACCAGAACATGTTGTCTTGTGTTAATGGGGCTGAACACGACACTACATGTTGAATACAAATTACTGAATCCTAACATGACATGTTTAGCTAAACATGTCATTTTATTCGATGCAAACACATACATATTTAAGAAATGAGTTACAAGATATCTGTTAATTTAACATGATTAATGGGAACCAATTTAATAACACAATTTACATTGAATGACTTGATAAAAAAGGTAAATAAAAACAACTTAATTACATGAATGACAAAAGATGTTTAATACAATTCATTAAACACGGTTGAAAAATAATAAGACCCAATTAACATGACAAAATAAAAGCTAGCAGAAGTTATAATTCATATTGTAATTATTTAAAAACTTTAGAATTATATCATTTCCATAAACGTAGTGATGATAAACATGTCACATCTACCTAAGTAAAATGTGTTATGTGTCGTAAATGGGTTAAGAGGATTGGAACCATTCAAAAAAAATTTTTAATCGTCATTAATGTCCCACCTGTTTATAACCGAACACGTTTACCCTAAACACTAGCTAGCTCGTTTAACTTTGTGTTGAATCATGCTGCGGTAATAAGTTAGTGTCATAAATTTCCAACCTTATAATTCCTAGGCGACCAACTAAGCTTCGCAAATCCACCCACAAATTTTATATATGCCAAACTCCTTCCCTACAACCTCTTATTTTTTCAACAATTTCCAGATAACCATATGCATATATTTTTTCAACAATTTCCAGATAACCATATGCCAAACTTTTGCCAATGATTATTTAATTAGATGTACCTCTTATTTTTTCAACAATTTCCAGATAACCATATGCATTTATAAATTGATAACGTTGAAAGAATCTTGAATTGTTTCCATCAAATGTTATAGGGGGTCAAAAGGACTAACGGGTCCAACGTTTGAACGGGTGAGTTTCGAGGATTTTAAATAAAATGTTGTCTCAATCATGGAATGAAGAACATGGGTCCTTTGAAAAACACCATATCCATAAACAATTACAAATTTAAACAATCACAGACAAACGGATGGACAATTGCTTTGGTTTCATCAAGCTAGGGATCTTGTTCCCTATCAATATAATGTAAACTAAATATATATAACAATCTCGGTACATTACGTTTTGGCTAATCATATGTAGATGACAGACATCGGGCAAAAACAACGTTTTTTGTATCACAATTGCGAAACATTATATCCTTAAATCAAGTAATTTAGATTTGGACTAGACCTTAATTACCTCATGACGTCCCTAGGGTAATAGGTAGCAAAATATCTGTTTTTGTCTTTTAGATACGGAAAACCAGGTAAATAATATATAAAATGAGAACAGAATTATAATATAAGATTACATTATTTAAAAAAGTAAGGATTTAAGCATGCAAAAGTAGGAAAGATAGGTGGTGTCAGCGATCTTATTATCAATTCAATATAAATTACAAAACAATGTCTTTTTGTCAACCTTGTATTATACACTATATTCTCATTTTATAATTAGAAAAAAAAACTTGTATTATATTTTGAGAGTAGTTAGTTGCACCCTACGGGTTGTAGTCTAGGAATACCAAAAAACTGTAAGATATGTTTTCTTACTAAATAGTCCATGGCTCAAGTCATATATGACAAACAAAATATATAGATTTTAGAATAACATAAAAATTGTATGAGTTAATCATTTTAGAAAAAAATCATCCATGATGTTACATAAATATAACTTTACAATATTCTGCCTATTATCATATATTGGTCCAGAATGTTGGGTTCTTTGCAGGGTTTAATGAACCTTTTTTGGTCCTATATTGAAAGTTGTTACGGTCTTTTGACCAGTAGAAAGGTCTACTGATGTTGATATAAATATATGTGTAACACATTTGAGAAAAGAAGAAAAGACAGAATCTTGAAAAAAAATCTTTCAAAGTTTATTATAATTGTTTATTAATTGGTTTAATATAATAATGAAAAAAAGAAAGAATCATTAATGATCAACCCGACAAGTTTATCTTACACTTGGTTTTATATCTTAACCTAGAAAAAGGGTTTTGTGGATAGTTAAAGTAGGGTTTAGGAACACAAATATATTTTCAGAAAGATTTGAGGGGAAGCAAGTAGGTAACATGTTTACATATGTGTCGACGTGATTGGGGACTTAGGAGTGACATGGTTGTTAGTGGGTTGGTTTGTTCTATAAATAAAATTTAAAGCCAGTTGTAGGTATCGATCCACTCACGATGTTGAAAGATAAGATGGTAATGTGGCTCGAGGAATGATTTACTCTCCTCATTAATGTTTTATCTATGCATATAATACGTTAATGGGTGAACCACCCATACTACACACACTAATTTAATATATACATTTCTAAAATTTAAACCACTACTTTCCTTTGGGTGAGATGGAGTGCAAAACGAAAAAAATAGGTGATATAATGTTATTAATAAATTTAAGGGGTGTGTGACTACCACATATCTAAGAACACCTACAATATAGGTGCGTTTTTGTCATCCGAAACCTAAGTGGCATTTTGGTGGAAGAGAGAGAAAAATAAGATGAAAGAGAGAAAATATAACGAATCCAATTAATCGAATATGCCTGGATGAGTTTTGTTAGGGATGAAGAAGAGAAAAATAGACGAGCGAGAAGAAAGAAAAGAGAAAATGATACTAAGTGATTGATTAGTGTGTGTTTCGTCTCTCTTTTAAGGCACATACATATTGCATATAAACTTTTTATGTTAAATTTGTTACATGAATATAGATACAGATATAAGACATAAATATAAATATGCGGGAAGTGATTTACACATAAGATTATATAGATATCATTTAAAATAAAATAAATGATTTTAAAATTCAATCTAAAAAATTTATAAAGAATATGGATAGATTTAAATTTTTTATATAACTAGACATGTGAAAGTCTTTTTTTAGTCTCCTAAGCTATTCATAATTTACTCCTATCAATTATTTATATTTAGATCTTGTAAAATTTAGACTATTAATCTTTCAGATAGAGTTGAAACACTTACCATCAAAATATGTTCTTTGGAGAGACATATGTAGGTGAAATATAGGTTATATTGATACGTATGTGAATGCAATAAAATTTTAAAATAATACATATTTATAAATTATTTGGGTGCTTTTAAATATATATACATATACTAAAGATGTGTATGCAAGAAGCACTAGATTTTTATAATGTACCATTGATAAGAAATAATAATAAATGGTTTAGCTTTGCTTGCGTTTTAAAAACTCCCCACCCACCCACACATACACACATATATAGACATAAGTTTAAATAATAATTATTTTTTTTCAAACTATCCTAAGAATGATTTTAATCACCTCAATACTGACCCCAATGAACCTTGATTGGATTCACTCCAACGACATTGAAATCGACCCGTCCTATAGTTGTATCTAATATCAACGATAAACCAATCCCCCTAACTAAAAAGTTCAAAACTTTGAAGTACAAAAACTAACAACAAAAATTTACAAAGACAACACGAATTCAATTAGATAACCCAAAAATTAATCAGACAGCCCCAGTTATAAAAACAGACAACATGATTTCTTTTTAAAAAACATGTTCTTAGGCTTTTGAGGTAAATATTAGTTTGTAGGTTAAAATTCCTCTCTCTCTATACACACACATTAGGTTAATACCCTGTTTATTATACGTGTCAAATAATTCAAATATTTAATAATTAGTAATAAAAGTTTATAAATTATAGAACGATATTTTAAGATAAGATATGATTTAAATTACGTTTGAGTAAAGATTTTTTAATAATAAAAAGAAAATATCACTTTTTAAACTTTTATTTTTAAGTTATTTTTGTTATTTTCAGAAAAAGTTTATTTTAATATGTTGTTTCAAGACAAACTGTTTAATTAGAAATGTTATTTTAAAAAATTCCTTATTATAACTTTGAATATAAATTTCTTTTATGAAAAGTTATTTTTTGAAGAACTTAGGCTTTAAAATATTTCATATCTTTAATAAAAAATTTATTTCATAAAAAATTGTTCCTTTCGAAATTGCATTTATAGAAAGATTTCTTCTTAACTTATTAAAAAATATTTTTACTTTTTAAAAAAAATTAAATAATATTAATAGTAGTTAATTAATGTAATTATTTAATAGAAGAGAGGAACGGAAAATTAGATTTAGGAGGCTTACAAAATTGTGCCATGCGTCCTTAATAACCTTTTCTTTTATATATATATATATATATGTATATATATATATGTATATATATATATATGTATATATATATATGTATGTATATATATATATGTATGTATATATATATATGTATGTATGTGTGTGTGTATAATAGATGTATGTATGTGTGTGTGTATAATAGATGTATTCTTTGCAAACTAATCTTAGGAAGTAAAAAATGGTCATTTGGGAAAGTAAGAAAAAAATGCACAAGGTTAGAAAGAAAGGTGATGGTAAGGAACAGATGAAAATGCACTTAAAAAACTATGGTTCTCCGGTAAGCAAATATGACCAATGAATATGTCTACTCTTGATCTGAAATAAGAGGAATCAAAAGCCAACAAGGAAAATGAGTAGGGTGGCAAGACTCTTGGTATATAACAAAGTCTCCTTAAGAGATGTCATTTACTACTATGTTAATAAAATAACTTTTCAAAAATAAATAAAACGTTTCATTCAAATTAGTTGTAAGGTTATATTAAAAGGCTGATGCAATCAAAGAAGCAAAAACAACCAAAGAGCTTCTTGCATGCATGCACTGATGTACAATGTAGAAATTACTTCGGAAGTTTTACACTCTCCATAGAAATTATTCTAAATGTAAAATCTTCCGAAGCCAAAGTCCAAATCTTCCGAAGCCAAAGATGAAGTCTTTCGAAGCTTCAAAGATAAAATCTTCCAAAGCCAATGTTGTGAAGACTGATTTCTTCCGAAGACAGAGAGGACATGCTTTCTCTGATCTACTTTTACATAAACCTGACTTACTTTTCGCTGCAACTCTGATGACTCACCAACTTATACAAGTTGGTGAAAAGGTCCATGCTTTAGTAAACTGTAGATTATGGTCTTGAGTCTATAACTTCCTACTTTGTACCTTCTATCCTTTTATAGTATATTAGGATGTGAGCTATGACATGTCATAGTCACTATTCAAAAGACAATCTGCCTTTTGACTTTACATTGATCTTGTTGTCTAGATTAGTGTTTCCAGCTGGCTTTCAAAGTATGGACGACTGTAGGATGTAGTATAAAGTATCTCAGGTCCTTGTATTTCTTTTTATGCTTTGTAACACTTGTAAAAGAACTTGAGAGCAATATACAGCATCCTTGAAAATCATATTACTCTGTTCTTGTTCTTATTTTGTCTCATTGTTTACTTATGTTCTTAGTATCATTTACAAAAACCCGATTCCCCATTTGATTTGTTAAGTGTTCTAACACTAACCTCATTATGAGACTGATTGCATTGACCATCCCTTAAATGGTCCTGCAATTGGTATCAGAGCTTTTTAGGCTCTTGATTGTAAGATCTCACCATCTTAAATCCCTTCAGTTTTACAAAACACTTAACAATTCAAATGGCAGCTATCACAAAGGCTGATATAGAAACCGGTACTATGACAAAGTCTCCACTGATCACTCCTGATGACTTTGACTTGGTGCCAAAGAATGGAAGGCTTTATCAAGTCTCAAGACTTCAAGATATGGGGATCTGTTGTCCATGGACCTCATGTACCATCCACCTCTTCAACTGCTGGTGGTGGTGGTATGATACTAAAGGAAATGGCTGATTATTCTGATAAAGACTGGAAAAAGATTGACATAGATCAGAAGGCTATGACCACCCTCCAAACTGCTCTTCCAAACTCTATCTATAGAGGCTTCAAGAAGTGCAAGACTGCCAAGCAACTATAGGATGCACAGAAGCTGATGTATGAGGGGTTAAATGAAGCAAAAGAGAACAAGAAGGACCTATTGAAGCAACAGTTTGAGAACTTCACCTTTAAGGCAGGTGAAACCATGACTCAACAATACTTCAGGTATGTTGAGATTGTGGATACTCTAATGGATGTTGGAGTAACTCTTGAGAATAGGGACATTGTAAGGAAGTTCATGTCCTTTCTTCCCAGACAATGGACACACTATTGTGTGGTCATTAAGAGGACTGAGAACCTCAAGACCCTTACTCTTACTGAGTTGTATGGTATCCTCAGTGGCTACCAGATGGAGATAAACATGCAAAATCTATCTGGTAACTCTAACAATCAGTAGAGTTCAGCCCTTCATGTGGTTGAAAGGAATTGCAGAGAACCACAACATCATCTCATCTGCTACCTTGACAACTCACAAAAATGTCCTTTCATCACCTTCCCGAAGAGACCAAGAGAGAGTTACATCCAAGGAATCCTATTCCAAGAGACAAGCTCTTCACAAGCCTTTGTGTCTACTGATGAAAGCACAGGCAACTTTCTCTTTACCCTTGAAGACCTGGATTGTATCCATCCAGATAATCTGGAGTACATGGAAATAGTCTAGCAGATGGCTCTTCTCACTCACAAAGCAACGAAGTTTTACAAGAGGACAGGGAGGAAGTTTTCTAGCAATGCAACCAATGAAAAGTTTGGGCTAGACAAAAGCAAAGTGAAGTGTTACAACTGTAACCAAATGAGACACTTTGTTAGAGAGTGCAAGGCACCAATGACAAATGGTGTCCAAGCACAAACCAGACCAAACTGCACTGATAGAGCTCCCCAGAATGAGAAGCCCAAGCAACAAGCTGCAGTTGCTGTTGAAGAAGAAGGCTTTGACTGGAGCTTTCAGGTTGAGGATGCATCTCCAAACCAAGCACTAATGGCAGATCATAAAGAAGCCAAGGTATTGGAACATCTTTGTACACCTAAATGTATTGCTAACGTAAACTAATATAGGTCCTATAACTTAGAGATGAGAACTGATCTTGAGTCCTTAAAAATTTTAAAAGCTGATTTCAAAAGAGCTGAAAATAATTACAAACTTAAAATAGAAGACTTCAAGTTGTCTTCGAAAGAAATTTATGTCTTCAAATCAAATAACTACTTATAAGAAAATTACATTCGGAAGAAATTCTGAAATATCTTCCGAAGCTTAAATTTGCTTCTAAGTACTTACATGTATTTGAAGGAAAATCTTCTTCCGAAAGCAGATTTCAAGTTGTCTTCGGAAGAAAATTATGTCTTCAAGTCAAATAAATACTTATAAGAAATTTACCTTCGGAAGAAATTCTGAGATATCTTCTGAAGCTTAAATATGCTTCTAAGTACTTACATGTATTTGAAGGACAATTTTTTTTCGAAAGCAATTAAGTCACAGAAGATTTTGAGAAAGTCATTTCAACTCTTCAGCATGAACATACCAATTACAAGACTCAGATAAAAGATCTCATCACTAAGTTAATATAATTGCAAGGCTGAGCTTGTGATCAGCAAAGCCAGGGTAGAAGTTTTCTTGAAAAGGAGACCTTCAAGAACATGATATCCTCATCCTTTCATGCAAAAGTTTGTTATCAGAATAAGCAGGGACTGGGATCTACTGAGATAGCTCCTCCACACACTCTATTGTCTATAAGATCTCCAAGGTGTGGAACTTATGAAGATGAGCTTCCCCCTCATTGACCCTATTGATGAAGAGGATGAAAAGGAGATAGTGAAGGATGATTCTGATAAGAGTGAAGAAGAACATCCTAAAAAAGGTCACTATTCTCCTGAGGAGAGAAAAGAATATGGGATGACCAAGTCTAAGAGGAAGAACTTGATCAGGAAAGCAAAGAGAAAATCAAAAAAGGCTCAAGAGATCAAGGCCACTTTCAACTCTAAGCAGAAACAAGTGTTCATCTCTGCAAGATTTGAAGTGGTGAAGGCTGAAGACTCAACTATGAACTCTAGTATCAGGAGTTCTAGTTCATGTCCAACTCATCCCAACAAAGAGAAGAAGGCTGATCAGCTATGTACCACTGATACACAGCCTGAACCATCTAGTTCCAAGAGCAAGCCTCACCCTAAGAAGTTTGCTGCATCATCTGTGAAGATGAAGATGGAGGTGGAAAGCAATCAAGTTCAGTCTTTCTCTCAAAAGAAGACAAATGAAAACTTGCATTCGGAAGAAATTTAGTCTCGAAAGAAAGGAATGCTTCCGAAGTACTAAAGCCTGCTGTAGTGAAAGCAAGATCTTCCGAAGGTCCAGTCTCCAATACTTCCAAAGTTTGTCAAAAACTTTTGAAGTGTTAAAGGTCAAGTCTAATCTTCCAAAGATGGTGTGGAAGATAAAGAAAGACTAAATGACTGAAAGTTCTTCATCAACAATAGCTAGTGATCCCCAAAGCTTGAACGTAGGATCACTTACTGTTACATTATCTTCAAATCACTTTGATAAGCCCAATACCAAGGCTTGGGTTTTCCAAATAGGACAGATAAAGCCTGGCATCTTCAAGACTATGAGAAAGCCAACTGCTGGCTTCTCAGGGGTAGAAACAACCCTTGTCCCAAAAATGTTAGAGCTCATTGCTCAAGGTGACAACCTAGAAGCACCAGCTAGTGTTGAACCCACACATTCTACTTCCCAACCACCAATACAGCCAAAAATAACCATCACCTACCAAAGAAAATCCAAACGACCCTGCACATGCTACTCAGTTTGTGCAGGCCCCTATATCTTCACCCATACAGGAGGAAGTGGACACTAGAGCTCCTATTTCTCCTGAGGAGCAAACCACTCCCATCTCACCAATGATCAATGCTGAGGTTCCTCATGCTCAGCCTGATGAGCTCACAACCCCTACAGCCTTAAGCCTTTACTCAGAGTCTCAAAACTCTAGTGAACAACCTTCAGGGGATAGTTACCATCCCTAGCCTCTTGATCTAAACCAACCAATCCCAAACCTTGAATTCTATGATGTTAAAGACATGAGATTCAATGAGTATCATGAGTCTGTCTTTTCCACCCCTGCTCAAGGAGAGATGAGTACTCCTATTTCTCCCATGTCTAGCCCATATCATCCACCTACTACTAAGGTGGATCTCCCTGAACCTGTTCAGGAGGCCCATATGGAAGAGGATCACTTTATTAAGTGACTACATCATTAAGACCTCAACCATGACAACCCAGCCCATTGACACTTCACTTGAAGCTGTCATGGTGAAGGGGAAATCCAGCAGCCAAGAACAAAGTGCTGGTGATGAGGAAGAAGACTTTGGTCCTATTCTCTTATCCCCCCATGATTGTTTTGATGAAGATGAGGGGAGTCTGAAACTTAAGGTGCAAAAACTAACAAAAACATGCACCTATTTAGTCTCAAAGATAAGTCACCTGGAATCTCATGTGACTGTCTTACAAAGGAGGGTCAATGACCAGCAACTTGAGATCACTGATTTCAAGGGCAAGTTAGCTAAGAGACCACTCAGGAGAACTCAACCAGTTCCACAAGAACCTATGGATATGACAGACCCAACCCAAGCTCACTTATGCAAGAAGGTGATGCTACCAAAAAGGGGGAGAAAGTCCAAACAATCACAGAACCTGGGAGTTCTTCACAGAGTATGGACTTTGAGGATTCACCACCCTCACTTGCAATGGTCCATACTCAGCAACCTCCTCAAGTCTACATGAATATGGACTCACTTGCCCAATTCTACATGGATGTGGACTCACTCATACAAAGTTTGTTTGAGGATGGTATTTCCAGAGCTATGACTACCCCATCTCCTCACTCTGAGAATGCAATCATGGGATGGAGATATGACATTGATAGAAGAGCTCTAGTCATCTCTAGATCTTAGGGTCAACTGGATATTTTCAACTTTTTCAACCTAAGCTTCTATAAGAGCATCCATCTGATTGATCTTCCACATGTCAACCCAAGTCAAAATAGATAAGCTGCAAGATTAGTAGATAGGATTCAAGAAAGGGTGTTTGAAGAATACAAGCTGAGGTCAAGACTATATAGAAAAAAGATAGTAGGTAAGACTTTTGGTCAACTGGATGTTGAGATGGATTCTAATATTAGCTTTAAAGGGGAAGCCTTGACTAAAGGCCCAGAAGTTGAACCTGGAGACAGGAACTTCTTCAGCACCCATTACCCTCAGTGAGGCACTAGCTGGTGAAGGTGGTTCACAACCACTCTCTGGCTAGAGCTTGACTACTGAATCAAGCAATGAAGGCCAAAGCTCTCTCCACCCTGAGTCACCAAGGCCTGTGAGTGAAAAAGGGAAAAAACTAACTTCTAAGGAGATTAAGGAGGAGGAAAGAAGGAGGAAGAGAAAGCTAATGGGAGAAAGTTCAAGAGGGTCTCCAGGCTTCATGGAAGCTATCATCAGGGCAGCCAGGATAAACTACTTGGGGACCGGAAACTACAATGTAGATGAACTACTCTCTCCCCCTTTAGATGAACTGAATGAACTGGCTGACAAGGAATTATCCAAGGAGAGGAAGGAGGCAGAAGATGCAGCATTGCTCCTCAAGAACAAGGAAGAAAAAAGATAAAAAAGGCTCTACAAGCATGCTCCTACCCTCTCCCTAGTTCAACAAAGTGAAGAGCCATCATCCAAAAGAGCCAAAAGAAGTCTGCTGACAGACAAAGGATGATGAGCTTCTTGAAGCTGTATGGATTCTCCGGAAGGAGGCTTGGTCCAATGTATCTATCCACTATGGATGAGCACATTAGAGTGATCAAACAGAAGATTAAAAAATGAGAGCTTGTTGACTTGCATTCTCCACCAAGTCCAGCTCAACCTGAGGTTGTCAAGGTTGAACTCCCTGAGACAACATAACCTGGACATAGGGCTGAATCTCAGCTAACTTCATCTTTTGATCCACAATAGCATCCTCTTCACTCTCCTTCTGAACCTGTGAGAGAAGAGAACCCAACTGAGAGAGACACAGTAGAACAACCTGGTGCTGAAGACCAGTCCTCTTAGTTAAAGACTTCAAAGAAGAGAAAAAGGATGACCATAAAGAGTGTTTCCAAGAAGAAGACCAAGGCATCCACCTCTACACCTCAGGATGAGTTAGAGCATCCTGAGATAGTGTAAGAAGAGGCTACTCAACCAACTCTAACTTAAGTAGAGTCTTTTGCAATTGGAAGACCCATCTTGTCCTGGACTTGTGCTGCTAATCCAGACAGGTGGTATGTCATCAGATATCAAGGAGGTCAAGATGTTTATTTCTGGCAGGACATGCTTGATCTTTCTCTATATGATCTCCATGACATGTGAAGATATTATGAGAGTATGTGGGATCCTGCCTAGATGATGAAGAAAGGTATGGTCTTGATTCTAATAAGGATTGTTAACATTTAAATAACTTCTCTGTTTTGGTAGCATCAGCCTAGGGGGAGTTTGTAAGGTTATATTAGAAGGCTGATGCAACCAAAGAAGCAAAAACAACCAATGAGCTTCCTGCATGCATGCACTGATGTATAAGGTAGAAGTTACTTCGAAAGTTTTACACTCTCCACAGAAATTATTCTAAGTGTAAAATCTTCTGAAGCCAAAGTCTAAATCTTCCGAAGCCAAAGATGAAGTCTTCTGAAGCTTCAAACATAAAATCTTCCGAAGCCAATGTTGTGAAGACTGATTTTTTTCCGAAGATAGAGAGGACATGCTTTCTCTGATCTACTTTTACATAAAGCTGACTTACTTTCCGCTGCAACTCTGATGACTCACCAACTTATACAAGTTGGTGAAAGGACCATGCTTTAGTAAACTATAGATTATGGTCTTGAGTCTGTAACTTCCTACTTTGTACCTTTTATCCTTTTATAATATATTAGGATGTGAGCTATGGCATGTCATAGTCATTAGTCTAAAGGCAATCTACCTTTTGACTTTACATTGATCTTGTTGTCTAGATTAGTATTTTCAACTGGCTTTCAAAGTATGGACGGCTGTAGGATGTAGTATAAAGTATCTCAGGTACTTGTATTTCTTTTTATGCTTTGTAAAACTTGTAAAAGAACTTGAGAGCAATATACAGCATCCTTGAAAACCATATTACTCTGTTCTTGTTCTTAGTTCTGTCTAATTGTTTACTTGTGTTCTTAGTATCATTTACATGAACCCGGTTCCCCATTTTATCTGTTAAATATTCTAACACTCTCCTCATTGTGTGACTGATTGTATTGACCATCCCTTAAATGGTCATGCATTAGTTAAATTTTTTAAAAGTTAATTTAATTTATAAGTAATAATTGTTAAAATTCAAATACCCTCAACATCGTATTTTATAAAGAAGCATTCATAAACTATCAAGATTCACGAATTGAAACATTTCACTGGAATTCGTTAAATGTTGATAAAAAAAAGTTTAATAAAGCATTGAGAAAAGTAATGCCCTTATCTGACACTATGGTAGATGGTTAACCATGTAGCTTGTAAACACTATCTATTAACCCTCAAGCCACTTGAGAAGAAAAAATGTTGACCAAAAGACATAAAACGGGCATACTTGGTGAGTTTGTCTACTACCACAAAAATGACCTATCTATCCCTTGATTTAGGTAATCTAGTAATAAAGTACATGCTAATATCACCAAAGACATAAGTAAGAATTAGTAGAGGTTTCTATAAATCAAGGAAAGTTACTATTTTAGTCTTGACCTGCTGATATGTGTGACTATGTCTATTAACTCTCCCCACCCCCATCCACACCTACACACAATCGTTATAGCATGATAATCTTGATCAGATCATTTCTCAAACTTAAAGCCAAGCCAACCACCAATCTAGCTTTCCTTTTAAGAAGAATGCCATCCTTACTAAAGTGAGAGTGGGTCATGCATTACTACATTTGTTGTACAAGCCATTAGATGTTCGCATATGTTTCCCCGGATTGTTTGATCCCAAACAAAGGTTGAAAGAACTATTAAATATATACAACATCATGGTTTATTATGTATATGTGTAAATTTACATGTATTAAAAACGCAACACACGTGTATGCTGTAAACTATACAGTGAATATATGTGTTTTGTATAGTTACAAGTTACACATTTATTAGTTTTTTTTAACTCATGTGAATTTACAATATACTTAAAACATCAGTGTTATAATGTTATTCGAATAATAAAATAATAATTTTAATTAATCTTGATTGGTTTTGCAAGTTTACTAGTAAGGAGTGCTTTTCTTATGATAAGCTCCTTATATATGTTTATATGTATACTAGGTTATAGACCCGTGTATTACAAGGGTTGAAAATAAAAAAAAAAATATATAATTTAAAAATGTAAACAAATATTTAAACATTATTTGTTTTTAATTCAAATGATAATACAAAGAAATAGATTGTATTCAATCTCTATTACGACAAGAAAAAAACACTGTTGAATAACTAAAATGGTGATCAATGTTGCACACACCAAAATTAAATACATGAATGTGCGATTCACTTGGTTAGGCTCCTTCTTTAAACAATTAGTTTTTCTTTAGAGTTTAGAAATTAATATATATTCGACGTAATGGCTTGTTAAAGAAGATGTGGAAACACAGTTTCGAGGAAACAATCAAACAACTAAAAGGTTGTTCATGCTTAGGAAAGAAAATTAAAAAATAGAAAAGTTTATTGACAAAATAAGACAAATATAAATTTATAAGCCGAAAACTATTTGATTATTGCAAATAGTATTGACTTAATTTGAAATCAATCTACTGCTAGCAACAATAAACCAATGTTGATTTTCTTTTCATTGTGATAATCAAAACCTAATAATAGATATTCACTAAGCGACTAAGACAAATATCAAAACATAAAACATAAAGTAAAAAATGCAATTAATACCTTATGAAAACAAAATAGTAATGGACAGCAAAAAGGATAAAAGAACAAAAAATAATCATTGAATGTATAGTAGGTATGGTTATAAAAGATGAAAATACCTTACTTGATGTTTGAACAAAGTCAAAGAATAGTAGATCAGTGTTGTAAAAATCACTAGGCGCTAGTCGGGCGGTGAGGTGAGGACTAAGGATTAATCGGGATTAATCGGATAGACTTTTGTGTATAATTTCGCAAATTTATATATAATTTTATACTTTTTTTTGAAATAATTTGCAAGTTTAGGGGATAATTTGTAAATTGGTGAATATTGAGGGGGTTAAATGTAAAAAATCAAAAACTTAATTAAATAATATAACCCTAAAGATAGAACAACCTGTTCCCCTTCCGTTGTTCCATCAGCGCCGGTCGCAGCCTTCTGTCATTCCAGTCACCGAAGTCACACGTCCTCGCCGGAATCAGCAAATCCAGCACAGGAATGGGAAAATTCGGTGGTTATCATCGCCGGAACACCGCCGATTAGGACAATTTGGTCCGGCTTTGACCAATTTTGACCGACTACCACCTAGCACTGATGTAAGGGATTTGGAATGATGTTTATCATGGTTAAGTGGTTAACTTTAATGTATTTTATGTGTTTAAGTAGAAGAAATTGTATGGAATAAGTTAACTACGATGATTTGGTGTTTTATAGGTAAAACAAAATCATTTGATGTGTTTTGAAGAATGCACATGGATGATAAATGAAGATCATTATAGATGAGGTGATAGAGAATTCAATTACGAGAACGTGGCTGCAAACGGGGAGGAAAACGGAGCCCGAACGAAGAAGTTACGAAGAAAACAAGAATCAGAAAAAGCCCCCTAGCGTAACCTACGGTGGAAACAGGTCCTACGGTATAAGCCTCTAGAGTAACTTACGGTGGAAACATGACCTACGGTTCATCAGTTCAAAAATTGAGCAGAAAGCCTCTAGCTTAACCTAGGGTGTTCAAGTGACCTACGGTACATGATGCGCCGAAATCACTTATAAGACGGAAAAATTAGGTTTTCAGGTCTATCTTTTATTCCAAGCCATGCCCAAGCCCTAGGAACGAACCCAAGTGATCCAAAAGGCTCCCGGAGGCGATTTCAAGGCTCAAGATCTTGTTTTTATCATTCGGTTTGAATCTTTAACGTTAGATACAATGTTTACCTTTGATTTTGATTTGTTTTTCGTTTCCATGTCTGGCTAATCCACCCTTGATCTTCTCCGGGTGTTAGGGTTTATACTATGACTTTTTCTTGATGGTTTTTGTTGAGTTAATGTTTGAACATGGTAGTTTAAGCCGAGTAACATTATTTATTGTTTAGAGATTCTAAAATACGTGTATTTCTTTCAATTCAATTGTTCTGGTTTGATTGTTTTAGATTTCTTTTCATCTAGACACATCAATTTTGGATGGGGTTGGGTAATACAAACATAGGATATGATTCGAGTAGTTCATTAACAACAGTCTCATTCAATCTATTGTCTTTAATCAGATCAACCCAATTATGTCTATGTGACCAGTTTTAACTATCAAAGCAAGTCTAAGTTGTAAACCTTAACCCGGAGGGGATTACTCTTTCCCATCATTGTTTACAATCAATTTTACTTTTCAACTTCTACTACTTTTTGAAATTTAGTTAATTTACAAGTATTTTTAATAAAGCTTTCAACTTTATGAATTGAACCACACTTTCCACATATTCCCTGTGGATCGACCCGACTTACCCTAGCTATCTTAGGTGAAGTTTGGACCATTGTAAATTGTTTTTGATTAGGCCTGACAACCCGCAATCAAAATGGCGCCGTTACCGGGTAATTAGTGCGCAAAGTGTTTCATTTGATTTTTAGTTTGTTTTGCTTATTTTATTTATTATCTTTTCTTTGTTACGCTAGGTGTGCTTGTGTGTGCAGGTGACAGCTCCGTGCATGCATACCCGGTACGCAAGGAGCAAATCTCCGTTAGTGTTTGATCCAGAACAAGGACTTCCAAGACAAAATCCGAGACAGCAAAGGGGAGTTAACAGGTTCGAACATGAAGAGGAGAGATTTGAGCGGTTGAGTAATCATACTTGGGATGATGAGGTGGATGGACAGGATGATGGCTATGAAAATGAATATCATGATAACGAGATTCAATACAATGAACCCAATAAAAACCAAGGCCGATATAAACAAAATGAACCACCAAGGCAGCAAAGGCAGAATCAGGCCCAAGGTCAAGGTAGAAGGCAAGAATTTCCTCGGGTGAATCGAAACCCTAGGATTCAACCTTACCAAGCTATCGTTCAAGGGGTTGACAGCCATTTTTGTCCCACCATAGCTGGAGCTGCATCACCTATAGTTAGACCACAAGTTAGAGGGAGGTCATTCGAGATTAGATCTAACAGTCTGACTATTCTCTTAGAATTTCATGGGTTGTCTAAGGAAGAACCTTATTTACATCTGAATGAGTTTAGTGCCATCTGCGAGACCATTAGGGCACAAGGCTTTACACCAGAGGAAGTGATGTTGGTCCTGTTCCAATTTACATTGAAAGGAAATGCAAAAAAGTGGTTATACTCACTACCTGCGGCTAGCATTTATACTTGGGAACAAATGCAGCATGCCTTTTTAGAGGAGTATTATACCCCGCAGAAGACTAGTGAGGCCAGAACCGCCATTCGGACATTCAGTCAACAACAAGACGAGTCGTTTCATGAGGCTTGGACAAGGTTCAAGGAGTTGTTAAGAACCTGTCCACATCACGATATTCCCCAATGGGAACTGATTTCCTCTTTTTATAATGGGTTGTCTGCTGAAAATATGAGAGATTTGAACTCGAAAAGTGCAGGTACGTTCATGACAAATACTGAGGATGATGGCTAGGAGTTACTAGAACGGATGAGTATACATTCAAAAAGACAAGCTCAGTCTCGTAGAAAATCAAGGAATGCAGTTGATGATTCGGATAGGAGGGCTTCAAGGTCAGGTCAGTCGGCAGGTAAGGCTGTAGTGAAGGTCACAAGCTCTTTTATTATAAGCCAGGGATGTGGTGAAGCTGGACATACTGCTAGAGATTGTCCAGAGTTTGATGAGGGGTTAGAAGAGGTGAGTTATGTACAGGGTGATAGGCAGCCATACAATAACACCAACAACAATACCTATCATCCCGGTTTAAAGAATCACCCAAATTTGAGGTATGGTAACCCTGACAATCAGTTGAACCCAAATTTTCAAGGTAATTCACATCCATAATACCAGAACAGATCAATGGGTCAAGGTGGTCAGTTCAATCAGGGAAGCTATAACATGGGTGGTCAGAGGAACTACCAGAATAACCAAGACCATGGTGGGCCAGGAGGAAATGCAGAGCCAACAAACAGGGAACTTCTGGAGTTTATGAAAGAGATGAAGAAATCTAATGAGATTCGAGACAAGAGTCACGAGGCTTTGACCAAGCAAGTTAGTCAACTAGCAGAAGAAGTGGCAGCTCTTAGAAAAGATTCGGGCAAGCTACCAAGTAATACGACCATGAACCCACAACAATAAGGGACAAACATAAAGAACATGAGAAATGTCCACGTTAATTCAGTTAGTATCCTTCCGAATTCTAAAATTTTCAATAACGACTTTATTTCTTTTTCAAAGCAAGTTGCAGGTAAGGAAAATGAACTCAATGCAGTAGAAGAGAGTGACCCAGGAGCACCCATCATTCCAATCAAAGTGGGGAAGTTCAAGATAAAAAAGGCACTCTTGGATTATGGGGCAACTGTTAGTATCTTGCCTGGTGAGTTATATGATCAATATGAGTTCGGCCTTCTACAGAAGGTTGACAAGACCATGGTGTTAGCTGACTTGACCTGCAAACATCCTCGGGGGATGGTAAGAGATGTGATAATCAATTTGGGAGAATTCTATTACCCGGTGGACTTTATGGTGCTTGACTATGCACCAGTGAGAACAAACGAGCAACCAAAGGTTATTTTATGTCGACCATTTTTGGCAACTACCAATGCTCAAATCAACTGTCGGGATGGAACAATTGATATGACATGTAAAACCCGTAAGTTATGTTTTGATGTGTTTTCCAAGTCGATCACTTATTTTATTAATGACAAACTTTTTGAGGAAGATGCGACTAACGTGTGTGTTCCTTCCTACATCTCACATGTAAGTGAGCATATAAATGTTGAGAATGGTTTTAAGTATGATAGGGCTAATCAGGTGGACTTGAAAGAGTTTGTAGATTCAAAAGAAAATATAGAGCCAGTGATAAAGATGGAAATAAAGCATGAGAAGCCAAAATGGAAGAAAAAAGTTAGTGACCCACCTGATCCAAAAAATGCTCGAGTTAAGACAACGATGTTCGTTCCATGTTTGGATGATGTTGGGAACCTACTAGATCAACAAAAACAAATAGTTGTAGAACTCTCAAAAGGCAAGCACCACTTTCGACCACCATGAGTGGTGACAGGTACGGTCTGGCTGAAGACCTAAAACTTAGCACTACTTGGGAGGCAACCTGAGATATTTGTAATGTTTTGTTTTTTATGATCTTAGTTGAACTTTGTGGGTGTGTTCACTAAAAACCCTCACGAGACTTCACTCGTCCACTCGGGCTTACCGAGAGGTTTAAAAGGCTTGTTGCATATGCTAAATGCAACCGTGATTCCTACGAAAGTGAGTTTTATTATTTTTTTAGTTTTTGTTTTGTCTTTTCAGTTTTAATTAGCCGATGCAAATGTGAAAGTATGGGGAAGCACATGGAATTTTAGAGGCATATTTGATGATGTGCTTGGCCGGTTTACCTACAGTCTCCATATAACAATATTGAAGCACTATCAGATAATCTACCATCAGGTCTAAGTGAACTTTCTTTTACTTTATTTGCTATTTTTGTTTTGCACTTGGGGGTTTGAAACAACTATGTGATCGGGGTGGAATGATTCTATTGTTTAGGACTATGGTAGTTTGTTTATTCATGTTATATTATGTGTTTGGGCACAATGGGTAAAGTGCAATATAAATGGGGATTAATGAATCAACTCATACATTGGGGATAATGTATCCCAAGTGTGGGGATGGAGAAACCCAGGCAGACATATTTTGGAGAAATGGAAATTTAGACAAATTTTGAAATTTTTTAAAACAAACCCGGTTGGTTTGTGGAAGTTGGAAAGGGAACGCCTAACTAGGGGTGGCAAACTTTAGGTGTAGTAAACTTGCACATGTCACGTCAGTAACCCGAACCCATCGTTTTCATATGTGAGAAGCCTATTCTTTGATAGTGTTATATATATTTGCTTGTTTGAGTGTGCAGTGATGTTTTCTAGTGGTAGAACTTGTGGGGCGCGTGCATCTTGAGACTAGAGACTGGGATTCACATCAAAGTGATTGAGACATTAGGATCAACCATAGAATAACCCCATAGGACCCACCTACCCGACGTCTATCTCCTAGTAGCCAAGTTTGTGCCTTTTCCCTCTTCATTTGTTTAACCAAAATTTTTGACTCAGTAGCCTTTTGTATAGCCTATTCATTTGTTTACCCGTGTGATGGAACTTGAGTTAATTGGTAGTAGTAGTGTTAAGTTGATTTGATATCATGTTTTAAAGTTGTAGTTGGGATAGTTAAGGTTAGTGAATTCCATTGTGTTTTTTTTTTTAAGTTATGTTCTTTTGTTCAAAAAAAAAAAGAAAAAAAAATGAATGAAAAGAAAAGAAAATTTTGTCAAAATAGTTAAGTTTGAGAGGCTGAATTATTAGACAAGAAAAAAAGATTGTGCTTTGAAGTAAGTCGTAGTTAAAGTGTGTGAAGTAGTTTTGTTTAGTGTTGGATAAAGTAGTTAACCCAAGCCTCCCATCACCCTAGTCACTATACCCCAAATTACTCCTACCCGAACCTAAGCCTAACATTACAGCCTTTGAAAAGTCCTTATGATTGGTGTGGTATCTTGTGTTGGTGGAGAGGTGATTGTCTTACAAGCCTATGCTCACTAGTTTGCATTATTGTTGAGTGTTCATAAATTACCGGCACATCTTTTGCCGAGTTCAGAAATTAAACTGAGTGGAGAGTTTCATTGTGAGGGGTGTGACATGTGCAAGGGAGCCACTTAGAGTTTGAGAGTTTTAGTTAGGCAGTCCAACGGTTTAGAGGTTGTGCGGTTGTAAACGAGGTCTTGATTATCAAGTGTGGGAATCGGGTATGATTTTGGACCTTAATCGAGTTTAGTATTTGGGTGTCTGTGAGTTAAAAATTTTAACTTGAATTATTGAATTTTAAAAGCAACCTCGCTTGAGGGCAAGCGAGAAACAAGTGTGGGGATGTGATGTAAGGGGTTTGGAATGATGTTTATCATGGTTAAGTGGTTAACTTTAATGTATTTTATGTGTTTAAGTAGAAGAAATTGTATGGAATAAGTTAACTACAATGATTTGGTGTTTTATAGGTAAAACAAAATCATTTGATGTGTTTTAAAGAATGCAAATGGATGATAAATGAAGATCATGATAGATGAGGTGATAGAGAATTCAATTACGAGAACGTGCCCGCAAACGAGGAGGAAAACGGAGTCCAAACGAAGAAGTTACGAAGAAAACAAGAATCAGAAAAAGCCCCCTAGCGTAACCTACGGTGGAAACAGGTCCTACGGTATAAGCCTCTAGAGTAACTTACGGTGGAAACATGACCTACGGTTCATTAGTTCAAAAATCGAGCAGAAAGCCTCTAGCGTAACCTACGGTGTTCAAGTGACCTACGGTACATGATGCGCCGAAATCACTTATAAGACGGAAAAATTAGGTTTTCAGGTCTATCTTTCATTCCAAGCCGTCCCCAAGCCCTAGGATAGAACCCAAGTGATCCAAAAGGCTCCCGGAGGCGATTTCAAGGCTCAAGATCTTGTTTTTATTATTCGGTTTGAATCTTTAACGTTAGATACAATGTTTACCTTTGATTTTGATTTGTTTTTTGTTTCCATGTCTGGCTAATCCACCCGTGATCTTCTCTGGGTGTTAGGGTTTATACTATGACTTGTTCTTGATGGTTTTTGTTGAGTTAATGTTTGAACACAGTAGTTTAAGCCAAGTAACATTATTTATTGTTTAGAGATTCTAAAATACGTGTATTGCTTTCAATTCAATTGTTCTGGTTTGATTGTTTTAGATTTCTTTTCATCTGGAAACATCAATTTTGGATGGGGTTGGGTAATACAAACGTAGTATATGATTCGAGTAGTTCATTAATAGCAGTCTCATTCAATCTATTGTCTTTAACCAAATCAACCCGGTTATGTCTATGTGACCACTTTTAACTATCAAAGCAAGTCTAAGTTGTAAACCTTAACCCGGAGGGGATTACTATTTCCCATCATTGTTTACAATCAATTTTACTTTTCAACTTCAACTACTTTTTGAAATTTAGTTAATTTACAAGTATTTTCAATAAAGCTTTCAACTTTATGAATTGAACCACACTTTCCACATATTCCCTGTGGATCGACCCGACTTACCCTAGCTATCTTAGGTGAAGTTTGGACCATTATAAATTGTTTTTGATTAGGCCTGACAACCCGCAATCAAGCACCTCCGATTTAGTGAAATCGAAGCGGCTAACCTCCGATTAGCGAGTAATCGACAACTAATCGGAGGCTAGTCGTGATTTTTACAGCACTAGAGTAGATAATAATGCAAAAATTAGAATTTGTGAGATGATTAATGTAGAATTTAAGGGGCTGAATAAATTTTGAAATGATTGATGTAAGGAATTCAAAATCCCTAGAATTTTGGTGGTGATTGAGTTAGTTAAGAAACTAAAATCTTAAAGATTAATAAGATAACATGATTTACAGAAAATTTATTAAATGAGGTTTAGGGGGGAAAATTTTTGTGAGGTGAAACCTCGTGATGACACGTGACACCACATGTAATCATTTATTAGTATACATGTGTGTGCATGATTATTAAGAACCAACACCGCATAAGACATTATATATTACTTCAATAAAACTGTAAAATAAAAATCGGTTTATTTATCTATTTTTCCTTTTAGTTGATTTTATCTTTCTTTCCTAGAGTTTTAATAAAGTACAAAACTACAACAATATGTATTTACATGTGTGTATAGTGTGTATGCATATATGTATTTAGATAAAAGAGTATCAATATTATATTTTCTAGAATAAAATTTAAACATATTGAAATGTATATATACATCATAGTCAATTTATAAAACAATAGTGCCAAAATTAATACGGTTTTTGCAGTTCTTATCCTACTATTGATTCTAAAAAGTACTAAAGGAACCATCCGTTTAGAGTAGACTCCCAAAAAAACTATTGCTAGTGATATGCATCAAGTTCTACAATCTTGTGACGCCCTCCATCCTGAATAAGACATTCAAGGAAATTGGGAAAGATAACAAGACAGAAAAGAAAGACAAGGCCAGTAAGAGAGGATCTACAAGTAGTGCTGGTATTGAGGAATAGAAAGTGGAAAAAGAAGGGAGTGACAACAAACTTGATGTTTTGCAAGGAAAAGGTTGTGATCGCAAAGCCTGCAAGGGGTGCAATCCCTCGTTTCTTTGCTTGATAGAAAGAAGGATGCCATGCTACTTTTTAATGGGCTTCGAAGATGGAAGTTATGCTCAAGACAAGTGAATGTAGGAAGAATCAGGATGTCAAGTTTGTTGCACACTCCTTCATTTTAGAAGCCCATCATTGGTGGGCTACAATTAGATAAAGTAAGGGTAATCGGCAACCAAGAGGAAGATATGTGTTAAATTGAAGAAGCTGGAGATTAAGAAGTTAATTCCTTAGTTTGAGTTGGACAAGGTTAAAATAGAATTTCTAAGTCTAAAGGTAGGAAGGATGACTCAACAGGAGTACACCTCTAAATTCAACAAGATGACCAGGTTATTTCCCATCTAGTCAATAGCGAGGTAAAAAGGATGAAGTGCTACACCCAAGGGTTGCCATCAAGGGTTCATACCTATGTCAAAGCTAGTAGCCTATAGAAACATAAGTTATTGGTTAACTGAGTGGCATTATGTATGATGATGCAATGGAGAAGTCTGATGAGGAGTGACTAAAGAAGAAGTGGGTTAGTAGTGTCAAGAGGACCTATGAGGATATATTTGGGGCTAAGTTCAAGAATGTGAAAGTAAAGAATTTGGGGATATTTAGTAATATGGGAGTAAACATGAAGGTGAATGCAAGGTTGACATAAATCTATGCTATCGTTGCGGGAGGAAGGATCATTTTGATAAAGATTGTTCAGGTATAAGTAAGTGCTACAACTCTGGTGGCATAATGAATTTTAGTCATGAATACAGGAAGGTTAAGTCTAGTGGTTTTGAAAGTGACAAGAAAGATGTGATAAAAGTTGATGCCAAGCTGAAGTGGAATGGTAGAGATTCACAATGACCCGAGAGGAAGCCTAGAGCTTACTTGATGTTTTTTCAAGTATGTTTCTAGTCAATAATGTGCTTGCTTCAATTTTATTTGATTTCGGTGTAAGAGTTTTATTGCTTCTATATTTTACATAGTGCTTAATAATGATGGTCAAGAGATAAATCAAAATTTAGAAGTAAATTCTATCATTTGTAATACTACTATGATAATAAAGGCCATAGATGACTGTAACATGGAATTGGAAGTCACATGTTTCTCGCTTGATTGCATGTCATGACCTTTGGTAGATTTGATGTGGTTTTAGGTATAGATCGTTAGCTGCCTATGGGGCTAATAATGTATGTCAAGGAAAGGTGATTCGTTTGACAATGCCTTATGGAAGTCAAGTGACGGTTTAGGGTGAGAAAGTATACATGGTTCCAAAGATCATTTCTATGATGCAAGCTGGAAAGTTTAATAAGGGAAGGTGTGAAGCTTATCTGATGCATGCTAAAGATGTTAAAGCTGAAATGGTAAAGTTGGTAGATGTTCGTGTTGTATGTGGTTTTCCAGATGTGCTCTCTAAAGACTTTCCTGGACTACCACTAGATAAGGACATAAAGATTCATTCGATTTATTCCTGGGACCTTGGCGTGTTGCCAAAGTGTTGTATTGTTTGGCTCCATCTGAAATAAAAGAGTTAATGACTCAACAACATGACCTTCTCCATAAGGGTTTTATCAAACCAATCATTTCTTCATGGGGTGCTCTGGTTTTCTTGACAAAGAAGAAAGACGAGAGTATGAATATGTGCACTGACTATATAGAGCTTAAGCTAATAGTAAAGAACAAGTACACATTACCTAGTATTGGTGATGTGTCCGACTAATTGCAAGGGGCAAGCTAGTTCTCAAGGATCGATCTTAGGTTTGGTTATTATCAGTTAAAGGTTAAGGATCAAGATATACCGAATACAACATTTCACACACCGTATGGATATTACGAGTTCTTAATGATGTCGTTTGGTTTGACGAACACCTTCACAACTTCTATGGATTTGATTGACCAGGTTTGTCGAATAACATTAGATACGTCTTGCTCATGCTTATTATGACATACTTATCTACTCGAAGAATGAGGGTGATTGCGTTTTGCAAATCCACAAGGTGCTAGAAAACCCAAAAACAGAGAAGTTATATGAAAAGTTCTCAAAGTGCGCTTTTTGGTTGTGCAAAGTGCAATTGCTGAAGCATGTGATTAATCTAGATAGGATCATGGTGGATCCTTCTAAAGTGGAAGCAGTTATGCGATTTAGTTCTCCACAGATGCCATCTGAGATCCGAAGCTTCCTAAGGTTAGTGGGTTGCTATAGGAGGTTTATCCAAGATTTTTCGAGAGTTGTATAACCATTAATGAAGTTAAAGATAAATGATGTAAAGTTCGAATGGAGCCATTTTCAAAAGTAAGCATTCTAAACGTTGAAGAAAAGGTTGACACAGGCTCAAGGGTTAACCTTTCTAGAAGGAAATAAAGATTAGGTAGTCTTTTCAAACACTTATTGTAAAAGGTTGGGGTGCATTCTAATGCAATGCGGTATAAAAATAGTGTGTGCTTCTTATGAATTGAAGATCCACAAAGTCCATTATCCTACCTACATTTACTAGATGAGTTACATGAAATTCATTTAACCTTCTATGTATCACACTTGCAAAATTATTTATCTCCATGTGCCACTTGAGGACACGGAAATAGATGATAGATAGAATTATGGTGAAGAGCGTATGGCTATTATTGATAGGAAAGATAAATAATTAAGAAAAAAACCAATATAAATAGTTAAAGTTCAATGGAAACATAGGAAATAATCAGGAGCCACTTGGGAGTTTGAGGAAGAGAAGAGACAACATTTTCCTTAGTTGTACAACAAGTAACATTTTCGATGATGAAACCTAAATAAGGGGTACTTGTAAAACCTTAAATTTTGGTTAAAGCCAGTTAAAAGAAAATAAAAAGGTGGTTACAGTTTTGTAAAAAGGTGAATAAAATGAGAGCTAATTAATACCCTAATGTACCCAATAAAAGCAAAGGGTCTCACCCTTCCTAATTTCATTCACTTAAAGCATACCAAACAAGGTGTGAGAGAGAGAGAGACTCATGTTTTAGAGTGATAAAGTGAAGAACAAAGCAAAGGTAAGGAATTTATCGTGTGTCTTGATATATCTAAGCTTAGATGTTTTTATGTATTGAACCATAATAAAGTTAAATTCTTATATGTGCATGATATAGATTTCAGGTTTCATCATTCTTGGTTATAGGTTTTGCTCAAGATCATGAAAAAGATGAGTTTTAGATCCTCATTTTTATATGTTTTACGATGTTTTGGAGCTTGTAAGCATACCATGATTTTTAGTAATGTATGAAAGGATTATGATGATAAAGTTTATATTATTATGGGTTATACTATGCATGCATGTATGTATAAGAGTTTTAGTGCAAGAACCATAAATATTAGTATTTTGATATGATAAAAATGCTAAAGTTAAAGGATTACATGTTTATAGATTGAGCAGTGAGCTTTACTCACTCAATGCCAACCTTGTTCACACATAGGTGAAATGGTTATCTACATGTGATTTTTATTTTGAAAGTACTCTAAGTGTTGTTCACTTGCACTTGATAGTTAATACAAATACTGTTTACTTGGTCACATCTGATAGACCACTTGAATCTGATGTAACTCACCCACGCCTGATAATTCATCCATAGGTGATGTAAGTTACATGTGATCGATCATTGATTTAAGGGGTTTAGAATGATTTTTATCATGGTTAAATGGCTAACTTTAAGGTATCTAATGTGCTTAATTATAAGAGATCGTGTTGAATAAGTTAACTACGATGATTTGATGTTTTGTAGGTTAAACGCAATCATTTGATGTGTTTTGAAGAATTCACATGGAAGCTAAATGAAGATCATGATAGATTAGAGGATAGAGAATTCAATTACGAGAACGTGGCCGCAAACGGGGAGGAAAACGGAATCCGAACGAAGAAGTTATGAAGAAAACAAGAATCAGAAAAAGCTCCCTAGCGTAACCTACGGTGGAAACAGGTCCTACGATATAAGCCTTTAGAGTAACTTACGGTGGAAACATGACCTACGGTTCATCAGTTAAAAAATTGAGCAAAAAGCCTCTAGCGTAACCTACGGTGTTCAAGTGACCTACGGTACGTGGTGCGCTGAAATCACTTATAAGACGAAAAAATTAGGTTTTCAGGGCGAGCTTTCATTCCAAGCCGTCCCCAAGCCCTAGGAACGACCCCAAGTGATCCAAAAGGCTCCCGGAGGTGATTTCAAGTATCAAGATCTTGTTTTTATCATTCGGTTTGAATCTTTAACGTTAGATACAATGTTTGCATTCGATTTTGATTCGTTTTTCGTTTCCATGTCTGGCTAAGCCACCCGTGATCTTCTCCGGGTGTTAGGGTTTATACTATGACTTGTTCTTGATGGTTTTGGTTGAGTTAATGTTTGAACACGGTAATTTAAGCCGAGTAACATTATTTATTGTTTAGAGATTCTAAAATACGTGTGTTACTTTCAATTCAATTGTTCCTGTTTGATTGTTTTAGATTTCTTTTCATCTGGAAACATCAATTTTGGATGGGTTTGGGTAATACAAACGTAGGATATGATTCGAGTAGTTCATTAACAACAGTCTTATTCAATCTATTGTCTTTAACCAAATCAACCTGGTTATGTCTATGTGACCACTTTTAACTATCAAAGCAAGTCTAAGTTATAAACCTAAACCTGGAGAGGATTACTCTTTCCCATCATTGTTTACAATCAATTTCACTTTTCAACTTCAACTACCTTTTGCAATTTAGTTAATTTACAAGTATTTTCAATAAAGCTTTCAACTTTACAAATTGAACCACACTTTCCACATATTCCCTGTGGATCGACCCGACTTACCCTAGCTATCTTAGGTGAAGTTTGGACCGTTATAAATTGTTTTTGATTAGGCTTGACAACCCGCATCAAAATGGCGCCGTTGCCGGGGAATTAGTGCGCAAAGTGTTTAGTTTGATTTTTAGTTTCTTTTGCTTATTTTATTTATTCTCTTTTCTTTGTTACACTAGGTGTGCTTGTGTGTGCAGGTGACAGCTCCGTGCATGCATACCTGGTACGCAAGGAACAAATCTCCGTTAGTGTTTGATCCCAAAATTGAGAAGACCGCTCGAAGAAATCGAGCACAATCCAGAACAAAAACTCAATCAACAAGTGTAATCAAAGAGTGTAAGATGGAAAACTCACCACCACCATTTAACCAAAATCCACCTAATGACCAACCGCCAAATCCACCACAAAACCAAACGCCATCAAACCAACCCAATGACCCATTATCATATCCGAATTTACAACCACAAAACAACCCACAAAGACAAAATCCACTCGCTAAAAACCAGCCACCTCAGAGACAAAATCCCTACCCTCAACCAAGACAGAACCCCTACCAACAAGAACATCCTAGACAGAATCCGAGACAGCAAAGGGGGTTTAACAGGTTCGAAGATGAAGAAGAGAGATTTGAGAGGTTGAGTATCCATACTTGGGATGATGAGATGGATGGACAGGATGATGGCTATGAAAATGAATATGATGATGAGGAGATTCAATACAATGAACCCAATAACAACCAAGGCCGATACAGAAAGAATGAACCACCAAGGCAGCAAAGGCAGAATCAAGGCCGAGGTCAAGGTAGAAGGCAAGAATTTCCTCGGGTGAATCGAAATCCCAGGCTTCAACCTTACCAAGCTATCATTCAAGGGGTTGACAGCCATTTTCGTCCCACCATAGCTGGAGCGGCATCACCCATAGTTAGACCACAAGTTAGAGGGAGGTCATTCGAGATTAGATCTAACAGTCTGACTATTCTCCCAGAATTTCATGGGTTGTCTAAGGAAGAAACTTATTTACATCTGAATGAGTTTAGTGCCATCTGCGAGACCATTGGGGCACAAGGCTTTACACCAGAGGAAGTGATGTTGGTCTTATTCCAATTTACATTGAAAGGAAATGCGAAAAAGTGGTTCCACTCACTACCTGCAGCTAGCATTTATACCTGGGAACAAATGCAGCAAGCGTTTTTAGAGGAGTATTATACCCCGCAGAAGACTAGTGAGGCAAGAACCGCCATTCGGACATTCAATCAACAACAAGACGAGCCGTTTCATGAGGCTTGGACAAGGTTTAAGGAGTTGTTAAGAACCTGTCCACATCACGACATTCCCTAATGGGAACTGATTTCCTCTTTTTATGATGGGTTATCTGCTGAAGATGTGCGAGATGTAAACTCAACAAGTGCAGGAATGTTCATGACAAATACTGAAGATGATGACTGGGAGTTACTAGAACGGATGAGTACACATTCAAAAAGACAAGCTCAGTCTCGTAGGAAATCGAGGAATGCAGTTGATGATTCGGATAGGAGGGCTTCAAGGTTGGGTCAGTCGGCAGGTAAGGCTGCAGTGAAGGCCACAAGCTCTTTTATTATATGCCAGGGATGTGGTGAAGCTGGACATACTGCTAGAGATTTTCTAGAGTTTGATGAGGGGTTGGAAGAGGTGAGTTATGTACAGGGTGATAGGCGGCCATAAAACAACACCAACAACAATACCTATCATCCCGGTTTAAAGAATCACCCAAATTTGAGGTATGGTAATCCTGACAATCAGTTGAACCCAAATTTTCAAGGTAATTCACATCCACAATACCAGAACAGATCAATGGATCAAGGTGGTCAGTTCAATCAGGGAAGCTATAACAGGGGTGGTCAGAGGAACTACCAGAATAACCAAGACCATGGTGGGCCAGGAGGAAATGCAGAGCCAACAAACAAGGAACTTCTAGAGTTTATGAAAGAGATGAAGAAATCTAATAGATTCGAGACAAGAGTCACGAGGCTTTGACCAAGCAAGTTAGTCAACTAGCAGAAGAAGTGGCAGCTCTTAGAAAAGATTCGGCCAAGCTACCAAGTGATACGACCATGAACCCACAACATCAAGGGACAAACATAAAAAACATGAGAAATGTCCACGTTAATTCAGTTAGTATTCTTTCGAATTCTATAATTTTCAATAACGACTTTACTTCTTTTTCAAAACAAGTTGCAGGTAAGGAAAATGAAGTCAATGCAGTAGAAGAGAGTGACCCAGGAGCACCCATCATTCCAATCAAAGTGGGGAAGTTTAAGATAAAAAAGGCACTCTTGGATTATGGGGCAACTGTTAGTATCTTGCCTGGTGAGTTATATGATCAATATGAGTTCGGCCATCTATAGAAGGTTTACACCACCATGGTGTTAGCTGACTTGACCTGCAAACATCCTCGGGGGATGGTAAGAGATGTGATAATCAATTTGGGAGATTTCTACTACCCGGTGGACTTTATGGTGCTGGACTATGCACCAGTGAGAACAAACGAGCAACCAAAGGTTATTTTAGGTCGACCATTTTTGGCAACTGCCAATGCTCAAATCAACTGTCGGGATGGAACAATTGATATGACATGTAAAACCCGTAAGTTATGTTTTGATGTGTTTTCCAAGTCGATCACTTATTTTATTAATGACAAACTTTTTGAGGAAGATGCGACTCACTTATGTGTTCCGTCCTACCTCTCACATGTAAGTGAGCATATAAATGTTGAGAATGGTTTTAAGTATGATAGGGCTAAGCAGGTGGACTTGAAAGAGTTTGTGGATTCAAAAGAAAATACAGAGCCAGTGATAAAGACGGAAATAAAGCATGAGAAGCCAAAATGGAAGAAAAAAGTTAGTGACCCACCTGATCCTAAAAATGCTCGACTTAAGACAACGATGTTCGTTCCATGTTTGGATGACGTTGGGAACCTACTAGATCAAAAAAAACAAATAGTTGTAGAACTCTCAAAAGGCAAGCACCACTTTCGACCACCATGAGTGGTGACATGTACAGTCTGGCTGAAGACCGAAAACTTAGCGCTACTTGGGAGGCAACCTGAGATATTTGTAATGTTTTGTTTTTTTTATGATCTTAGTTGTTTTGAACTTTGTGGGTGTGTTCACTAAAAACCCTCACGAGACTTCACTCGTCCACTCGGGCCTACCGAGAGGTTTAAAAAGCTTGTTGCATATGCTAAATGCAACCGTGATTCCTACAAAAGTGAGTTTTATTATTTTTTAGTTTTTGTTTTGTCTTTTCAGTTTTAATTAGCCGATGCAAACGTTAAAGTGTGGGGAAGCACATGGAATTTTAGAGGCATATTTGATGATATGCTCAGCCGGTTTACCTACAGTCTCCATATAACATTATTGAAGCACTATCAGATAATCTACCATCAGGTCTAAGTGAACTTTCTTTTACTTTATTTGCTATTTTTGTTTTGCACTTGGGGGTATGAAACAACTATGTGATTGGGGTGGAATGATTCTATTGTTTAGGACTATGATAGTTTGTTTAATCATGTTATATTATGTGTTTCGGCATAATGGGTAAAGTGAAATGTAAATGGGGATTGTAAAATGAATCAACTCATACATTGGGGATAATGTATCCCAAGTGTGGGGATGGGGGAACCATAAGTAGACACATTTTGGAGAAATGGAAATTTAAACAAAATTTAAATTTAAAAATTTTTTTAAAATTTTTTTTTCTCTAAAATATTAATCTTGGGTTAAGGTTCTTAGTCATGGTTGATTCCCTAAATGTTTAAACCCGGTTGGTTTGTGGAAGTTGGAAAGGGAATGCCTAACTAAGGGTGGCAAACTTTAGGTGTAGTAAACTTGCACATGTCACGTCGGTAACCCGAACACATTGTTTTCATATGTGAGAAGCCTATTCTTTGATAGTGTTAGATATATTTGCTTGTTTGAGTGTGCAGTGATGTTCTCTAGTGGTAGAACTTGTGGGGCGCGTGCATCTTGAGACTCGAGACTGGGATTCACATCGAAGTGATTGAGGCATTAGGATCAACCGTAGAATAACCCCATAGGACCCACCGACCCTACATCTATCTCCTAGTAGCCAAGTTTGTGCCTTTTCCCTATTCATTTGTTTAACCAAAATTGTTGACTCAGTAGCCTTTTGTTTAGCCTATTCCTTTGTTTACCTGTGTGATGGAACTTGAATTAATTGGTGGTAGTTATAGTGCTAAGTTTGATCTGACTTCATGTTTGGAAGTTGTGAAAAAAAAAACAAAAAAAAAAACAAAAAAAAAACAAAACAAAACAAAAATAGTAAAGAAAAAAAAATGAAAAGAAAGGAAAATTTTGTCAAAATAGTTAAGTTTGAAAGACTGAAGTATGAGACAAGAAAAAGACTGTGCTTTTAAGTATGTGCTAATTAACTCAAGGTTCTCATCACTCTAGTCACTTATTCACCAAATACTCCCTACCCGAACCTAAGCCTAACATTGCAGCCTTTGAAAAGCCCTCATGATTGGTGTGGTATCTTGTGTTAGTGGGTGGAGGGGTGATTGTTTTACAAGCCTATACTCACTAGTTTGCATTATTGTTGAGTGTTCATAAATTACCGGCACACCTTGCCGAGTCCAGAAATTAAACTGAGTAGAGAGTTTCATTGTGAGGGGTGTGACATGTGCAAGAGAGCCACTTAGAGTTTCAGAGTTTTAGTTAGGCAATCCAACGGGTTAGAGGTTGTGTGGTTGTAAACGGGGTCATGATTATCAAGTTTAGGAATCGGGTATGATTTTGAACCTTGGGTGATGGTTAGTATTTATGTGTCTTATTTGAAAAAGTTTTGACCCGAATTGTTGAGTTTTCAAAAGCAACCTCACTTGAGGGCAAGCGAGAAACAAGTGTGGGGATATGATGTAAGGGGTTTAGAATGATGTTTATCATGGTTAAATGGCTAACTTTAAGGTATCTAATGTGCTTAATTATAAGAGATCGTGTTGAATAAGTTAACTACGATGATTTGATGTTTTGTAGGTTAAACGCAATCATTTGATGTGTTTTGAAGAATTCACATGGAAGCTAAATGAAGATCATGATAGATGATATGATAGAGAATTCAATTACGAGAACGTGGCCGCAAACGGGGAGGAAAACGGAATCCGAACGAAGAAGTTATGAAGAAAACAAGAATCAGAAAAAGCTCCCTAGCGTAACCTACGGTGGAAACAGGTCCTACGGTATAAGCCTCTAGAGTAACTTACGGTGGAAATATGACCTACGGTTCATCAGTTAAAAAATTGAGCAGAAAGCCTCTAGCGTAACCTACGGTGTTCAAGTGACCTACAGTACGTGATGCGCTGAAATCACTTATAAGACGGAAAAATTAGGTTTTCAGGGCGAGCTTTCATTCCAAGCCGTCCCCAAGCCCTAGGAACGACCCCAAGTGATCCAAAAGGCTCCCGGAGGTGATTTCAAGTATCAAGATCTTGTTTTTATCATTCGGTTTGAATCTTTAACGTTAGATACAATGTTTGCATTCGATTTTGATTCGTTTTTCGTTTCCATGTCTGGCTAAGCCACCCGTGATCTTCTCCGGGTGTTAGGGTTTATACTATGACTTGTTCTTGATGGTTTTGGTTGAGTTAATGTTTGAACACGGTAATTTAAGACGAGTAACATTATTTATTGTTTAGAGATTCTAAAATACGTGTGTTACTTTCAATTCAATTGTTCCTGTTTGATTGTTTTAGATTTCTTTTCATCTGGAAACATCAATTTTGGATGGGTTTGGGTAATACAAACGTAGGATATGATTCGAGTAGTTCATTAACAACAGTCTCATTCAATATATTGTCTTTAACCAAATCAACCTGGTTATGTCTATGTGACCACTTTTAACTATCAAAGCAAGTCTAAGTTATAAACCTAAACTTGGAGATGATTACTTTTTCCCATCATTGTTTACAATCAATTTCACTTTTCAACTTCAACTACCTTTTGCAATTTAGTTAATTTACAAGTATTTTCAATAAAGCTTTCAACTTTACGAATTGAACCACACTTTCCACATATTCCCTTTGGATCGACCCGACTTACCCTAGCTATCTTAGGTGAAGTTTGGACCGTTATAAATTGTTTTTGATTAGGCTTGACAACCCGCATCAATCATTCGAACCTACAACATTCACATGAACCTAAAACGTTCACTCAAACCTGAACATTCATCCGAACTTGAAAAATTCACTTGAATATGACCTTAGCCAATCACATCTAAAATATGCACATGAACTTAACTGTTCGCCCGTATGTAGCTGTTCATCCGTATGTGAATCACTATGCCATATGTAATATCATTCACTCATATGTGATTCCTTCATCCACATTTTATTATCTCACCTGCATCTAACCATACTTAGAAAATTTTCGTGATAATATCTAAAGTGGTATAAAGTTTTTAAAATTAATGTGACTTTCATATGTACATCAAGATGTATTATCTGTTATAGTATGAACATAAATAATACAAATAGTATATAGGTATGGAATGTTTGAATGATAAAAACTTAAAGAATGATTACTCCTATGATATGATATGAAAGAATGATAAAGATAATAATAGTGATGATTAAAGAATTTTAAAGGGCCCAAAATGTTAAAGTTCACATATAAAACTATAATTTTAAAGTCTTACAAGCCAAACAAAAATTTGTATTTGTTGTATTTTCACCCACTAAAGAGATATGCTTGTATAATCTCACCTAATTGGAGTTGTACCTTATCTGCACTCATCTGATTTGAGTTATGTTTTGTGTATAATCACATGATAAGAGTCTTTCATATGCTGGCTCACCCTGATAGGAGTTATACCTATCTACACTCACTGACAAGAGCATAGTAATTTATTGCTAGCTCATTAGCTAAAAATGCTAAGTATGATACTTGTTAAAGTATTAAATAACAAGTATAGCTAAAGTGATAGATAAAACTAAAGTACTGATAGTTAATGATAAAGTAAATAATAAGCTAAGGAATGTTAACGACTGATTTGATAAAGTATTTTGTTAAATTTAAAACTAAAACTCATTAAAAAACACTGATTTTTATATACATATTAGGCTGATAGGTATGATAAAAGATAAAGAATTATGGCTTGGCATGAATCGTGGAGCTAACCGGTTATGTGAAAGACTGGCATTCTATTTAGAGAAAAAATTAGTTTAGAGTTTGAATGTAATAGTATAAACAATGAATGATGTAATTACATTTTAATTTCGTTCCTATGTATGTTATGATTGTTTAAAGTTACGAATCATGTGTTTCGGATTTTTAAATCAAACTACGAGGTTGACTGGAGACCGGACCTTACACTTTAACAATCCATAAATATAAAACGAAATATTATATTTGTGTCGAGTCTCAAAATCTATTACCCTAAGGTACTCTAAAATCGTCGCTAACATGGATTCTAGTGGAATCGAAAGTTTGTGGTCACTCGCAGTTTATCTCAAAAACTAATAATACGGCTTTGATTTACTTATTATACGTTTGAAGAATTACAAAAGCGTAACCAAACTTACAACTTTACGATACAAGATGAGAATGTAAGCTATAATCTGATTGCTCTACTTTCCTCTGTTTGAATAGTTTGGGGATGACCTAGTCGATTCATGTTCAAAATGTCATCTTTTACTAGTAAGACAACAGTTAAAAAATAACTTTCACTTTAAAGTGTTTTTTTTTTTCAACATATATTAAACGTATCATACATGTTCATTAGTTTCAAAAATACACTTACACAACCCAAACATTCGCATGGATACAAAATATCGTTCATACACGTTTCATAATACAACATCGAATATTAGTAATTCTTTTCATCCTTAGTTCCCTTGGACCTCTTTTATACTCGTTACATTAAATCATTCATATCAAAGATTCATTTCATGGTTATATACAATTCAATTTATGGCGTTCACCACATTACTTAACCCCTCTGGTTACTTTTCATAGTCACACCAACATATGAACCATGCCCCATCCTGCGCAAGTTATTAGATCGTTGTGAGCAGGGTCGTGTGCCTCGTCTCTCGTCATTATGTGGCTCTTTACCAACAAACGAATTGCCACACCTTGTCAACACATGTCCTTTTTGCTTCGGTATTGTCAACTTTCTTTTAATACCAACTAAAAACAATGTCACCCTTAACCGGTCCAAAACGTGACTTGATTTTTTTTACAATTTTTTTTAATTTTTTTTTCATTTCAAACCCAGCCGAAATCCATATATATAATCACAATTATAAACCCTTAAACTTATTTCATCATTCATAAAATAACCACATCCATTACACGTATTTTTAACACATTTTACTACTCTAATAAAATGGTAAATTGAGGTGCCACGTGTCAGCACCACATTCATTTTTGTTAATTTTTTACCGCTTCTCTCTCCTATTAAATAACTACATTAATAATTTCTAATAATATTATTTATTTATTTTCAAATTTAAATTAAGAAAAAGATCTTTTTATTAATGTTATTTCTATAGATATATTTTTTATAAAAAAGAATTTTTAAAAAATTAAACTATTTTTACGTAATATTTTAAAATTGAGTTTTCTAAAGTAAATTTTTTTAAATAAAAATAATTAAAATAAAGAGTTATAGTAAGGAAATTTTTAAAAATAAATTTTTTTTTAAAACGTTATTTTGAAATAAAATGTTTAATTTATCTTTGAAAAAACAAAAACAATTAAAACGTTCATATTATTGTTTTATTACTTATAGTTATTACTAATACGTAATTCAATGATATCATGTCTTAGTATATCGTTTTATAATTAATAATTTTTATTTTATTTAATATTTTATTTTTTTAACTCGTGTAAAATAAGTTTTTACTAAAGCTAAGATATAATATATCTACCAACCAAGTTTTCTTTTGTGTCGGTAGCATGAATGTGTTTCACATAGCTATGCATGCATAATGCATAGTGAGACCCTTTTGACATTCCAAAAAGATATCATTATTAGGGATTATATAATTGTATTATTAGTTATTTTTTAATTGAAATTATCATAACAAATAAATATAACATTGAGACTTGATATCATTGTTAATTTGGATGTTAGTGGTGGACTGGTGGACGCAAACAAAGCTTGCCACAAGTTGACGGTATATACCTGAACTCTTTTGTCATTGAGACCTTCAATACGACCCACCAAATAGATGTTTCCTGTCACATAATATTTTTAATTATATTGATGAAACGAATTTTTTTAGCTAACATTAGAGAAACTAAAATATTATATAGATTAAAATTTTGTAGATTTTTTAAAGATTCATTAAATTATATGAAGAGTAGCTAGGACCTCTACATTGCGACGACGACATTAAACCGTGAAAGACATATAAAATAAGGAGGGGTGAAGCTGAATTAGGGCCGTGAAAGACAAATAAAATTATGTAGTTGTAAATGAAAGCATAAAAATGAATTTTAAAGATCATATAAACAAAATATAACATTGTGGCAAAGCGTATTAAAAAAAACAAATAATTTAGAGACTATCATTTAATAAAATATTTTCAAACATCTAGTATGAAAGCTAATTTAATATAATTATAAATATAAACTAATTAATTTCTACAAACACCTATTTTGTGGGCTTATTTTATCCTACTAATGGGGACAGTGATCGAACATTTAATTATGTGAAGAATCAATGTTGTTTGGTATTCTTGCTTTGAAAATATGGGTTTATTTTGTCTCACATAGCGGGAAGAATGCTTCGGATGATTTGGCTCATCATCCCAGAATCTTGTCATCATATTAAAGAATCGGGTTGTTGGGAATCCGAAATGAAAGTTGGATCTCTCTGTCATATGCCTAATAAAACTTAAGTCTAAGTTATCAAGATAGAGCGGTTTAATTTTGATTCAGACGTGATATCTTTTGTGAAGCTATACATTATGAGGATGTTACAACTGAGGAGGAAGACTGAAGTGAAACATACCCGTGAATCAAATAATTCTTGAAAATGTGTGACTGAAGTCGAACTTAGCTTGATATCATAATCCAAGCAGAAAATTGTAAGGCCCTAGCTTGTAAGGATTACAATATCAAGTGAAAAACAAAATCTAAGAAAGTGAAAACATCTAAAAGGACGTAAGTTTTGAAAAGCATGCGAGAACTTTTAGTTCATGCGAAAACTTTTGAAAGTTTTCTCATGAAGTCCATCATAGGCATCATGTATAAATAATTATTTGAGTACGTTACTATTTTGGTACCTGTGGTTTGACAAAAATTATGGTTCCAATCCAACAATTTATTTATTACACTTATAGTCCAATAGTTTCAAGGTTTGTTTCAAGTTTAATCCACACAACTAACACCATTAGTATAATTCTGTTAACTTAAATGAAATGACCATATTACCCTTTTTTCGTTTCGCCCTCTTCTCTCTATTACTTAAACCACCACCCATCACTGCAAACTCCTACGAACAAACCAACATCGTTGCTCACCACCACTATTACCACCCACCACCGCTATTGCTCACCATCGTTATCACCAATATCTACCATGTTCATCTATTCTATATGAGGTATTCAAAAATAAACACAAATATGTTTGTTGAGAAATTAACACCCATCGTCCTCTTCACCGCCCTGAGAACGATAAGTTGAGAGAGAGTAGGATAGAAATGTCACATATGTTCGAGTAACATGTGGATTTCGATGATTCCATACTCGAGCATCCTTATTATTTGTTTAAACTATATTATTTGTGACTCCATGTACGTCTGAACATAATAATATTAATGTAACATATGTTCGAGTAACATGTGGATTTAGATGTTGGTTTTAGTTTTTTTTAACTATGACTAACAAACTTGCTTTTGAAGAGATGTCAAATCCAATTACCAAAACTAAAACACTTTCAAATATGTTGTCTTTGATTTTTAGATTTACAAGTTGACCAACCCGATTACCGATTAACCCGACCCGAATAAACCCGAAAACCAAAACCCGAATACCGATTAAATATAGCTTATTTGGTTCGGTTTTCGGGTTGATTTTCTACATCCAAAAACCCAAGAAACCTGCCCCGAGGAATCCGAAAGCTGATTAAAAACCCGAATAACACCCCTAGTATTCCAGCCACCAGAGGCGGTTCAAGAATATAGGGGTTAAATGTTTAGAGAGAGAAAGTGCAAATTGGGGCAGCGTGGGTGGGGTATTATTTGTTTTTTACTTATTTATTTATATATATTATATTTTGAATTTTAGTCTTAAGGGTAAACTTGTCATTTTATATTAACATAACAGACAAATATAACGGTGTTAGTGATATATTAATCTAAAACTGAAACAAACATTTACTCTATTTATTTTTATTTTGTATTTCATTATATGTATTTCATTTTGTAAAAGTGCTCTACGGGTGAGAGAGCAGGGGTTTGTGTGATAGGCCACCCAATGGGAGCTCACCTCGGGTGGATCGAGCTTAAACGATCTAAACTCCTTTGGAATTATAATCGTTTGATTAATAATTTCCGGCTAAGTATGTTTAATGATCGTTGATATTACACATCCAGATCTATCTTAATTTGATTATCAAGTGTAATATTTTTTAATATGATTGTTATGAGGACTTTACATACTTTAAAAGTCATATACGGGTTTGTTACAAAGTTTTTTGTGGTTGGAATAAACCAAATATCTCTGATTGTAATATGGGTGAGGTTAATAATTTGCATCAAAAAATATGAAGATTTGAAAAGAAAAGACCAATCCATATCGACTTAGGTTAGGTGCATCAACTTCTCATACCCTGATATTATTGTATCTAGAATTAATTTTTCATGGTCATGATATATCATAAGATTCTTTAAAGAAAGGAAATTTCTTGGATTTTTTAGAATTAATAGGAAAACAAATGAAAGCCTTTGGTAAGGTTATTTTCGTGAATACTACCGAAAAAAGCCAAATTACATCATTAAAATTTTAAAATGACCTCAAACATAGTGTTGGATGACAGGTACTAAACAATATGCCAAAGATACATGAGATGATGTGTTTTTTTTTATTAGTTTATATATCTAAGTGATGTTTCATTAAAAATGAAATAAATTGTTGTAGTTATTTTGTATGTTGATAAATATGGTGTTGTTAAAGAACAATTTATTTGGTCTTCTTAATGCAGTGGAAAGAGATGCATTATCTCTGAAATATACTATTGAACGTTTCCTGAATTACATCCATCATTGACAAGCATTTGAGAGTTCTCGGCACCCCTCCCGTGCTTCACTCGGCTGTAGAAACTACCAATCAAATTTTCTTGAGATGATTTATTCGCTTGATATGAATTAAGTTCGGTTAATATTAGTGGTTAAGGTTATGATAGTACAAGTAATATGTCTAGTGATTTTAATGGAATGAGAGCTTTGATTATATAAGAATATATGTTTTAAGATTTTATGCGCAATATTTTGACACCAAATTCAACTAGTTATTGTGACAGCTGCAAACAAACTTTAGGGTGTTTAGAGGCTTATTGAAAATGATACAGCGTTCTAATGTCATATAAGCATCATGGAAACAAAAAAGAAAAGCTTTGATACACTAGAGATACTATGATTACTGATCACGTGGTAATAATTCAGGGTTTAAATAATATAAAAACGTGTGATTTTACATCATGATTATTGTAGAACAAGTTTACTTTGTTTGTATATTTATTTGTAGGTGGTTGGAGTTAAAGAAAGCCTATTTTGGAGAAAAAGAAGCAAAACACGGAAATACAAGGACTGAAGTGGTAAATAGTAAAAGTTACAAAAAGGTACAGTGAGACCATACTGGTGTATGATACGTCGGGTATGGGCATATCATACGCTGGTCAGCGTATGGTTGGCGAATTTATGGACGTATTTGGGAAAAACAACAGAAAGTTGAGCGTTGGACATAGTTGGGCGTATTATACGCCCAGGGCCGGCGTATCATACGGCGGTTGCTGAACAAACCTTGGATTTGGTGGATTTTCAAGTTGATTTAAACCTATCTAACTCCAATTCGAACTACAACTTTTCCCACCCGAAAAAAAGTGATTTCCAGGAGTTTTTTGGTCTTTTCAAGCTTCCCAACTCGTTCTAAATCATCATTGATCATAATCAAATCAGGATTGAAGACATAATCGAGACGATGAGTGGCTAAATCGTTTGTGGTTGCTTTTCCGGTGGATAGTTCGTGCCAAGTGAGACAGTTAGTCATGTTTAGGGTTTTATGTTAAACACTTTATGATTAAGTGTACTTAAAGGTTTTGATTGAGTTAAACATTTGTTTATAAAGCAAGTTATTTGCTTTATCATCATTTTTCGTTTTCCTTGCTTCGTTAGCTCATTGAGAAAAGTAGATAACTTGATATAGGTGAATTGATAACTTGTGAATGAACGAATCATAAAAGATTGTTCATTGGTTATCACTTCAATTAAAAGTGAAGATCTTGAGTCGTGTTTATGCAACCCTAAGTTACACTTAATAACTGTTCATCTCGAACTTGAAACTCGAAAGTGATTGTTTTGTTATTAATTATTAAATTCATTCCAAAGTTGATTGTTTTTTACACTTGTGTTAGTAAATTCATCCAAATTTTCAATTTTTAATTTTAAAGTTTGTGTCTTTAAGTTAATCGAGTCGTATTAATTAAACAATTTTCACATATTATATTTGAAGATGAACTTACTCTTACGCAATAAAAGTAGCTAAAACCGATATACTAACTTGTTTTTGATCGAGTCTCGACAACCAGATTTATTACTGATACGTATCCATATGATTTTATTGATGTTGATAATATAAGAAGGTTCAACATTGAACTATCGGATCACATGGATAACTTCAAATATAAAAAAATTGGCAACTGTAACTGTCTATCTAGTCTTTTACAATTTATTGTTGAAACAAAATACATCTTTCACTTACTTTGACGTATCTTTTATTAAAGTTTGCTTTCATATTGCCCATTGCAACATTAAGTGTTGTAGAAGCTTTTCGGCAATGAAGTATGTGGACTTCGATTTGCGTAAACAAATTGGTGTTGTTAATTTAAGCAATAGATGTATTTGTTATATTGAAAAAGACGGGCTTCAGAATGTTTGTCAAGATGATCTAATGGCTAGATTTAAAAATTTTGAACCCACAGAAAACAACTTCAAAGATATTGTGATTATGTTATACAATTCTAGTGACGATTGAAGTATTTTTATTATGTATTTGACATTTAATATGATTTTTATATTTTTATTGTGTGACCTAACCTCACCCTACCCGAATCGGATTGGAAAATTTTAATATAAGCTATATACATCTAACCCTCAAGAATCTCTGATTACAATGATAGCATTTCCTATGTTCGCCAGTCGGCCTCTTGTATTTATACTCTCGACTTGCACATTAACAGGCAAAGTATGGCATCACATTAACAGGCAAAGTATGGTACCTTACCAAGCACAGATTCAGAGCATTGTCTCCTTAATGGAGTGCTCAAATATGAGGTTAATTATATTTCCTACAAAGCACAATGTATTTTGTAAATAATATGGATCAACCCTGGTTCTCACTAGCTATGATCCCTGGTCCGGAGTGAGTTTAGTTCACTTATAATAATATTGGTTCATATACTGTTAGATTTAGCTTACGATTATGTGTCTACAACACTTAGACGAAATACTAATAAAAGAATATTAATATTATACATGACCTATATGCGAATATTCTACACTAACATATTATTTCTTTCTAAATCAAGAAAAATATTTTACAAACAAATGAAACTAAAGGCATGGACGGTTTAACACATTTCGGGGCTTTAAAACAAACTTTGAATTTGAGTATTTTTTATGAAAGAAAAAAAATATTTAATTTTGTTTATAAAGAAGAATTATAAAGCACATATCTTAAATATGAATCAATATGTGTCGGTACATTATCTCCTCGATCTGTCAATACATTTTGTTTTCCTCAATAATACTCTTTTTATCTAATAATGTTACAAGAATCCCATAAATAAAGATTCAGTTATTTTGTTATCTCTTTTCTATTTATTTCTAAAAAGATAAAACTTGATGGATTATCATATAATTTTTCACAATAGAATATTGATAATGAGAAAACCAATAATTATGTACTAAAACTAATAACATAATTTATAATTCTTTTTGTTATTCTAATAATTAAAATATTACTTAAGTATTTGTTACATATATGTTGAACATAAATACGAGAATGAAGAGTCTTACATATACGTAACACTATGTCGAATGAAAAAATGGTTAGGTATACGTAACCTATGTGTGACGTAAATGTAAAACCATGCTATAGTTTTTTGTTTGATTCATACCCTTATTTATATATACACACACATATATATAAAAGGATAGTGATAGAAAAATTATAAATTATGTGACCGGTTTCATTGGTTTTCTCTAGTTTTCACATAACATTTTGGTTTTTTTAGGATCACTATATATATATATATATATATATATATATATATATATATATATATATATATATATATATATATATATATATATATATACTAATAAATGATTACATTAGGTGGGCACATGCCCCTATCACATTAACTCTACCATTAATTTTTTCGCCCAAATTATATCAATTTCTAAAAAGTTAAAATAACTAATTGCTAAATTCTCTCTCTCTCTATTTATCTCTCTCCTTCTCTCTCTCTTTCTCTCTCTTATTTTAAACATTTCAAATTTTTCTAAAACCAATAGTTTTTATAAAACATATTTTTATTAATTTAAAACTAAATAGTTTGATTTAAAAATAAAATTATGAAAAAAAAGATTTTTAGAAACTACGATTTTTTTTAAACAACGTATCTTCCTACACATATGAAATATTCTAAAACCGATATTTTAAAAAAGTTTTATATTAAAATGTTTTTCTAAAAAAATTAAGAAAATAATTGAAACCCGGAGTTTTCAAACAATAAAATATTTATAAAAATGATATTTTGTCAAAGAAAAATTTATTAAATACGAAGAATTATTCATAAAGCAAAAATAAATAAAACCCACTGTTTTGAAATAATAAGATTTTAATTAAAAATGACATTTTTCAAAAATAACAATATTCTTGGAACGAAATATCTCTTAACATATTTCTAAAACAAGAGTTAAAAAAACACTTTTTTTAAATTAAAGTTTTAAAAAAACGATAAAAATATTTTATTAACTATCGTAGTTATTCACACATAATTTTAGTATATCTTATATCAAAATAGTGTTTTATATTTTCTAGCTTTTCATTAATTTTTAGTAAATTTTTATTTAACTCGTGTTATACACGGAGTGATAACCTAATATATATATATATATATATATATATATATATATATATATATATATATATATATATATATATATATATATATATTCAATTGTAAGGTTCCTTAAAAATCGAGAACCAAAAGCGTAGAGCCTTTGTAAGTTTAACAAAGAGTAAATTATAAATTTCATCTTTTATGTTTGTATCAAAGTTCAAGTACTGTCCTTAAACTAAAAAAATTACAAGAATTGTCATTTACATTCAAGTTCTATTACACATTCAGTCATTTCCCCTAACGTCGGTTTGTTTTAGTCGTTAATTCATGTCACATGTCTTGCACATGAGGGTAAATCTGTCTTTTTACCCTCATTAATAAACATAAAAATTATAAAAACTCACCCGCTCACCCTACCACATTCATCTCTACATAAAAACACATACCACTGTCTCCCCCACCTCCACCGCCAACGCTCCTCCACCGCTGGCGCTCCTCCACCGCTGGCGCTCCTCCAATGTCGTCATCTCCTTCCTCCACCACCGCAGCATCTACTCCTATCTCTCTCCCTCCCTCTTTCTCTCTCTCTCTCTCTCTCTCTCCCTCTCTATACACAAAGTCCTTATTCATCCACCGCCACATCAACATCTTCCATCTTCATCATTACCAGATCTATCACAGTCGCCACCCCTTCAAACAACATATCCATCACCGTCGCACACCCTCTTCACCCACCAGATCCACACCATCGATTCCCAAATCCATACACTACACCACCATCTTTAGTCACAAATAAGTGGAGATGCCATTGGTTCCATACCCCCATCCTCACAGCCATCACCGTGAGCATCCACTCTTCCCGTCTACCTTCATGATTTCAGATGGGGACCAGCTTCAAGTTTTAAGATCTTTGATTGGAGACTATCTCACATGACCCACACCACACCACCATCTTCAAATGGTGGGAGATGATTGCATATTAGAGAGAGAGAGAGAGAGAGAGAGAGAGAGAGAGAGAGAGAGAGAGAGAGAGGAGGGAGGGAGTGTGTGTGTGAGGTAAAAACTCAAAAAGTGGGACAAAATACTAAAATGAATTGCACAAATAGTCCTTTAGATAGGAAAAGCCCATTTTACCCTCTCATGAGAGGCACATGCACAGATTTAACGTTAAAAATAAACGAACGTTAGAGGAAATGATGAAAATTGTTACAAAACTTAAATGTAAAGGATAATTCTTGTAATTTTTTTAGTTTAAAGACAATACTTGAAATTTGATATAAACTTAAAGGATAAAAAATGTAATTTATACTTTAACAAAAAAAAAAGAAACGTTGAGTGGATATATAATAATATATAATAATAATGGTAAGGAAGTGTCATGTCAGTAAGGTTACTTGATTTGAAATAATTGAGAGTCAAGTGTGGGGCTCAGTCGTGTTCACCCCCTGTGCCCATCTTGCGAAATGACATTTCATCGTAAATGTTTTTGGGATCATTTGTAGACAACTACTGATATACTTGTTCGCTTACACAAAATACAATGTTTGACACGTGACTCGAATAAGTCTCAGTTTTATACAAAAGTTTGCTTATACATTTTGGGATCTATCCAGATAAGGGAAAATGTTATATATATTTTCTTTGTGGCTCAAAAGAAAGAAAGTTATTAATCGGATTAATGAATCCTAGATCACTAACCAAAGACTGTATTGATCTGGTGTTAAACAAAAGCCATAGGGAATCTGCATAAGATCTATATATGTTATCCCGTATAAGCCAAAAAGACGCAAAGTAGCTTGTGACTAATTGAAGGAAGCACACAAGAACCGAATGAAGCAAGAATAGCAAGATGCAAGAAAACATAGCAAGTAGAAAGAAACCGAACTAGTGCGGTTTGTATAGTAAGAGTTAGCAAGCAAGCATGTAAGCAATGTTTGAATAAAGCAAGAAAGTAGCAAGTTTAGCAAGAAGGCCGATTCCACTTATAACAAGAAACAACAAGAAATACAAGAACATAAGCAAGAAAATAAGCAAGAAGCAAATCCAAAATTAAAATTAAGGGGGTGAATGTAGAAATCATTCTTGATATGTTTGTTAGTGGAATTTAGAAACGGGCTAAAGAAACGGGTAGGAGGAGTGATCGGTAGCAATGGGTCAAATATGTGTCATAGTAAGTAGTGGGTGAGTATACATCACTACCATTGGGTATGAAATAAAGTCTTAGGTGTAGTTGATTAGCGGTCTTAGTTAATTATTGGTAGTGGTTTAGCGTGGTGTTTTGTTTCTTATTTAAACGTATGCAATTTCTTTGAATGAAGAACCAAATTTTAATCAGTAAATAGCCTCTATTTGAGTGTGTTTTTGTGTTATCTTAGGCTTGAACCAACAGCCATAACACCTCATGTATGTTTGAATACATGAACGAAAACACTTCACGTGATCCTTGATTTAAGTTGAGTTTACATGTTTAAATGGAAAACAGTTGTGCAATGAAGCAATAAATAGAAAGGGATCATCAATTTACTATAAAAGATTTTTAATGTGCCATTTTACGTATATACACATATAAAATTAAGGAAAAAACAATTGAGAGAATAGAGAAAATTAGTATATGTATATAGTAAAATCACTTTGCATTTTAAAGGACACATGTGCAAATGCAAGTGCAAGCCATTAGTCAATTGATTTGTTTTTAGAAGAGTAGCTCATAAGTTTACACATGTCGATGGTTCTCATGTAAAAGAGCCTGTGGGATTCTTTTTGTTTTAAGTCATTGATTTCCCTGTATAAGTAACAAACTTTAGTTATCTGTGTATTACACGGGAGTGAAATATTTAATTATTAAATAATACAAAAACATAAATAAAACTAAATGCTTTATATATTAAATAAGACATACCAGCTTTCGATCATAAGATCACAAATGAACAAAAACCTTTTTGTAAACTACATTTGTAGTAACATCAGTATATTTACCATCATTATCTAAACCTAATAGTTTCAATTCATCTCTACTATTGACTTGTGATAAGATAACATAAAGCTGACCATGCTTAAAAACAGACTCTTTTAAGTACATACTGACTCTTAACAGAGATTGACCTTGACTTTTCTTTATTGTCATAGCGAAACATACAGCCAAAGAAAATTGTATTCTTTTAAACATGAAAGGAATACTTTTGACAGGTCAAATTGTGAGTTAGATATTGGATGAGTGTAAAGATATTAATATGAAGAAATTGAGATTTAATAATATATACCGAAAAGTTATGTGCAATAATGAGATCAATTTCGGATTGTTTTGACCTTGTAATCGGATATAGGGATTTGGTATTGAATACGTTGGATCGGGCTATGAATGTTCATAATATCTCTTATTAGTTGTTGATTATTATTTATTTAATACTAACTTTAGTAAACCCGTGTATTAGACGGGTTGAAAAAATAAAATATTAAATATAATAAATTAATGAAGCATAAAATTATATTCTAAAATAAGTTATGCTTAAAATTATGTATAAGTAATAACTATAGGTAATAAAATAATGATATTAATTTTTAAACTTGTTTTCCAACTTTTTTTTCAAAAACAATTAAAATTTTTTTGTCAAAACAAACCGTATTAGAAAATGTCATTTTTAAAAATTTCTTATTATAACTCCAAATTTTACTTCTTTTTAGTTTATAAAAAATTTACCTTTTAAAAACAAAAATTTTAAAATATTTCATATTTCAAGAAAAGTTTGATGTTTTAGAAAAAAAAATCTTATTTTATAAAAATTAATTTTCTAGAAATAACATTAATAAAAAGTCATATTTTTAAATTTATTAAAAATTATTTTTAGTCTAAAAAGAATTAAAATTATTTTTTTTTTTTAATTTAGGTAATTATTTAAGAGTGAAAAGAGACAGGAAAAACAAACTTAAGGGGCAAAGGAATGTGCAAGTACCCCACAATTTAGTTTTTTAGTATGTTGAAAAAATAAAATATTAAATAAAATAAAAATAAATGATGTATAAAATGATATTCTAAAATATAATATGATTAAAATTATGATTAGTAATAATTATAAGCAATAAAATAATGATGTCAATTTTTAAACTTTTATTTATAAACTTGTTTTACAAAAAAATTAAACATTTTTTTCCAAAACAAACCATATTTAAAAATGCCATTTTTAATTTTTTATTTATAACTCCTAATCTTAATTATTTTTAGTTTATAAAAAAAATTTACCTTCATATTTACAAAACGTTTGATATTATAGAAAAAATCTTATTTAGTAAATATCTGTTTTTTTAGAAATACCATTAATTAAAAGACATCATTCTTAATTTATTAAAAAATTAGTTTTAATCTAAAAAATTTAGAATTATTTAATTTAGATAATTATTTAAGAGAATAGAGAGACGAGAAAAACAAATTATGAGGCCTAAAACTGTGTCAAGTGTTCCCTCAAATTATTATTTTAGTATTATATATAGATTAAAACACACAAGATTAAATTAACTTGATCGAATATAAATACATACACCAATACATAACGCATGTCTTTTATGACTATGAAATATCAAGGATAAGAAAAGAGGGGTAAAAAGGAAAAAGTTTTCATACTAGACATTTGACCAATTAAGTTTGCAATACTAGTCATTACTTTGAAAATATTTAAAATATTTAACGAATCAAATTTTAACAAGTGCCCAAATATCTCTAGCCAACGATACCAACGCATGTGATATAGCTAGTGTATTGGCCAAAAGTTTCGGAAAAAAATAAAAATTACATGTTGTTAGCTAGAGATACACCGTCCCTGGTGTATCGCCCAAAAAAATAAAAAATGAAATTTATGTATCTTTGGCAAGCGATGCATCGTCCCTCGTTTATCGCCTATTTTTTAAAATTTAAAAACTGAAAAAAACTAGTAAAATTATATAAAAATATAAAAAAATTGGTACAAGTATATTAATTAAAAAAATTCTTTGGTACGTCGTTTGCCAGCACATTTTTTTCAGTACGTAACCGTGGTTTCGAGATTGATTATTTAGACTTTTTTCATAATCCTACTTAACGTTATATACAACCGGTTGAGAATAATATTGTTGTTTATCTATGATGTATGAATGAAAAATAAAGAAGGATGTTGAATTTTGTAGTATGTAGAGATATATTTTCATAATAAAAAGATAAGTTTTTTAACAATTTAAACAAAGGTCATATTTGTTTAATGAATTATTTAAAAAAGATTCAAAATTCATATTTTAATTTTTATAAAAAAGATTGGGCGATACGAAATAAGTGGTGTATCCTCAACGTATCTCTTGCAATAACTATTAAAGATTTTTGTCCCGGAGATACCACATGGGACCTGTATCGCCGGTGTATCTCCGATATAAAAAATAGAATTTTTTAAAATGCCACGTGGACAATACCACATGCATTTATATCATCATGTGACGATACGATGACTATATTTAAAAATGTGATGATATCCCATGCATTGGTCAAATGACCATATTAGTAATTTTTCAAAAAAAAAAAAATATAATAGATCCAAATGAAAATCATGAGAATTACGGTTTGACCGGCATGACTGACATCCTCTTCAAATGCATGTGACATGATTTTTGTTGTTATTAAGTTATTATTGCACAAACATTACTTTCTCTATCAAAGTTTTGATCCATAAATGTCATATTAAAAAGACAAAAAAAGGGCTCTGAAAATTTGCCCAAGTTTTGAAGATCATCAACTCCATGCAAATTCCATATTGTTTGGTTCTTGTAATCATAGAGATACAGATTCGATATGTCTCTGCATACACTGCCTTGCTTTGAGCTCAATTCCAAACAAGTACGTACGGTTTGAAATCATAATGCTCTCATTGTACGATACCATTATCAACACCTATCGAACTACACTAGTACCACACTGAGCGGCTCACATGGGCTAACCGGTGGTGCTGGATCATGGTTAAGTTTGACGCAATGGTTGATCGGGGATTACAAGAAATATGTGATTCGGTCATTGTAAGTGGTTTGATGTTGTCACGTATCATGTGCCTTAATGCTTTCATGTGGTGATTAACCTCCGTAAAACATGGTCCTTGCTAGATGTAACATAATATATGGAGTCAAAAACGTAGTTATATGTGAATAACTGAAGGGAAAGGGAGACAAGGAGCATTTTGGAGAAGGTTAATGTTGGGTAGCATGTGCCTAAGGCCTAATGGTGGTCGAATAATTGGTTAAAATGTAGTCCAACTTGCAAATCTTTTTCTTGGAATATGAAATCATATGAGTTGCTCTTGGAACATAAAAGCTTTGTTTTTGCTTAAAAAGCATGCTAATGGCCGGTATAAAACAATCCAAATGTCAATAGAGAGGAACGGGTAATTGTGTAATTAACTAATTAAAATTATATGTATTATACAAAACATTTCTATGATATGTCAATATATATTCAACTATATCAATTTTACTCGTCTGATAATTAGGTATTATATTTTCAACTATGTATTGAATCCATTTTTTTCAACGATGTCAATGGTACAAGTTATTACGAACGACAACCAAATCTAACCATGATAGGAATTTCGGAAAGCTAACACATCTTTAATGAGTATGATGTCAGGTAAACGGGTATGAGATTATTTTTTTATTTTTATTTTTTTGCGGGTGGATAATGTGATATAAGATTACATGATATATATACATTTACTTGACCAATTAACCGACTAAACAAACCTGTTTGCCCATTTATATACTTGGAAATAATATTGCTTAATTAAATATTTAATTTTCTAGTTATTTTAATTACATTATGTTATCCTAATGCAAATTTCCCTTTATTATATCCACATTCTTGATTGTGTGTATATGCAATAGATATAAAAAGAGAGGAATTTATATGCTTGTGATAGTTCTAATACACAAATATACGTTAATAGTATTCAACACGAGTAAGAAAATTAAAAAAAAAAAAAAAAAAAAAAAAAAAACACAAATCAATCTAAAAAACATAAGCATTATACTCCAAAAATGAGAGAGACTGTAGAGAAAAAAAGAAATTAACCACCGGTATGAAATATCTGACAGGTGTATGTAATGAGCATTTTTTATGATACTAAGGGGATAATCCGATTACCGGTAGGTATGCCTGATATTTGACGTGTAAAAACCTGATACATACCCGATGACTTTTGAGCTAGGTACAGGACATTTTTCTTATCGGATATGAGATTGCAATTACTCATACTCATCGCGAACCCCTCCTATTGCCATCATTACAAGCTATAAATAATCATATTGATGTGGTATCAAGCTATTGTGATTATTCGAAGGTTTTTTTATGTATTTTGGATCCACATGACAGTAAAGTGTATATATTAGATTAGATATCAAACATTTTTGCCCTATAATTAAAGGTATATTTCTTCCTAATAATGGACCTATCATCTCTCATTTCATGTTTGCAGATGATGTTATATTTATCGGGGAACGATCATCACAAACTTTACTAATCGTAAAAGGATCCTTAGTCACAACGTCAAAGTCCGAGGAGAAAGATCTTAGAGGTCTAAATCTTGTACTAATCTAAAAGTGGTGGAGTAGGTTTAAAATTGAAAAATGATTCCGTATGGCATGATGGCATTAGTGCAATCCTTGACTTGTCTAACCTAGGGGTCACAACTTAAAATCAAAAAAATTACAGGAAATCCATTTCGGGTTTTTAATTAAATGTTTCTAACATTGTTAAAGTCTGTGTTGAATTGAGCATCAATATTACTAAAACTTTCAAAAGAGTGGTCGTGTTGGGAAATAAGATTGTAGTTTGTAAGGATATTTGGTTTGGTCTCTCTCCTTACAGATTCTATTCCTGTTGTTATCCTTATTGGAATGGCAAAAGAATTATCTTTCAAAGGATTGGGTGTTGAGATGCGGAGCATGTCAAATATCTCTTGTGTGGCGGTGGAAATGCAACAATCACTCTGCTACTGCATTGTTAGAACTTACTTAGTTAACGGATATATCTCATCCAAACTTATGAGTTTATAGACTCTCAAGACACTTGAAATTAGATTGAGGATGATTATGGGAGGTTCTTTATCAAATCCATGAGGAGGTGTTTGAAGACCAAAGGAGGTGATATCTAAAAAATGGAGTCTGATATCATAGGCCAAAGGGGCAGCAGTCAAAGTTGTTTGTTTAACTTTGTTATCCGACAATCTTTAAACCAGGCGAGTCGATGTATGATCAATTGTGGGCTTTTTATCTAAAACAAGTGGAGAGTCTTTAGATCATATTTTTCTAACTTGTCTAATCATGAGGCATGTTTGGTCAAAAAATAAACTATTACAGTGGATGAACTTCTAAACACTTTTAGAAATTTCTCAAGTGATAAATGTTGTAGATGCGAGAAGGCTTCTTCTTGCTTAGGTCCCTATACATACTCAACCTTCTTTTGGGTCAAGGTTGTTAATGGGATGGCTATTCGGGAGATGTCTTTGATGAATCCACGATAGTACCCAACTAACCCTAAAAATCTGCGTATTTTAGTAGGTGTTCTAAGTTTCTCCCATTTAGCAATAGTCTCAATCTTTGCAAGATCAACTTGAATGCCATTAGCATTTATTACATGGCGAAGGAATTGTACCTCCTATAGCCAAAACTCACATTTTGAGTATTTAGTGTACAATTTCTCTTGTCTTAATATTTGTAACAGGATTTGAAGGTGAGTTTTGTGATTTTCCTTGGTTTTTGAGTAGATAAGAATATGGGCAATGAAGACGATGATATACTTGTGTAGATAAGGTTTACAAATCCAGTTTATCATATCCATGAAGGCTGCCAGAGCACTAGTAAATCCGAACGGCATAACTGTGAATTCATAATGTCCATATCTTGCTCCAAAAAAAGTCTTCGGAATGTCCTCTTCTCATATATTTAGTTGATGACCCCAGCTCCACCCAAGCCAAAGGCTTTGGCCCTTGGACCCTGCTTTTAGGGGTACCGCCCCCGAACCTCTGCTGTCTCGCGGATGTTATGGGTTTGGATTTCAGTAGTGTTACATTAAAGTTGAGTTTCAGGTATGTAATCAATTTGAGAAAGGGGTTGGCTACGGGAATGTTGCATATTATTGTAAGTTCCACTCAAAAAACAACAATTGGGAGGGTTGGAAAACATATTGTCCAATTGCAAGAAATATAGTGGTGGCGAAGGACAAAATAACAGATTTTAGTTGTTGTTTGGATCCACTAGAATACGTAAAATGTTGAAGTTTGAAGTGTATAATAATAAAAAAGTAAGAGGATTGATAGATAGACGTAGTATCTAATAAAGATAAAATTATTTTTTACAAAGGTGAAAACATTGTTTTATAAAAGGTCAACTATTGTGGAACATTCATTTGACGGATGGAAATCGGGGCAGATAGCTCAGTGGGGATACTATCCGCCGGTTGTGTTTCCTTGTGTCGTTTGGTGTTTCCCACGATATGACCGAGCACTTCAGCCCCGCTAGGTGTGTAGGGTGAGTAAACTGCATGACTTAATAGTGGACCCATCACGAAGTGTTTGCAAATTTTTTTTTGAACCTTCAAAACTGGTTAATAATTTTGATTTTTGATTTAAACATATACTCCTAACTGCTATGTAATGTATGATTATGATTAAATAGTTATTATCGTCAACTAAGATGTAATATATAGTTATGGCATATATTTACATGTATTGCAAAAGTGTTTCAATGAATACTACCGGTGCGAGAAATTTTGACACGTGTAAAAAAAAATAGTGTTTAAATAACTTGAGTTGTAGCAAATACAACAAGTGAGCTGCTAAGATACGGGTTCAAGTTCAAGTCTTCAAGCCCAGTTCACCGCTACTTCAAGCCTTTTAGGTGTAGTGTTTATTTTTTGAGTAAATTACAATTTTCATCCTTTATCATTATAGTAGATTTCAGATATTGTCCTTAAACTAAGAAAATTACAGTAATTGTCCTTTACGTTTAAGTTTTGTTACACGTTTAGTCCTTTACTCTAACGTTCCTTTGTTTTAATGGTTAAGTTAGGTCACATGACTTGCACATGAGGGGTAAATTAGTCTTTTTACATCATAAATAAATATATGAAATACAAAACCACACCCCACCCATCGTACCCCATCTCTCTCTCCCACCACCAGCGTTCACCGTCATCTTCAACACCCCCTTCTCCGTCGTCTCGAGCTTCACCTTCACCTTCTTATTACCAGGGTCCCACAAAATACTCCATGCTCACACTCAGGTCCAACGGCCACAGTTTCACACAATCGATACCATCAACAGATGCAATCTCTTCAATCATCTTCCCTCCCTCTTCTAATTTCACTTGATAGATGATAAATAGCTCTTCTTTGTCACTAGTTAAATACCCATTTCCGATCTCGTAATTAGAAGCCCTAACAAATGTATGTGCAAACCCACAGACTTTGGTAAAAATGAATTTACAGTATGAGACAACTTTTTCCACCATTTTCGAGCTCTCAATCAATGGAAACATCACTCCTGAGGCGTCACCATTAAAAGCGTACTGGATGAAGACGATTGAAAGCGTACAAGGTGTCGCCATTTTTTAGGTGAGATCTGATGGTTTGTGGGGTAGGGGTGGTGTCGAAGATGGTGGTGGTGGTGGATCTGATCGGCGGAGGGATTAAAGTCTTGGGTATGGTTGTAGGGGTCAGATTTTTGAAGCTGGGGATTTTGTGGAAGTTGAATTAGAGTTTTGGATGGGGAATGTATGGTGGGTGGTTTTCGTTTTACGATTTTAGGGCGGGGGGGGGGGGGGATGGCGATGGAGGAGTGCAGCAAAAGAGGGAGACGATGGTGGTGTTCTTTGTGGGGATATATATATATATATATATGTTTATACATATATATATGTGTGTGTGTGTATAGAGAAAGATAGAGAGAGAGAAAGAGAGAAAAAAGAGATGGGATAGGGTCCTAGGGTGGGTTATAGAAATTCGTATAATTATTTGTGTTGGTAAAACGACTAATTTACCCCTCATATACAAGTCATGTGAAATGACTTAACCATTAAAACAAACGGACGTTAGAGTAAAGGGCTAAACGTGTAACAAAACTTAAACGTAAAGGATAATTACTGTAATTTCCTTAGTTTAAGGACAATATCTGAAATTTGCTATAATGATAAAGAACGAAAATTATAATTTACTCTTATTTTTTATTTTTTAGTTTTTCAGTAACTTAATATAAATTTTTATTCAAAATCGACCCAAACAAATTTATCATATATTTTTTTATTTGTAAAGCCGTTATGCATTTTTAATTGAGTAAATTACAGAAAAAGACCTTTATTTTTGTAACTTATTTTATTTTTCAACATTTATCTTTACTAATTACACTAGACAAGTTTTATGTATATGGTTTGTTTCATTATTGGCCCTTTAGTTAATGGTCGTTAATTTGCATCGTTGTGTTAGGTACAATGGTTATCACATGAGGGTGTATGTGTAAAAACAATATCCAGGTGGCATAATTCAAAAACGAATCGATGCATTAAAGAAATATGATCAATAGTACATTGAGAATAACGAGTAAAGCCTCAAGTAAATTCTATATATTTTTATCATCATTTTTTTATGACTACTTCTATAAAAATTTATTGTCATATATGATTTATATATCAATAATTAACGTACTACACACAAATTCAAATGCTAGCAGCGTGAATTTATTTAAAAAAATATAATCATTAAAATATTGAGACTGTAAAATGTTAAAGCTAGTGAGTAAAACCTCAAACAAATTTTAAATGTTCTTATCATTTTTTTTAGAGTTTGTTATATAAAAACTTATTGTATCATATGATTTAAGTATCAATAATAAATTTAATATATACAAATTAGAATGCAAGACACGTGAACTTATTTAAATGCTTTTATACAAATTAAAAATGCTAGTTTTATAAAAATTATATTGTATCATATATCATATGATTTTAATAATTAATCATATGATTATGGAAAGTATCTAAATTACTTCGTGTGGCTTGCATTCTAATTTTTTCTTAAGTAATTTTATTAATGACATATAAATTATACGATATAATCACTTTTTGTTTGAGGTATTACTCGTTGGTCTCTACACAATCATATTTTCCTAATACATGCTTTTATTATTATGTCCTTATATATTTTTTTTACATATATATTCTCAAATGATAAACATGTGACCTAAGTTAAAAATGCAAACTAACAATCGTTAAACTAAAGGATCAAAGATTAAACAAAACTATATATATTAAGGTTGTTTAGTCTAATTAGTAAAATTAGTGTAAGGTTATACTTAAAAGGCTGATGCAACCAAAGAAACCAAAGCAACCAAGGAGTTTTCAGCTTGTATGCACATTGTGCAGAGTAGAAGTTACTTCGGAAGTTTTACACTTCTCACAGCAAATTATTCTAAGTGTAAAATCTTCCGAAGCCAAAGACCAAATCTTCCGAAGCCAAAGATGAAGTCTTCCGAAGCTTCAAAGATAAAGTCTTCCGAAGTCAATGAAGTGAAGACTGATTTCTTTTGAAGACAGAGAGGACATGCTTTCTCTGAACTACTTTTGCATAAAGCTGACCAACTTTCCGCTGCAACTCTGAAGACTCACCAACTTGCATGAGTTGGTGAAAAGGTCCATGCTTATGTAACTGTAGATTATGGTTTAGCATCTGTAACTTTTTACTTTGTATTTTTTTTATCCTTTTTGTAATATATTAGGATGTGAGCTATGGCATGTCATAGTCACTAGTCAAAAGGCAATCTGCCTTTTGACTTTACATTGATCTTGTTGTCTAGATTAGTGTTTTCAACTGGCCTTCAAAGTATGGCCGACTGTAGGATGTTGTATAAAGTATCTCAGGTTCTTGAATTTCTTTTATGCTTTGTAACACTTGTAAAAAAACTTGAGAGCAATATACAACATTCTTAAAAATCATACTTATCTTGTTCTTGTTCTTAGTTTTGTCTCATTGTTTACTTGTGTTCATAGTATCATTTATATATACCCGGTTCCCTATTTTATCTGTTAAGTGTTCTAATACTCTCATCATTATGAGACTGATTGTATTGACCATCTCTTAACCTGTCCTGCAATTAGTTATATAGATAAAGGTTCTTATATGTAATTTACTCTTTTTAATATGATATTTTTAAATTCAATTTGGTGTTTCTTAATATTTATTTTTACAATAACGCAATTTGTATATCGAAAGTTTATATATATTTGTATATGTACAACTTTTAAATTAAACTTGAAGTTGCTTATTTTTTTCTATTAAATTCAATTCCTATAATAATAATTAATTTGAAAAAAAATCTACTAGTTATTAAGTTGAACTCGAGTAGCACCATGGGTGGACCTATGTGCGGGTCGAGGGAGCAGCTGCCCACCTTAAAAAAACATTCAGCGTCATTTCTGACCGCCCCTTATATAATTTTACAGTCTCCTCCTTGAATTTTTAAATGTTAATCTTTTATGTTTTAAACCTAATATTAGATATATGACCAATTGAGTTCTAAACTTAATACTGGACATAAACCCAATTAATTTATAAACCCAATTTTGATCACCACGCAACACTTGTGCCCCCGCTTTTCCGATCACCACTTCTGGCTACCGCACTCAGGTAAGATAATTGAGTATTTAAGAGTTTTAGTGTTATATAAATTTTTTTTATTGTTTAGATAGTTATTTGATTAGCGATTAAGGAATATAGATTAAGATTTGAAATTATAAATACCTCAAATCTTCTATTACAAGTTATGATTTGTGAACTTTATAATAAAGTTTTCAATCATTGGTTATGACCTGACCCGATCTGACTCCATCCGGATCAAAAATTATATATATATATATATATATATATATAAATAACGATTTGCTCAAAAATTTCCCGTCCTATCATATAAAAGTATTTTAGGTCCGTCAATAAGTAACAGTATGAGTATTGATGCTTGTTTACACCCTTTTAGATAAACCCATTTGTCCTTCTTTCATTTTCAAATAGATAAAGGAATTATGTTTTGTGATAAATAATTGGCCGGTGTCTGCCAGAAAGTTTATAAAAGCCGTATGTATAGATGTGGTTAAAATTTTAAACATTCTTTCTCTTGTTAACTATTGAAGGCATTACCGACAATTTACAGAATGATATTTATGTTAGGTGTAGACCATCTATCTTATAGTGTAACACCGTAACTCATCGAATTTTGTTGTAAATAGATATTAACTTTTAATATATCCATTTGTAAGAGTAACTTAACTTAATTTACAATGAAAGAAAATTCATATCAAGCATTGTCTGGAGTGTTTCCTTTTGTTTCTACATTCACATACATATCTTAATTTCTTATTCATTTTATAGTTTCCAAATAAATTTCAAAAAGATGAAGATGAATATTTGAATATTCTTTGGAATTTAATTAGTTGATTATGGATGTCACACTAAAAAAAGCTCATCATTAAGTTCATTATATCTAACTTATCAAGCATACAACAAATGTAGAACTTAATTAAGCATGATTAAAATTGGAAATATAAGAGGAACTGGATGCATAATCATATAATTAGAGTCTCTATCTTGACGCAATATTATCACAAAGGTTTTATCATACAAGTGGATGTTGCTTTCAATGGCGCCACCAACCTCATGATATGAGTCATGAGTCATGACAAGACATTCCATGATAATGAAAGAGAGAGGGATGGGCAATAACGCCATGCAATGCGTGATACATGTATGTATATACTACTAATGTTTAGATATAACATAACGTATGTATGTAGTGATGATGATGTTGACATGTATCATCTAAGATTTGATGAATTGGGAAGTTAAATTTCTGAACTTGTTCTTATCTCCAACGGATGTTAGTTACTCCCCATGACTATTTATTAAGAGTGACTATACATTGAGCATGAATTAAGAATTACGGATTTTGTATTTTCCGTTCATGGGATATTTTTCCTCACAAAACAACTAATTGAATTTAGCTTAATGTATGTGCTTAAGTATCCACGACATGCACATTTATTGTGGATCATGAATAAACTTTAGACGTGTTTATGTGATCTAAAAAAGTTAACGATAAGAACAGATCTATGCATGCCTGAAAATAATAATTACAGGTCTGGGCACTTCTTTTCTTCGTTGAAGTGAAATCGTCTTCATTCCCAAAACACCATTGCATGAGAATTTTTCTTTTGATTTCTTGATTATATTTTCTTGACTTTACGTGTATTGTTTGTTTGAAAAGTGATTTGTCCTTTATTATTATGAATTTTGAATTTGGTTTACTCAAGTGATGTTTTAAAAATTAAAATGAAATAGCATAATTCACTCACTTCGAAAACGTATTACAATTGTAAATAGAAATGGGTCATTGTATTCACCTAATCCCCACCTTAGTGCAAAACAAACCTAACTAGTTCAACAAAGGTGTAACACATTCGAGCACTATAGAAACTATAGAGTTTAGACCTAGCAATGCTTTTGTTAACATATCAACAACCTTCTCATTCGTATCAACATAATTTGTCAACTCTCAACTCCTAATTTTAAGTTATAACATTCTTGTTGAAAAGTGACCTTATATTAATATATCGTTTCTCTAATGACACATTTGATGCTTTGATAGATGTATAGCACCTTGGTTATCACACAAGGCCACTACACCCTAGATCTTGACCTCACGCTAAAAAAATAAAACACTTTGACCATATAGTGATGTCCTTTACTACTTCTATCCAAGTTATATACTCAACGTCAGTTATAAACAAAGCCACCACTTTCTACAATGATGATTTTAAAACTACCGAGACTTCTAAGAACTTTAAATGCAAAACCAATTACAGATCTCCCTTTATCATTATCCTTTGCAAAATTTGCTACAAAACCAAGAATTATACTTTCTTCATCATGAAAATTACTAAATTCCAACCCAATATCCTTGTTAACATGTAGATACCTAAGGATCCTTTTCAGAGCTTGCTAATGCAACTTCCAAGGATTTGCCAGAAATCTACTCACTAGACTAACAACATATCCTATATTAGGCTATGCACACACAATTAGATACATGAAACTACTACATTAGTGTATTGTATATCCACCATATCCCGTACTTTAGTACCGTTACCTTGATTACTGTTTGAGATAATACAATGATATCTTTATTAAGCACACATTATCTTCTAGCCTCCAACGTATAATCCTTATGCCGGCTTCATGAAAATATTTTCTTCAAGGTTTCCATGGACAAAAAAAGAGTTCTAATATCCGGTTATTCTAGTTCAAAATATTTGCATGCAGATAAGGTTAAAATCATTCTACTAATGAGTGTCTAACCACAAGTGAGGATATCTCCTAGTAATCAACCCCTTCTCTTTGTGTAAATCCATTATCTACCAAACTAGCTTTAAAACTTGATGTTTTAACACATTGAATCACCTTCTATGACTTTTAAATCTATTTACAATCAACCAAATTTTGTTTCTTTAGATTATCAATTAGAACACAAGCATTATTTTTGTCCAAGGATTCAGTTTCTTCCTTCATAGATGTAATCCACTTATCTTTATTAATAGAAGTAACACCTTCTTTAAATAACAAAGGCTCAAACACATCTTCATATCTTGCAACAGTAACACAAAATTTGAGATGGCTTAATTGCTCTTATATCTTGTAAGAGGAACTAATTTCCTTCTTTGTATTTTCCTAGACAAGCTTTAAACATTTATATTAGCACTAGAACCCCCTAACTATTAAGGATCTTCATTTACACCAACATATAAATTGGGTCAAGCTACACCTTAATTTGAACTCCCTGCTCACTATTGTTTCCTTAAAATCTTTTCCACTTTGTCTAACAACATCTTTATACAATGTGTTTTCCTTGAACACACATTCGTATTAGCACTTTAAGACTTACATTTTCTAATCTAGTCCAAATCTTATAGCCTCTAACTCTTTCAGGACATCATACAAAAATACACTTCTGTACTTGTTATTCATGTTTTGCGTGGTTAAAGTAAGCATAAGTCAATGCACTTAACACCTAAATAAGCATAGTCTGCACCTCCACCTGACAACATCTCTATATGTGTTTTCATTTATATTTGATGATGGAGACCTAGTGTCTAAGTATAATGTTATAGACACAATCTTAACATAGAATATCTTAGAACCTTGAATTATGTAACAGGCACCGAACCTTGTTTAATAATGTCCTATTCATCCTTTCGAGTAGGCACCACTTTCAAATGCATAACAACCCCCCTGAGTCTTGCAAAATTGGTGGAACTTGCCATTATATAATTCTATACCATTTTAAATCTTAAGTTTCTTCACATCTCTTTGTGTTTTAGTTTTAACCAAATCTTTATGTTTTAACACAAAAAACTCAAATTCTTCTTGAGTAATTATCAATGAGAGAAAGAAGTACCCGACTCCATCAGGAGCAAGTGTTCTAGTAGTCATTATGAATCTGAATTCACACATTCCACAACTCCTTTTGTGTTATGACTCCCCTTGCTAAATCTAACCCTATGTACATTACCTTTTCTAGAATTCTAACAAAAAAAACCAGTATGATATCTTTGACTGTAAGGATCAACACAATACAACCAAGATCGATCTCGTGATGAGAATGCGGAATGTAATTATCACGGAGTATAAGATTGAATAGAAAATAAAAAACACATGAGTAAATAAACTTCTCAATTCGATTGCTCTATGATTCTCAATGTTTACAAGTAAGAGGAAAATCCGGAAAATACATAAAAGCTTAGCAATTACATTACAAAACTCCTATTTATACAAAACTAGAGTTCTCGCGCGAGTCACTAGTTCTCGCTAGACTTGATGTTGTCGCGCGAGAGCTAGTTTTCGCGCGGTAACTATACTTCTCGCAAGGCTTGATAATCTTCATCTTGATTTGATTTCCCAAGCCTCAAGGTTCAACCCCTACAATCTCCTCCTAGGCTTGGTAAATCAATGCTGTTAGAAGTTCACATCATCAACTTGATAGCTGCCTTCATAAGCATAGATCTTGTTGTTTAGGGCCTTCGTGATCATCAAATCCTCCTTACCAAACTTTAGCAAATCCACAGGGTCAATGACACGGTATTCTTTATCTTCACACTTTATCAACGCATGACCAGTATTCTTTTCACAACTCCACCCCATTAACTTTGACAAGCTGTTAACCGGCACCAGAGCATGAATAGGAATCTTCTTTGCATATCTCGGATGTCTATAAAACCTTATCTTCATAGGTTTGTTAGTCACCGGATCTAGTCGGTTCTTATCTTCAATTACTTTAGATTTAGCTGTCTTAAAGTCCTTGAAGTTAGTTTTGCTTTGTCTCCAAATCATGTTTCTTATCCAATTTCCTTTACTGTAATTACTCGGGTTAATAAATGGAACACGACCCATAGCATACAAATCTGATGCTCTGAGTGTATAAAAATCGTGTTCGTCTTGAAAGTACTCTATAGTTGTACCCTTTCTCTTCACTACATACATCTTCTTCTCTCCATCATAAGCCCAGCTGATAATAGGTTCTGAGTTCCCGTACCTTGTGAAAGGTTTGGAATGCCTTAGCGTGTGAATATATGCTGGTGGAGGAGGAGCTGTAACAGTTAAGTTTCCGACCTGACGTACAACACTTTGACCCGTAACATCAGCTGTCTTGTCAGTCGTTTGTGTATTGCTCGACTCTCCTACGATCTCTCCCTCTTCAAACAAAGTATCTGAAAACAAGTCATGAAGACTCTTTCCAAATATATCTGTGTACTCTATCCCTTCTTCTAAATCATCAAATACACTAATATCTTCTTCAGTCTCCTCAGCAATCTGACTTTGCTAAAATGTGTAGAATTCTCTCTCATACGCTTCTTCTACAGCTGGATCTAATGGCGTATAATCAACGGTATCATCGGGACTAGGTCCGGAGACATTTTCAGCTCCCGATGATCCAGAAGCGCCAGCTGCAGAACCTACATCACCACCTTGATCATCATCATCACCACCATTATCATTCTTCTTATCATCTCCCTCATCACCATCATCACCACCATCATCATCATCTTCATTATCACTGGAATCATAATCAACCAAATCCAAACCATCATCATCTTCAACTGGGTTAGGAATAGGTATCATATGCTTAGGCTCCACAAATGCCTCTCCAGTATAAACTATAGGTTAGTCCTCAGTAGTCATAGGTATATCTGTGGAAGGTGACTCTTGACCAACATCAGCAGTCTCTGTTGTCCCTTCTTGGAACAATAGGATCAACAGGATGCTCTATAGCTGCAACAAGATCTTCAGCAGGTTCAGGACTAGCATGTTGCTGTCCACTAGATTCTCCAACTTCTGTGGTCTGTGGTGTAAACTGATAAGACACACGAGAAGTGAGATCTTTCAAATTCTGCTCTAGGGTCTAAATATAACTGAAAATGAATGTTTCATGTTGTTCAAGACCCTTGATTCTCTCATCCTTCTCATTTAACTGTCTCTGCATATCATATATAATCTGCATCTTTTCTAACATCTCCTTCTCCAAAAATTTAACTCTTTGCTCCAAAGTAACAAATATAGGTGAACTAGTAGAAGTACTAGCATCGTGTCTACACGTAGGAGGGGTGTTAAGAAAATCTTCCATCCCGATAGTCTCATCAAATACTGGATCTCTTGGAGGTGTACTTAAAACATCATCAGTAGAAGTGGGCAAGTCAGATAGTGTGTCAGTTGGTGTAGCCTCACCTACTGTGACTGGAGTCTCTGTAACAGTAATATCTTCCTCAATTGGCTCAGTGGTCATGGGGGTCCGACGTTTTCTCAACACGCCACGTCCTCTACCCCTACCACGAGGACTATCTCTAGTTCTCCTAGAAATTCTCTTTCTCCTTCCTCGAGTGACAGTTGTTTCTTCAGGAATAAAGTCAGCATCACGATCCTCAGTAGTACGTTTTGCCAGTGTTTCACATACTCTGGGACGTTCCTACAGTACGTATGGCACATTCCCTATCTGGTCATTATCGGTTTCACTCTCACTACCAGTGAACCATGAATCAATCTCAACTTCAATATCCAACCTTTGAGCACCCTAAGAACTTTCAGGTGCTTCTTGAACCACCTGTGTAGATATACCAGTTGTATAATCTCTATGAACATGATGAGTCTCTGTCTCTTGTGTTGGAGCACCAGCTTGAAAACCCTTAACAAACCTTCCAAGCTTGGAAAAATTAATACCATTCCAGGCGTTCCCTCTGGCCACCAAAAGATAAGTGAAAATATCCTTCTTCATCACCATTACACCATAGTTAGATGAGTCGAATATGGCTAACTCTAAATGAGCAGCATTCACTATAAGCTGAATGAATCGTGGGTACATAAAAAACTTCTTTCCTACTGTAGCTCAGAAAAAATAGCCTTGGATATGTTAAATGGAAGATCATCAATAAGAGATATCATCAGGGGTCCGAAAACAGCACTGAGACTATCCATGCCAGTCTTCAAATTACTTAGGCACTGGATAACAACATGGAATAAGTACTTCTAAAATGGTGGAAGATACTTCTTACCATGAGATGGATATCTATGATCATATCCCATCCTCTTGAGGCAATCTCTTACTGCATCGTCAACTATCTTTACTGGTGCGTTGTGCTGGTCTTGAAGTAACAAAACATTGTTGATCACTTCAGCTATGATCACTACCTTCTTCTCTTTTACTGTAGCTGAAATACATGGTTCTCCAGCCTTATCAATCTCGTTGACAGCTAACTACCAGAACTGGTCGATAACGTTAGTGAAAATAGACGGATTAGCCGAGATGGCATAATGAATCCGCGATGACTTCAGACCATCAATCAGTGATCGAAATAAAGCTTTGTCATCAGGTACGTCTCCCATATATACTACAGCATTATGGTTTTTATTAAAAACCAATTGTCGAGCCATCTGAAACATGAAACAAAATTGATAAGTGCACAGATACTTAAAACATGAAAGAAAATTCAAATTAAAACAGAAATTGACAATTAGAAAAATTTTGAAAATTAAAACTTCTCGCGCAAAAACATTAGCTTCTCGCGCGAAATCGACGAGATGAGTTTTCGCTTGAAACTGACTTTGACTAAAAGTCAACTTCTCGCGTGACAAGTCCAATTTCATGCGAATAGTCCTGTGCGAATTTAAATGTTCTCGCATCTGTTCATCTTTCAGTACACTTTTCACATGCGAAAACTCTGTGTGATTTCAAATTTTCAATTGTTCAATTTTAGAGTGTTTCAACTATTAAAACTTGTTTATTAAGTGTCGCTTTAGTCATTTTAAAGGTTTAACAAGATTAATTTGTTAAATTTATCATGTATTTGTCGTTTTAAGTCTCGGTCCACTATCAAATATACTTAAATCTAAACAAAATCATCAATATACCTTATAAATCACTAAGATACCTCAATGCGATGTTAGTGGACTCAGTAATCAATATTTAAATGGTTTCTACACTTAGAATATTTTAGAGTTAAATTTCAAAAGTTTTTGTGTGAATAGTGTTACTTTTCGCACAACTGTTACTTTTATGGTACTCTGACTCTTCGCTCCTAACACTTTTCGCATTCTTTTGATCTTTTTGCATGGATTGAACTTTTCGCATGCGACAAGTTCATTTGATATTAAATTTTCAACTTTTTAATTTTCAATTTAAAATAACTTAAATAGCCTTTGATTTTTTTTGAAAATGATTATGTTTAACTAAGTGTTTACAATTATTCTAACACCTTTAATTTTGTAAAAGATATAGAAATGAAACAAGTAGAAAAATATATGTAAACAGACAATATTAACTAACTAATTATTTTCTTAACTATTTTTATTAAATTTTCAAGTACAAGATCATATTTCTTAGAAATCGATCATTACCATCATCCAGCTTTATTATAAATGGAACTGATATGTTGATTGCCAATATATTGTGTTCAATTTAAACTTAAACTTCAAGTTTACTTAGACACATAAGCTGTGATTTTATCATGTTTTGATTAAATTATATGTCTTCAGTATGTTTCACAATTAAAAATCCCGTAGAACCTTATCCAACTTCAAGATATTTTCGAGATTTCAAGTCACCCCAATTTGATTTAAACCTTTCACTTCTGATCAGCCTTTTTAGAAAGAATTTTCTAATATAATATCTATTATGAGCATAACTAGCGTGAGAAACGTTTCTGAACACAAAATATTAACAAGTTTTAGGACTTATTAACAGCCTGTCGGACTTATGTTTTTGTCCTCGCAAGACGTTTAGGACTTATATGCTAAGTTGGACTTACATGCTAAGTTGGACTTACATGCCCCATCTTTTGATTTTGCCTCCTGTGTCAGAACATATTCTAAAAAAAATATTTATCATATAGTATGTATGTCTTTGACATATCTTTTATAAATGTGCTCATTGACATCTTTTATTCCTATATGGCCTTTTGGCTTCTTTTTGCTCATTTTGTTTGTTTTTCTCTTTTGTATTTTGTTTCCATTTGTATATCTATTTTTTATTTTGATTTTTACATATATATACTATATCTGAAAGAAACTGAATCAAAAAGTAACTGGCATGAGTATGACCAGACTATAACTCATAGTCTGTTTTAGCATGGAATCAGAGTCACCAAAAAACCTTGATGAGTTACCCACTTCAGTCATAGATAGTTACTTTTAGTGCATCACACAACATAGTGCTTTTCATTCTTGAATGTCCAGCCTATCAATATATCAAACATAATCCAAGTCAGTTTCTTATAAGCCTTAGGATGTAACGATTCAAAATCAAGAAATGTACTATCATTTCCTGTAAACTCTTGAAAATTTAACTTTCTCAATTTTTGTAAATCAAAATCTTTTTGTACTTTTCTTCAAACTATTTACTCCCCCTAAGAACAAAATCCTTTTAAGTATTTTCAAATTTTCTCCCCCTAAAATTGTGATTATCTAAATAGAAAATAACAATTTTAACCAAAAATAAAGAAGAAAAAAAATTGTAAAGGGTGTAAGAATAAAAGTTAACCAAAGTTAATCATGCCCAAAGATTTAACAAATAAATCAAATCTGGAATTATCAAATGCTTTAGTAAGCAAATTAGCAATGTTGTCATCTGTGGAAATTGATTCCAAGTGGATAAGTTTGCGTCCAAAATAGTCACGAATGAAATGCATGCGGATGTCAATGTGTTTTGTCTTTGAATGCTGAATCGGATTTTTCACAATGTTTAAAACTGCAGAATTATCACAAAAAATTTTAGTATCATAAATATTTAGGCCATAGTTGTTGAATCCAAACGATTTGTGAACAACAACTTGATGCAGCCATATATTCAGCCTCTGTAGTGGATGTGGATACTGTCTGCTGTTTCTTGCATTGCCATAAAATCAACCTATTGCCAAGAAATTGACAACCGCCCATAGTAGATTTCCTATCCAAGTTACATCCTGCATAATCACTGTCAGTGTAAGCAAATAAATTGAAATTAGAATTTTTAGGATACCAAAGGCCGAGTGTTGGTTGACCCTTGAGATACTTAAAAATCCTCTTGAAAGCTTTCATGTGAGATTCCTTTGGATTACTTTGATATCATGCACACTGACAAACAGGAAACATAATGTCAGGTCTGCTTGTAGTGAGATACATCAGGGAGCTGATCATTGATCGATACATGTGTTGATCAACATCTTCTCCCGTGAGATCTGGATTCAAAGTAGGACAAGAAGACATAGGAGTAGGAGCTGTTTTGGAGTCTTGGAATTTGTATTTGTCTAGGATACTGTGAATATATTTTTTTTGATGTATCAGTATTCCCGTATCATCTTGTTTAACTTGAATGCCCAAGAAAAATGTCATTTCTCCAAGAGAACTCATCTCAAATTTCTTCTTCACTACTACTTCAAATTCCTTGCATAAATCATCATTGGTAGATCCGAAGATAATATCATCGACATAAACTTGAACAAGAATACGATCATCACCAGTCTTTCGTATGAATAAAGTTTGATCAATGGCACCTCTTGTATAACCATTTGCAAGCAAATGTTCAGTGAGAGTGGCTTACCAAGCTCGAGGTGCTTTGTGTAAACCATAAAGTGCTTTGTCTAACTTGTAAACATAGTCAGAATGATCTGGATCTTCAAAACCCGATGGTTGATAGACATAGGTTTCTTCTTTCATTTCGCCAAACAAGAATGCAGTTTTGACATCCATTTGATAAACTTTGAAGTTTTTGAATGAAGCATATGCCTGAAAAATTCGTATAGCTTCTAGTCTTGCAACAAGAGCGTATACTTCTTTATAATCAAGCCCTTTAATTTGATAGAATCCTTGAACAACAAGTCTGGCCTTGTTGTGGATAATCACATCATTTTCATCCGTCTTGTTCTTAAAAATCCATTTCGTACGGATTGACAACTTACCCTTTGGCAATTCACACAGATGCCAAACATTCAGCTTTTTGAGTTGCATCAGTTCGTCCTGCATGGCCTCTACCCAACTGTTTTCTTTTAATGTCATTTCAACATTTTTCAGTACTGTTTGAGATAGAAAACCTGAATATAAGCATGTGTTTATCGTTCCTGATTGACTTTGAGTTCTGATGCCTTGTGATAATGGACCAATAATTGCTTCCGTTGGATGGTTTCTATGAATTCTTAGCTATGGAATAGCATCTTCAGAGATAACTTCATCTAAGTTAGAAATATGTCCAAATGGTTCATGAGTAGTGCTCCCTCCTTCAGGTTGATAAACAATATCTTTGTCTTGAATATCATTGTTAACAGAAAGATCTTCAAATGGTACTTGAATTGTATCAATTGGATCAACTTGAGTAGAAGAGGAACTCTGATCTGAAACTTGTGGAGCTTGTTCAACAACTGGATCATCATGAGGTAAATCAATTTCAGAAACAGAAGTTGGAATAGCTGCAACACTTGAAGACGAAGGTATATCTGAAGATATTCCCTTTTCTTGAAAAGTCATAGATCCAATATTGTGACATTCGGTAATTTTCCGTTACCAAACTCCGTTAGTTCCGTTAGGTCTTGCATACACGTGTCGTAAGCACACACTAGTTGTCGTTGAACGTTGATGACTTAATAATAATTAACAATGGTTACTGGATAATAACTTGTTTAATAATGTTGATTATTAATTTGTAGTTATGTGATTTGTGAATTTAGATATTATTTGTGAATTTTATCTGATAACATGACGACGTGTTATAGTTATTGCATGTGTTTTTTAGCTATTGAAAATTATGCATGATTATTATTGTTAGTTTATAATACTTGTGTTTTGTAGTTGAAAGTAATTAAAAAGTGTTTAAAAGGATTAGTTTTTACAAAATACAATTAAGGAGGGTTTATTTGTAAGTTTCCATAAAGCAAAATATTAATAAAGATAAAACCCTAATCCCCCCACCCTCCCCACTTGCGGCGCGACCACCCAAACACACACACTTCGAAATATGATCAAGAACAACTAGCAATCATCGGTTTTGATTAGTTCCAAGTGGTTCTAACGTGTAGCAAGCATCAATTCTTGGCCATTACACGATTAAAGGTTAGATTTTATTGGTTTTTCATGGATTCTTGAACATGGCCGAACCCTAGTTCGAAATTCATGATGGATGTTGAATTTTGTGTTGTTTCATGATTGTATGATGTTAGTTAGATTGTATTGATGTTAGTTTACGTGGATTATACAAGAAATTCATGGTTTTGATGCGTTGTTCATACCTTACTAATAATAGTAACTTTTGTGCATGGAATTGATGATGGATTGATGATGTTATGATGTTAATGATGTTGTATGAATGTTAATCTATGTAGATGATGCAAGAAATCCATGATTGATGTAGTCTAGTTCATACATTGCCAAAAGTGGAAACTTTTATTCATGAAGATTTGTGTTTGGATGAATTGTAAGTGTTTGATGGATTATTATGATTGCTATGAACTAGATAGGGTATGTCATTGATGAATTTGTGTGGAAATTGGTGGAAGGATAGATTTTGGGATATTACTTTCCTAAAAGGGAAACTTTAATTTTAAAGATCATTGAATATTGTGAGTTAGACATGGTTATGATATTAGGATCATGTTAGAATGTTTTTGGATGATGTCTAAAGTGTTGGATTGTGATGATTGGGTCATATGGTTAGTTGGTGCAACTACGGGAACATATGGGCTTTCTTGAAAAAAAATGTGCAAGTGTACATGTTATGTGCTATGATGAATTGTCGTTATCGATTATTATAAGGCTAATGTTTTGCTTGTATCAGTTACATGTAGAATATTGATGATGGGTATCATACACGCGTGCGAATCTAAGGCCCCTACCTTGTAGGATTGGCAGGGTTTAGGGTGTGTAGCCGTGAGTGGCTTCACATGGCATGTTGTGAGTGACTAAACCCAATATGTATTGTAATGGAATCTAATTTAGAATCTGTGTTGTATGATGAATTGGATTACGTGCTTTGTATGATAACCTGTGTTAGCATAAAAAGCATGATAAGCCTTACTTGTTACAATGTGGCTCATGTGAATAACTTGCATAGTAATCTGGAATGGTATGTTGGATTATTGGTTGTTATGTTTGATCAAACAAGAACTTAATTTGATATTTCACCAACGGGTCAACTGGGTCTAATGTGTCTTGTTTTCCAAAACCTTGAGTCAATGTGTTTATTGAGCACTTAGGGTTGCTAAAGATTCTATGTACACGTACTTATGTACTTGCGTGTTCTAGGTAACCTCTGAAGGTTGTCTTTCCGCTCACTGTTAGCTTTTATTATCATTCATTTGCGCATCAGGTGAGTTCAATGCCCCACTTTTACTACTTATCTTTTTGAGAGAGAAAGCATACTTGTTTTAAAACGCTTTACTGATATAACATGTGTTTGGTAGGACATAGTGGGTTATACCATAGAAAGTCCTCACACTTTCAGATCATTAATTAAGGAATCTAGCGGGAAATTTTGGGTAGTACTACTGGGTTTGACAAGCCCCACCTGGGTGACCGAAAGTCAACGGGTGCAATATTGTCCTAAACGACTAACAGCGTCACGATCTGGTATGTCATGGTGGGAGGCAAACAGACAAACATAGTCAGCTTCGATCGCGAAATCACTATTGTTCTTTACTAATGAAATTAGACTTGCTATCTATTTCAACGCACTTGTATATATATTTTTCACTAACGCTAGTGCTTATGATTGATTACAAACTCTTGAACTCACCAATCATCGTGTTGAAACTTTTAGTATGCTTTTCTCAGGTCATTTCTAGCAGCTGCCCTTAGGAGTTCGCACGTATCAAGCATGCTTTGTTCAAACAATGTTTACTTTTAATTTAGCATTTACTTACGTATTTTGGTTTGGGCGCGTGTTTTGAGCAGTTTACTTTTAGTAACTTGTGTTTGGGTTATTTACAAAACGCTTCCGCAAATATTTTAAAGTTTTAAACTCTGATTTGTTTAAATGTTGCATATAGAGTCGTTCTGAGTAACTAATGACTGAGATCCTGGTTTGTTCACCTAGCGGTAAAACCCTGCACATGGAATTTGAGGGTGTGACAAATATCATCAGCAAAGATATCTGGAATTGAGGATGTCAAAGGTAGATTAGCAGTAGAAACATTAGATGATCGATTAAATGTTTCAAATAATGAACCATAATCATAAACCCATGAAGGTGCAGAACCTGCATCTGTTTTGTTAGATTCGTGCCAATCAATATCAAATAACTCAATTATTTGTTTTGATCTTTTATTATAAACCCGATATGCTACTTTGTTGGCTGAATATCTAACAAAATAACATTCATCAGCTTTTTCATCAAATTTTGATTTATTATCAGATGTGTTTAACAAAGTACAACAACATCCAAATGTTTTGAAATATTTGACTTTGGGTTTATGTTTGAAAAAGATTTCATAAGGAGTCATATTTTGTTGTTTATTGATTAACACATGATTCTGAACATAACATACAGTGCTAACAGCTTCAGCCCAAAAGAATGAAGGTAATTTGACTGCTGATAACATAGTTCTGGCTGCTTAAATTAAAGTTCTGTTTCTTCTTTCTGCAACTCCATTTTGTTGTGGAGTTTCTACAGAACCGAATTTTCTGACTATTCCCTTTGAATCATAGAATTCATTCAATGTACGATTGCAAAATTCTGTTCTATTATCACTGCGTATACATTTGATTGTTTTGTCCGTCTGATTTTTCACGAGTGTCATGAATTTTATCAGCAAATAAGGTGTCTCATCTTTGGTTGCTAAAAAGAAAACCCATATAAATCTAGAAAAATCATCAATAATAACTAAACAATGCACACGACATCCCAAACTCAAAACACTAACAGGACCAAATAAATCCATGTGTAACAATTGAAGAATAGAGTCAATTTTGGTATGAACAATTGGTTTATAAGGAAGTTTATGTTGTTTGCCTTTTGAACATGACAGACAATTTTCATTTAGTTGAAATTCTTTCAAAGGTAGGCCAACAACATAATTTCCTCTCACCAGTTTGTTCATAGTTTTAACATTAACATGACCAAGACGACAATGCCATAACAAAGTATCGCTTTCGATAACAAACACGACACAGTTACAAATGAATGTGAACCATTCATGTCTAGTAAATATGTGTCTTTGTCTCTTGGAGTTCTCAATAAAATTCATTCATCAAAAATTATAAAGCCAGGTTTTAATATAAGACATTCTTTATCAGTGAAATGTGTTGTATACTTTTTGTCACAAATTTGAGAGACACTAAGCAAATTATGTTTTTGGTCCCTTTACAAAGATAACATATCCTCCGTTGTATGGTTGTATGTTGTTTAATAGAGATATATTACCAGTCATGTGCCGTGAACAACCACTATCTACACTGTTGATAGCTTGACTTGGTTGTTCGTGCACATTTGAACAAATTTATTTATTTTTAGGAACCCAAGCCATGGTTGACTTGAGCTCTTTATTTTCATCTAAATATGATACATTTTGTAATATCATATCTCTTTTGTCATTAAAAACACATTTATCAACAACAATAGGCTCAGGGGTTTTGTCTTTAACTTTCCATCTTTGAACTAGTTTGATCGGTGGTGTGGTGAAATTGTTATCATCAACTTGTACTGATTTTACTGTTGACTTTTTTTTGTTTAAATCAGTATTGTTTTTAGCAAAAGAATTTTACCTATTTAAGTTTTTTTTTCAAATTTGCATTTACAAAGAAACGTTTTCTATTGTTTGAAATTGAGTTATGAAATCTCTGTTTACTTGTCAATTGATGTTGATGATGACAATTTCTAGCCTTGTGATTTGGCTTTCCACACACATAACAACATACTTTATGATATGAATTAGACTCTTGTATGTTTTGCATGAACTGTTTTGGATAACTTCTATAGTTATCACAGAATCTGGCCTTAGTATGTCCTTGGCCTTTTGATTCTTTAACAGTCTCTCTTTCCTTTTTCTCGTTATGAATTGTTCGAGATGATTCTGGAAAAAATGAGGTATTGATCCTAGCTTTTAGATTCACTACTGATGCTGATGTAGCATGATTTGTGACTTTATCCTTATGAATTGTCTGTACTAGAGTAGGACTAGTGTCTTTCAAACCTGTTTTACACACATCTTGTTTCACGGAGTTAGCAATATTAGAAGATTTATTTTTAACAAAACTAGCATTGGTTTCTTTAAAAATATGATCCTCCTTATCAATGTTGCCTTTAGAAACAAATCTGTTCTTGAAATCAGTTTTCAAGTTAGATATGGATGCTGTGACACGTTTACTATCTTTATTCTTAAAGTTTATTTTTGATTCCTTTTTCTTTTCTTTATTTGACAATTTTGAATAGACATTTGAATTAACAAAAACCGCAGATCTTTCATTTATGACAGATGATGAATTACAAGATTGTTTTTCATTACAAATCTTATTTTCCTTAAATTCTATTTCATCATCGCTCTCCCACTCTTCAACCAACCCTTCTTGCTTCACACCTTCTGCAAAAGAATTGTCATGATTTATATTAATTTTAGTTTTTATGATAGGGTCAACAGTCAGTGTAACATTGACTTGAGGTGTAAAGTCTGTGTTTGGTTGAAAACCTAATCCATAGGTCTTTTCATCAGGAGTTGTAATTGATGAAGGCAATGATGTATAATCATGATTAATGGGTGGTGCAATGTTAGTATAACCTACTCCACTTTTACCACCATTAATCTTTTATGTCATCTGTGACTTGATTATACCCTCAACCATGTTTGATGACAATTCAAATTTCTCAACAACTAATTTTACATATAAGAGTTCACTATTAAGTTTGTTAATTTCTAAAGATAGTTCATCATTACGTGTTGTTAAATCTTTTATATTACAATCTTTATCATAAGGATTTAGGTTTGATTGCTAAAAAGATTTGTATAATTCGTCTATCTTTTCTTTAAAAATTTTCTCATCTGATTTATATTTATGAGCTTGATATTGAAGTTTTTCAACTTCTAATATCAGGCGTTCGTTTTGATCTCTATATCTGTTTACCTTTTCTATGCACAAATCTAAACAAACATTAGAATATATCTCTTCGGTTGCTTCTGATTTCTTTGTCTCTTCTGGTACAACTTTTTCCATGAAGGCCTTTAGAACAGTTGTTTCTTTTGCTTTTGTTGCTGGAGTGATCTCAACAGTACTTTGCTCTTCAGCACATACAGATGATGGAGTAAACTCAACAACATTAACAATCTTTTCTTCAGTTATGACTGGAGTAATCTCAATAATCTTTTCTTTTAGCTTAGCTTCCTTCTTATTTACCTTTGTTGAATAAGCTGGAGTTATCTAAACAGCTGTTTTCTTTTCACCTTTAACATTCACTGTCAAAGTTCAACCTTCATCACCTCTACTTCCTCAGCTTTATCTTTCTTTCCAACTGCAAACACTCCTTTCAACACATCCTCAGTCACAAACTCAGCCAACATATTCTCCTCAACCTGATCTACACCATTCTGAATTTCTGCCAGTAAAGCAGTCAAAAGCTTCATATCCAGTATTTCCATTTGGTCAGACTAATCATACTCTCCTTTAGTTTAAGATACCAATGCTTTATTGTTGTTGGAAGAACTAGCCTTATCACTTTTTGTGTCAACCTCCACCATTACCATATTTTTCCCGTTATCAACTTGAACAGATCTTCCCTCAGTGCATTCTCTAGCAAAGTGACTGGGTTTGTCACAGTTGTAACATCTCAAGTTTGACTTGTCAAACCTGATTTTGCTAGAGTTATTAAGTCCAAAAACTTTTCTCCCTGTTCTTCGTGCAAAGTTCTTGGCACGATACACCACCATGGCTGTGACATCCGGTAATTTTCCATTACCAAACTTTGTTAGTTCCGTTAGGTCTTGCATACACGTGTGGTGAGCACTCACTAGTTGTCGTTGAACGTTGGTGACTTAAAAATAATTAACAATGATCATCTGATAATAACTTGATTTATAATGTTGATTATTAATATGTAGCTATGTGATTTGTGAATTTTAAATATTATTTGTGAATTTTACCTTGTAAAGTGACAATGTGTTATATTTATTTTATGTGTTTTGTGGCTAGTAGAAAATATACATGATTATTATTGTGGGTTAATAATGTTTATGTTTTGTAGTTAAAACTGTTAAAAATGTTAAAAATAGATTAATTTATTATAAAATACGATCAAAGAGGGATTAATTTGTAAAAACTACAAAACTTAAATATGGTAAAAACCCAACCCTAGCCCCCTCCCCTCCCAATCGGCCGAAACCATCCCCTCCATCCCCATTCTTGCGATTTCAAGCTTCTAACTTTAAGAACATTTGATTTTACTTGGTTTTGAGCATTACTACAACTTAGCAAGTTCAATTCTTGATTTCTACAAGATTAAAAGGTTAGACTTTGAATAATTTTATGATTTTTGGTTCTTGAGGAACCCTAATTCGAAAATTATGAAGAAATGTCAAAATTGATGTTGTTTGATGATGTTATGATGTTATTTATGTTGTATGAATGTTAATCTATGTAGATTGTGCAAGAAATCCATGATTTTGTTATCTAGTTCATACATTGCCAAAACTGGAAACTTTTCTTCTTGAGAATTTGTGTTTTGATGAATTATTGAGGTTAGATGGATGATTATGATTGCTATGAATTAGATAGGGTATGTTATTGATGAATTTGGGTTGAAATTAATGAAAGGATAGATTTTGGGATGTTACTTTCCCAAAAGGGAAACTTTAATTGTATGAAACATGTGATTTTGTGTTTTGAGCATGTTTATGATGTTAGGATCATGTTAGAATGTTTGTTGATGATATCTAAGGTGGTATATTGTGTTTTTTGGGTTGTATGAATACTTGATGAGCTTTATAGCACTTAAGGGTTTGTAATGTGGCATACATGAATAACTTGTGTGATAACCATGTATGATAGATTGTTATACTTGATCAAACAAGAATTTAACTTGAAATGTCACCAACGGGTCAAACGGGTCAATTTGGTCAAATGAGTCTTGTTTTCCAAAACCATGGGTCAACGTGTTTATTGAGCACTTAGGGTTGTTAAGTTTTCTGTGTACACATACTTATGTACTTGTGTGTTTTAAGTAACCTTTGAAGGGTTTTCTTTCCACTCATCATTAGCTTTTACAATCATTCGTTTGTGCACCAGGTGAGTTCAATACCCCACTTTTACTTACTTCTATTTTAGGGGGAGAAAGCATACTTGGTTTTAAAACGATATACTGTTATAACATGTGTTTAGTAGGACATAGTGGGTTATACAATAGAAAGACCTCACACTTTCGGATCGTTAATTATGGAATCTATCGGGAAATTTTGGGTAGTACTACTGGGTTTGACAAGTCCCACCCATGTGACAGGAAGTCAACGGGTGCAATATTGTCCTAAACTACTAACAGCGTCACAACCTAGTATGTCATGGCGGGAGGCAAACAGACAAACATAGTCAGCTTTGATCACGAAATCACTATTGTTCTTTACTAATGAAATTAGACTAGCTATCTATTTCAATGCACTTGTTTATATTTTATTAATGCTACTGCTTATGAGTGATTGCAAACTCTCGAACGCACCAACCATTGTGTTGACACTTTTAGTATGCTTTTCTTAGGTTGTTACTAGCCGCTTGCCGTAGGAGCACGCACGAGTCAAGCATACATTGAACAAACATTCGTCTGTTTTTGTTTTATTGATTGCGCAGTTTACATTTGGTACTATATGTTTGAAATTTTTACAAAACGCTTTCGCAAATATTTTAAAGTTTCAAACTCTGAATTGTTTCAAAGGTTGCATATAGTGTCGTTCTGAGTAACTAATGACTGAGATCCTGGTTTGTTCACCCGCCTCGCGGTAAAACCCCGCACGTGGATTTTGAGGGTGTGATAGATTGGTATCAGAGCCATTGGTTATAAGGAACTAGGTTGCATACACACTAGACTATAACCGTATAGTTTGTTAGTTACTCGTTTCTTATCCCTTACTGTATACTCATTGGCATACACGTCACGTACCTCGCAGCATGGCATCGTCTTCACGGGCTTTGGGTAAGAGGCCTACACGTTCTGAGTCACCTCCTCCTCCTCCCGTACCTGATAGAGGATCTAACTAGCCTCGACATCCCTATCCTTCTGAAGAGATAGACTGGGATAAGCCTTTTGCACTACCCGAGCGCTACGCTCCACGGAACTGGAGTTACTATCCCACTTATGTTGATCGCATGGTCTACAGGGAGCATGTTCCAGCTATAGCTACTACTGGACCTAGGACTAGGTCGGTGACTGCCTCTACGACACCTACCCTTCCTTCTTTGCGTATACCTCTTGAGCAGGCAGTTGCAGCTTTGGTTGCTACACTGGACACTGAGCGACAGTGCATCAGAGCACTTACTGACGAGAACTCCATTTTACGACACGAGATGCGTCAGCTACGTTTACTGGTAGAGTCACTTTAGGAGCGACTTTTGATGTCTATTTGTGGGCATCATACCTTGGCTGGTAATGTTTTTGCACTTACTAAGCGCATGTCCGCTCAAGAGCTTCACAATGTAGGGATAGATAATAGATTGACTGAGCTGGAGGCACAGCTAGCGACACTTCAGATTGCGGATGCCCCTGCACCTGGGGAAGACCCTAATGAAGAAGTCCGTGAAGAGGAACCTGAAGAAGAGCCGGAGAAAGCCTTGGAAGAAGAAGAACCAGAAGAGATGGAAGAGGACAGTGATGGATCTGATGTGTTGGATTGATTTTCACATTCATTTGACTTGGACTACATAGTGTTTCTTTTCTTTTTGAAACCTATGTGGGAAAGGTTGTTTCCCACCCAACTAAAAAACTTAAAATTTTGATATTGATGTAATATTTTATGAATCATTTACAATTTATTTGTCTTTGGTTATTATTTTGGTTATAAATGTTGTGGTTGTGACAAATTCATTATTTCTTACTATTTACCATACTTCGATGAGATTAATATGTTGGATGTTACTCATTATTGTATTTGTAAATGTAAAGTGAAATATGGATGGTCTTGGTAGAGGACGTGGACGTGGTGCCAGTGGACGTGGTGCCGATGCTGTAAACATGACCCCAGCCGAATTAGCCGCCTTATTCAATCAACATGAGGCAGCGCTGGGTGCTCAAGCTGCCCAGTTTGGAGGTAAACGATGACCCTGGTCATCACTTACGTAAATATTCTATTAGGTGGTTAATCCATTTGGTTTGACTAAACAATCCAAAACATTGAATACAGGACTGCCAGCATGCACGTTTAAGGCGTTCATGGACTATAAGCCCCGCACATACAGTGGAGCTGAAGGAGCCGTAGAGTTTGTGCGGTGGTTTGAGAAGACCGAGTCGGTTTTCGGTAAGTGCAACTATCCGGCGGTAGACCAAGTTAAATACGCCACGGGGACACTTGAGGGTGCAGCGCTCTCATGGTGGAATGCACAGGTGCGGATGCTTGGCCAGGCGATGGTAAATGCTTTACCGTGGGACGAGTTTAAAGTAATGATGATGGAGGAATATTGTCCTCACAATGAAGTCCAGAAGCTGGAAGCTGAGTTCTGGCAGTTGAAAATGGAAGGATCTGAGATCGAGGCTTATACTACGAGGTCTCACGAGTTGGCGACACTTTGCCTTTGGATGATCGACCCCCCGATCAAACGAATTGAGCTTTATATGTGTGGCTTGGTTCCAGAGATACAAAGCATGGTGACTGCTGCGAACCTCACCACTATCCAGTAGGTTATTTGATTGGCTCACAAGCTTACTGACCCTGAGGTGGAGCAGGGAAAGCTACCTAAACGGGGCGCTGTGGCAAGTGTGCCTGACAATAAACGCAAGTGGGACAACTCTGGCAGCAAGGGATCTTCGTCAAAAACCAACCTTAGCAACATCAGCAGCAACAACATCAGACTCAGTGTTGTGACAAATGTAATCGATGCAACTACCACCACACTGGCAGGTGTGACAATTTTTGATGCAACCGTTGTGGTAAGGCTGGACACGCGGCAAAGGATTGCCGTGGTGAGTTGATAAAGAAGCCTCAGCAATCCCAAGAAACACCAAAAGGTTGCTTTGAGTGTGGAAAGGAGGGACACTATAAGAGGAATTGTCCTCGGTTGAAGAAGAACGGGAATGGTGCTGGAAATGGTGGAAACAACAACAACAACAATGGCAATGGTGACAATAACGATGGCAACAACAGTGGAGCTAAAGGGAGAGCCTTCGTCATGGGTTCAGGTGAGGCTCTAAACAAACCTTCTACTTTTACTGGTAAATTCCCTGTTAATGGTCATTTTGCTACTGTATTGTTTGACACTAGAGCCAATAGGAGTTTTATCTCTACTAAGTTTAGTAGTCTCTTAGGTGATATGCCTTCTATGTTGGAATCTAAATGTACAGTAGAATTAGCTGATGGTAAGCAAATCCACGTTACACACATCTTTAAGGGTTGCGAGATAGAACTTGCTGGACATACTTTTGACATAGACCTCATGCCTGTTACGCTTGGGAGTTTCAATGTGGTCGTGGGCATGGATTGGATTTCCGACATGAGAAGGTTATCCGCATTCCTCTCCTGGACGGTGCTGTGATAGGCATCATATTCTTTATGAAAGCGCAGAAGTGGCTACGTAAGGGTCGCTTAGCTATATTAGCCCTTGTAACTGACAAGCAACCGGAGGAAAAGAAGATAGAGAATATTCATGTAGTTCGTGACTTTTCGGAGGTGTTTCCAGAGGATCTACCTGGACTACCACCTCATCGTCAAGTTGAGTTCCAGATTGATTTGACTCCCGGAGCCGCTCCGATTACGAGAGCACCTTACCGGTTAGCCCCGAACAAACTGCAGGAACTATCTGCACAACTACAGGAGCTGTTGGATAAAGGGTTTATTCGATCAAGCTCATCACCTTGGGGAGCACCTGTTCTCTTCATTAAGAAAAAGGATGGCACATTTTGAACGTGTATCAACTATAGAGAATTGAACAAGGTTACAGCCAAGAACCGATATCCTTTACCTCGTATAGATGATTTGTTTGATCAACTTCAAGGATCAAGCTACTACTTTAAGATTGATTTGAGGTCTGGGTATCATCAACTGAGAGTCCAAGAGGAAGACATCTCGAAGACCGCGTACCATACACGTTATGGTTATTATGAGTTATTGGTCATGCCATTTGGGTTGACAAATACAACAGTAGTATTCATGGATCTCATGAATCGTGTGTGCAAACCCTATCTTCATCAGTTTATTATCGTGTTTATCGATGACATATTGATCTATTCGAGGACCAAGGAAGAACATGAAGAGCACCTACATTTAATCTTGGAATTAGTTAAAAAGGAACAACTGTACGCCAAGTTTTCCAAGTGTGATTTCTAGATACGTGAAGTATAGTTTTTGGGTCACATTGTTAACGAGAAGGGAAGAGATGTTGATCCTGCAAAGATTGAGGCGATAAAAAATTGGTCGGTTCCCAAGACGCCTAGTGAGATACGACAATTTCTTGGACTGGCAGGATATTATCGGCGTTTTACTGAGGGATTTTCTAAGATCGCTCAACCTCTCACAACCTTGACTCACAAAGGAACAACATATAAATGGGTTGATAGTCAAGAGTCTGCTTTTCAGTTGTTGAAACAGAAACTGTGTAGCGCACCGATATTGGCATTACCATAAGGAAGTGATGAATTCGTGGTTTATTGTGATGCTTCTATCCAAGGACTTGGTTGTGTCTTGATGCACCTTGATAAAGTGATAGCCTACATCTCTAGACAACTAAAAGTACACGAGAAGAACTACACCACTCATGACTTGGAACAGGGTGCGGTAGTTTTTGATTTGAAGATCTGGAGACATTACTTGTACGATACCAAGTGCACTATCTATACCGATCACAAGAGTCTTCAGCGTATCTTTGAGCAGAAGGAGTTGAATATAAGGCAGTGATGCTAGGTGGAATTTTTGAATGATTATGATTACGCTATCAAATATCACCCGAGAAAGGCAAATGTAGTTGCTGATGCGTTGAGTAGAAAGGAAACTGCTAAGCCCCAACGAGTGCGAGCTTTGCAGCTTACGATTAGTACTCACTTGCCTGAACAAATCCGAGAAGCTCAGATAGAAGCCTTGAAAGCAGAAAACATTGGGTCTAAATATTTACGGGGAATGGACAAACAGTTGGAGGTAAAAGCGGATGTAATTTTTTATTTTATGGACAAACTCTGGGTGCCCTTGTATGGAAACCTAAGGGACTTGGTTATGTGTGAGGCACACAAGTCTAAGTACTTTATACATCCTGGTTCTGACAAGATGTATCATGACCTAAAGGCGCACTATTAGTGGCCTAATATGAAGGCAGACGTAGCTACGTATGTGAGTAAGTGCTTAACCTGTTCGAAAGTTAAAGTTGAATATCAGAAGCCGTCTGGGTTACTACAAAAACCTGAGATTCCTATGTGGAAATGGGAACAGATTTCTATGGATTTCATTACTAAATTACCCCGGACTCCCACTGGTTGTGACAAGATATGGGTAATCGTAGATTAGTTAACTAAATCCGCTCACTTCTTGGCAATCAAAGAAACAGATAAAATGGACAAGTTAACCCGAATTTATCTGAAGGAGATAGTTTCAAGACATGGTGTACCGATCTCGATTATTTCTTACCATGATGCTCGTTTCACATCACATTTTTGGCAATTGTTACAGAAATCTTCGGGTAAGCGTCTGGATATGAGCACTACTTATCATCCGCAAACGGATGGGCAAAGTGAACGTACTATTCAAACATTGGAGGACATGTTACGTGCTTGTGTGATTGATTTTGGGAATAACTAGGAAGTTCACCTACCATTGGTGGAATTTTCTTACAACAATAGTTATCACACCAGGATTAAGGTGGCACCATTTGAGGCTTTGTATGGGCGAAAGTGTAGGTCACCAGTTTGCTGGGCGAAAATTGGTGACAGTCAACTAACAGGCCCCGAGTTGGTGCACGAGACTACTGAGAAGGTCGTACAGATAAGGAATCGTATGGCTGTAGCTCGTGACCGACAAAAAAGCTATGCAGACAAGCGACGGAAACCTTTGGAGTTTCAGGTCGGCGACAAAGTTTTACTGAAAGTCTCACCGTGGAAAAGTGGGATTCGATTTGGTAAATGAGGCAAGCTTAATCCGAGATACGTTGGACCATTTGAGATTCTGGAAAGAATAGGTCCAATGGCATATCGATTACACCTACCTGATTCGTTAAGTGGAATTCACAATGTATTTCATGTCTCAAATTTGAAAAAGTGTTTATCGGACGAGACGATGGATGTACCACTGGAGGAAGTGCAAGTAGATGAACAACTACGGTTCATTGAGGAACAAGTTGAGGTGATGGATCGTGTTAGGTCTAGATGTTTTGTATAGGTTTAGATGATGATTCATTTCTTGTAATGAACTTCTGTAATTCTTTATCATAATGTAAAATTATAAGTTAACCCAAATATTATTTGTGTTGATTTTATGTGATTGTAGGAAAACATCATACTTGGTTAATTTGGAAAAATTGACCAGGTGAAAGAACTCCTGCGGATGAACAAGTTGTTCCTCCGTAGATGTTCTGTGAAACGAAGTACAAGAACACCTGCGGATGAACAAGTTTGTTCTTCTGTAGATGTTCTCCGGAGCATATCTGAACAAGTGATATGCATCTGCAGATCTCCTGCGGAAGCACAACATCTTCTGAACAAGTCCAAAGATCAAGTGTTGCTGCTAAAGAAGAGCTTGCTCCTGAGGATGAAGTTCAAGATGATCAGAGATTCCTACGGAAGACCAATTTCCTACGGAAGACCAATTTCCTGCGGAAGACCAACTTCCTACGGAAGAACAACTTGAGACAATGATTGATCCTTGATGTGACATCCGGTAATTTTCCGTTACCAAACTTCGTTAGTTCCGTTAAGTCTTACGTGTCGTGAGCACACACTAGTTGTCGTTGAACGTTGGTGACTTAATAATAATTAATAATGATAAACAGATAATTATTTAACTAATAATGTGATTATTAAGTTGTGCTTATGCGTTTACGTGATTTAAATATTAATTGTAAATTTTATCGCGTAATGTGGAAACGTGTGTATTTAATTCGTAAATTTTGTAGCTTGTAAAGATAATACATATAATTGTTATTATTAGTTTATATATTTATTATTTTAGTTAAAAACATTTTAAAAGAGTGTTTAAAAGCTTAATTTTATAAAAATACAAGTTATAAGGGTAAAAAGGGTAACATTGATAAATTAAATAAACAAAAACCCAACCCTAGCCCCCACACCCTTGATCGGCCGCGACATCCCTCCCACACACACACACACACTTCGAATTCAGCCAAGAACAAGAAATTCCATTTGATTTTGGACCGATTTCAAGCATCACAACAAGTTAGAATCATCAATTGCAAGCCATTACACGTTTAAAGGTTAGATTTTTACATGTTTTTGATGGTTTCTCATGTTGGCCGAAACCCTAGTTCGAATATTGCAATTGGAGGTTGATTCTTGATTGTTTGTTGATGTTATTATGTTAGTTAGGTTAGATTGATGCTAGTTAACGTCGATTATGCAAGAACACTATGATTTTGATGCGTTGTTCATAGGTTACTAATGATAGTAACTTTATTTGCATGAATATGGTGAATTGATGATGAATTGATGTTGTTGATGTGTTTGTGATGATAATTGGATGTTAGATTGTTGATTTGAATGCTAGAAATCCAAGAATGAATGTTGTAGTTCATGTCTTGCTAAAGATAGTAACTTTTGGCTATGAAGGTTGATGAATTGTGATAATTGGATGTTTTTGATCATGTCTAGATGTTAACATGAGCTTGAATTGGTATATTGTTGGTGAATTCATGATTGTATTGGATGTTTGATAGATTTTGGGATGTGCTTTCCAAAAAGGGAAACTTTATTTGCACAAACTCTTGCATATGATGATTTGAGCATGTTTGGGACATTAGGGTCATGCTAGTATATTCATGGATGACTTCTAAGGTGGTGGAATGTATTGTTTGGGTTGTATGAATGTTTAGTTGGTTAGATATCTGATTTGGCCTGTTTGTGGGAATTCATGGTAATGGGTCATATGGGTATGTTAGGACTATTGTTGGTTTATGGTTTATCATGGTTGAACATTTTGGATGATATGATTTCTGTTAAATGGTATGTTGATGATCATCATACATGCGTGCGAATCTGAGGCCCCTACTTAGTAGGATTGGTAGGGTTTAGGGTGTGAAGTCGTGAGTGGCTTCACATGGCATGCTGTGCATGATTTGATTCTACGTATGATGCATTGGTTGTGTTGTAACTATGTTGTGCATGATAATTGTTTAAGATTCGCATGACTTGTATGATATCTGGCTATATGATGATCTAGTTAGTACATGTGGTTAATGAAGGGTTATATGTAATCAGTTTGTATGTTAACCATGTGTGATGTAGTGTTATGCTTGTTTGAATGAAATCTCACCTATAATGTCACCAAAGGGTCAAACGGGTCAACTGAGTCAAATGTGTCTTGTCTTTCTTAAACCTTGAGTTCCTTGGTTTTTAAAGCACTTAGGGTTTCATAGTAATTCTGTGTACACGTACTTATGTACTCATGTGTTCTAGGTGACCTTTGAAGGTTGTCTTTCCACTCTTTCTTTCAAGTTAATCTCTAAGTTAATTATTGCGTGCATAAGGTGAGTTCATGACCCACTCTTTTACTTACTCTCTTTTGGGGGAGATAGCATACTGGTTTTTACAAACGCTTTATCATGATAAGTTGTGTATGGTATAATATAGTGTTGATTACCATGAAAGTCCTCACACTTTCGGATTGTTAATAATGATGATTAGCGGGAAATCTTGGGTAGTACTACTGGGTCTGACGAGCCCCACCTGTGCGACTCAAGGTCAAACGGGTGCAATATTGTCCTAACGAACATTTGTCACGACCTGGTAAGTCGTGGCAGGAGGCAACAAACGTAACACAGTCATCTTCAATCGTGAAATCACTATGATTATTACTATTTGTTTATTGACTAGCTATCTATTACAATACACATCTTATATTTTGCAACTGTTATTGGTTTATGTTTAAACGCAAACTCTTGAACTCACCAACCGTTGTGTTGTCTCTTTTAGTATGCTATTCTCAGGTTAAGGTTGCTATTGACTAGGAGCACGTCACATGGGTCAGCATCATGGTGTTTGTCAGCATGTTATGAAACATTGTTTTGGATTATGATTGTTTAAACATCGTGTTTTGGTTTTGCATAATACTTGGGCGCGTATGTTTGCGCATTTTCAAATCATGTTACATTGTTTTGGGTTTACTAGTTTATTTAACGCTTCCGCATGTTTTAAAGTTAAACTCTGATTTTGAATGTTAGTTCATATAGAGTCGTTCTGTGTAACTAATGACTCAGATCCTGGTATGTCACGCGCCTCATGGTAAAACCCCACACGCGGATTTTGAGGGTGTGACAGATTGGTATCAGAGCCATTGGTTATAGGGAACTAGGTTGCATACACACTAGACTATAACCGCACAGTTGTTAGTTACTTGTCATTTACTCTCCTTACTGTATACTCATTGGCATACGCATCACGTACGTCGCAGCATGGCATCGTCGTCCAGAAATTTAGGCAAGAGACCTGCACGGTCTGAGTCACCTCCTACTTCTCCCGTACCTGATAGGGGATTTAACTGGCCCTGACATCCTTATCCTCCTGGCGAGATAGACTGGGTTCAGCCTTTCATACCTCCTGAGCTCGACCCTCCGCGGAACTGGGATTTCTACCCCACCTACATAAACCGTATGGCTTATAGAGAGCGCGTACCACCAGTAGCTCCTACACGACCTCGGACTAGGTCATCGACAGCCTCTGCATTGCCTACTCTTCCTACCTTGGACATCCCTCTCGAGCAGGCGTTTGCAGCTTTGGTAGCCACTCTAGACACGGAGCGACAACGGATTAGAGGACTCACTGATGAGAACTCTGCCTTACGATCTGAGATGCTTCAGTTGCACTACCAGGTAGAGACGCTTCAGGAGCGACTCTCGATGGCCATTGGTGGACATCATACCCTGGCAGGCAATGTTATAGCACTTACTGGGCGCATGGACGTGCAGGATCACCATAACATAGTGATCGATGATAGCTTTGCTGATTTAGAGGCACAACTGGTAGTACTTCAGGTTGTTGAAGCCCCCGCACCTTTGGTGGACCCTGATGAGGAAGACCTGGAAGAGGAACCGGAGGAAGCCCCTGAAGAAGAACCAGCAGAGATGGATGAGGACAGTGCCGGATCTGATGTACTGGACTGATTCTACTTTTATATGACTTAGACTATGTAGTGTTTCTTTTCTTTGAAACCTATGTGGGAAGGGTTGTTTCCCACCCAACTAACAAACTTAAATTTTGACATTGATGGAATATTTTGTGACTCAATTGCAATTTATTTATCTTTGGTTATTATTTATGTTATAAATGTTGTGGTTGTGGTGAATGCATTATTTCTTATTGTTTGCTGTACTTTGATGAGATTAATGCGTTGGATGTTACTCATTATTGTATTTGTGAATTGTAAAGTGAAATATGGACGCACGTGGAAGAGGACGTGGGTGTGGTCGTGGACGTGGCGCCAGAGGCCGTGGTGCCGGAGCCATAAACATGACGCCTGCGAAATTGGCGGCTTTAATCAACAAACATGTTCAGGTGGCAGTGGCTGCTGCCCAACCGGGACAACCAGCAGGAAAATGAAAACAACTAATTATCCTAGTTATTTGTCTAGGATATCTAACAAATGTTTGGGTTGTTGAAACAGGACCACCACCGTGTACTTACAAGTCCTTCATGGACTGTAAACCCCATACCTACAGCGGGACGGAAGGAGCTGTGGGGCTTGTAAGGTGGTTTGAGAAGACAGAGTCTGTCTTCGCAAAATGCAACTGCCCGCCTGCTGATCAGGTGCAGTATGCCACCGGGACATTGGAAGGCGCAACACTTTCCTGGTGGAATGCACAGGTGCAAATGCTGGGTCAAACCATGGCCAATGAACTACCCTGGGATGAATTTAAGGGGATCATGACCGAAGAATACTGCCCCCGAAATGAAGTGCAGAAACTGGCGATTGTTCTGGCAACTCAAAATGCAAGGCTCAGAAATTGAAGCCTACACGACCCGTACTCATGAGTTGGCCACACTATGCCCTGGAATGGTCAATGAAATGCACAAGAGAGTCGAGCACTATATACGTGGACTGGTTCCCGAAATTCAGAGTATGGTAACTGCTTCTAACCCCACTACCATACAACAGGCTATCCGGATAGCCCACAGGCTAACTGACTAGGCAGTTAAGCAAGGACGGTTACCCAAATGGGGTGCGGTTGCTAGTGTGTCCGACAACAAACGAAAGTGGGAGAACATTGGTAACAAAGGTTCATCCTCCAGCAACTAGCCACAACAACAGCAGCAACAGGTACAACAGCAGCAACAACCTCCCCAGCAACAAAGGAGGTTTGATAACAACCAAAATTTCAATCAGTCATCCTCGGCATCGCAGGGACAAGGAGGCTATGTGGGGAAAAGTTCCAAGTGCAATCGATGCAACTACCATCACATCGGAAGGTGTGACAACTTCCGATGCCAACGCTGTGGTAAAGTTGGGCATGCAGCGAAGGACTGCCGGGGTGAACTGATGAAGAAGCCTCAACAATCACAAGAATCTCCGAAAGGTTGTTTTGAGTGCGGAAAAGAAGGCCATTACAGACTAAACTGTCCCCCAGCTCAGAAGGAATGGTAATGGCAACAACAACAATGGCAACAACAGCAACAATAACAGCGGCAACAACAACAACAACAATGGAGGCAATAACAACAATGGGGCCAAAGGAAGAGCCTTCGTCATTGGCTCAGGTGAGGCTCTAAACGATCCTACAACAGTAACTGGTAAATTTTCGGTTAATGGTCGTTTTGCTACCGTATTATTCGATACTGGAGCCGATAGAAGTTTTGTGTCCACTAAGTTTTGTAGTCTTTTAAGTGATATGCCCTCAGCCTTAAATACACCGTAGAGTTAGCTGACGGTACATAGATTCACATAACGAATATTCTTAGAGACTGCCATATAGAGCTTGCTGGTCTTACATTCGCCATAGATCTCATGCCTGCTACACTAGGAAGTTTTGATGTAGTAGTAGGCATGGATTGGCTTTTCGATAAGCAAGCGGAAGTCATATGCCACGAGAAGATCATACGGATTCCAATTGGTGAAGAAGTCCTTAGGGTCAGAGGTGATAGGAGTGGTTCGATGATAGGCATCATCTCGTTTACGAAGGCACAGAAGTTGTTACGAAAGGGTCGACTGGCCATATTAGCACTCATCACAGATAAACAGACCGAGGAAAAGAAGATAGAGGATATCCCCGTAGTTCGCGAGTTTCCCGAGGTGTTTCCGGAAGATCTTCCTGGATTACCGCCTCATCGTCAAGTTGAATTCCAAATTGAGTTGACTCCAGGAGCCGCTCCAATTGCGAGAGCACCTTACCGGTTAGCTCCGAACGAACTGCAGGAATTATCCGCCCAACTACAAGAGCTGTTGCATAAAGGGTTTATCCGACCGAGTTCATCGCCCTGGGGAGCGCCAGTTCTATTTGTCAAGAAGAAGGATGGTACATTTCGAATGTGCATTGACTATAGGGAACTGAATAAAGTCACGGTCAAGAATAGATATCCCTTACCTCGTATAGATGATTTGTTTGATCAACTGCAAGGATCAAGCTATTACTCTAAGATTGATCTGTGGTCTGGGTATCATCAGCTGAGAGTTCGAGAAGAGGACATCTCGAAGACTGCCTTTCGTACACGATATGGTCACTATGAATTTTTGGTCATGCCATTTGGGTTGGCGAATGCACCAGCAGTATTCATGGACCTTATGAATCGCGTGTGCAAACCCTATCTTGATCAGTTTGTTATCGTCTTTATCGATGACATATTGATCTACTCAAGGACTGAGAAAGAACATGGAGAGCACTTACGTTTGATCTTGGAATTACTTAGAAAGGAACAACTGTACGCAAAGTTTTCTAAGTGTGATTTCTGGATACGTGAGGTGCAATTCTTGGGTCATATTGTCAACGAGAAGGGAATACATGTTGATCCTGCAAAGATTGAAGCGATAAAGAATTGGTCTGTTCCTAAGACACCAAGTGAGATACGAAAATTCCTTGGATTAGCTGGATATTATCGACGATTCATTGAAGGGTTTTCTAAGATCGCTCAACCTCTCACAGCCTTGACTCATAAGGAAACAACATACAAATGGGGTGAGAGTCAGGAATCTGCTTTCCAGTTGCTGAAACAGAAATTATGTAGCGCACCAATATTAGCGTTACCGGATGGTAGTGATGATTTCGTAGTCTATTGTGACGCTTCTATTCAAGGGATTGGGTGTGTATTGATGCAGCGGGATAAGGTGATAGCTTACGACTCTAGACAGTTGAAGATTCATGAGAAGAACTATACCACCCATGACTTGTAACTGGGTGTGGTAGTTTTTGCCTTAAAGATCTGGAGACACTACTTGTACGGTACCAAATGCACTATTTACACCAATCATAAGAGTCTTCAGCACATCTTTGAGCAAAAGGAATTGAACATGAGGCAAAGGCGCTGGGTAGAATTACTGAATGACTATGATTGCCTTATTAAGTACCACCCAGGGAAAGCAAATGTAGTCGCTGATGCGCTGAGTAGGAAAGAAACTGCTAAGCCTCGACGTGTGCGAGCTTTGAAGCTTACCATTAGCACACAATTAGCGGAAAAAATCCGAGAGGCTCAGACAGAAGCTCTGAAAGCAGAAAACATTGGGTCTGAATGGTTAAGGGGAATGGACATAATATGGTTTATCGTGGATAGATTAACAAAGTCTGCTCATTTCCTAGCGATAAAGGAAACAGACAAGATGGAGAAATTAACCAAATTCTATGTGAAGGAGATCGTTTTGAGGCATGGAGTACCAATCTCAATTATTTCTGACCGCGATGCTCGTTTCACATCGCACTTCTGGCAATCACTGTAGAAATCTTTAGGTACGCGATTGGATATGAGTACTGCTTATCATCCACAGACTGATGGTCAAAGCGAGCATACTATACAGACTTTGGAGGACATGTTACGTGCTTGTGTGATTGACTTCGGGAATAACTGGGAAGTTCACCTACCATTGGTGGAATTTTCTTACAACAACAGTTATCACACTAGCATAAAGGCGGCACCTTTCGAAGCGTTGTATGGGAGAAAATGTAGATCACCAGTTTGTTGGGATGAAATTGGTGACAGCCAGCTAACGGGTCCTGAGTTAGTACACGAGACTACTGAGAATATCGTACAAATAAGGAACCGTATGGCTGCAGCGCGTGACAGACAGAAAAGTTATGCTGACAAGCGACGGAAACCTCTAGAATTTCAGATTGGTGATAAAGTCTTACTGAAGGTCTCACCATGGAAAGGCATGATTCGGTTTGGTAAGCAAGGAAAGCTAAATCCGAGGTACGTTGGACCATTTGAGATCTTGGAAAGAATAAGTCCAGTGGCCTATCGACTAGCCTTACCTGATTCATTGAGTGGAATCCATGATGTATTCCATGTTTCAAATCTGAAGAAGTGCCTAACGGATGAAACGATGGTCGTACCACTGGAAGAATTTCAAGTAGACGAACATTTACGCTTCATTGAGGAACCGGTCGAAGTGATGGATCGTGAGGTGAAAACACTTAAGCAAAGCAAGATACCCAGACTCAAGGTTCGATGGAACTCGAGACGTGGACCAGAATTCACGTGGGAATGTGAGGACCAAATGAAGCTTAAGTATCCTCAGCTGTTTGAAAAGACGATGTCAGCCGGCGAAGGTACTGATTTAAATTTCGGGACGAAATTTCTTTCAACATGGGGATGATATGACAACTCACCCAAAACTCACTCGATTTTGATTACTTTGTGCCAATGCAGTAGACCAGTGATGGAACACTCACCATGTAACGCAATTTTCGGGACGAAAATTCTTTCAACATGGGGATAATGTGACATCCGGTAATTTTCCGTTACCAAACTCCGTTAGTTCCGTTAAGTCTTGCATACACGGGTCGTGAGCACACACTAGTTGTCGTTGAACGTTGGTGACTTAATAATAAATAATAATGATAAACAGATAGTTATTTAACTAAAAATGTGATTATTAAGTTGTGCTTATGTGTTTATGTGATTTAAATATTAATTGTAAATTTTATCGTGTAACGTGAAAACGTGTATATTTAATTCGTAAATTTTGTAGCTTGTAAAGATAATACATATAATTGTTATTATTAGTTTATATGTTTATTATTTTAGTTAAAAACATTTTAAAAGAGTGTTTAAAAGCTTAATTTTATAAAAATACAAGTTATAAGGGTAAAAAGGGTAACATTGATAAATTAAAAAAAAAAAAACCCAACCCTAGCCCCCACACCCTTGATCGGCCGCGACATCCCTCCCACACACACACACACTTCGAATTCAGCCAAGAACAAGCAATTCCATTTGATTTTGGACCGATTTCAAGCATCACAACAAGTTAGAATCATCAATTGCAAGCCATTACACATTTAAAGGTTAGATTTTTACATGTTTTTGATGGTTTCTCATGTTGGCCGAAACCCTAGTCTAAATATTGCAATTGGAGGTCGATTCTTGATTGTTTGTTGATGTTATTATGGTAGTTAGGTTAGATTGATGCTAGTTAACGCCGACTATGCAAGAAAACTATGATTTTGATGCGTTGTTCATAGGTTACTAATGATAGTAACTTTATTTGCATGAATATGGTGAATTGATGATGAATTGATGTTGTTGATGTGTTTTTGATGATAATTGGATGTTAGATTGTTGATTTGAATGCTAGAAATCCAAGAATGAATGTTGTAGTTCATGTCTTGCTAAAGATAGTAACTTTTGGCTATGAAGGTTGATGAATTGTGATAATTGGATGTTGTTGATCATGTCTAGATGTTAACATGAGCTTGAATTGGTATATTGTTGATGAATTCATGATTGTATTGGATGTTTGATAGATTTTGGGATGTGATTTCCCAAAAGGGAAACTTTATTTGCATAAACTCTTGCATATGATGATTTGAGCATGTTCGGGACATTAGGGTCATGCTAGTATATTCATGGATGACTTCTAAGGTGGTGGAATGTATTGTTTAGGTTGTATGAATGTTTTGTTGGTTAGTTATCTGATTTGGCCTATTTGTGGGAATTCATGGTAATGGGTCATATGGGTATGTTAGGACTATTGTTGGTTTGTGGTTGATCATGGTTGAACATTTTAGATGATATGATTTCTGTTAAATGGTATGTTGATGATCATCATACACGCATGCGAATCTGAGGCCCCTACTTAGTAGGATTGGCAGGGTTTAGGGTGTGAAGTCGTGAGTGGCTTCACATGGCATGCTGTGCATGATTTGATTCTATGAATGATGCATCGGTTGTGTTGTAACTATGTTGAGCATGATAATTGTTTGAGATTCGCATGACTTGTATGATGTCTGGCTGTATGATGATCTAGTTAGTACATGTGGTTAATGAAGGGTTATATGTAATCAGTTTGTATGTTAACCATGTGTGATGTAGTGTTATGCTTGTTTGAATGAAATCTCACCTATAATGTCACCAACGGGTCAAACGGGTCAACTTGGTCAAATGTGTCTTGTCTTTCTTAAACCATGAGTTCCTTGGTTTGTAGAGCACTTAGGGTTTCATAGTGATTCTGTGTACACGTACTTATGTACTCATGTGTTCTAGGTGACCTTTGAAGGTTGTCTTTCCACTCTTTCTTTCAAGTTAAGCTCTAAGTTAATTCTTGCATGCATCAGGTGAGTTCATGCCCCACTCTTTTACTTACTCTCTTTTGGGGGAGATAGCATACTGGTTTTTACAAACGCTTTATCATGATAAGTTGTGTATGGTATAATATAGTGTTGATTACCATGAAAGTCCTCACACTTTCCGATTGTTAATAATGATGATTAGCGGGAAATCTTGGGTAGTACTACTGGGTCTGACGAGCCCCACCTGTGCGACTCGAGGTCAAACGGGTGCAATATTGTCCTAACGAACATTTGTCACGACCTGGTAAGTCGTGGCAGGAGGCAATAAACGTAACACAGTCATCTTCAATCGTGAAATCACTATGATTATTACTATTTGTTTATAGACTAGCTATCTATTACAATACACATCTTATATTTTGCAACTGTTATTGGTTTATGTTTAAACGCAAACTCTTGAATTCACCAATCGTTGTGTTGACTCTTTTAGTATGCTATTCGCATGTTAAGGTTGCTATTGCCTAGGAGCACGTCACATGGGTTAGCATCATGGTGTTTGTCAGCATGTTATGAAACATTGTTTTGGATTATGATTGTTTAAACATCGTGTTTTGGTTTTGCATAATACTTGGGCTCGTATGTTTGCGCATTTTCAAATCATGTTACATTGTTTTGGGTTTACTAGTTTATTTAACGCTTCCGCATATTTTAAAGTTAAACTCTGATTTTGAATGTTAGTTCATATAGAGTCGTTCTGTGTAACTAATGACTGAGATCCTGGTATGTCACGCGCCTCGCGGTAAAACCCCACACGCGGATTTTGAGGGTGTGACACTTGACAGCTAGATGACTTGATGTTGCTTGTTGCTGTTGCTGACATAACTGGGAATGACTGACATAGTAATTCGGATTACTAGCTATTTTAGCATACAATGCAGATGCCTCAGCTCCCATTGTGTTAATGTAATTGGTAGCCCTTTGTTTTTCATCCATGTCATAGGACTTGATGGTAGAAATCAGATCAATGGGGGACAAGGTAAACAGATCCTTGGTTCTTTTGATTGTTGTGCAGTTATTGTTCCAGCTACATGGAAGTGAATTTAACAACTTTTTGTTAACTGAAATGTTCTCCAGTGTGATTCCTGCACTCTTCATTTTGGTTATAAGCTTCACAAATCTTGACATTTGAGCCTCCAAGGTTTCACCCAGTATATGATTAAACATATTAAACTCTTGGTTTAACATGTCTTTCATGCTTTCCCTCATATCCTTGTTTCCCATAATTTTCTCTTCCATAGCATCCCAAAGATCTTTCGCCTTCCTGTTGTCCTTGAATTTCTGAGCTATCTCAGTTGTAAGCGCCATAGTGATGGCAGCATACGCTTTGTTGTCAAGCTCTCTCTTTTTCATGTCTTCCTCATCCCATAGATGCTTAGGCTTTGGCACCACATCTCCCATGTCATTAGTGTAAATTAGAATGTGTGGACCCTGTTTAATGGATCTCATCATCCTCGGTTTCGTGTAGATGTCATAGTTCTCAAAGCGGTAGACCCAATCTGGATAGTCTTCCTCGCTGAGAAGTCGGGGAGGCTTTGTGCTGGTTCCGATCTCATTGTCAAGATTGAGTGTAGCAGTAATGTGCTTAAGGTTTGCCATCTTTCTTACTTCAAAAACAACTTTCTCAAAAATTCTTGAAACTTAAACTTTTCGCTCGAATACTCAAGTTCTCGCGCGAAATCACACCAACTTTTCGCGCGGCAACTTCTGTAACTGAATTTTGCGAAAACCACAAGTTCTCACGTGAACGAAATCTTTCTGTAACAGACTTCTGCGAAAACCTCAACTTTTCGCGCGAATACTAACTTGTCGCATAGATTCTTCAACTTTTCGCTCGATCCATTTGTGCAATTTTTCAAGTTTTTCAGTTTCACTTTTTCACCAAATTGATTAAAATTTGACTAGTTAAGTGTTCAATTTGTGATTTAGGTTCAATTAAGATCCTAGTTGTCTCTAATCGATTCAATAAGATTCAATTAAGGTAAAAAAAAAACATCTTCAAATCCTTAACTTTCGAGATAATCAACTTCATCATCTTCAAATATGAACAAACTTAGCAGTAAACAAGTATATCTTCAAGTATCAAGCAAATCACGATCAAGAACACTCCAAATCACTCAGTTTCAATCTTCAATCAATCGATCTAGAGTAACAAGGCTCTGATACCAATTGTAAGGATCAACACAATACAACCAAGATCGATCTCATGATGAGAATGCGGAATGTAATCATCACGGAGTATAAGATTGAATAGAAAATGAAAAACACAAGAGTAAATAAACTTCTCAATTCGATTGCTCTCTGATTTTTAATGTTTACAAGTAAGATGAAAATCAGGAAAATACACAAAAGCTTAGCAATTACATTACAAAACTCCTATTTATACAAAACTAGAGTTCTCACGCGGGTCACTAGTTCTCGCACGACTTGATGTTGTCGCGCAAGAGCTAGTTTTCGCGCGGTAACTATACTTCTCGCTAGGCTTGATAATTTTCATCTTGATTTGATTTCCAGAGCCTCTAGATTCAACCCCTACATTAAGATCCCCAATCACGTACTATTTATCCAATTCAATAAATCCTTGCAATATAATCAATCTCTTTGTAAGGATCAACAATATAACAAGATCGATCTCGTGAGGAGAATGCGGAATGTAATCGCTCACGGATATAAGATTGAATAAGTAGAAAACATGATTGAATGAACTTGAACACAAATGTAAATAAAATATAGTGTATTGCTCTTTAATTTGAAATAATTACAATAACTGCGAAATCAAGAAAATGACAGAAGCAAGTTATCGCACGACAACTCTAACTTTTTGCAAGACTTGATCTTCTTTATCTTGATTTGATTTCCCGAGCCTCTAGGTTCAACACCTACAATCTCCCCGTAGGCTTGGTAAATCAATGTGTTAGAAGTCCACGTCATCCACCTTGTAATTGTCTCCATATGCATACATCTTGTTGTCCAGGGCCTACGTGATCATCCAACCAAACTGTGCTACTATGAAATGTATAGATTCGTAAGCTGCAATTGGAAAAGCCTGCAACCTCATCAAATCTTCTTTTCCAAACTTGAGCAAATCCACAAGGTCGATGACACAGTAATCTTTATCCGCATAATGAATTAACGCGTGCCCCGTCTCCTTCTCACAATTCCACCACATTAGCTTAGACAAGCTGTTAACTGGTATAGGAGCGTGGATAGGGATCATCCTTGCATATCTCAGATGCTTGAACACTCGTATCTTCATTGGTTTGTTTGTATTCGGATCTATTCGTGTCTCATCTTCAATAAATTTGGATTTGGCAGTCTTAAAGTCTTTGAAGTTGGTCTTGCTTCACTTCCAAATCATATTCTTAATCCACTTTGCCTTACTATAGTTACTAGGGTTAATGAACGGAACACAACCCATCGTATAAAAATCCGACGCTCTGAGAGTATGGAAATCATGTTCGTCAAGATAGTACTCGATAGCTCCACCCTTTCTCTTAATGACGTACATCTTCTTCTCCATATCGTATGCCCAGCTAAGAATTGGTTCTGAGTTTCCGTACCTTGTGAAAGGTTTGGAATGTCTCAGCGTGTGAATGTAAGCTGGTGGAGGAGGAGAAACAACTGTTAGGTTACCGACCTGATGCATAACACTTTGTCCTGTTACATTAGCAGTCTCGTCAGTCGTTTCTTGAGTGCTCATCTCTGAAAAGATCTCCCCTTCTTCAACCAAGATATCTGAGAATAAATCCTTAAGACTATTCCCAAATATGTCTATGTAATCTATTCCTTCATCCAAATCATCAAACGCTTCAAAATCTTCTTCTGTCTTCTCAACAATGATCTTTTGCTGGAATGAATAAAACTCTCTATCATAAGCTTCTTCTACAACTGGATCTAATGGTGTATACTTACTGGTATCATCAAACCATGGTCCGGAGACATTGTCAGTATCCGATGAACCAGATGCACCAGCTGCAGAACCCAAATCTCCTCCTTGATTATCATCATCATCATCTTTCTTACCATCTTTCTTACCATCATCACCCTTATCACCATCATCACCATCATCATCTTCATCTTCATCAACCTCTTCTTCATCACTAGATCCATAATCTACCATATCCAAAAAATCATCATCAGGTACTGGGTTTGGAATAGGAATATCATGTTCAGGCTCTACAAATGCCTCTCCAGTATAAACCACTATGATCAGTGATAGGTGGCTCTTGATCAACAATAGCAGTCTCTATTGTCCCTTCTGTAACAATAAGATCAACATCATGCTCTATAGTGTCAGCAAGATCTTGAGCAATTTCAGGATCAACAGATTGTTGTCCACTTGATTCTCCAACTTTCGTGGTTTTTTGTTGTGTAGACGAAAAAAGCACACGAGAAGTGAGATCTCTTAAGTTCTGCTCCAGAATCTGAACGTAACTGAATATGAAATTTTATTGATGTTCAAGATTCTTTATCCTTTCATCATTTTCAAATAACTGTCTCTACATATTATCAATGGTTTGTGTCTTCTCTAACATCTCCCTCTCTAACGTACTGATTCTCTGCTCCAGTGTAACAGATATTGGTGAACTAGTAGAAGCACTAGCACCTTGTGTTTGTGTAGGAGGAGTGTTAAGAAAATCTTCCATACCTACTGTCTCCTCAAATCCTTGATCTTTTGGTGGAGTACTCTGTACATTCTCAGTAACAGGCATAGTAGATGATTTCTCTAATGTAGCAGCCTCGCTAACTATGGCATGAGTCACAAAAAAATGCACTTCCTCTTCAGTCAAAATAGTGGTCACTGGGGTCTGACGCTTTCGTAACACGCCTCATCCTCTACCCCTCGGACGTGGACTATCACTTGCTATTCTTGCCATCCTCTTATTTCTTCCTCTAGTAGAAAAGTAAATCTTCAGAAACGAAGTCAGCATCACGTTCCTCAGCAGTGCGTTTGGCTGGCGTTTCTTGCACTCTGGGACGTTCCTGAAGGACATATGGTACGTTTCTGATTTGACCACTATTTGTTTCACTCCCAGAACCAAACCATGAATCAATCTCAACGTCTATAGAAGTTCCTGCTGGCTGTGACCTTTCTGGAGCATCTTTAGGAATAGTAGTTGAAGGACCAGCTTGTTTAACTTGTGTTGCCACTTCTTAAGTCTATTGAGCCTCTACATGATAATCTTCAACAAATCTTCCGAGTTTGGCAAAATTACAACCATCCCGATCATTCTCTTTAGCTCCTATAAGATAAGTGAATATATCCTTCTTCTTCATCATTACCACATAAGTAGATGAATCAGATACTGCTAGCTCAGGACGAGCAGCATTCATTATTATTTGTATGAATTGTGGGTACATGATGAATTTCTTGCCCACAGTAGCTATAATATTCTTTTGCATCTCAGAGAATATAGCATTGGATATGTTGTATCGTAAATCATTAATTAGGGATATCAGTAGTGATCCAAATATAGCACTTAGGCTATCCATACCAGCCTTAATATTTCTTAGACAATGTATCACCATATGAAACAGGTACTTCCAAAATGGTGGAAGGTACTTCTTCTCAAGATATGGAAATCTGTGATCATATCCCATTCTTTTCAAGCAATCTCTAACCACGTCATCATCAATTTTGAAGGGTGCATTCGGCTGATCCTCTAATAATAGAACACTGTTTATCACTTCGGCAATGATAATAACCCTTTTTCCTTTAATTGTGACAGTAATGCATGATTCTCCAAGCTCATCTCTCTTATTTACAGCCGTTTGCCCAAAACTGCTTAATCACATCTGTATATATGGTGGGGTTAGCTGTGATAGCGTGATGGATTCTTTATGTTTTAAGTTCATTTATCAAAGATCTGAATAGAGCTTTATCTTCTAGAACTTCTCCAAGATAGGCTACAGTATTATGGTTCTTATTAAAGACCATAGATCTTACCATCTGAAAAGTTAAACAAACTTGTATAAGCATACAAGATGACTGGGTTTGATAATGATATTCTCGGTTGATGTGACTTAACCTAGGATCGAATATGTAGACTAAGTCAGTAATATAGTCACGGAATTACTATATTACAGAACAATTGAAACTGAAATAAATGTTTGTGTAAATAACACACATGAACACAGAAGTCATAGATGTATAATAATAATATTATAACTGTTGAAGTCAAAAACTTACAAAGTTAGGGTATGAAACCCTATTTATAGGCATACACATTGCCTGTACAAAAGACTAAACTACCCCTGACTTATACATGAGAATCTAGTCTAAGTACAAAATAAATATAAACATTTGTAAGTTGTTCATCCGCATCAGTTCATGCGGATGAACATGTCTTCATCAGCATTGGTTGTCTTGTCATCCGCATTTGTTGTGTCTTTATCAGCATTTGTATTTGTTCATACGCATTAGTTTATACGGGTGAACAAGTCTTGTCAGCATTTCTTCTGTTCATCCGTATAAACTAATACGAGTGAACACTTCTTGTTCAACATTTCTTCTGTTCATCCGCATAAACTAATGCGGGTGAACACTTCTTGTTTAGCATTTCTTGTCTTCATCCGCATTTGTTAATGCGGGTGAACAAACATTTGTCAGCATTTGTTCACAAGTAATCCGCATTAACAAATGCGGATACTTTATACTTAGCCTTTTCTGATCTTCTTGTTCTTCTGTACAAAAGTCTTCTGTAATCTTTTGTTATCTTCTGTATGTAATGTTTTCCAACCAGAACAACCTCCAACCACCTCTTGAGTTGGCAAGTATGATCCTTTCAGGGGCTAACAATACTCTCCCTAAGGATTATACTGCCTGGGTTCCTCAAGAGTGTGATGGAGGAGGTGGTTGTGATGATTCTGGTTGGTCTTGATGGGAAGTCTTCTTTTGGACTGTTGTTGGAGAGATTGTTACAGCAACTTCTTCTTGTGGTTCTGGTTCTACCATTGAGGGATTAAGAATTGCCTTGATCATATTAGAGAAATCTCTAGCTTCTTTCATCTTGTCTCTACTCAAAACATGAATCTTCATTTCACTCATATTGTGAATGGCAGCAATGGGCATTTGCTTCAATGAGATGGGTTCCCAAACTAAAATAGAAGATAACCCGTCTCTATGAATCAGGAGAGATCCATCAGCATCCACCTCAAGCTTTACTGTGTTACCCATCTACAATGGTAGCTTTCTCTTCTTCCTTTGCTCTCTTTTCTTGGTAATTCTATCAAATGCCAACTTTAGAATCTTAACACACTTCAGAATGTACTCCAGATCATCTTCTGCAGCCTTATTGTTAAGAGATCTGAAGAGTCTTGTGTAGATGTAGTGTATATAGGATTCATAAAGTAACCTCACTTCATACCCACTAAAAATTCTGATTTCATGGGCTTCTTTTCCTCCCCATTTCCTTTCAATCACCAACTCAAAAGTTTTCTCATCATAAAACACATTAGAAATTGGTTTGGTCTTATGAGTACCAGCAATCATTTTCCTTTTTAATGTTTCTATGGGTTTTACATGTAACTCAGGAAACACCACCTCTTCTGCTTCTCTTTTCTTCTTTTGTTCAAAGGGATTCCTGAATGTTTTGTATTTTCTAATACAAATGGCTTTTAGAGACTTGAAGTTGTTGGTTCTCTTGAACATCTTTAGAATATCTTCAAATTCATAACCCCTATACATTCCATCATGATTGATTAGGTCCAGATCAGCCAACTCTTTTAAATCATGGACCTTCATAACATTAACCAAGGCTGTATATTCAGTAAAGAACTACACCAGGCCTGAGATTCTCTTCACCATGAACATGTTCCAACTGCTATCATACTTCCAGGCAATAATTTTGACATCTGTTTTGCCTTTGGGAGTAGATACCCCTCTAATCATTTCAGCAGTGGTCAACCCTTCTTGTAGTTTAAGCTGAGAAGGTTCAATGAACCACTCTGGATTCTTATGCAGAATAGGGGCCAAAACATCCTGGTCCTTTGTAGTTAATTGCACATCTTGTGCATATGTTCTAGTTCTGGGCTTCTTTCTAATTACCTCTTCGAGAGAGATTTCAGTCTATCTCTTTTATCATTGATCATTTTCAGCATTGCAGCCCTGAGTGAGTTGGTTTTCATGTTTCCAAGTTTTCTTCTTGTAAATCCCTGTTTAGAAAGATAATCCTTCATCTTCTTATCTGTCATACTATAGGGATCAGGATATGCTGTTTGGGTGTTATCCTTCTTTGCAGGCTTTGTGATACTAGTTGTTGGCTTGACAGTCTCTTTCTCCTTCTCATATTCTGTGACAAAGGATGGGTCCAGCAACTTTTCCATCCTTTTCACCTCCTCAACAATTTCCTCATAGGTCATGTTAAATACAATGTCAGCATCATATCCATCATTGATTAGATACATTGCATAAACCATAAGATCATCTGTCTTTGCTTTCTCAATCATACTTTCTACTGATGGCTCAATGATAGCAGGGCTGTCCATATCAGTGGGTTTCTCTGTTTGTTCATCTTCAATCTCTCCTTCTTCTAACATTATCATTTCAAGAGACTGTTGTAACTCTTTCTCTGCTTGTTCATGCTCCTCTAAGAATTCAGCAATTGCTGCTAAACTCCTAGGATCATCTCTAGCCTTCTTCTTTGGTTTTTCTTCCTCAATAATAGGAAGTTTTCCCTTTGCTTTTTCAGTCAAGTAATTTCTTTTTCTCTTGTATGTAATCACTCTGGGTCTTGATGTGGATGCTACATTAGCTTTGGCCTGTTGTTTTCTTCAACAGCCTCTATTTCTGCAATGATTTCCTGTTGTTCAGCTTCTTTTCTATTCTTTTCAGCTGTTTCTTTTTCTTTAAACTCTTCACAAAGGTTTTTGATCAAATTTTGCTATTCAACAGTTAAGGTAACAGCAAGAACAAGTTGCAGCCTGAGTTCTTCTTCTATTGGGACAGGATGTAGTGGAATTACAACTATAGAATCAGTAGGGGATTTAGTGTCTTTAATGTAATCCCAGAATTCCTCATCTATAATAAATTCACTTGAAGAATATCTTTCCATATCTTCTATCAAATCTTTCATCATGTTTTCATCTTCTGTGGAAGGATCAGAATGAACTACCATTTCCCAACTTTTATCATATCTAATCTCTCCTTCTTGTTGTTGTAGGGATGCTTGTTGTTCTGTTTCTTCACTAACTTTTTCACTCCTTTCTCTTATAAACTCTTCTTTCAGTTGCACAATCAATTCCAACTCAGCAACCCTTTTTGTCAACTCCTCATTCCTTTTGTTTAGATCATCAATAATCTCAGTTTGAGTCTCAATTAGATGTTCTTGTTCTTCCATTGCCACAGTTTGGATGGCAACAGTTTCAACATGGCCACAAATTTCTTCTCTTGACATTTCTAATGAGGATTTAAGTTTGCTTGTCTCATCATCTCTTTTTCTCAACTCAGCCTCATAATTAGTTTTTAATTCCTTCAGTTCCTTCTCCTCTTCATCCAACTCTTGAATTCTATCATTAATAATCCCTGTTCTTCTATCCAGTGTTTTCTCCATTCTAGAAACTTTTATCATCAAGTCAGAGATCATTTTGTCTTTTTCATCAGGTCTATTGATCTCAGACTTAGCAAAGCTCTCAGAAGGAGCATCCTCAGAGAATATTTGCCTCTCTGGTAATGGTATAAATTGCTACTGTTCCTCCTCATCATCAGATGACTTTGAAGAATCTGATGAACTGGTAGATTTACCAGATACACCAGCATCAATAGTTGCTTCATGTGATGAGCTCTCTTGGGATTCTTGCTGGATGTGAATAGAAGAAAATGGAGGTGACACAATAGGATCAACCCTAAAAGGGGAATGAATCTCAGCATCATGTATTAAAGGCTCAATGTGAAGATTACCTCCAACATCAACATGTGGTGACATTGGCCTTAATATTTCTTCTTGTGTTGCTGCATGCTCATCAGCAGTAGGCTGTTCCTCAACAGTTTGGTCATCTCTTTCTTGTACAACATCAGCAGCCTCTTCATGAATAGGTTCCTCAAGAGGAACATTATCTTGAGCTTGTTCCTCAATATCATGTACTTCTTCTAAAGGATTAATCTGCCTTTGCATCCATGGCAGTAGTGGGAAGAAAGTACCACTATATAAGTTTCTAGGATCCCTCTTTTTGATGTACTTGTAAGACTTGGCATTATAATGAGGGATATCTAGAATGGGACCTTCTAATGCCATCTCAGGGAAAACTTTATTGATGAAGCACTGGATGAATCTTGGATACATTAGAAACATATTCCTCCTTCCATCTTGGATGTTTGAAACCAGACCATTGAATACATAAGCAGAGTAGTTAAATGGTCTATTTGAGCATAATGCACATATCAGTGAAGAGGTTGTCAATGGAATATCATTCCAACCTGTCTTTCTTTTTGATAGAAAATGTTGGACATAATGAATCAAGAATCTCCATTGTAGGTCTACTAATCCTTTGACAATTTGTTTAGCTTCAAATCCTCCTTCATATCCAATGTTTGCAAAAAATGTCATAATATCCTCAGCATCAAATTCTATTGGGGAATTGGGATCATCTCCAAACTGTAGGCATTCTCTCACAGTTTGTTCTAATATTACTAAGGTATGATCATCAGGTATTCTTCCTGAAATTACTTTTGTTCCATTAACCTCCAATACCTCAGCATTTCCCCAAAATGCTCTTATGTAATTCTTATATATAACAGGTCTAACTATGATAGCATGAGTAACTCTAGTAGTGGAAATGAATCTGATCATATCTCTGAGTCCTACTGCTTCAGGGACATTAGGATTAAGAAAGCCACTAACATTGTGGAGTTTACTCCAAGTTAGATTAGCCATATGAAATCTGCAAAAGATATGAATGAATTAGTGAACATTATGGAAAATATATCTCAAATGAATATGAATTGAGTTTGATTTGTCAATTTTTGACTTTTCAGGTCAAAATAGTGATTATGAATGTTACTGTTACATTAGGTGGTTTGACCTAGTTTTGATTTTGAATGATAAACAGCTCAAACTTTGTCCTTTTCAGATGATTTGAAATGATGCTGATTGTGTTTCAAAGTTTTACATCTTAAACAGTTGATTAGGTTTCAACATTGTTGTGGGATTGTAACCTCTGTTTATCGATGTCTTAGTTGTTTTTAGAAGCACATGAAATCCTTGATGTTTACACTAATCATTGGTTTTAATGAACTCTGTCATTCATGTAAATCCATTGTTCTTGAGTGTATTTTAAGAATTTCTCAAAATTAGGGTTCCATGTCTCAGCATTTGTTCGACTGTCGAAGGTTTTCAGATTTTGATAATCACCTTGTAGTTGACAATACTTCAATTCAACAGACACTTTTAGATGTTTTGATGTTAGATTTGAACACAATGATTCTCGATTAGAGAAGATTTGAATGTTGAAGAAGAACAGTATATGGCACTCGTCTCACTATAAAAAGTTCACTCAAAATTTGAAAAGTAATAAATGACCCACATTAAATGAGTATTTATAGTACATCCTATAATTTTCATAAAATTTTACAAGTGCTGAAAAGTTCTATACTGTAGCAAATGCGCATAGAGAATTTCTATGGGCGCATTTACTGTAACAAATGCTTATGAACAAATTAGATTTGTCAGCATTTACTGTAACAAATGTTGATGAGTTGAACTGTCCGCATTTACTGTAGCAAATGCGGAAGAACACTTTGTTGTCCGCATTTTTTTTACTTGTACAAAAACAATTACCCGCATTGGTTAAATGACAGGGTTACCTTCACCCGCATTAAATTTTGAACTTGTCAAAAATTAATATAGTTACAGTGGATGATTCTGACTGGTTTTGCACAGCTGTTTCTGATTTTATGAAGATAAGTCTGCATTTTTGGTGTTTCTGATTTAGCAGATTCTGAGATTGTCAATTCTTGCTTGGATTGACATGTATCTTGGATGTGATACAGATTTCCCAGTTTGACTGATTTTAGGCCTTATGCATCTTCTGAAGCTGTTTATGGTATAATTTCCATACAGACAATCACTTTAAGCAATGTTTCCAATTTTATGTTTTCGTAAATATTTCCTTTTAAAATTTTATGACTCCCCCTAAAGTTTATATCCATATGGGATAAAAACTTTAAACAAATTTATAAAATTTAAGGAAAATATTTCTGAATTTTTGATTGTTTTGCTTATCTGTAAATGTAGAAATTTTGTACTATTGTTTGAAATTTTGGGATCATATCAATCTTATCTTTCATAAGTGCAAGTTGTCATGAACTTATTGATTGAAGGTATGTTTGTCCTTTTAAACTTATGCTTGGTCAATATTGTAATGCATGTGATTATTATCATGTTTTGATTGAATTAAACATTCAACATGTACCTCACACCTATAAGCATAGCAAGATCAACTACCCTCATGTACTGTATGGTAGAACTTTCTCACAACTTTCAAAACCCGGTCATTTAAATTTTGAAATCTCATTCATTTTGGGTAAGAGGGATCCATATTGGGATTCTTTTACCTGATCCTTATTGTTATTTGATCCTCATTGGGATTTTTTTTTTCTCTTCACTTTGGAAGGTGATCCACTTTAGGATTCTTTTTGTTCATTCACTTGGAATGTAATATTTTGTTTTATTTGTCACCCAGATTGGATGTGATCCTCATTAGGACTCTTTTTGGATCATTACATCAGCACTATGTGCTTGTTTCCCCAGGTCTTTGCTCAGCAAAACAAAGGAGAAACTGATGTGTGTGAGTGAGATTCATAAAGTATCATGCCCTGGTGTGTTTAGGATGCTACACATACATACACTAGGATGAATTAGATACTTACATGCTCTGAGATGATGCATGCATAGTTGAATGTGATGTTTAGTTTATCACAGCATTTATCTTCTGTTTCAAGTTGAGCCTACCCACATATCAGGTAAGTCATGTCAGTCTTTCAAGATATTGAATTAAGCACAGTGAATGATGTAACGACTGTAATTATATCATTTCCTGAAGAAGTACAAATCAAGAACTTCAACAAAAATTGATTTCTTTTTGTATTATTATGAATTTTTGATGTTTTTGTAAATTTTTGGTTTAAACAGAAAAGATGACTTCCTTTTAAAAATTTTTGTGATTTTGTTTTTTTTAAATGAATTTGAAAATTTTGATTTTTTTTACTCAAGGTTAATCATGCCGATTGATTGGACTAAGAATTCAAACCGACTTGGGTCAAATGCCTTAGTAAACAAATCAGCTAGCTGATTGTCTGTGTGAACCTGAATCAGCTTGATTAAACCTTTTTCAGCATAGTCTCTCAAAAAGTGATATCTAATTTCAATATGTTTTGTTTTTGAGTGCTGAACTGGATTGTTTGTTATGAAGACTGCAGCAGTGTTGTCAATATGGATTGGTGTTTGCAAGAAATTATAACCATAATCAAGCATCTGGTTTTGAATCCAGAGAACTTGAGAACAACAGGCTGATGCTGCAATGTATTCAGCTTCAGCTGTCGATACAGAAACATTGGTCTGTTTCTTGTACTGCCATGACACCAGTCTGGGACCAAGAAATTGACAACCGCCAGATGTGGCCTTTCTGTCGAAATTGCATCCCCCGTAGTCACTGTCCGTGTATGCATAGAGATTGAAGTCTCCTTCCTTAGGATACCATAATCCAAGAGCAGGTTTGCCCTTAAGATATCTGAATATCCTCTTGACTGCATTCACGTGAGATTCCTTGGGATCTGCCTGATATCTGGCACAAACACAAACACCAAACATAACGTTAGGTCTACTGGCTGTTAAATACATGAGTGAACCAATCATGGATCGATAAAGAGTCTGATCCATGGATTTGCCATCGGTGTCTGGACCAATCTTCCCTTTTGTATCAACAGGTGTTCTGATGGACTGACAGTCTGCAAAGTGAAACTTCTTCAACATGGATTCCACATATTTTGACTGGTTGATGAAGATTCCACTGGATGTTTGTTGTACTTGAAGACCTAGGAAGAATGTGAGTTCTCCCATATAACTCATCTGAAATTTTGAATGCATAAGATCTTCAAAGTCTTTACAGAGTTGTTTGTTGGTGGAGCCAAAGATGATATCATCCATATAATTCTGGACAAGCAGCATCTCATTCCCTTTTCTCTTTCTGAATAAAGTCTGATCAATCTTTCCTCTTTCATAACCATGGTCAAGAAGAAAGGATGACAGAGTCTCATACCATTTCCGAGGGGCTTGATGTAAGCCATACAAAGCTTTATCAAGCTTGTATACCCTGTGAGGGAAATCAGGATCCTCAAAGCCTGGTGGTTGACTCACGTAGACTTCTTCAGAGATCTTACCATACACAAATGCACACTTTACATCCATTTGATAAATTGTGAATTTCATGGAAGCAGAGTACGCAAGAAATAGTCGTATGGCTTCTAATCTGGCAAAAGGAGCAAACACCTCATCATAATCTGTCACACCCTCAAAATCCACGTACAGAGTTTTACCGCAAGGCGTGTGAACAAACCAGGGTCACAGTCAATAGTTACTCAGAACGACACTACATGCCACATTTAAAATAAAACCAACCAAAGTTCAAACTTTAAAACCATGCAAAAGCGTTTTGTAAATAAGACAAACCCAAAATATAAAAATGCATATTTGGCAAAACATGCGCCAACCCAAACATTTAAACACTCGTAAATAGACAACAACAAACATGACTTTAAAATAGAGTCTTAGAATGCATGCTGGACCCGTGTGGTGCTCCTAATGGCAAGTCGAGTTAACAACCTGAGAATAGCATACTAAAATGTCAACACAATGGTTGGTGAGTTCAAGAGTTTGCGTTTATCATAAACAATAACATTTTCATAACATAAGAAGTGCATTGAAATAGATAGCTAGTCTATATTCACAAGTAATAACCATAGTGATTTCGCGATCGAAGCTGACTGTGTTGCGTTTGTTGCCTCCCGTCACGACTTACCAGGTCGTGACGATATTTGTGTCTAGGACAACATTGCACCCGTTTGACCTCGAGTCGCACAGGTGGGGCTCGTCAGACCCAGTAGTACTACCCAAGATTTCCCGCTAGTTACCATTATTAACAATCCGAAAGTGTAAGGACTTTCAAGGTATTAAGCACTATGTTAAAACATACACAGCTTATAATAATAAAATAGCGTTTGAGTACAAGTATGCTACCTCCCCCAAGAAGAAGGTTTATAAAAATAGAGGGGCATGAACTCACCTGGTGTGTAAAGATAATGACTAAAGAGAACTGGTGATAGGTGCAAAGACAACCCTTCAAAGGTTACCTAGAACACGAGAGTACATAAGTACGTGTACACAGAATCATATTGAAACCCCAAGTGCTTTACAAATCAAAGAACTCAAAGTTTTAGAAGACAAGACACATTTGACCCAGTTGACCTGTTTGACCTGTTGGTGACATTATAGATGAAATTCCATTCAAACAAGCATAACAGCCTATCACACATGATCAACATACAAATTGATTACATATAGCACTTCATTAACCACATGTACTACCTAGATCATCATACAACTAGATATCATACAAGTCATGCGAATCTCAACTATTATCATGCTCAGTATAACTATAACATAACTAATACATCATACAAGGATCAAATCACGCATCACATGCCATGTGAAGCCACTCACGACTTCACACCCTAAACCCTGCCAATCCTACTAAGTAGGGGCATCAGATTCGCACGTGTGTATGATGACCTACACACATCAATTACCACAATCCAAATCATTCCCAAAACATTCATTCATGATTAACCATCAATCAATCAAAGGTCCTAGATTACCTATATGACTCATACCATGATTTTTCCACAAACTGGCCAACTCAGATAACTAACCAACTAAACATTCATACAACCCAACAATACATTCTACCACCTTAGAAATCATCTATGAACATGCTAACATGATCCTAATGTCCCAAATATGTTCAAATCCTCATACTCAAGAATTTGTGCAAATAAAGTTTCCCTTTTGGGAAAGCACATCCCAAAATCTATCAAACATCCAAGACATTCATGGATTCATCAATAATATCCCAATTCAAGCTCATGATAACATCTAGACATGATAAACAACATCCAATTATCACAATTCATCAACCTTCATAGCCAAAAGTTACTATCTTTAGTAAGACATGAACTACAACATTCATTCTTGGATTTCTAGCATTCAAATCAACAATCTAACATCCAATTATCATCACAAACACATCAACAACATCAACTCATCATCAAATCACCATATCCATGCAAATAAAGTTACCTATATTGGTAACCTATGAACAACACATCAAAATCAAAGCTTTCTTGCATAATCAACGTTAACTAACATCAATATAACCTAACTAACATCATAACATCATCAAACAACCAACAATCGACCCTCAATTGCAGGATTCGAACACCAACTTTCGGCCAACATCAAAATCCATGAAAAACATATAAAAATCTAACCTTTAATCACGTGTAGGATTGGAATTGATGATTCTAACATGTTGTAGCACTTGAAATCGACCAAAATCGATGATGTTTGCTTGTTCTAGGGCTGAATTTTGAAGTGTGTGTGTGTGTGAAGCTTGGTCGCGGCCGGTGGGGGCTATTAGGGTTAGGATTTTGGTTTTAGTTTTATTAATTTATGGTAATTACCCCTTAAACCCTTGCAATTTGTATTTTATAAAAACTAGGCTTTTAATTACTTTTTAAAAAGGTTTTTAACTAAAACAACAAGCATATAACTTAATAATAATAATCATATGCATTATTTTCACTAATCACACAATACACGAATTAAATACACACGTTTCCATGTTACGCGATAAAATTTACAATAAACATTTAAATCACATAATCACAACTAATAATCAACATAGTAATTATTTGTTTCACATTATTAATTATTATTAAGTCACCAACGTTCAACGACAACTAGTGTGTGCTCCCGACACGTGTATGCAAGACTTAACGGAACTAACGGAGTTTGGTAACGAAAAATTACAGGATGTCACATTATCCCCATGTTGAAAGAATTTTCGTCCCTAAAATTGCGTTACATGGTGGGGTGTTCCATCACTGGTCTACTGCATTGGCACAAAGTAATCGAAATCGAGTGAGTTTTGGATGAGTTGTCACATCATCCCCATGTTGAAAGAAATTTCATCCAGAAATTTAATCAGTACCTTCGCCAGCTGGCATCGTCTTTTCGAATAGCTGAGGATACTTAAACTTCATTTGGTCTTCACGTTCCCACGTGAATTCTGGTCCACGTCTCGAGTTCCAACGAACTTTGACTATGGGTATCTTGCTTTGCTTAAGTGTTTTCACCTCACGATCCATCACTTCGACAGGTTCCTCAATGAAGCGTAACTGTTCGTCTACTTGAACTTCTTCCAGCGATACAACCATAGTTTCATCCGTTAGGCACTTCTTCAGATTTGAAACATGGAATACATCATGGATTCCACTTAGCGAATCAGGTAAGGCTAGTCGATAAGCTACTGGACCTATTCTTTCCAAGATCTCAAATGGTCCAACATATCTCGGATTTAGCTTTCCTCGCTTACCAAACCGAATCACGCCTTTACATGGTGAGACTTTCAATAAGACTTTGTCACCAACTTGAAATTCCAAAGGTTTCCGTCGCTTGTCAGCATAGCTTTTTTGTCTGTCTCGCGCTGCGGCCATGCGGTTTCTTATCTGGACAATCTTCTCAGTTGTCTCGTGTACTAACTCGGGACCCGTTAATTGACTATCACCAATTTCAGCCCAGCAAACTGGTGATCTACATTTTCTCCCATACAAAGCTTCAAAAGGTGCCACCTTTATGCTAGTGTGATAACTGTTGTTGTAAGAAAATTCCACCAATGGTAGGTGAACTTCCCAGTTATTCCCGAAGTCAATCACACAAGCACGTAACATCTCCTCCAAAGTCTGTATAGTACGCTCACTTTGACCATCAGTCTGTGGATGATAAGCAGTACTTATATCCAATCGCGTACCTAGAGCTTTCTGCAATGACTGCCAGAAGTGTGATGTGAAACGAGAATTGCGGTCAGAAATAATTGAGATCGGTACCCCATGCCTCGAAACGATCTCCTTCAAATAGAGTCGAGTTAATTTTTCCATCTTGTCTGTTTCATTTATCGCTAGGAAATGTGCAGACTTTGTTAATCGGTCCACGATAACCCATATTGTGTCACATCCCGTAGAAGTGCGAGGTAACTTAGTAATAAAATCCATTGATATCTGATCCCACTTCCACATAGGGATCTCGGGTTGTTGTAGTAGACCAGATGGTTTCTGATACTCCACTTTCACCTTTGAGCAGGTCAGACACTTGCTCACATAAGTAGCTACATCTGCTTTCATGTTAGGCCACCAATAGTGCGCCTTCAAATCGTGGTACATCTTGTCAGATCCAGGATGTATAGAGTACTTAGACTTGTGTGCCTCACTCATGACCAAATCTCTTAGATTTCCGTGTAGAGGTACCCAAAGTCTATCTATGAAGTTACGAATTCCATCCGCTTTTACTTCCAATTGTTTTTCCATACCCCTTAACGATTCAGACCCAATGTTTTCTGCTTTCAAGGCTTTTGTCTGAGCCTCTCGGATTTGTTCAGGTAACTGTGTGCTGATAGTAAGTTACAAAGCTCGCACACATCGAGGCTTAGCAGTTTCTTTCCTACTCAGCGCGTCGGCAACTACATTTACTTTCCCCGGGTGGTACTTAATAGCACAGTCATAGTCATTCAGTAATTCTACCCAGCGCCTTTGCCTCATGTTCAATTCCTTTTGCTCAAATATATGCTGAAGACTCTTGTGATTGGTGTAGATGGTGCATTTGGTACCGTACAAGTAATGTCTCCAGATCTTTAAGGCAAAAACTACCACACCCAGTTCCAAGTCATGGGTGATATAGTTCTTCTCATGAATCTTCAATTGTCTAGAGGCATAAGCTATCACCTTATCCTGCTGCATCAAGACGCATCCAAGTCCTTGAATAGACGCATCGCAGTAGACTACGAAGTCATCACTACCATCCGGTAACGCTAATATTGGTGCGCTACACAGTTTCTGTTTCAGCAACTGGAAAGCAGATTCCTGATTCTCACCCCATTTGTATGTTGTTCCCTTATGAGTCAAGGCTGTGAGAGGTTGTGCAATCTTACAGAATCCTTCGATGAACCGTCGATAATATCCCGCTAATCCAAGGAATTGTCGTAACTCGCTTGGTGTCTTAGGAACAGACCAATTCTTTATCGCTTCAATCTTAGCAGGATCAACATGTATTCCCTTCTGGTTGACAATATGACCCAAGAATTGTACCTCACATATCCAGAAATCACACTTAGAAAACTTTGCATACAATTGTTCCTTTCTAAGTAATTCCAAGATTAAACGTAAGTGCTTCTCATGTTCTTCCTCGGTCCTTGAGTATATCAGTATGTCATCAATAAAGACGATAACAAACTAATCAAGATAGAGTTTGCACACGCGATTCATGAGGTCCATGAATACTGCTGGTGCATTCGTCAACCCAAATGGCATGACCAAAAATTCATAGTGACCATATCGTGTACGGAAAGCAGTCTTCGAGATGTCCTCTTCTCGAACTCTCAGCTGATGATACCCAGACCTCATATCAATCTTAGAGTAATAGCTTGAACCTTGCAGTTGATCAAACAAATCATCGATACGAGGTAAGGGATATCTATTCTTGATAGTAACCTTGTTCAGTTCCCTATAGTCAATGCACATTCGAAATGTACCATCCTTCTTCTTAACAAATAGAACTGGCGCTCCCAGGGCGACAAACTCGGTCGGATAAACCCTTTATCCAACAACTCTTGTAGTTGGGCGGATAATTCCTGCAGTTCGTTCGAAGTTAACCGGTACGGTGCTCTTGCAATTGGAGCGGCTCCTGGAGTCAACTCAATCTGGAATTCAACTTGCCGATGAGGCGGTAATCTAGGCAGGTCTTCCGGAAACACCTCGGGAAACTCGCGAACTACGGGGATATCCTCTATCTTCTTTTCCTCAGTCTGTTTATCTGTGACGAGCGCCAATATGGCCAGTTGACCCTTTCGTAACAACTTCTGTGCCCTTATAAACGAGATGATGCCTATCACCGCACCACTCCTATCACCTCTAACCGTAAGGACTTCTTCACCAAGGGGAATCCGTATGATCTTCTCGTGGCATATGACTTCCGCTTGTTTATCGAAAAGCCAATCCATGCCTACTACCACGTCAAAACTTCCTAACGTAACAGGCATGAGATCTATGGTGAATGTATGACCAGCAAGCTCTATCTTGCAGTCTCTAAGAATATGCGTTACGTGAATCTGTGTACCGTTAGCTAACTCTACGGTGTATTTAGATTCTAAGGCTGAGGGAATATCACTTAAAAGACTACAGAACCTAGTGGACGAAACTTCTATCAGCTCCGGTATCGAATAATACGGTAGCAAAACAACCATTAACCGAAAATTTACCAGTTACTGTTGTAGGATCGTTTAGAGCCTCACCTGAGCCAATGACGAAGGCTCTTCCTTTGGCTCCATTGTTGTTTCCACCATTGTTGTTGCCATTATTATTATTGTTGTTATTGTTGTTGCCATTGTTATTGTTGCTATTGTTTCCATTGTTGTTGTTGCCATTACCATTCCTCTTAAGTTGGGGACAGTTGCGTTTGTAATGGCCTTCTTTTCCACACTCAAAACAACCTTTCGGAGTTTCTTGTGATTGTTGTGGTTTTTTCATCAGTTCACCCCGGCAGTCTTTGGATGCGTGACCAATCTTCCCACAACGTTGGCACTTGAAGTTATCACATCGACCCACATGGTGGTAGTTACACCGGTTGCACTTCGGCTGTCTTCCGCCATACCCACCGGGTCCTTGATTTGAGGGAGTCGCCTGATTGAAGCTTCGATTGTTATCGAACTTCCGTTGCTGTTGCTGACTTTGCTGCTGTTGTTGAGGTTGAGATTGGCTGCTGGATGATGATCCCTTGTTGCTTGAACCATCCCACTTGCGTTTATGGTCGGGCACGCTTGCCACCGCGCCCCGCTTAGGTAATCGACCTTGCTCGACTGCTTGATCAGTCAGCCTGTGGGCTGTTCGGATAGCTTGTTGTATAGTAGTGGGGTTAGAGGCAGTTACCATACTTTGAATTTCGGGCACCAATCCCCGTATATAATGCTCAACCCTCTTGTGCATTTCATTCACCATCCCTGGGCATAAAGTAGCTAACTCATGAGTACGGGTCATGTAGGCTTCAATTTCTGAGCCTTGCATTTTGAGTTGCCAGAACTCAATCTCCAGTTTTTGCACTTCATTTCGGGGGTAGTATTCTTCGGTCATAATCCCCTTAAACTCATCCCAAGGTAGTTCATTGGCCATGGCTTGACCCAGCATTTGCACCTGGGCATTCCACCAGGAAAGTGTTGCGCCTTCCAATGTCCCGGTGGCATACTTCACCTGATCAGCAGGCGGGCAGTTGCATTTTGCGAAGACAAACTCTGTCTTCTCAAACCACCTTACAAGCCCTACAACTCCTTCCGTCCCGCTGTAGGTATGGGGTTTACAGTCCATGAAGGACTTGTAGGTACATGGTGGTGGTCCTGTTTTGACAATCCCAACATTAGTCAGATATCCTAGGCAATTAACTAGAATAACCTCTTGTTATCATTTACCTGCTGGTTGTCCCGGTTGGGCAGCAGCCACTGCTGCCTGAACATGTTCGTTAATTAATGCCGCCAATTCCGCAGGCGTCATGTTTATGGCTCTGGCACCATGGCCTCCGGCGCCACGTCCACGACCACGCCCACGTCCTCTTCCTTGTGTGTCCATATTTCACTTTACAATTCACAATTACAACAATGAGTAACATCCAACACATTTATCTCATCAAGGTATAGTAAACAATAAGAAATAATGCATTCACCACAACCACAACATTTATAACAGAAATAATAACCAAAGATAAATAAATTGCAATTGAGTCTCAAAATATTCCATCAATGTCAAAATTTAAGTTTGTCAGTTGGGTGGGAAACAACCCTTCCCACATAGGTTTCAAAGAAAAGAAACACTACATAGTCTAAGTCATTTAAAAGTAGAATCAGTCTAGTACGTCAGATCCGTCACTGTCCTCATCCATCTTTGCTGGTTCTTCTTCGGGGGCTTCCTCGGGTTCCTCTTCTGGGTCTTCCTCATCTGGATCCACCAAAGGTGCAGGGGCTTTAACAACCTGAAGTGCTGCTAGCTGTGCCTCTAAATCAGCAAACCAATCATCGATCACTATGTTATGGTGATCCTGTGCATCCATGCGCCCACTAAGTGCTACAACGTTGCCTACCAGAGTATGATGTCCACCAATGGCCATCGAGAGTCGCTCCTGAAGCGTCTCTACCTGGAAATGCAACTGACGCATCTCAGATCGTAATGCAGAGTTCTCATCAGTGAGTCCTCTAATCCGCTGTCGCTCCGTGTCTAGAGTGGCTACCAAAGCTGCAAACGCCTGCTCGAGAGGGATGCTCAAGGTAGGAAGAGTAGGCAATGCAGAGGCGGTTGATGACTTAGTCCTAGGTCGTGTAGGAGCTACTGGTGGTACGCGCTCTCTATAAGCCATACGGTTTATGTAGGTGGGGTAGAAATCCCAGTTCCGCGGAGGATCGAGCTCAGGAGGTATGAAAGGCTGATCCCAGTCTATCTCGCCAGGAGGATAAGGATGTCGGGGCCAGTTAAATCCCCTATCAGGTACGGGAGAAGTAGGAGGTGACTCAGATCAGACAGGTCTCTTGCCTAAATTTCTGGACGACGATGCCATGCTGCGAAGTACGTGTTACGTATGCCAATGAGTATACAGTAAGGAGAGTAAGCGATAAGTAACTAACAACTATGCGGTTATAGTCTAGTGTGTGTATGCAACCTAGTTCCCTATAACCAATGGCTCTGATACCAATCTGTCACACCCTCAAAATCCACGTACAGAGTTTTACCGCGAGGCGTGTGAACAAACCAGGATCACAGTCAATAGTTACTTAAAACAACACTATATGCCACATTTAAAATAAAACCAACCAAAGTTCAAACTTTAAAACCATGCGGAAGCGTTTTGTAAATAAGACAAACCCAAAATATAAAAATGCATATTTGGCAAAACATGAGCCAACCCAAACATTTAAACACTCGTAAATAGACACCAACAAACATGTCTTTAAAATAGAGTCTTAGAATGCATGCTGGACCCATGTGGTGCTCCTAATGGCAAGCAGAGTTAACAACCTGAGAATAGCATACTAAAATGTCAACACAATGGTTGGTGAGTTCAAGAGTTTGCGTTTATCATAAACAATAACATTTTCATAACATAAGAAGTGCATTGAAATAGATAGCTAGTCTATATTCACAAGTAATAACCATAGTGATTTCGCGATCGAAGCTGACTGTGTTGCGTTTGTTGCCTCCCGTCACGACTTGCCAGGTCGTGACGATATTTGTGTCTAGGACAATATTGCAACCGTTTGACCTCAAGTCGCATAGGTGGGGCTCGTCAGACCCAGTAGTACTACCCAAGATTTCCCGCTAGTTACCATTATTAACGATCCGAAAGTGTGAGGACTTTCAAGGTATTAAGCACTATGTTAAAACATACACAGCTTATAATAATAAAATAGCGTTTGAGTACAAGTATGCTACCTCCCCCAAGAAGAAGGTTTATAAAAATAGAGGGGCATGAACTCACCTGGTGTGTAAAGATAATGACTAAAGAAAACTGGTGATAGGTGCAAAGACAACCCTTCAAAGGTTACCTAGAACACGAGAGTACATAAGTACGTGTACACAGAATAATATTGAAACCCTAAGTGCTTTACAAACCAAAGAACTCAAAGTTTTAGAAGACAAGACACATTTGACCCAGTTGACCCATTTGACCCGTTGGTGACATTATAGATGAAATTCCATTCAAACAAGCATAACAACCTATCACACATGATCAACATACAAATTGATTACATATAGCACTTCATTAACCACATGTACTACCTAGATCATCATACAACTAGATATCATACAAGTCATGCGAATCTCAACTATTATCATGCTCAGTATAACTATAACATAACTAATACATCATACAAGGATCAAATCACGCATCACATGCCATGTGAAGCCACTCACGACTTCACACCCTAAACCCTGCCAATCCTACTAAGTAGGGGCATCAGATTCGCACGTGTGTATGATGACCTACACACATCAATTACCACAATCCAAATCATTCCCAAAACATTCATTCATGATTAACCATCAATCAATCAAAAGTCCTAGCTTACCTATATGACTCATACCATGATTTTTCGACAAACAGGCCAAATTAGATAACTAACCAACTAAACATTCATACAACCCAACAATACATTCTACCATCTTAGAAATCATCCATGAACATGCTAACATGATCCTAATGTCCCAAATATGTTCAAATCCTCATACTCAAGAATTTGTGCAAATAAAGTTTCCCTTTTGGGAAAGCACATCCCAAAATCTATCAAACATCCAAGACATTCATGGATTCATCAATAATATCCCAATTCAAGCTCATGATAACATCTAGACATGATCAACAACATCCAATTATCACAATTCATCAACCTTCATAGCCAAAAGTTACTATCTTTAGTAAGACATGAACTACAACATTCATTCTTGGATTTCTAGCATTCAAATCAACAATCTAACATCCAATTATCATCACAAACACATCAACAACATCAACTCATCATCAAATCACCATATCCATGCAAATAAAGTTACTATTGTTGGTAAACTATGAACAACGCATCAAAATCAAAGCTTTCTTGCATAATCAACGTGAACTAACATCAATATAACCTAACTAACATCATAACATCATCAAAGAACCAACAATCGACCCTTAATTGCAGGATTCGAACACCAACTTTCGGCCAACAACAAAATCCATGAAAAACATATAAAAATCTAACCTTTAATCACGTGTAGGCTTGGAATTGATGATTCTAACGTGTTATAGCACTTGAAATCGACCAAAATCGATGATGTTTGCTTGTTCTAGGGCTGAATTTCGAAGTGTGTGTGTGTGTGAAGCTTGGTCGCGGCCGATGGGGGCTATTAGGGTTAGGATTTTGGTTTTTGTTTTATTAATTTATGGTAATTACCCCTTAAACCCTTGCAATTTGTATTTTATAAAAACTAGGCTTTTAATTACTTTTTAAAAAGGTTTTTAACTAAAACAACAAGCATATAACTTAATAATAATAATCATATTCATTATTTTCACTAATTATACAATACACGAATTAAATACACATGTTGCCATGTTACGCGATAAAATTTACAATAAACATTTAAATCACATAGTCACAACTAATAATCAACATAGTAATTATTTGTTTCACATTATTAATTATTATTAAGTCACCAACGTTCAACGACAACTAGTGTGTGCTCCCGACACGTGTATGCAAGACTTAACGGAACTAACGGAGTTTGGTAACGGAAAATTACAGGATGTCACATAATCTATTCCTTCTTCTTGTGTATAGCCCTGTGCTACCAACCTTGCTTTGTTTTTGATGACAATCCCTTTGTCAACACTCTTGTTTCTGTATAGCTATCTGGTGCCGATAGGGTATTGACCTTCGAGAAGATCCACCAGTTGCTATACTTCTTGTTTCTTGAATTGTAGCAATTCTTCCTGCATTGCCTCAATCCAGCTATTGTCTTGAAGAGCCTCTTTAATGTTTTTGGGTACAGTTTGACACAGAAAACAAGAAAACAAACAGATGTTTTCAATACTTGACTTGCTTCGTGTCACCCGCTCGTCTAAATCACCAATAATGTTGGACACTGGATGATTCTTGTGTGTCCTGGTAATTCGAATCAAATCACCAGCAATGGACACCTCAAGATTGGTGACATTCAGATCATCTTGGTAAGAGGAATCTTGTGGTGGTGATATAGGAGAATGATGAAAGGAATCAGAAGGTTTAGCATCTTCAACTTTAGCATCACTTTGGTTACTTTCATCATTTGAATTTCTATTATTTTCAACTGGTGCACAAGCTGGTTCAGGGTTTCTCACTTCAGTTGATGGTTCAGCTGAAGGAAAAGGCATTGAGCTATGATCAGCCTCAGTTGAAATACTTTGATGTTGTATAACTGGTCTCACAAGATCAGCTTGTAGTGGCACTTCCTCATTAGCTTGATCATCAAAAGAAGGTGAAATCATAGGAAAATCAGTTCTTCTATCCACTGAACCAGAGGATCCTGCATTTGACAAGTTAAACTGATCAAAAGATCTTGTAAACGAGTCAATATCAAACAACCAATCAGGACCGTTTGATGATTTGGGAAAAGTGTGCTCATTGAATTGAATGTTTGTTGATTCATCAATGATGTTTAATCTAGGATTAAACACCCTAAAAGCCTTTGAAACAGAGGAATATCCCACAAAGAATCCCTCGTCAGACTTAGTAGCAAACTTTCCTAAATGGTCTCTAGTGTTCAATATTAAGACCGGACATCCAAATGACTTCAAAAATCCAATAAAAGGTTTTCTGTGAAAAAGGAGTTCATATGGAGTTTTATTGTTTTCTTAAATTATCAGAGTTTGATTTTGCACAAAACATGAAGTGTTGACAGCTTCTGCCCAAAATGTAATGGGCAGTTTTGCATCTGCCAGCATTGTTTGTGCTGCTTCAATTAGTGTTCTATTCCTCCTTTCAGCTACTCCATTTTGTTGTGGAGTCCGAGTTGCACTGAATTGATGAACAATGCCTTTGTGTGTGCAAAATGAACTAAGATCCTCATTTTTGAGTTCTGTCCCGTTATCACTTCTGATTGATTTTACTTTTAAATCAAGTTGATTTTCTATTTTTGTGATAAAATCTTTTATTATTTGGGACGCCTCGTTTTTATGAAGTAAAAAGAAGACCCGTGTAAATTGTGTAAAGTCATCTATGATCACCAAACAATAGTGCTTCTTTCCAATACTCATGACATGAGTTGGACCGAAGAGATCCATATGAAGTAACTTCAAAGGAGAATTGTTTGTGTTCACAAGCTTTGGCTTATGTGAGGATTTATGTTGTTTTCCTTTAAGACATGCAGTACAGTGATCAACAGAATGAAATTCTTTTTGAGGTAAACCAATTACATGGTTTCCTTTGACCAATTTGTTCATGTTTTTAAAGTTCGTTTGTCCTAAATGTCTATGCCAAAGTTGTGACTCATCAAAAGATGCTTTAGACAAAAGACATGTCTCTTCAGAAGGATGAGCAAAATTAAGGTTCAAGACATTGGTGTTATTCTTCCTCGGTGTCTTCAAGACAACCCATTCTTCAGGAATGTAAAATCCTGGTTTCAGAATGTAGCAATGAGTGTCTGTGAAGTGAGTGGAATATTTCTTGTCATAGATCTGAGACACGCTGAGCAGATTGAAGTTCAGTTGCTCGCAGTAGTTCACTTTATCAAAGCTCAACAGTCCATTTCTCACAGAACCTTCTCCTGTAATTCTACCACCTTATGAATCTCCTCTAAATGCTACAGTAGTTCCTTGAACATGCTTGAAGTCATGAAGGAGGGAACTGTCTCTAGTCATGTGTCGGGAGCATCCACTGTCCACGTATCATAAGCTATTGGACCTGTATGAATGACCCTACAAGCACAAAAAGAACTAGTTAGAATGAGGAACCCAAGCCATAATGGTCTTGGGTTGTCCTTTTACAATCGCTGTTACCTCTTGATATTTTCCTCTTGTTTGAGTTTTAGAGGAGGATGATTTCAGCATTTTTCTATTACTTCTTTGAAGTTTGATTTCATCAATTTCATCTGATGTGTTAGAAGAGTATACAAATCTTTCCTTTTGATTTTTGTGTAAAGGTTGAATAGATTTTTGCTTGTCAGTAATCACTTTAATTTTATATTTTTGATGAGAATTCAGTGATTTGTTCAGGTTTGTTGGACTTTTATGTCTGACCTTGTCAGTTGGAATTGATGAAATGGGCTTGTTTTGTGAAATTTTCAATTCTTTTTTATTAAAGTAACAATCAATTGTATTGTGATTGGTCATATCACATAATGAACAATCATGTCACAGAATTCACAATACATTTGATTGTCCTTTAATCTTGATGGAGAAGTCACATCAGTCTTTGGGGTGCCAACAGATTGTTTCATAATTCTGACTTGCTTTGTTTTTGTGGACTGATGCTGCTTCTTTCTGTCTTGCTTTATTTCCCTATCGAATTGTTCTACATGTTCTTTGTTGCAAATATCAAACCCAATTCGTTGTCTGATATTTGATGAAGATGGTGAATCAGATTTCACTTTAGATTTTTGTAAAATAGTGGTGTTCTTTTTGGTGACTAAAGGAACTTTGGTTTTATCCTTGAATTTCAATGAGACCTTATCTGATTTGCTTGAATTTTTAGGAGATATGATCTCATAATCAGATCTGCTTTCTGCAGATGGTTTCAGTGAGCATTCAGCAGTGTGATTCATTTTAAGATTTTGTGGAACAAATTTTACAAAAGGCACAATTGATTTGACTGGGCTCTTTGGTTTCTTGATAACCACAGGTTTGTCTGAGCACTCTTTGATTTTGATAGGATGACCCAATCTGATTTTATCCTCATCAGTTTCAATGTAAACACCTGGTTTGTTTTGAGGATTTGTTGTTTGAGAAAACATTGCTTTGGTTTTAATAATTTTAGATTCTTTTGTATCTGATTAAGTAAGTGACTCAGGCATAACAGTTTAGTTATTATTATATGGAGGAGGACAAGTTTTGTATCCTATCCCAGTCATATCTTTAGTCCCTATTTGAGACACAAGTAACTCTTGCAGCTTGACAGATGAGAGCTGAAACTTTTCAAGAGTCACTTCAGTAGCTGATTGCTCAGCTTTTGATTTGGTCAACAATTTAGTTAACCTCTCATTTTTAGCCACAAGTGTGTACTTTTCACCATGGAGTGTTTCCATGTCAGATAACAGAGATTTGATTTTAACTTCATAAATTCTCCTTTCTTGTTTTAACATCTCTGATTTCACCTTTTCTTCTCTTATTTTATTAGCCAATTTGTGATTATGTTCCCTATACCCCTGTACTTCTAGAACACATTCTTTAGAACATAAATTAGATTTTACCTCAGATGGCATTAGAGTTGGTCCCTCATTGATATGTGCCATAAGTGCATGATTCTGAAACCGTGGTTGGACTTCCTCAGCATACAAGCTCCAATCACAAACTCCATCTTGTCTGATGACAAGTGCATTGGAAGTTTATTGATTACTTCCTTAAGATTGATGAGTCAGCAGAGGTTGTCTTTGCTAAATTGGCTGTTGCTAATTCTGCTGCTGGTGTAGATGAGAGTTGTTTTATTGAAAGTTGGTATTGTGTTGAGATCAATGTTGGCCATGTGTGGGTCTTTGAAAGTTGGTGTTGCTTCTCCTGGAAGAATTACATTCTCGATAGAAATGACCAGTCATTCCACAGTTAAAGCACTTAACCTTGAATTTGTCATACCCTAGCTTGGTATTCTCATCAAGACTCAATTTCGTCCCTTTACGAAAGAACTTCTTTGCTCTCATGGCAATCATGGCCATCTGCCATTGTAAATCCATTTCTTCAACATCATCAGGATCCATCTCTTCCAGATCCTCCTGAATCAAGTGTGCTGATGTGAGTCTCCCCCCAAGATAGGCTTCAAACCTAGAAACAAAGGCATTGTAAGTAGCCTTCTGTTCTTTAGATCTTTGCTCATTGGGCATACTGCAGGGTGTTGCTGTGGGCTGAGTAGAAGATGAGGGTTTATGTTGTTGAGCAGCACAGAATCCAGTTGCCTTTACTGGTCACCAGATGAAAGAAAGTCATCTTCTTCAATCACAAATGCATTATCAACAGAATGAGTTTCTGATGGAAACTTGTAAGCCTCAATGACTTGTGGTCCACTGAGATTTCTACTCCTTTCATCCAGCTCCAGAGCCTCAATTTTGGCAATCATGATATCCAAGCTTGTACTCTCCAAATCAAGGGTATTCTTTAACATAGTGACATTTTGTTTCCAGCTTTCTGGTAAACTATGCAGCATTTTCTTGTTCATTTCTTTTTCTTTGTAATTGACCCCCATGATTTCAAGATCATTTACAAGTTGAACAAATCTATGAAGTTGTCTTGAAATTGACTCTCATTTGGTGTGATGAAAAGTTTCATATTGGTTTATTAGCTTATCTTTGTTAATTTCAGTCACTTCATTACTTCCCTCACACATGATCTGTAGAGCATCCCAAACCCCCTTAGCAGTTCCATATTTTTCTAATCTTTTCAGAACATCCATTTTCAGTGCTCGTGTAAGGATCAAATAAGCTCTAAGATCAATCTTGATTTTCTTATATTCTTCATCATCAAGATTTAAACTGGGATCCTCAATGGGAATTCTTGCATTTTGTACTGAGTAGCTTGATCAGCATTTAGAGACAGTGGAATGTAGGGACCTTTGCAAATAGATATCCAGTAGTCAGGATCTACACCTGTAATGTAGTTTCTAAAACAAATTTTCCACTGCTTAAACTCATATTTGTGTTTAAGCATAGGAGGTTTAGAAGCATGCCCAATTTCAGAAAGATTATGAGAATCCATGTTAGATAAACTGATTGTAACTTGGTTGAGTAAGGTTTTAAGTTGATTTTAAGTTCGAGCAGTGAGTTGTTCTCTGAATTTTCTGTTCACAGTCTTTACCAGATCTGTTAACTTCAAATCTATTAGTACGAAGGAGTTCTATGTTTTTGTTGTTTGTGTGTGGGTAGGTTCGACAACAACAGATCAGAATGGTTACCACTTCTTGGTAATCAATTTCAGTGTGTGTGTTTATTAGAAGTATAGATCTTGCTGATAAACAACGATTTTCACACACAATCTGAAATGATTCTGTGATGAATTCATGAGCCGAGGCTCTGATACCAATTGACTGGGTTTGAGAATGATATTCTCAGTTGATATGACTCAACCTAGGATCGAATATGTAGACTAAGTCAGTAATATAGTCGCGGAATTACTATATTACAGAACAGTTTAAACTGAAATAAACGTTTGTGTAAATAACACACATGAACATAGAAGTCACAGATGTATAATAATAATGTTATAACTGTTGAAGTCAAAAACTTACAAAGTTAGTGTATGAAACCTTATTTATAGGCATACACATTGCCTGTATAAAAGACTAAACTACCCCTGACTTATACATGAGAATCTAGTCTAAGTACAAAATAAATATAAACATTTGTAAGTTGTTCATCCGCATCAGTTCATGCGGATGAACATGTCTTCATCAGCATTGGTTGTCTTGTCATCCGCATTTGTTGTGTCTTCATCAATATTTGTATTTGTTCATACGCATTAGTTTATGCGGGTGAACAAGTCTTGTCAGCATTTCTTCTGTTCATCCGCATAAACTAATGCGGGTGAACACTTCTTGTTCAGCATTTCTTCTGTTCATCCGCATAAACTAATGCGGGTGAACACTTCTTGTTCAACATTTCTTGTCTCCATCCGCATTTGTTAATGCGGGTGAACAAACAATTATCAGCATTTGTTCACAAGTAATCCGCATTAACAAATGCGGGTACTTTATACTTAGCCTTTTCTGGTCTTCTTGTTCTTCTATACAAAAGTCTTCTGTAATCTTCTGTTATCTTCTGTATGTAATGTTTTCCAACCAGAACAACCTCCGACCACCTCTTGAGTTGGCAAGTATGATCCTTTCAGGGTCTAACACAAGAAAATTTTCACACTTAGAAAAATTAAAGTTTAACAGATAATATATGTTCATTAGGTGTCGATTAAGTCATTATTAAGGTTTAAGATGTTTAATTTTGTTCAATTTAACGTGTATTAGTCCGTTTAAGTTCGGTCATGAATCAAACACACTTAAATCTAATTGATTATCATCAAAATACCTTATCAATCACTTTAGTATCCAAATGCGACCACAATGAACACTAATATCGAAGTAAAAGAAGTTCTAACACTTAGAATTTTTGAGAGAATTTATCATGAAGTTTTCATGCGAATAGTGTACTTTCGCTCAACTGTTTCTTTTATAGCCTTTTGACTTCTCGCGCGAGAAGTCAGAGTTCTCGCACACAAGACCTTTCTCATCTTGAACTTTTCGCATATTAAGCTTTTAGCATCTTGAAGTTTTCGCATGCGATAAGTTCAATTTTCTTTGAACTTTAAAGATTTTCAACTTTTCAAATTTATTTATCTTATTAAGCCATTTGATTTGTTATGAGAAAGATTATGCTTAACTAAGTGTTTACAATTATCTAAGAACCCTTAATTTTTGCAAAATTTTTGTGACATATTGTAAAATCAAATCAAGTGTAAAAACAAAGTTTAACCTAAAAAACAAACTGATATTTTTCTTTATACTTATTACTTAAATGTATTTGGTAAATTTTAAAGTATAGGATCATATTTCTTATGAAATCGATCACTAACATCATCCAGCTTTTTTTAAATATGACTACTAACGTTGATTATCAATATGTTGTGTCCACTTTAAACTTAGAATTCAAGATTTACTTAGACACACATTCTGTGATTTTATCATGTTTAGATTAATTTGAATGAAAACAAATGAATCCCACAATCAATAATCCTGTAGAACCCTTATCCATCTTTAAGACACTTTTGAGATTTCAAGTCACCCCAACTTGACTTAAACCTTTTACCTCTGATCAGCCTTTTTTCAGAACAATTATTCCTTATTATAATATCTATTAAGAGCATAACTAGCCTGAGAAATGTTTCTGAACACAAAATATTAACAAGTTTTAGGACTTTCGGACTAATGTTTTACCCTCGCAAGACGTTTACGACTTACATGCCAAGTCGGACTTACATGCCCCATCTTTTGATTTTGCCTCCTGTGTTAGAACATATTCTCGAAAAAAAATATTTATCATATAACATGTATGTCTATGACATATCTTTTATTATTATACTCATTGACATCTCTTATTCCTATCTGGCATTTTGGAATCTTTTTGCTCTTTTGATAGTATTCATTTTCTCCTTTTTTTATGTCATTGCATCTCATATTTGTTTCTTCTTTTGATATTTATATATACATATTTCCTATTTCTTTTGAAAAACATTGAATCAGATAGTAACTGTCTTGAGTATGACAAGACTGTAACTCTCAGTCTGTTTCAGCTTGGAATCAGTGTTACCACAAAACCTTGATGAGTAACCCACTTCAGTCATGAAGAATTTACTTTAAGTGTATCACAGATCATAGTGCTTTTCAGTCTTGAAAGTCAAACCTTTCAACATATCAAACATAATCCAAGTGAATTTCTTTTATGCCTTCAGATCTAATGAATCAAATCAAGAAATGTACTATCATTTCCTATATATATCCTTGAAAATTTAATTTTCTTAATATGTAAAACAAAATATTTTTGCAAATTTTCTTTTACTCCCCTTAAGAACAAAAATATTTTTCGAGACATTTTCAAACTATTTAAGAACAAAAATCTTTTTCAAGACATTTTCAAAATTTCTCCCCCTAAAATTGTGATTATCTGCAAAGAAAATTACAATTTCAACCAAAATGAATGAATATATTTTTGAAAGGGTTTATAAAAAACTATTAACCAAATTTAATCATTCCTAGAAATTGGACTAAAAAATCAAATCTGGAATGATCAAATGCCTTAGTAAATAAATCAACAATGTTGTCATCTATTAAGATAGATTCCAAATGGATAAGTTTACAATCAAAACAATCATGGATAAAGTGATGCGAATGTAGATGTGTTTTGTCTTTGAGTGTTGGATTGGATTCTCACTATGTTTAACACTACAGTGTCGTCACATAAAATTTTGGTGTCATAAATATTAAGGCCATAATCAAGAAGTTGTTGCTGAATCCAAACCACCTGAAAAACAACAACTTGATGCAGCCACATATTCAGCCTCTGCAGTGGATGTGGATACTAACTGTTGCTTCTTGCATTTCCAAGAAATCAACCTGTTGCCAAGAAATTGACATCCACCGGTGGTTGATTTTCTATCCAAGTTACATCCTACATAATCATTGTCAGTATAAGCATATAAATTGAAATCAGAGTTTTTAGGATACCAAAGGCCGAGTATTGGTTGACCTTTGAGATATTTGAAAATTGGCTTGACAGCTTTCATGTGTGATTCCTTTAGATTACTTTGATAACGTGCACACTGACAAACAGGAAACATAACGTCTGGTCTGCTAGCAGTGAGATATATCAGAGATCCAATCATCGACCTATACAAATGCTGATCAATATCTTCACCCGTGAGATCTGGATTTAAAGTCAGACGAGAAGCCATTGACCTATACAATTTCTTCTTCATCACAGCTTCAAATTCCTTAAACAAATAATCATTGGTAGATCCAAAGATAATGTCGTCGACATAAACTTGAACAAGAATAAGATCATTACCAGTCTTCCATATGAATAAAGTTTGATCAATCGGACCCCGTGTATAACTATTTGCAAGCAAATGTTCAGTGAGGGTGGCATATCAAGCGTGAGGTGCTTGATGTAAGCCATAAAGTGCTTTGTCTAACTTATAAACATAATCCGGATGATCTGGATCTTCAAAACCAGGTGGTTAACAAACATAAGTTTCTTATTTCATCTCGCAATACAAGAAAGCAGTTTTGACATCCATTTGATATACTTTGAAGTTCTTGTATGAAGCATATGCCAGAAAAATGCATATAGATTCTAGTCTTGCAACAGGAGCGTATACTTCTTCATAATCAAGTCCTTCAATTTGATAGAATCCTTGAAGAACAAGTCTAGCCTTGTTGCGAGTAATCACATATTTTTCATATGTTTTGTTCTTGAAAATCCATTTAGTACCAATCAGCAACTTTCCCTTTGGTAGTTCACACAGATGCCACATATTTAGCTTCTTGAATTGTATCAGTTCATTTTGCATAGCCTCAATCCAACTATTTTCTTTTAATGCCATCTCAACATTCTTTGGCACTATTTGAGAAATGAAGCATGAATACAGGCATGTATTTATTATGCCCGATTGGCTTCGAGTTCGGACACCATGTGATAAAGGACCAATGATTGCTTCAGTTGGATGATTTTTATGAATTCTCAGCTGAGGAATGGTATCTTCAGAAATAACTTCGTCTAAATTAGACATATGACCAACTGGTTCTTCAGCATTGTTCCCTCCTTCAGGTTGATACACAATTTCTTCCTCTTGAAGAATATCATTATCAACAGATAAATCTTCAAATGGAACTTGAATTGTATCAATTGGATCAATTTGAGTAGAAGAAGAGCTCTGATCAGAAACCTGTGGAGCTTGTTCAACAACTGGATCAGATTGAGATGGATCAAATTCAGAAAAAGAGTGTGGAATAGCTGTGACATTTGAAGAATCAAATTTGTTTAATGAAGTACAACAACATCCAAAATTTTTTAAATATTTGCTTTGGGTTTATGTTTGAAAAAGATTTCGTATGGAGTCATGTTTTGTTGTTTGTTGATTAATACATGATTTTGAACATAATATGCGGTGTTAATAGCTTCAACCCAAAAGAATGACGGTAATTTGGCTGCTGATAACATTGTTCTGGCAGCTTTAATTAAAGTTCTGTTACATCTTTTAGCAACTTCATTTTTTGTGGAGTTCCAGCAGAACTAAATTGTCTTGCTATCCCTTTTGAATCACAAAATGTATTTAGTGTATGATTGTAAACTTTGGTTCTATTATCACTTCAAATGCACTTGATGGTTTTGTCAGTCTGATTCTCCACTAGGGTCATGAATTTTATCAGCAAGTAAGATGTCTCATCTTTGGTTGCTAAGAAGAAAACCCATGTAAATCTTGAAAAATCATCAGTAATAACCAAACAATATGCACGACGTCCTAAACTCAAAACACTAACTGGACCAAATAAATCCATGTGTAATAGTTGTAGAACAGAGTCAATATTTGTAGGAGCAACTGGTTTATGAGGCATTTTATGTTGTTTACCTTTTGAACATGAGAGATAGTGTTCAGTAAGTTGAAATTCTTTCAAAGGAAGGCCTACAACATGATTTCACCTAACCAACTTGTTCATATTTTTAATGTTTACATGGCCAAGACGACGATGCCACAACAATGAATTACTTTCCGAGGCTTTGGATAACAAACACGACGCAGTTACAAATGAATGTGAACCATTCATGTCATGTAAATATGTGTCTTTGTCTCTCGGTGTTCTTAATAATATCCATTCATCAGGAATTACAAAGCCAGATTTTAAAATAAGACATTCTTTATCAGTGAAAAGTGTTGAATACTTTTTGTCACAAATTTGAGAGACACTTAGCAAATTATGTTTAAGTTCCTCTATAAAATTGACATCTTTAAAACTTAACACACAGTTAGACACTGTACATTTTTTTGTAATCTTACCACCTTCATCTCCTGCAAATATAACATATTCTATGTTGTAAGGTTGTATGTTATTTAACAGAGATATGTTACCGCTCAAGTGCCTTGAACAACCACCATGTCAAACACTATTTATAAATTGCCTTGGTTGTTCCTGCACAAATAAATGAATTTATTCATGTTTAGAAACCCAAGCCATAGTTGACTTGAGTACTTTGTTTTTATCCAAATATGATACAGACTGTAATATCATATCACTTTTGTTATCAAAAGGACATTGTTCAACAATATCAGGCTTGGACGGTTTTCTTCAATTTTTCACTTTTGAATTGGTTTGATCAGATATGTAACCATATTCTTTAAAGTGGTCTGAATTGAAGTAGAAGTGTGACCATCAACTTGTAAAAATTTCATATTTGCCTTTTCTTTATTCAAATCATTACTATTATTAATAAAATAGATTGACTGATTTGAATTTCTTTTGAATTTGGCATTTAAAAAGAAATGTTTTCTATTATTTGAAATTGAGTTATGAAATCTTTGTTTGCTTGACAATTGATGTTGATGATGTCAGTTTCTTGCCTTATGATTTGGCTTGCCACATGTATAACAACACATTTTATGATATGTATATGATGCTTGTAAATTTTGCACAAACTGTTTATGATAACTTCCATAGTTATCATAAAATTTGGCATTAGTATTTCTTTGGCCTTGTGATTCTTTTACAGTCTGTCTTTTCTTTCTATCACTATAAATTGTTCGAAATGATTCCGAGAGAATTGAGATATCTTTTCTAGCTTTTTGATTCACATTTGAAGCCAATGTGGCATGAACTGTCGCTTTAGCCTTTTGAGTTGTAGTTACTGGAATTGGACCAGTGTCTTTGATACCTAATCTACAAACATCTTATTTCACAGAGTTAGCAATAATAGAAGACTTATGTTTAAAGAAACTGACATTGGTTTCTTTAAAAATATGTTCTTCTTTATCAATGTTGCCTTTTCAAACAAATATGTTCTTGAAATCAGTTTTCAAGTTAGATACGGATGTTTTGACTCGTTTACTTTCATTGGCTTTAAAATCAATTTTTGATTTCAGTTTCTTTTCTTTGTTAGATATTTTTGTGCAAACATTTGTAGTACTAAAAACATCTGAAATTTCATTAATAACTGATGATGAATTACATGAAGATTTTTCATTACAATTTTTATTTTCCTGAAAAACTAATTCATCATCACTTTCCCAATCTTCAACCAACCCGTCCTTTTTCACACTTTCTACAAGAAAATTGTCATGACTAATTTTAATTTTAGCTTTTATGACAGGGTCAACAGTCAGAGAAATATTGACTAGAGGTATTAAATCTGACTTTTGTTGAAAACCTAATCCATAGGTCTCTTCATCAGGAGAGGTAATTGATGAAGGCAAGCAGGTATAATCATGATTAATAGGTGGTGAATGTTAGAATAACCAACACCACCTTTTCCACCATTAATTTTCTATGTAATTTGATATTTGATTATACCTTCAACCATGTTTGAGGATAGCTCAAGTTTTTCAACAATCAATTTAGCAGATAAGAGTTCACTGTTAAGTTTATTAATTTATAAAGATAGTTCATTATTACGTGTTTTCAAATCTTTTATGTTACAATCTTTATCATGAAGATTCAACTTTGATTGATAAATTGATTTGTTTAACCCATCTATCTTTTCTTTAAAAAATTTCTCATCAGTTTTATATTTACTAGCTTGATATTGAAGTTTTTTAACTTATAAAATCAAACGTTCGTTATGAACTCTATATCTTTGTACCTTATCTAAACATGTATTTGAACAAAGATTAGAAAATACCTCTTCAGTCTCTTCTTCCTTTTTCTTCACTTCAGGTAAGATATTTACCATGAAGGCTTTTAAAATAACTTTTGCTTCTGCTTTTGTTGCTGGAGTGGTCTCAACAAAATTTTCTCTTTCATTATAAGCATATGCCGGAGTAAACTCAACAGCATTTTCATCTTCCTCAAACTTGGCCGAAGTGAACTTAACAGCCTTTACTTTCTTTTCTTCATTCTTGTTTGATTGAGCTGGAATAGTCTCAACAGATGTTTCATTAAGCTCCTTCTCATCCCGTATCTCTTCAGCTTTCACTTCTTTGACCTTTTTCTCCTCAACTTCAACCTTCTTCTCTTTGTCAAATACACCACTTATTAGATCATCAGATACAAACTCAGCTAGTGGATTGTCATCAACATGTTCTTTAACAGTTTGAATTTCTGCTAACAAAGCAGTGGAAAACTTGATATCTAGAATCTCCATTTGATCTGACCAATCATACTCTCCGTCAGTCTGAGAAACTGGTGCTTTGTTGTTTGATGAACTTGCTTTGTCTCCTTTCGTTTCTACTTCCACAGTCACCATCTTCTTTCCATTATCTGTATGATATGACCTTCCTGTAGTACATTCTCTTGCAAAGTGACTAGGTTTGTCACAGTTATAACATCTCAAGCATGATTTGTCTTATAACATCTCAAGCTTGATTTGTCAAACCCAATCTTGCTTGAGTTGTTCAAGCCAAAACTTTTCTCCCAGTTCTTCTCCCAAAGTTCTTAGCATGATATACCACCATAGCCATCTGATACTTAATGTCATTCTCTTCTACATCATCGGGATTATTTTGTTGCAAATCATCAACCAAGATGTTGGGCGCACTAAGTCTCTCGGCAGAAAAAGCTTCATAGCTATTCATATATGAGGTGAATAGAGCCAAATGCTCTTCAGCTATCTGAATGGTTTGCTTGTTAGGTTGAAAGTTTCCAAAAAATGCTTTTTGTGAAGATAGAGTGGATTGACTTTGTGGGTAGATCGGAGGTTGTGGTTGAGCTTGAATATAAGGATTCTGATGAGAAGTTTGGAATTGAGGCAAGGATAGATCTTTGACATTTGGATGAGCAGGAGTTACTGATTGTTGTTGTTGACACAACTGGGAGTAGCTGACATAATAATTTGGATTACTAGCCATCCTAGCATATAATGCTGATGCTTCAGCTCCCATCAAGTCGATGTAGTTAGCAGCTCTCTGCTTGTCATCCATATCATAAGATTTGACGGTGGAGATTAGATCACTAAGGAATAAGGTGAAGAAATCCTTGGTTCTCTTAATAGTAGTGCAATTGTTGTTACAGCTGTAAGGTAGTGAGTTTAACAACTTCTTATTCACAGAGATGTTTTCCAGTGTGATTCCTGCACTTTTCATCTTGGTCAGCTTCACGAACCTTGACATTTGAGCCTCCAAGGTTTCTCCAAGTATATGATTAAACATATTAAACTCTTGGTTCAACATGTCTTTCTGGCTTTCTCTCATATCCTTGTTCCCCATAATCTGCTCCTCTATGGCATCCCATAAATCTTTAGCCTTTCTGAAATCCTTGAATTTCTGAGCGATTTTAGTGGTAAGTGCCATAGTGATAGCAGTATACGCCTTATCATCGAGCTCCATTTTCTTCATATCCTCCTCATCCCAGAGGTGTTCAGGCTTAGACACCAAGTCTCCTTTCTCATTGGTATATATCGGAATATACGGGCCTTGTTTGATAGATCTCATCATCCTGGGTTTGGTGTATATAACATGGTTGTCAAAGCGATATACCCAATTGGGATAGTCTTCTTCATTGAGAAGTCGAGGAGGCTTTGTGCTCGTGCCGATCTCATTGTCGAGATTAAGAGTTGTAGTGATGTGCTTCAAGTTTGCCATTGAGAAATCTTGATTCAAACGTTTTCAAAAATCTTCAAAGTTGGAGTTATCGCGCGAAAGATAAAGTTCTCGCGCGAATAGTTTTAAGCAAAACTAATTCGCACAAGTTCTCGCACAAACTTTTTGCGTGGGAACTTCTGTAACTGATTTTTGCGAATTGTTCAACTTTTCACGTGAAAGGAATCTTTCTGTAACAGAATTTCAACAAACTTTTGCAAAAACCACACTTTTAGCTCGAACAGTAACTTCTCGCGTATGAAACCTAAGTTTTCGTCTGATTAATCTCAATCAACTTCGACGATTCCAGCCTCCAATCAACCACCAATTTGATCAAAATTAACTGAATAATCTTTCAATTAGTGAACTTAGATTCGGTTTATGATCCTAATTGTCTCTAATTGATTGAATTAAGCTCAATTAATCATGAAAACATGTCAAATCTTCATTCAACAGCATAACAGCTCTTAAAATCTTAAAAAATGATCAAATATAGCATAATTCTAGTAGATCTTCAAGTAAATTCAAATCCAATTTCAAGAACACTTTAACAAACACTTATCAATCTTTGAATCAATCAATCTAGAGCAAACCATGCTTTGATACCAATTGTAAGGATCAACTATATAACAAGATCGATCTCGTGAGGAGAATAAGGAATGTAATCGCTCACAAATATAAGATTGAATAAGTAGAAAACATGATTGAATGAACTTGAACACAAATGTAAATAAAATATAGTGAATTGCTCTCTGATTTGAAACAATTACAATAAGTGCGAAATCAGAAAAATGACAAAAGGTTACAAGATACATCACAAAAGATCTATTTATACTAATCTCTAAAGTTCTCGCATGATTAACAGGTTCTCGCGCGACTTTCAAGTTTTCGTGCGAGAAGCAAGTTATCACGCGACAACTCTAACTATTCACGAGACTTGATCTTCTTTATCTTGATTTGATTTCCCGAGCCTCTAGGTTCAACCCCTACACTCTTTTGCCATATCATTGTACTAGTAGCCACCCTTAACTCTTTAATTGAGTCTAAACCAAATAATACCATACCATCTCACAAATATATGTTATTCCTTCCCCTTGTTCAAAACAACACAATCACTAACCCCTTGACTACTTTTGCCCAAATCGTCCCTAACGTCACATATATAATGTTACAGAACAAATAAAAGAACTCAACCCAAAAGTCTAGTCTGATGGATGAGGGAACCCATTTGGTCTATAAACCCCACATCAATTGCCCATACAACCGATGTGTGACAAGTCCCATACTTTGCAATGGTTTCGGTCCCTAACATTCACCCCTCCTTAAGGACCAACGTCCTCGTTGGTAACGGTCACGTTGGTCACTGCTGGCTCTCTCCAGGCCACCACTTCGTGGGCCACCACTCCGAGGCTGGCTCTGATACCACTGTTACAGACCAAATAAAAGAACTCAATCCAAAAAACTAGTTTGATGGATGAGGGAACCTATTTGGTCTATAAACCCCACATTAATTGCCCATACAACCGATGTGGGACAAGTCCCATACCTTGCAATGGTTTCGGTCCATAACATATAACAATCAACTTCTTCAAAACTGCTAAGTCAGATCAAATTTCCTTTAAGATCAGGAATGTACCTTATATTTTGATGATGCAATTCAGACATACTTTCTAGATTGAATGTGACACTCCCACAACCTAGAATCTTTCAAGATTTATCATCTCCAAGCATTATTTTATCAATTTATTTTAAGCCTTAAATCCTTTAAAAAACTTCTTGTTAGTTATCATATGATAAAAAAAAGTTAAAATCCATGGTCCATACTTACTATTATTATTCAAACTACTAATATATTTGTAATAGTATACTCATCAGATGATCAATCTACTTATTACCATGATTTCTTAATATATTTGCCTTGTATCATTTTCTTCTTTTAGGACACTTATTATTGAACTGTTCTTAGAATGACATATGAAGTACCTTCTCTTGAACTTTTATTTTGACATGACATGGATTTTTTTACAAGAAAGGACCTATTAGTCATATATATGTTAGTCTTAAGAAAAAGATGTATGAAGTCAATGAAGATCAAGTCATACATGGCTGGTACATAGATAGTTAAAATACTATATTGATGTTACAATTATAAATACTTTGGTACAAACTAGATTAGGACTAGACATGGATCAGATAAATACTAAAGGATCTTAGACGTTTTCAGACTTTATCTTTGTTATCGACTTCAATGTTCACACTACTACAAGAAAATTTATAGGATATAGAAGATAATTTGGAGTGAACCTTCTCCATACAGCCTGATGAAATTAGTAAAAGTTGACAACATATGCCAAATGTCTTCAAGATAAGCCTACAACTTGATTAAGTGGCTAAATGGGCATAAATGAATAAAAAATTCATTAATACCTCAACTAGAAATGCTATAACTAGGATTACAAGGCAAAGAATAAGTGTACAATCAATCAAGAGTTTAAGCAAGAGAGCGTTATATCCTACACTCTTGGAGTAGTCCAACCCACTAGAACACTTCACTGTTGTTAGCATAGAATTTTCTTTTGAAGATCAATTGACAAACACATTTCATTCATTTACTCTTATAGAAATACAGATGAATACCACATAAACAAATTCAATATTATGATTGTTGTAGGCTGACATTAATTTCTACATAAAACTCACACATTTATGTTTTGTTTAAGTCATTTATTGTTATTATCTGGGATCACATGACATTATAGATCTTCCTTCACTTTCAAAACCTCTTTATTTTTTCCTTTAATATCAATCCTTTTTTTCAAATCTTCAAATTTCATGGTTGAAATAACTTCTTCCTTAGACTATTCGTTCTACACATCAAGGTATGCACACAATGCTAATATGATTAGGATGAAGAGGTCAAGATGAGAGTTGCTCTATCTTTTTCATCTAACACAGCCTCTACATTCTCAAGAACTATTTTTAAATTCATTGACATGACCTTCAAGAGGCTTACTGGTGGACATCTATAATATGTACAATCTTTTCTTGTAATTGTTTATGTGTGTAAGATGGTGTTTATAAGTATATGTGAATGAGCTATGTGGGGATATTCATGTAAGAGGATTTACATAAATTAGGTTATATGTGTATGATCGTATAATCAAGTCTATGTATGTAGGATTACATGAATGGATTCATAAAATTTAACTCGTATGTGTGATTAAAGCCTGGACAATCAATAATCACTTAGAATAATGTTTTTAAAATACATGTTAAATTAAAGTAGCTTCCATGTTTTCATCATTAAGATGGATAGTTAAATGTTGTGAGTTATCCTGAAAGTGTGAACATGTATTAGCATACTAAGTGTATCTTTGTGTGTGTGTGTGTGTGTGTGTGTGTGAAGTGGGAAGTCCATGTAATAGAGCTACAGTGTGTGAAATCCATTTCGATGGTAAAAAGTGTAGTTCATACGTTGATAGTGTATCAGGCATAATTTATTCAAGTTCTTGTGTACATCTAACACCTAAGTGGAAAACGTGAAATATTAAAAAGTGTAAGATTTAAATAGTGGGAGATATCACAAAGGGTAACAATTGTAAATGTGGGTATGTAGTACTTGTGTGTGCCTTATTGGGTTTTTGTATTTTCCAGTGGTTTGTGTGCGGTATAAAGGTGTAGGAATAATAAATAGATATTCAGCAAGTTGTTTTAAAAAAAAAATAGATGTTTGTTGTGATAAGGCAAGTTGTTTTGATAAACTACGGACTCAATACACTACAAGAATTGTTCTCAATAGCGGCGACACTATTAGCAGCGACTTAGCCTTTTAGCGGCGACACTAATAGCGGCGACACTAATAGCGGCGACACTATTGGCGGCGACGTGTCGCCGCTATTGATCATTGATCTGTTCCACGCCTTTCGAGTTAGTTCTGGCCGTTGATCAGTCTCCTGATCTAACGGTGGGGGTTGGGTCGTATAACACCAAAAGAGGCGACATGTTGCCACTATTGGTCGAGACATTCACCCGGGCCTTATGCTTCTTCCCCAAACATTCGCGCCCTAATCCACCTACACCACCACGACCACACCTCTGCAAAGCCACCACGACCTCGACCGCGACCGCGACTCGCAACCGTCACTGCCACCGCCACCGCGCGCAACTTCCCACGTCCACCCTCCCCACGTACCGCACCTCCTCCACACCGGCACACCACCTCCACACCGGCGCACCACCCTCCCTATAGCCGAAACTTCGCCTCCATTGGAAGACTTCTTCTTCATATTTCATTTGTAAGATTCGAATAACCATCATTATATATTATTAGCTGTAATTATTTATGTTTTGTTAGTGATTCTTACCGATCTATATATATGATATGTTACTAGCTCGACCCGTCTCCGGAGAGTCGCCGCTACTGCTGTTGAGATATTTTTTTATTTTTTCTTTTAGTTTTATTATGTATTGTGATAGACTATTAGAATTTATGTTGGTTTTGTTAGTATTTGTTTGTTATATAAGTTATTTAAAATGTGATAATATGCTAGTAATTGTATGAATTATCATGTTAATTATGTGATTTTTTTGAACTAGTTGTATTATTGGATGTTAGATTGGTTTTGTAGTAATATGCTAGTTAATTGTGACACTAATTTATTAAGTATTAGGTTAATTGTTTGCATCTTTTAAATTAGTTGTGTCATTATGTGTTTGTTATATTAATCATTTAAAATGTCATAACATATTTGATAGAATAAAATTGTCATAAATTAAAAATTCTTTTATTGTTTAGCCATAATGAATAACAATAAGAAATTAGTTACAAAATCAAACGAAACGTGACATTATTTGAATCAATTGTAATAATGTTTCAGTTTGTTCAAACAGTGTCACATTTCATTTGATTTTTTAGTAATTCCTTATTGTTGTGCATTATGAGCTTTTAGGTTTTGTTACTTCATTCTAATCATCACGAGCTTAGAAATACCCGCCCGAAATTGATTTAGTAATTAATTTCGGATTGTCCCCATTTTGGGACTGTTTTTTGAATATTTTATCTAATTTAGGATATGAATGTGTATTACATGATTGTTTGTTCAAGAAAAATTTGATTGCCATTTTATCTTTACTCATTGAGTATATATTTTTATATGTATATACTTGGAAGCTAAGAGGAAATGCTGCCGAATTTTTTATAAACAAACAATTATGTAATGCACGTTCATATATGAGATAAGGTATTCAGAAAGTGGGTATAGCAACCTACCTTTTTGAATTCTTAATCTGGTGGCCTACCTTTTGTTCATGTTTCGTGAATAGTTTTTCATCCACTTAAATTCTAAATTATATTGTAGTTCCATAATCATGTCTGTCGATAAAAGTTGGCTTCTTAATCCAAACCGTAGATCACCTGAGTATCAACAAGGACTCAACTCTTTTATATATATTTGCGAAAAACTTACCGACAGTTATGGCCAGATTCGATGTCCGTGTATGAAATGTCAGAATACCGTATTATTAGGATGGGTTAAAATGAAATATCATTTATAAATATGGGGCATGTACTGAACATACAAGGATTGGATCTATCATGGTGAAAGTTTAATTCCTGAAGTTGTAGTTATAGATGACGTTGTGCCAACAAACGATATGGCTGACGTCATCGAAGACGTCATCGAAGACGTTATGGAAGAGAGTAGCGGTGTCTATGATGATTTTCAGAACTTGTTAGAGGAAGTTCAATCAGAATTATATCCGAGTTGTACTAAGTTTTCTTCCCTTGATTTTTTAGCAAAGCTTATGCATATCAAGGTGAAAAATAAATGGATTAATAGTTCATTTGATGAGCTTCTTGAGTTGTTATAATCTTCACATCCTCAGGGTAATAAAATTCCCCCTTCTCATTATGTAGCAAAAAAGACATTAAAGAAGATTGGTTTAGGATATGAGTCAATACATGTACGCAAATATGACTGTGATCTTTTCTGGGGCGAAATCCTTTTGTTAGAAAATGTCCCATTTGTAATGAGAGTAGGTGGGTCGATACAAATACAAAGGGCAAGAAGTTATCTCACAAGGTGTTATGATGGTTTCCTTTAACCCCGAGACTACGACGATGTATTCTTCAAGGCACACGGCAAAAGATATGATTTGGCATAGTACCGGACGATCAGAAGTGGGTACGATGCATCATCCTGTTGATGGTACTTCATGGAAAGATTTTGATATAAAGTACCCGACTTTCTCGAGGGAACCGCAAAACATTTGCTTAGGGCTTGCAGCCGGCGGTTTTAATCTATTTGGTAACATGAGTTTGGCTCATAGCACGTGGTTGGTTGTACTCACCACATACAATCTACCTCCATGGCTATGCATGAAAGAGTCCTCATTTATGTTGTCATTGTTGATTCTTGGCCCTAAATCACCCGGGAAGGACATGGATGTGTTTCTTAGGCCATTGGTGGATGAGCTTAAGCAGTTGTGGGTGTCAGGCGTACGTAATAAAGACGCGGCGACAAACACGTTCTTTACAATGAAGGCGGCTTTGTTATGGACTATAAACGACTTTCCAGCTCGTAGTAGTCTATCAGGTTAGAGCGGGCAGGGTTACAAAGTATGCCTGACTTGTAACGAAGACACTCCTTCTATGCGTGTTACAAATAAAGTTGTATATGTTGGTCATCGCCGATTCTTAGATTCTAACCATGAGTGGAGAACAAGTTTAGAATTCAACGGAGAACCCGAGATCAGAGCCCCTCCAAATCAATTTACTGATACTGACATAGAAGCTCAACTTAGTTTTCTACGCCATCGTTTACCGGGTAAGCATCCCGATTTTGGAGGTGTAAAATCAAAGCGGGAGGAGTTTGAGTTGAGCTTGTCTAAACGAAGCATATTTTTTGAACTTGAGTATTGGTCTTCGCTGCAGCTAAAACACAAATTAGATGTGATGCATATCGAGAAAAATATGTGCGACAGTTTGTTAGGTACTCTTCTAATGAATGAAAAGAGCAAAGATACGCCAAATGCACATGTTGACTTGAAAAATCTAAATATTTGGAGTAGGCAATGGTTGGAAAAAAAAATGGCAAGTGGTATAGTTGACACCCAAAATACTCATTGAAGATTAGTGATCGAAAGCTATTTTGTGAATTTATAAAAGATGTTAAAATGCCTGATCGGTTCGGATCTAATATCAGCAAGAGAGTGATAGATAACATTACTAACATTACTGGGTTGAAATCTCATGACTGTCATATTCTCATGTAATGTTTGATACCGATTGGGGTTAGATGCTTTTTGGCCAAAGATACTTATACACCAATAGTTGATCTTTGTACGTTTTTTAAGAAACTTTGTTCAAGAACACTATTGGTCGAGGATATTAAGAAAGCTAAGGATTTCATTCTTATAATATTGTACAAGTTAGAGTTGATCTATCCTCCGGAGTTTTTTGACATTATGGGTCATTTAGTTTTGCATTTACCTGATGAATCAATTTGTGGTGGTCTAGTATGTATGAGATGGATGTATCCATTTGAAAGATATATGAAAAAACTAAAATATAATATCAGAAACAAAGCAAGGTCGGAAGGTTGTATAGCTGAAGGTTATGTCGCTGAAGAAGCTCTATCATTTTGCTCGAGATACCTTCGAGATGTTGAGACTCAGTTTAATCGCCCTGATAGAAACGAGGATGTCATTATAGAAAAAAGAAACATGTATGCATTTGAGTCTAAATGTCGTCCAGCTAGTGCAACAAAGATGAAATATCTTTCTCCAAGTGAAAAGCTTAAGTTAGAATGGTTTGTCCTTGATAGCTGTCAAGCAGTCAGAGACTACATGAAGTAAAATTTCCTATCTTTAACTTTTCATCATTAATTAAAGATATTTCATTTCTCACTTATTGTATATTTTTATCAATAATGTAGTGAATTTAAATCTGAATGTCCAAATGAGGATATTAAAATCAAATTTCCAACTGTAAGGATCGGTTCATTACATCTAAGATTGATCTCGTGAAGAAAATGCGGAATGTTAACTTCACGGAACAAGATAGAAAGTAAGATGAAGAACACAAATGTAAATAACTTCTTGATTATATTGCTCTCTGACTTGTAAAATGTAACAATATGAATGAAATTAGGAAATATGCAAAAGCACCCTTAATTACATTACAAACGATCTATTTATACTAAACTCTAAAGTTCTCGCATGACTAACAGGTTCTCGCACGACTTCCATGTTTTTGCCTGAGAAGCAAGTTACGCGCGGCAAGTTATAACTTTTCACACGACTTGATCTTCTTCATCTTCATTTGATTTTCTGAGACTCTAGGTTCAACCCCTACAATCTCCCCCTAGGCTCGGTAAATCAATGCATTAGAAGTTCACGTCATCCACTCTGTAACTGCCTCCATATGCATACATCTTGTTGTCCAGGGCCTTCGTGATCATCCAACCAAACTGTGTTGTTATGAAATGTATAGACTCATCAGCTATAATTGGACAAGCCTACAACCTAATCAAATCTTCTTTTCCAAATTTTAGCAAATCCACAAGGTCGATGACATGGTAATCTTTATCCACACAATGAATTAACGCGTGCCCCGTCTCCTTCTCATAACTCTACCACATTAGCTTGGACAAGCTATTAACTGGCATAGGAGCATGTATAGGGATCTTCCTTGCATATCTCGGATGCTTGAACACTCGTATCTTCATCAGTTTGTTCGTATTAGGATCTATTCGTGTCTCATCTTCAATGACTTTGGATTTGGCAGTTTTAAAGTCTTTGAAGTTGGTCTTGCTTTGCTTCCAAATCATATTCCTAATCCACTTTGCCTTGCTGTAGTTACTAGGGTTAATGAATGGAACACGACCTATTGCATATAAATCCGATGCTATGAGATTATGGAAATCACGTTTGTCTGATAGTACTTGATAGCTCCACCCTTTCTCTTAATCACATACATCTTCTTCTCCACATCGTAAGCCCAGCTAAGTAGTGGTTCTGAGTTTCTGTACCTTGTAAAAGGTTTAGAATATCTCAGCATGTGAATGTAAGCTGGTGGAGAAGGAGCAGTAACTGTAAGGTTACCGACCTGACGCACTGCACTTTGTCCTTTTACATTAGCAGTCTCATTAGTCGTTTCTTAAGAGCTCGTCTCTCCAACGATCTGCCTTCTTCAACCAAGATATCTGAGAATAAATCCTTAAGACTATTCCCAAACATGTCTGTGTAATCTATTCCTTCATCCAAATCATCAAACGCTCCAAAATCTTCTTCTGTCTCCTCAGTAGTGATCTTTTGCTGGAATGTATAGAACTCTCTGTCATAAGCTTCTTCTACAACTGGATCTAATGGTGTGTACTCAGTGGTATCATCGGGACTTGGTCTGGAGACATTGTCAGTACCCGATGAACCAGATGCACCAGCTGCAGAACCTAAATCTACTCCTTGATTATCATCATCATCATCTTTCTTACCATCATCACCCTTATCACCATCATCATCTTCATCATCATCAACTTCTTCATCGCTAGAAGCATAATCAACCAGATCCAAACCATCATCATCAAGTACTGGGCTTGGAATAGGAATATTATATTCAAGCTCTACAAACGCCTCTTCAGTATAAACCACAGGTTGATCCTCAGTAGCCATAGAATGATTAGTGATAGGTGGCTCTTGATCAACATTAGCAGTCTCTGTTGCCCTTTCTATAATAACAGGATCAACATCATGCTCTATAGTATTAGCAGGATCTTGAGCAGCTTCGAGATCAGTAGATTGTTGTCCACTTGATTCTCCGACTTCCGTGGTTCTTTTCTGTGTAGACGAGAAAGGAACACGAGAAGTGAGATCTCTTAAGTTCTGATCTAGAATCTGAACATAACTAAATATGAAATTTTGTTGATGTTCAAGATTCTTTATCCTTCCATCCTTTTCAAATAACTGTCTCTGCGTATCATCAATGGTTTGTGTCTTCTCTAACATCTCCCTCTCTAATGTACTAATTCTCTACTCTAGTGTAACTAATGTAGGTAAACTAGTAGAAGCACTAGCACCTTGTGTTTGCGCAGGAGGGGTGTGAAGAAAATCTTCAATGCCTATTGTCTCCTCAAACCCTTGATCTCTTGGTTGAGTTCTCAACACATCCTCAGTAGCAGGCATAGTAGATGATGTCTCTAATGTAGCAGTGTCACTAACTGTGGCAGGAGTCTCAGAGACAGGTACTTCTTCTTCAGTCGACACAATGGTCATTGGGGTCTAACGCTTTTTCAAAACACCTCGTCCTCTACCCCTACCACATGGAGTTTCACCAACTCTTCTTGCCATTCTCTTCCTTTTACCCGAGTAGTTGGTACATCTTCAGGAACAAAATCTGCATCACGTTCCTCAGCAGTGCGTTTGGCAAGTGTTTCTCGTACTCTGGGACGTTCATGAAGGACTTATGGGACATTTCCAATTTGATCACTATCAGTTTTGCTTCCAGAACTAAACCATGAATCTATCTTAGCATCTATCAAAGTTCTAGTTGGTTGTGAACTTTCAGGAGCATCTTCAGGAGTAGTAGTTGAAGGGCCAGCTTGTGTGACTACTTCATGAGTCGATTGAGCTTCTTCCTGATAATCTTAAACAAATCTTCCAAGATTAGAAAAGTAAGAACCATCCCATGCATTCCCCTTTGCTCCCATTAAGTAAGTGAATATATCTTTCTTCATCACCATTATGACATAGGTAGATGAGTCAGATACTTCTAGCTCAGGGTGAGCAGCATTCACTATTAGCTGTATGAATCATGGGTACATGACGAATTTCTTGCCAACTGTAGCTATAAGTTCTTCTGCATCTTCTAAAAAATTACCTTGGATATGCTGTATGGTAAATCATCGACTAAGGATATCAGCAGGGATCCGAATACAGCAATTAGACTATCCATTCCAGCTTTAAGATTGCTTAGGCAATGTATAACAATATGAAACAAGTACTTCCAGAATGGTGGAAGGTGCTTCTTCTCAAGAGATGGATATCTGTAATCATATCCTATCCTCTTCAGGCAATCTCTAACCACATCATCATCAATCTTGACAGGCACATTTGGTTGATCATCAATAACAGAACACTGTTTATTACTTCGGCAGTAATAATAACTCTCTTGCCTTTAACAGTTGCTGATATACAAGGTTCTCCTTGTTAATCCCTTTCATTTATAGCCGATAAACAAAATTGATCAATCACGTCTGTATAAATAGTCGGATTAGCAGAAATAGCATGATGAATCCGTGAGGTCTTCAATCCATCAATTAGTGATCTAAATAAGGCTTTGTAGTCTGGAACTTCTCCAAGATAAGCCACAACATTATGGTTCTTATTAAAGACCATTGATATAGCCATCTGAAAAGAATTAAACAAACTTGTATAAGCACACAAGAAAATTTTCAAACTTAGAAAAAATTGAAAAAAAAAATTAAACTTATTGCGTGAAAACATCAACTACTCGAGCGAAAACATTATGTTTTCAGATTCAACTTTTCGTGTGACAAGAAGGGTTTTCGCATAAAGCAGAATTTGACCAGAAGTTAACTTCTCGCGCAACAAGTCTACTTTTCACGCAAGTAGTTCTATGCGAATTTAAAAGTTCTCGCGTCTGTTCATCTGCAACATACTTTTCGCATACGATAAGTCTATGATTTTTCAGATTTTCAATCATCCATTTTCAAAGTGTTTTAATCGATAAAGTATGTTCATTAGGTGTCGATTAAGTCATTATTAAGGTTTAAGATGTTTAATTTTGTTCAATTTAACATGTATTAGTCCTTTAAAGTTCAGTCATGAATCAAACACACATAAATCTAATCTATTATCCTCAAATACCTAATTAATCACTTTAGTAAACCAAATGCGACCACAATGAACACTAATATTAAAGCAAACGAGGTTCTAACACTTAGAATTTTTGAGAAAATTTTTCAGGAATTTTTCATGCGAATAGTGTACTTTTCGCTTAACTATTCCCTTTATAGCCTTTTGACTTTTCGCGCGAGAAGTCAGAGTTCTCGCACACAAGACTTTTCGCATCTGTGTACTTTTCGCATCTTGAAGTTTTTGCATGTGAGAAGTTCAATTTTCTTTGAACTATAAATATTTTCAACTTTTCAAATTTATTTATCTTATTAAGCTATTTGATTTGTTATAAGAATGATTATGTTTAACTAAGTGTTTAGAATTATCCAAGAACCCTTAATTTTTTGCACATTTTTTGTGAAATATTGTAAAATCAAATCAAGTGTAAAAACAAAGTTTAACCTAAAAACAAACTGATATTTTTCTTCATACTTATAACTTAAATGTTTTTGGTAAATTTTCAAGTATAGGTTCATATTTCTTATGAAATCGATCATTAACATTATCCAGCTTTATTTAAATATGACTGGTAACTTTGATTGTCAATATGTTGTGTCCACTTTAAACTTAGACTTCAATATTTACTTAGACACACATTCTGTGATTTTATCATGTTTAGATTGAGTTATAAGAAATCTGTGAATCTCACAATCAAGAATCCTGTAGAACTTTTATCCAGCTTCAAGACACTTTTGAGAATTCAAGTCACTCCAATTTGACTTAAACCTTTTACCTCTTATCAGCCTTTTCAGAATTATTTTTCTATTATAATATCTATTTAAAGCATAACTAGTCTAAGAAACATTTCTGAACACAGAATATTAACAAGTTTTAGGACTTATTAACTGTCAGTCGGACTTATGTTTTGCCCTCGCAAGACGTTTAGGACTTATATGCCAAATCGGACATACATGCCCCATCTTTACATTTTGCCTCTTGTGTCAGAACATATTCTCAAAAAGAAAATATTTATCATATAGTATGTATGTATATAACATATCTTTTATTATCATGCTCATTGACATCTTTTATTTCTATATGGTTTTTTGGCATCTTTTTGCTCTTTTTGATAATATTAATTTTCTCTTTTTGTCTTTGCTTTTCATATCTTTTTCTTCTTTTGTATTTATATATACATACTTCATATTTCTTCTGAAAAAAACTAAATCAGATAGTAACTGGCTTGAGTATGACTAGATTGTAACTCTCAGTCTGTTTTAGCTTGGAATCAGTGTTACCACAAAACCTTGATGAGTAACCCACTTCAATCATTTTGAGTTTACTTTAAGTGTATCACAGATCATAGTGCTTTTCAATCTTGGAAGTCAAGCCTATCAACATATCAAACATAATCTAAGTCAGTTACTTTTATGCCTTAAGATATAATGAATCAAAATTAAGAAATATACTATCATTTCATATATATCCTTGAAAATTTTAATTTTCTTAATATGTAAAACAAAATATTTTTGCAAATTTTCTTTTACTCCTCCTAAGAACAAAAATATTTTTTGAGACATTTAAAAATTTTCTTCCTCTAAAATTATGATTATCTGCAAGAAAATAACAATTTTAACAAAATAAATGAAAATATTTTTGAAAGGGTTTATGGAAAATTATTAACCAAAGTTAATCATTTCCAGAGATTGAACAAAGAAGTCAAACCTGGAATGATCAAATGCCTTGGTGAACAAATCAGCAATGTTGTCATTTGATGAAACTGATTCCAAATGGATAAGTTTTCGATCAAAACAATCACGGATAAAGTGCATGCGGATATCGATGTGTTTTGTCTTTGAGTGTTTGATTGGATTCTTCATAATATTTAACACTTCAGTGTTGTCACACAAAATTTTTGTGTCATAAAGATTAAGGCCATAATCAAGAAGTTGTTGCTGAATCCAAACAATTTGAGAACAACAACTTGATGCAGCCACATATTCAGCTTTTGCAGTGGATGTGGATACAGTCTGCTACTTCTTGCATTGCCATGAAATCAACCTGTTTCCAAGAAATTGACATTCACCGGTGGTTGAATTTCTGTCCAAGTTACATCCTGCATAATCACTGTCAGTATAAGCATATAAATTGAAATCAGAATTTTTAGGATACCAAAGGCCGAGTGTTGGTTGACCCTTGAGATATTTGAAAATCCTTGACAACTTTCATGTGAGATTCCTTCGGATTAATTTGATAAGCACACTGACAGATAGGAAACATGATGTCTGGTCTACTGGCAGTGAGATACATCAGAGATACAATCATTGACCTATACAAATACTGATCAACGTCTTCACCCATGAGTTCCGGAGTTAAAGTCGGACGAGAAGTCATTGGAGTGAAAGAACTCTTGGAGCCTTGAAATTTGTATTTTTCAATGATACTATGAATATATTTTTCTTGATGAATCAGTATTCCCTTATCATCTTGTTTAACTTGGATACCTAAGAAAAACAACATTTCTCCAAGAGAACTCATCTCAAATTTCTTCTTCATCACAATTTCAAATTCCTTGCACAGTTCATCATTGGTAGATCCAAAAATAATGTCATCGGCATATACTTGAACAAGAATAAGATCATTACCAGTCTTCTGTAAGAATAAAGTTTGATCAATCGCACCCCTTGTATAACCATTCATAAGCTCGTGGTGCTTGATGTAGGCCATACAGTGCTTTGTCTAACTTATACACATATTCTGGATGATCTGGATCTTCAAAACCAGGTGATTGACAAACATAAGTTTCTTCTTTTATTTCGCCATATAAGAAAGCAGTTTTGACATCCATCTAACTTATACACATGTTAAACTCTTTGTTCAGCATGTCTTTCCTGCTTTTCCTCATATCCTTGTTCCCCATAATTTGTTCTTCCATTGCATCCCATATATCTTTGGCCCTTCTATAAAGCTTGAACTTCTGAGCTATTTTAGTTGTAAGTGCCATAGTGATAGAAGCATACGCCTTATCATCAAGCTCTATTTTCTTCATATCCTCCTCATCCCAAAGTTGTAAGTTCAGGTTTAGGCACCACGTCCCCTTTCTCATTAGTATATATCAGAATACACGGGCCTTGTTTGATAGACCTTATCATATTGGGTTTAGTGTATACGACATGATTCTCAAAGCGATAGACCCAATCAGGATAGTCTTCTTCGCTAAGAAGTCAAGGAGGCTTTGTGCTTATGTCGATCTAATTGTTGGGCAGGTTCAAAGTAGTCCTGATGTGCTTCAAATTTGCCATTGAGAAATCTTGATTAAATAAAAAAAATTAGAAAATCTTCAAAGTTGAAGTTCTCGCGCGAAAGATAAAGTTATCGCGCGAATAGTCTTAAGCAAAACTAATTCGCACAAACTTATTGCGTGGAAACTTTTGTAACTGATTTTTGTGAAATGTTCAACTTTTCATGCGAACAATAACTTCTCGCGTGCGAAACCTAAGTTTTTGCCTGTTCAATCTCAATCATCTTTGACGATTCCAGCCTCCAATCAATCACCAATTTGATCAAAATTAACTAAATAATATTTCAATTAGTGATTTTAGGTTCAGTTATGATCCTAATTGTCTCTAATTGATTGAATTAAACTCAATTAATCACAAAAACATGTCAAATCTTCATTCAACAGCATAACAGCTCTCAAAATCTTCAAAAATGATCAAAAATAGCATAATTTCAGTAGATCTTCAAGTAGATTCAAATCGGATCTCAAGAACACTTCAACAAACACTTATCAATCTTTGATTCAATCGATCTAGAGCAAACCTGGCTCTGATACTAATTGTAAGGATCGGTTCATAACAAATAAGATCGATCTCATGAAGAAAATACGGAATCTTAACTTCACGGAACAAGATTGAAAGTAAGATGAAGAACACAAATGTAAATAACTTCTTGATTATATTGCTCTCTTACATATAAAATGTTACAATATGAATGAAATCAGGAAATATGCAAAAGCACCCTTAATTACATTACAAACGATATTTTTATACTAAACTCTAAAGTCCTCGCGCGACTAAAAGGTTCTCGCGCGACTTCCATGTTTTCGCGCGAGAAGCAAGTTATCGTGCGGCTACTTATAACTTTTTGCGCGACTTGATCTTCTTCCTCTTGATTTGGTTTTCTGAGCCTCTAGGTTCAACCCCTACACCAACATGGTTTCTCGAGAAGGTAATCCATATATAACACGTGTTACTATATATTTGTTAGGTAATTCATATATAAGACACATTATTTTTTAGTTTTTTAGGTTTATTCGATAAAAATACAAAATTCTCCAAAATTTCACTCAGAGTTGTATGCTCTTTCAATGGGTGGGATGTAAATTCCTATAGTTACACTTGCTTGCATAGTCAATGGTGTTAGGTTTATGGTAGTTGACCGTGACACGCAACGAACAATGCAAAACTTTGGTGTTTTAGTGGAAGGAGAGAATGGTGAGAAATATTATGGGCAAGTTGAAGAGATTATTGAATTATGTTATGCAAATTGGGTATTCAACAGTCCTATTTCGTTCCAAATGGTTTGATACTCGAAGGGGTGTTTCATACGACAATAATATCATTAGTATCAACACAGAATGTGAATGGGACAAAGACGATCAACTCATATTTGCCTCCCAAGCTAAACAAGTGTTCTACATCTGAGAACCTTCTCGAAGAAATCAAAACAATAATCACCGGTGGGTCGTCGAGAATGTTAATCATCGAAAAATTTGGTATCAACCTACATCCAATGATGGGATCGTGGAGAACATTAAAAATATTGACAATGGCTTGACAGAAGATCTTGACGTCGTTCACAACCACTCTTCATCTAATAGTGTACTTTTCATTGACTTCACACAATACTTTCATGACATGCCTACTTATGTCACCGAAGGCGAGACTGCAAGTGAAGTTAATCCGCCAACTGTTACCACTAATGAGGTGTTTGAGGACGAGGCTGATTATGATGAGGATGATTATGATTATGACCCCGAAGGGTCTGACGAAGACACTAAAGTATATGAGGGTGACTCTGATTGACATATTTGTTAGGATTTGTGTACGTATTTATTCATATGAAACTTTGTTTGTATTTTATGTTGTTGTAGTAGAAAACATTTTAATATAATGTTCTAAATCTTAAAATTTTTCAAGACATGATATCACTGTGGATTGTTTTCGCATACCTTATGGCTGATGTCATGAGTCATGGAGGTGATGGAGCGGGGGATCCACCACTTCCTCCATTTGGCGGTCTTGGAAGTCACGCGTTGGATGGTAATTGTTATTATAATTTATTTATTTACTATGCTTATTAAATTATTATTAATATATAATGCAATTAATGAATTTTTATTATAATTATAGGTACGCCTTCTCGAAAAACAAGAGGCAATGTGTAAAACAAAAAATTGCAGCAGGAGCTGGCTAAAAAGGGGGACCTTTATCTCTCCCCTTTGATAGAGCTACCACGTATACCCCCATTGGTGAACTTAATGATATGTTTGTGTAAGGATCACTACAATACAACCAAGATCGATCTCGTGATGAGAATGCGGAATGTAATTATCACGGAGTATAAGATTGAATAGAAAATAAAGAACACAAGAGTAAATAAACTTCTCAATTTGATTGCTCTCTGATTTTCAATGTTTACAAGGAAGACTAAAATCAGGAAAATACACAAAAGCTCTACTGTTACATTACAAAACTCCTATTTATACAAAACTAGAGTTCTCACGCGAGTCACTAGTTCTAGCGCGACTTGATGTTGTCGCGCGATAACCAGTTTTCACGTGGCAACTTTAACTTTTTGCCAAAGCTTGATCTTCTTATCTTGATTTGATTTCTCGAGCCTCTAAGTTCAACCTCAATAATCTCCCCCTAGGTTCGGTAAATCAATGCTGTTAGAAGTCTACATCATCAACTTGATAACTGCCCCCATAAGCGTACATCTTGTTGTTTAGGGCCTTTGTGATCATCCAACCGAACTGCGCTGCTAAGAAATGTACAGATTCATCAGCTGCAATTGGACAGGCCTGTAACTTCATCAAATTTTCCTTTCTAAATTTGAGCAAATCCACAGGGTCGATGACACGGTATTCCTTATCTTCACAATTTATCAACGCATGTCCGGTCTCATTTTCACAACTCCACCCCTTAAGCTATGACAAGCTATTAATTGGCATGGAAGCATGAATAGGGATCTTCTTAGCATACCTCGGATGTCTATAAACCCTTATCTTCATTAGCTTGTTCGTGTTTGGGTCAATCCGGGTCTCATCTTCAATTACTTTAGATTTAGCAGTTTTGAAATCTTTGAAGTTGATTTTGCTCTATCCCCAAATCATGTTTCTTATCCAGTTTCCTTTGCTGTAGTTGCTTGGGTTAATAAACAAAACATGACCCATGGCATATAAATCCGATGCTCTGAGTGTATGAAAGTCGTGTTCGTCTTGGAAATATTCTATAGCACCACCCCTTCTCTTCAATATTCTATAGCACCACCCCTTCTCTTGGAAATATTCTGCGAAGTATAAAAGAAACAAGTCAACATGCATCCGAAGATCTCCTACGGAAGCGCAATCACATCTACTGAAGAACAAGTCCAAGGATCAAGTTGCTGCTCCTGAGGATGATGTTCAAGAACAAAGAACCAACTCCTATGGAAGTTCAACTCCTACGGAAGAACAAAATACTTGTATAATCTCATATCATGAAGTACTCAACAAAAAGTCAACAAGTCAATCTGTCAGAAGCGAATATTCCATGTCACATCAAGAATATCTTTGTAATTTTAAAAGTGAATCCCTCTGCCTATAAATATAAGGCATGGGTGCACTCATTTAAAGAGAGATTGAGAGATATCGATACACAAATAGAGATTCACATATTCATAGAAATGATATCGATCAATCAATCGATCAATATAGCAACATAGCAATCACAAGAACACGAAGAACTTCATAGGAGATTACAATTTCATCCAAGCATCAATATCTATTGTAATCGATTCATTATCAATGAAAATCAATTGAAACAATTTTCTTGATGGCCACTTCTTTCTGTCAATGATGGCCACTGGCTGCTCCACATAATTGAGCCGTTCCTCCACCTTGGTGTCCTCGAGTGGCATGGTCATATCCTCATCGGCCTAACACTTCCTCAATTGAGATACATGGAACGTCAGATGAATTCCACTTAACTCATCGGGTAGTTCTAACTTGTAAGCCACTTCTCCGACTCGAGTAATGATTCAAAAAGGCCCTATATACCTCGGCTAACGATAAGTGTTCGTCCCAACTTACGCCAACGTCAATGACATATACTCGTAGCATATCCTCCAGCGCCTGAATCGTCCTCTCCGATTGACCATCTGTCTTGGGATGATAAGTCGTACTGACATGTAGCTTCGTCCCCCTCGCATTCATGGAACCACTTCTAGAACTTAGATGTAAACCGAGTGTCACGGTTAGACACGATGGACACCAGTACACCATGATGAGCTACGATCTCCTTGATGAACAGATCCGCCTATCTCTCAGACGAATACGCCTCACCAATCGGCGAAAAGTGAGTACTCTTTGTCTGGCGGTCAACTATCACCCATATAACCTGCTCATCCTTACGGGTCGACTTAGTTAATGGTGAAGCTACCTTGGAGAAGTCTTGGATGAACCTTCTGTAGTAGCCCGCCAAACCCAAGAAAATACAAATCTCAAATGGCGTCTTTGGAGACTTCCATTGCATCACCACCCTCAACCTTCGTCAGGTCTACCGTAATCCCTTCAGGATTAACCTCATGACCCAAAAGCAGAACTCCGCGTACTAGAAGGCACACTTGGAGAACTTGGCGTACAACTTCTCCCTGCGGAGCGTATTTAGCACATCCCGAATGTGACTGACGTATTCTTCTTCGCTCTTCGAATAAATCAGAACATCATTAATGAACACAGTCACTCATTTATCTAGCATAGGCCAACACACTCGGTTCATCAAATCCATAAAAGCAGCTAGTGCATTGGTTAGACCAAAGGTCATCATGAAAAAATCATAGTGTCTATAATACGTATGAAAAAGATGCTTTTGGAATATCCTACTCCTCCACCTTCAATTGATGGTAACCAGATCGGAGATATATCCTCAAGAACCAACTGGGATCTTGGAGCTGATCAAACGAGTCATCAGTCCTCGGTAGTGGGTACCGGTTCTTCACCGTTAACTTGTTCAACTCACGGTAGCCGATGCACATCCTCATGCTACCATCCTTCTTCTTCACAAATATGACCGGAGCACCCCAGGGAGAGATACTCGATCGAATGAACCCCCTTATACAACAACTCTTGCAGCTGTGTAATCAATTCCTTCAGCTTAGATGATACGACGCCTTGGCAACAGATTGAGCACCAGGTATCAGATTAATCTGGAACACAATCTCGCGTTCGGGGGGCACACCTGATAGATCCTTCGGGAACATGTCTGGGAAGTCACACATGACCGGTACGTCCGACAATCGTGGTAATCACGCATCCACATCCTTCGCATAAGCCAGGTAGGCACCACATCCACGCCTCATACACTTCTCTACCACAACATTTGAAATTACTTTCGAGATCATACTTACTCTATAGCCATAAATCGTCACCAAACTCCCATCGGGCGTAGTCAACCGAATCATCTTCTTATGATGCACGATGTTTGCCTCATAGGCTGCTAGCCAATCCATCCCTAGGACTACATCAAATCCTCCTGAGGGCGTCATGAACAACCTAGGAGGAAACCTATGGGCTTCCGACTCTATTTCATAATCTTCTACCATATCAGAAGTCCTAGTAGACTTACCAATGGCAGTTTCTACATCAAAGTACTCATTAATCTTTCTACTCCAAATGGGCAGCTTATTACAGAAGGTAGCAGAAATAAAACTCCTACTAGCACCATAAATCCAAAAAAAGCACAGAGGCATAAGTTTAGTTTACTAGGAATGTACCTGACACGATGTTGGGGTCCACCCTAGCCTCCTCCCGGGTCATAGTAAGTTACCTGACTTTAGCCCTTGGCCCCCCCTTCTCCTTCTCGATCTCCTTCCCTGCCTCGGAGCACTCCGCCCTTGGTTTCTTGCAATCTCTGCTTATATGCCCCCTCTCGCCATAGTTGTAGCACTTCACCCCTCTACAATCTCGAGCCATGTGACCCTCCTTTCCACACTTGAAGCAGAGATACGATCCCCACCTACACTCCTCCACGTGGCCTCTCCCACACTTACCACACAACTTCACCACACAACAATCTTTTGTCTTGTGGCCCTCCTTCCCACACTTCTTGGACACCTCCACCCTTATCTCGGTTGCAGCCACCTTACGTCTCTCTACGTTTGCCTTTTTGCCCTTGGGATGGAAACCGCCACTGCCAAAACATTTTCCACTCCAGTTCTCCCCACTCCTTGCATCTTCCCTTATGGCTCTCATGACCCCAGCCACCACAGACGGCAAAATCGTGTTCATGACTTGATGAAATCCCTCAGCCACCACCTCCTTTACTATGGCCGTCAAATTAACGCTCTCATCCCCACTTTCCTGGTGATGAAGCGCCGGCTCTTTAGGAGCTGTTTCAATAGTCCTAGTCATGCTCCTCGTGACATGCCGCTCAACATCACGACCTCCACCAGCCATCTCTAATCCTATAAGACTCAAATACCAACACGGTCATTCAAGGTAATAGCTCAGGTTATGTCCAGTATAGTAAGTCCCTAATTACAGTGGCCAGTTGTGGTTAGCCACTTACTTTACTCTTCATTCTCTAAGCATTTCCTATCCTGACTATATCAGTATCCAATTCTACTAAGCACACAAATCAAATAGCACACGCACACAATACCGGTTAACTTTTAAGAAAATTGCCTGATGGCACTAGCTACTTGGGCTGGCATCCCTCCATTTGGTCCCATTTTCAGTTTAAGTTTAGGTTTTGAAAATAATTCTCCTAATTCTCTTAAACTTTGGCTCTGATACCAACTTGTAAGGCCCCGTCCCCGAAGACCCCATAGTTGGTCATTCATAGCAACATTCATTATTAAAAACACTTAAATCACATTATTATAAGAAAACAATCGCAGCGGAAAAATTTAACCAAAAACCATTTCTTGCATTAATGATTACTTTTGCCAAATAATACATCGTTTTTTAGAGTTACAAAAGAATATTTAGTTGCATTACAAAACAAAAATATCATAATTACATAAATGGATGCCAGTCTCTATTCACCAAGTAGCTTCAGCCCCGTGCCATCCTCAGCAACATCTGTCACACCCTCAATTTCCACGTGCGGGGTTTTACCGCGAGGCATGTGAACAAACCAGGATCTCAGTCATTAGTTACTCAGAACGACTCTATATGCAACATTTCAACAAATCAAAGTTTAAAACTTTAAAATATTTGCGGAAGCGTTTTGTAAATAATTCAAACACAAGGTACTAAAGATAAACTGCGCAAAACTCGCACCCAAACCAAAATACGTAAGTAAATGCTAAATTACAAGTTAACAATGTTTGAACAAAGCATGCTTGACACGTGTGTGCTTCTATGGAAAGCTGCTAGAAACGACCTAAGAAAACCATACTAAAAGTGTCAACACGATGGTTGGTGAGTTCAAAAGTTTGTAATCAATCATAAGCAGTAGCGTTAGTAAAAATATAAACAAGTGCACTGAAATAGATAGCTAGTCTAATTTCATTAGTAAAGAACAATAGTGATTTCGCGATCGAAGCTGACTATGTTTGTATGTTTGCCTCCCGCCACGACATACCGGGTAGTGACGCTGTTAGTAGTTTAGGACAATATTGCACCCGTTGACTTCCGGTCACCCGGGTGGGGCTTGTCAGACCCAGTAGTACTACCCAAGATTTCCCGCAAGATTCCTTAATTAAAGATCCAAAAGTGTGAGGACTTTCTATGGTATAACCCACTATGTCTTACCAAACACATGTTATATCAGTAAAGCATTTTAAAAACAAGTATGCTTTCTCCCCCAAAAAGAGAAGAAAGTAAAAGTGGGGCATTGAACTCACCTGGTGCAAACAAATGATTGTAAAAGCTAATGATGAGTGGAAAGACAGCCCTTCAAAGGTTACCTAGAACATGCAAGTACATAAGTACGTGTACACAGAAAACTTAACAACCCTAAGTGCTCAATAACCACATTGACCCAAGGTTTTGGAAAACAAGACTCATTTGACCAAGTTGACCTGTTTGACCCGTTGGTGACATGTCAAGTCAAATTCTTGTTTAATCAAGTATAGCAATCCATCATACATGGTTATCACACGAGTTATTCACGTATGCCACATTACAAACCCTTAAGTGCTATAAAGTTCATCAAACATCATCCATTATCATGTATATTCCATAAAAGCCTAAATTTCCAAAGTTGTGCATCAAGTATTCATACAACCCAAACAACACAATCTACCACCTTAGACATCATCAACAAACATTCTAACATGATCCTAACATCATAAAATGCTCAATTTACAATATCCAATGATCTATATAATTAAAGTTTCCCTTTCGGGAAGGTAACACCCAAAACCAATCTAACATCAGATTCTTTCAAAAATTTCATCAACTTTATACCTAATCAAGTTCATAACAATCATCTAAACATGATAAACATCATCAATTCATCATAATTCATCAATCTCATGCATAAAAGTTACTATTAATAGTAAGGTATGAACAACCACTCAACTTCAATCATAGATTCATCAATATTATACCTAATCTAGTTCATAGCATTCATAATCATCCATTTAACATCAACAAATCATCAAAACATAAATTCTCATGAAGAAAAGTTTCCACTTTTGGCAATGTATGAACTAGATGACAAAAACATGGATTTCTTGCATAATCTACATAGATTAACATTCATACAACATAACTAACATCATATCATCATCATATCATCATCAATTTTGACTTATACCATGAAAATCGAACTAGGTTTTGGCCAAAATCAAAAACCCATGGAAACCAATCAAAATCTAACCTTTAATCACGTAGAAATCAAGAATTGATGCTTGCTACATGTTGGGATCACTCGGAACTAATCAAAATTGATGCTTGATTGTTGTTGTTGATCAAAATCGCAAGGGATGGGAAGGGAAGAGGGTTTGGCCGCAATGGGGGGTTATGGGAGGGGATAGGGTTTAATTTTTGGTAATATTTAGTTTTATGGTAATTGCAAAATAACCCTCCTTAATCACCTTTTGTAAAAATTGATTCTTTTAACATTTTTAACAATCTTTAACTACAAAATACAAGTATTATTAACCAACAATAATAATCATGTATATTTTCCACTTTTCACAAAGCACATGAAATAAATATAACACGTTGTCACGTTACAAGAAAAAATTCACAAATAATACTTATTAATCAAGTTATTATAAGATAACCATTATTAATTATTATTAAGTCACGAACGTTTAACGACAACTAGTGTGTGCTCACGACACGTGTATGCCAGACCTAACGGAACTAACGGAGTTTGGTAACGGAAAATTACCGGATGTCTCATTATCCCCTTGTTGAAAGAATTTTCGTCCCGAAAATTGCATTACATGGTTGTGTTACATCACTGGTCTACTGCATTGGCATAAAGAAATCGGGTGAGTTTCGGGTGGGTTGTCACATCATCCCCATGTTGAAAGAAATTTCGTCTCGAAATGTAATCATTACCTCCACCGGTTGACATCATCATTTCAAACAGATGAGGATACTTAAGCTTCATCTGATCCTCACATTCCCACGTGAATTCCGGTCCACGTTTTGAGTTCCAACGAACTTTGACTATGGGTATCTTTCTTTGCTTAAGAGTTTTGACCTCATGGTCCATCACCTCAACTGGTTCCTCAATGAACCGTAGTTGTTCATCTACTTGCACTTCCTCCAGTGGTACAACCATCGTCTCATCCGATAAACACTTTTTCAAATTTGAGACATGAAATACATTGTGAATTCCACTCAACGAATCAGGTAGATCTAATCGATACGCCACTGGACCTATTCTTTCCAGAATCTCAAATGGTCCAATGTATCTCGGGTTAAGCTTGCCTCTTTTGCCGAATCGAATCACACCTTTTCACGGTGAGACTTTCAGTAAAACGTTGTTGCCGACCTGAAACTCCATAGGTTTCCGTCGGTTGTCTGCATAGCTCTTTTGTCGGTCTCTTACTGTAGCCATACGGTTCCTTATTGGTATGATCTTCTCGGTAGTCTCGTGCACCAACTCGGGGCCTGTTAGTTGACTATCACTAATTTTCGCCCAGCAAACTGGAGATCTACACTTTTGCCCATACAAAGCTTCAAATGGTGCTGCCTTAATGCTGGTGTGATAACTATTGTTGTAAGAAAATTCCACCAATGGTAGGTGAACTTCCCAGTTATTCCCAAAATCAATCACACAAGCACGTAACATATTCTCCAATGTTTGAATAGTACGTTCACTTTGCCCATCCGTCTATGGATGATAAGCAGTACTCATGTCTAGACGCGTACCCAAAGATTTTTGTAACATTGCCAGAAATGTGATGTGAAACGAGCATCACGATCAGAAATAATTGAGACCAGTACAGCATGTCTAGAAACTATCTCCTTCAGATAAACTCAAGTTAACTTGTCCATTTTATTCGTTTCCTTGATTGCCAAGAAGTGAGCAGACTTAGTTAACCGATCTACAATAACCCATATCGTGTCACAACCAGTAGGAGTCCGGGGTAATTTGGTAATGAAATCCATAGAAATTTGTTCCCACTTCCACATAGGAATCTCAGGTTGTTGTAGTAATCTAGATGGCTTTTGGTATTCAACTTTAACTTTCGAACAGGTTAGGCACTTGCTCACATACGTAGCTACGTCTGCCTTCATATTAGGCCACCAATAGTGCGCCTTCAGGTCATGATACATCTTGTCAGAACCAGGATGTATAGAGTACTTAGACTTGTGTGCTTCATTCATAACCAAGTCCCTAAGGTTTCCATACAAAGGCACCCATATTCTGTCCATGAAGTAACGAATTCCATCCGTTTTTACCTCCAACTGTTTGTCCGTTCCCCGTAAAGATTATGATTATGACCCCGAAGGGTCTGACGAAGACACTAAAGTATATGAGGGTGACTCTGATTGACATATTTGTTAGGATTTGTGTACGTATTTATTCATATGAAACTTTGTTTGTATTTTATGTTGTTGTAGTAGAAAACATTTTAATATAATGTTCTAAATCTTAAAATTTTTCAAGACATGATATCACTGTGGATTGTTTTCGCATACCTTATGGCTGATGTCATGAGTCATGGAGGTGATGGAGCGGGGGATCCACCACTTCCTCCATTTGGCGGTCTTGGAAGTCACGCGTTGGATGGTAATTGTTATTATAATTTATTTATTTACTATGCTTATTAAATTATTATTAATATATAATGCAATTAATGAATTTTTATTATAATTATAGGTACGCCTTCTCGAAAAAAAGAGGCAATGTGTAAAACAAAAAATTGCAGCAGGAGCTGGCTAAAAAGGGGGACCTTTATCTCTCCCCTTTGATAGAGCTACCACGTATACCCCCATTGGTGAACTTAATGATATGTTTGTGTAAGGATCACTACAATACAACCAAGATCGATCTCGTGATGAGAATGCGGAATGTAATTATCACGGAGTATAAGATTGAATAGAAAATAAAGAACACAAGAGTAAATAAACTTCTCAATTTGATTGCTCTCTGATTTTCAATGTTTACAAGGAAGACTAAAATCAGGAAAATACACAAAAGCTCTACTGTTACATTACAAAACTCCTATTTATACAAAACTAGAGTTCTCACGCGAGTCACTAGTTCTAGCGCGACTTGATGTTGTCGCGCGATAACCAGTTTTCACGTGGCAACTTTAACTTTTTGCCAAAGCTTGATCTTCTTATCTTGATTTGATTTCTCGAGCCTCTAAGTTCAACCTCAATAATCTCCCCCTAGGTTCGGTAAATCAATGCTGTTAGAAGTCTACATCATCAACTTGATAACTGCCCCCATAAGCGTACATCTTGTTGTTTAGGGCCTTTGTGATCATCCAACCGAACTGCGCTGCTAAGAAATGTACAGATTCATCAGCTGCAATTGGACAGGCCTGTAACTTCATCAAATTTTCCTTTCTAAATTTGAGCAAATCCACAGGGTCGATGACACGGTATTCCTTATCTTCACAATTTATCAACGCATGTCCGGTCTCCTTTTCACAACTCCACCCCTTAAGCTATGACAAGCTATTAATTGGTAGGGAAGCATGAATAGGGATCTTCTTAGCATACCTCGGATGTCTATAAACCCTTATCTTCATTAGCTTGTTCGTGTTTGGGTCAATCCGGGTCTCATCTTCAATTACTTTAGATTTAGCAGTTTTGAAATCTTTGAAGTTGATTTTGCTCTATCCCCAAATCATGTTTCTTATCCAGTTTCCTTTGCTGTAGTTGCTTGGGTTAATAAACAAAACATGACCCATGGCATATAAATCCGATGCTCTGAGTGTATGAAAGTCGTGTTCGTCTTGGAAATATTCTATAGCACCACCCCTTCTCTTCAATATTCTATAGCACCACCCCTTCTCTTGGAAATATTCTGCGAAGTATAAAAGAAACAAGTCAACATGCATCCGAAGATCTCCTACGAAAGCGCAATCACATCTACTGAAGAACAAGTCCAAGGATCAAGTTGCTGCTCCTGAGGATGATGTTCAAGAACAAAGAACCAACTCCTATGGAAGTTCAACTCCTACGGAAGAACAAAATACTTGTATAATCTCATATCATGAAGTACTCAACAAAAAGTCAACAAGTCAATCTGTCAGAAGCGAATATTCCATGTCACATCAAGAATATCTTTGTAATTTTCAAAGTGAATCCCTCTGCCTATAAATATAAGGCATGGGTGCACTCATTTAAAGAGAGATTGAGAGATATCGATACACAAATAGAGATTCACATATTCATAGAAACGATATCGATCAATCAATCGATCAATATAGCAACATAGCAATCACAAGAACACGAAGAACTTCATAGGAGATTACAATTTCATCCAAGCATCAATATCTATTGTAATCGATTCATTATCAATGAAAATCAATTGAAACAATTTTTTTTTGTTGTATTATTTTATTATGTTTTTAATTGTTTCATCTGTTCTTCATCGATTTCAATTTCACAAATAATTAATTAAACAACAAGTATTGATAATTTCGCGATCTTTATTTGCTAAATCAAACTGATAATTCATGTTTTGATCCTTGGATTCACAGGTGGTATCCGAGCCTCGTGCTCATTGGTCTATCAGTTTGATTATTTTAATTGGTTGTTTGTTTCATTAAATAATCAAAACCTTGTTATATCAATCATTAATTATTGTTCCATTGCTCGATTAATTTCGATTTGCATCAGAGTCGCTTTTGATTCGTGGATTTGTGTTATTGTGCGATTTGACATCTTAATTTCAAATTAACTGAGAATATATTAACCGATTTGACTAATTTTGACCACAACTTCTTATTTAATTAAGAGTGTTTATTAATTAGTCCATTCACAACAGAAGTCATTAATTCAAAGGGATTATTGTCTTAGTTGATTTGAATATCAATATTATCAGTGATTTGTTATTGCTGTGTTAGTGTGTTTGCATTGTCTATTCACATTCATAGGATATTAGATCAATTGATAATTTTGATAATTAACAAAGTTAATTAAAATGAGCAATTCAGCGGTTGGAGCTTATCAACCTCCAAAGTTGGAGAACAAATCTGATTTTAAAACATGGAAAATCAGATTCAGGAACCACGTTAACTATACAGATTCTGACTTATGGGTGTCCATTACTGAAGGTCCTTACATTCCACCTGCTTTAGGACCTGATTATAATGATAACAATCAGCCTATAAGTTTGAAAAATATATCTCTTGATGATGCCAAGAAAGTAAAAATTGACATTAAGGCCTATAGTATGCTTACTATGGCTTCACCTGAAGACCTCTTGATCAGGTGTGAAGCATACAAAACAGCCAACTCATTATGGAAAATTCTTCACATTTTGTGCGAAGGAAGTGATGAGATCAGAAGCGTCAGGAAGGATACTCTTCATTCACAGTATGATACTTTTCATCATATTGTGGGTGAATCTATTCCTCAACAACTCCACAGATTTATGCAATTTGTTACTAAGATGAACATTCTTGAGTTGAAGTACAGTAATGAGAAACTAAACAAAAATATGCTCCATACTTTGCCAGAGAGTTAGACTCAAACTGTGTCTATGTTCAAGAATACTCTTAATCTAAAGGCAATTGGGTTAGACACTTTGGTTGCAAAGGTGGAAGCTTTGGAGTTGGATGAGAAAACCAGAAACAAGAATGCAAAAGCACCTATAGCACCATATCAATTCAAAGAAACAGAGGGTGCTGGAAGTGCATTCATCTCCAATGATGATAAAAGCTCTTGCGTTGAGAGTGATGATGAAGAGGAAACTGGTTTGTATGCTGCAAAGTCCTCTAAATTAAACTCTCAAAACACTTCAAAAAGGAAAGCAAAAGGGAAATCTGATGATTCAAAAAGTCCAGTAGCAAAGGGATCATCAATCAATAAAAGCAATACCCAATCTGAACCAATTACTGTGGTTTTAGAATTAGAAGAACAAAAGGCAACCTTGGCAGCCTTCAGTTCAAGCTTTCAAGCTTACTTGGGTAGTACCTTGACTCCTGCCCACATCTGTCAACAAGACCTTGAAAAACTTCATCCTGATGAAGTAGAGGAAATGGATCTATAATGGCAAATGGTCATGATTGCATACAGAGCCAAAATGTATATGAAAAGAAACAAGGGATTGTCTGTGGCAGGAAGAACAACAAAAATTGGTGTTGATAAATCAAAAGTGAGGTGCTACAAGTGTAATCTGTATGGTCACTTTTCAAGGGAGTGCAATCAACAATCAACAAATGACATGAGACAAGCAAATCAAAGGCTTCAAGCAACCTCAGGTTACAAACTCATCCCCATCAGCCACAAGCTCTTTAGCAGGTACCAGTAACACTAAAGAAACTGGTTTGATTATTTTGCAGGATGGTACTTGTGACTGGAGCATGTATGAGAAGAAAGTGTAGGAGGAAAATCAAGCACTGATGGCAAACATGGAGAACAAAATTCCACCCATGGCCACAAAGGTAAGGGATAGATTATGTTCACTTGTTTGTGTTGAAGAGGTTGAAAGATATAGGGTCCATGCTCAATAATTGGCTGATAAAGTCAAAGAAACAATGATTTTGAACAAATCTCATGTAAGAGAACATAAATTGTATCAGGTGAAAATCACTTCCTTACAAAAGGATTTAGATAAACTCGTGTCTGAAAATTATAATTTAAAAGCACAAGTTAAGCATCTGACCACTTTTTTAACAAAATCAATGTCTGATCATACATCTGCTGAAGTGAAACTTTAGAAGTTCCAGTTCTCATCACAGCAATATGAGAAACTGTTAAATTCTCATATTGAATCAAAGAATAGGTATGGGTTGGGATTTCGTGCTATTCCACCACCAGTGAATGATAACTACACCACCCTACCTGAGTTCATGACCAACAGTCTGTCAAATCATTTTGTATCTAGCACCAAAACTGAATCAAAAGTTGAAAATAATGAATTGGTAAATGGTGAAGATACTGAAGTCAGTGAAACTGATTCATCTGAATCAAAATTTCTAAAACAAAATGAATCAGAATTAGACTTTGATGACTGTGATGAGCTAGATGAGGTTGATGAGCCTAATGAACAAGAATGTGCTGGTTTGGGTAAGGGTAAGAATGTATTAATTGAACATATAATTCCCAAAGTTCTTGATGAGATCAAGCTGCCTTATCCTCCTAAACAAAGAAATTTGTTGAAAACCATCTACACCAGAATTGGTCAGCTGAATGAAAGGATTCAGGAGCTCAACAAAAGGCAAAAAATCAGTCATCAAAAAGAACTACAGAAGAAAAGAAAATCACTTCCGCAGAACACATGCGGAAGAAAAAGGTTGATTTAGAACCATCCGTAGAAAAGCAAAGGGAAACTGTTCTTCCAAAACATTCAACTTTCGTAAAAAAAAAATACAAAAGCTACAATCATCTACTTCTGTAGAAGATCTACGGAAGAAGAAATCATCTGCGGAATCACTAAGTGACAACAAAGTCAAGAAACAACAGAAAATGATGAATCCTCAGAAACAAGAACCATTTGACATCATGTCAGGAAAAGGTAAAGACTCAACAGCTACAAAGTTTGAAAAAGAATTGAGGCAGCAGAAGGCGGCAATTATGAAGAAACAGAAAAAGACAGTAGTGGAGTCTGACAGTGAAGCTGAAGAAAAGTACTGCAAGTGATGTGATATGCACAACCACAATACAGAAGATTGTTATTTTAGTAGCTATTGCTCCATATGCAATATGAACAATCATATGACTTCTGACTGTTACTCCAACAAACACTGTGCCATCTGCAACAAAAACAATTATTCTACTCAAGAATGCTTCTTTAACAAAAAGAACAAATCAAACGTTCCAAAGAAGCAAAAAGCTGAGAATGTTGAATCAGATTCACAATCTTCTGAGAATGATGAATCAAAGGTCTCAAAGCAAAAGCAGCAGCAACTAAAGCAGAAGATATCAAAGACAAAGAAACCAACATCTGCTTATGAAAAATCAAAGAAGAAGGAGAAGCAACAATCTCAAAGCAAGACTCCTCATAAAAAGGTAGTGTTGCAGGAAGATGAAGCCTTCTTTAATCATTTTAAAAAGGGTAATCATGTACCTCAATCAAAGAAAAAAGATGCAGAATCCTTTTCAAGTCAAGTATCAGGATCAAGTTTAAAGAAAAAGACACTGAAAGCAGAGGTGACAGAGGAAGTGATTGTGAATCAAGATCAAAGTGCTTCAAGTTCATTTTCAACGGAATCATCCTCACCCCAAACAGAACATAATGAATCAATTGAGTGTAAAAACAATCTTGAGACATCTAGGCTCATTCATGATAGAGTAACAATCCTAGATAACAATGGCAAGCCCATGAACATCAAGGCTTGGGCTCCACTTTCTAATTGATTTCATTATTTGTGCAGGAACATCCATGGAGGACTGACAACAAGTGGTATGTTGACAATGGTTGTTCCAGGCATATGACAGGAAACTGTTCTCTCCTTCATGATTTCAAACATAAAAATGGCTTATATGTAGCATTTGGTGGAGATATGAAGGGAGGTAGAATTGTTAGTGAAGGAATGGTAACAAATGGTGTACTCAAATTTGAGAAAGTAAACTTCTGTGAAAATTTGCAATTCAACTTTTTAAGTGTATCTCAAATTTATGATCAAAATTATACCACTTTATTTGATAACACTTATTGTAATATTCTTAAGCCAGGTTTTCAAATTCCAGCAGACTGGATCCTTCTTAAAGCACCAAGAAAAGGAAACACGTATGTTTTGGACATGAACAACACCTCTATGACCTGCAATGAAACCTGCCTGATTTCTAAGTCATCAGAAGATGAAGCTCAACTGTGGCATAGAAGGATGGTTCATTCAAACATGAAGAACATGAATAAGTTAGTCAAAAATGACTTAGTCATTGGCCTTCCCAAGAAAGAATGTTACTGTTCTAGTCATTGTTTATCATGTTATAAAGGAAAACAACACAGGGTGTCACATAAATCCAAAACAATCAACACAAACACAACAGCACTTAAACTGCTGCACATGGATCTTTTTGGTCCAACTAATGTATTGAGCATTGGTAAAAGGCAATATTGTTTGGTGATTATTGATGATTTCACTAGATTCACATAGGTCTTTTTATTAAAACATTAAAGTGAAACATCAGAAATAGTAATGGAGTTTATCACTAAGATTGAAAATCAACTTGATTTAGAGATCAAAATCTTATGAAGTGATAATGGATCTGAATTTGTTAATCATGTTTTAGATTCCTTTCGCAGGAACAAAGTGCTAAATTAAAATTTTAGATTCAATGAGCCTAGATCTTAGGATTCATCATGTTCAGATCTGAAAATTCAAAATTAAGATGGGTGGATATGTGTGAATCAGAGAACAAAGAGAAGGATAATAATAATGTTATGATTTCATTGATGTTGATGAACAAATTACAACGAAAATCATAGATGGATGATGGAATCAAACCCACCCAAAGGAGAAGTTCTCCTTGGGTGGTGGCGGTTCACACCATCAGAAACACACACACAAGAACCACTCTTGAACCACACATGCAAAAATGCACTAGTGGGTCTATTTATACTATTATTACATCATGACCTAATTTTGACTTTTCTAATTGGTCTTGATATGGACTTTGTCTTGTATTTGTTTTCTTCTGTTTATCAACTTGGTCTCTGAACTCGTATAATAAGATCTTCAGTCAGCTGTGATTATCATTTGGTAAGCTTCAGTTTATTCTATTGTTGAACCCGACAATACTCCCCCTAAACTGATGCTTGCCAAACTTTAACTTTGAAGATCTTCTCTGTCATATGTTTTCTTGATCAACTGATGTTCTGACATAGTTCACTGTAGTTCTCCCCCTTTGATTAAGCTTCTCCTAATATATTTCTTACAAAGGATAGAATCTCTTTGAGAATACTTAGCGCATTGGATATGGGTCGTATCACTTTTGGATTACTATTCATATCACACACAAAGGAGTAGAATGTATTAGGCATATGATGAGGCTTTGAACTTCAATAAACAACATCAGGAACATAAATCAATCTTGAAAACACTTCCACTCTTTGAGTCTCTGAAATAACATGATAATTGACACACTTCAGTTGAAATAACATGTTCAGATCTGTCTAACTGTTCCGCTCGGTAGATAGACACGGGTGCAAAATGTCATCACAAAAGATAAAGTCAAGTACTTCAGAAGGAGTGTCTGATAGTTGTATAAATCCCTGAATAAATCAATGATTTTATGACCAAAGTTGATTTCTTCTTTTGTTTTGAATGCTCAAAATGTATGTACCTGTAGGTTGTATTCATCCGCATTCATGATAATGTCTTTTTCTTGTTTGTTGTTGTCATATGTTCATCATCTGATCATCATCTTATGTTGTTGGATGAATTGCATTTGAAGTTAACTCAGCCGCATTAGGTGAGTAACTCATTAGCATTGGTATGGTTCTATCCGCATTTGTTTGGTTCCATCTGAATTTGTATGGTTCAATCCGTATTTGTATGGTTCCATCCGCATTTGTGTGTTACACACCCGAATTTGTGTGTTACACATGCGCATTTGTATGCAAAACATCCGTATTTGTAAGATGATCATCCCCATTTGTTGGCACACCATCTGCATTTGTATGATGCACATCCGCATTTGTTGGCACAACATCCGCATTTTTTTATGCACATCTGCATTTGTTTGATGCTCATCAGCATTTGTGTGATGTTCATCCGCATTTGTTTTGAGTCTTCATCAGTGCATAAGCATTGACTGGTAATGCATACGCATTTTTTTATGCTTCATCCGCATTTGTTATGCTGCATCCGCATTTGTTATGATGCATCCGCATTTGTTTGTAGACTTAGATGCATTCGAACATAGTTTTGTTCAAACACTAATTTGCTTGAAACCCATTAGAGTAGTTGATAGTTTTGGATGAACAGCAACATCGTCTTCTTTGTCTTATTTCTTTGATTTTCATCTTGTTAAGTTTCATCGAGTTTTAAAGGAGTAATTAGATCCTTGATTAATCATCTTCAAATCGTACCAAAATTAACAGATTTGTTGATTTTCTTTGTATTTTGTCGATGAACAGATGGGGTTTCGATGAACAGAGACCTTCTTCTTTATTTTTTTTTGTTTCTTCCTTGTTCTTGACATCATTAAAGATGAACTGAGATCTGAAAAATACATGAATCCAGCAACCAACTGCTCTGATACCATTTTGCTGAATCAAAATTTCAGATTCAATGAGCCTAGATCTTAGGATTCATCATGTTCAGATCTGAAAATTCAAAATTAAGATGGGTGGATGTGTGTGAATCCGAGAAAAAAGAGAAGGATAATAATAATGTTATGATTTCATTGATGTTGATGAACAAATTACAACAAAAATCATAGATGGATGATGGAATCAAACCCACCCGAAGGAGAAGTTCTCCTTGGTGGTGGCAGTTCACACCATCAGAAACACACACACAAGAACCACTCTTGAACCACACATGCAAAAATGCACTAGTGGGTCTATTTATACTATTATTACATCATGACCTAATTTTGACTTTTCTAATTGGTCTTGATATGGGCTTTGTCTTGTATTTGTTTTCTTCTGTTTATCAACTTGGTCTCTGAACTCGTACAATGAGATCTTTAGTCGGCTGTAATTATCATTTGCTAAGCTTCAGTTTATTCTATTGTTGAACCCAACACAAAGGCATTGCCAGACAATTCAGTGCACCAAGAACTCCATAACAAAATGGAGTTACTGAAAAAAAAATAGAACTGTAATTGAAGCAGCAAGAACAATGCTAGCTGACTCATATTTACCAATCACATTTTGGGCAGAAGCAGTAAACACAACATACAATGTTCAAAACAGAACATTAATTGTCAAAGAACATAATAAAACACCTTATGAACTTTTGTTTAAAATAAAACCTTTTATATGCTATCTTAGAGCTTTTGGGTGTCATGTGTCTATTTTAAACACCAAAGATCAATTAGGAAAGTTTGATGAAAAAGCTTATGATAGTTTCTTTGTTGGTTACTCATCAACATCTAAATCATATAGAGTCTACATTCCACATCACAACATTATGGAGGAAACACCTAATGTATCTTTTGTTGAATCCTTATTTCCAAAATCTGTAAAAGGATCATCTTGGTTGTTTGATATAGATGCATTAACAAATTCATTTAACTCTGGTTATTTGAATGTTGCAGGTCCTATGGCTACATGATGTCCTTATGTACCTCCAAGTTTGAGTGAAGTGCCACTGACTGCTGATCCTCTAAGATTACCCTAGAAACATACTTCAAATGTTGCTGATCCAGGCCCTTCATCTCAAACAAGCAATGACAATTCTGGTGGAAATAGAAATTCAACTTTAGAAGAGGTAACTAATGCATCAGCAGAAGTTAACAATGCATCCGCAGAAGTTCCTTCTACATCTGTAGATGTTCCATCTACTTCCTGAGATGATTCATTTCCTTCAACTGATGTTCCCAAACCATCAGAAAACATTCCAATACATTCACATCTGCAGATTAACAAACTACAACATCCGTCGTTGTTCCTATAACTGCTGCGGAAGTTATACCTACATCTGCGAAAACACAAAATCATGAAGATGGATTTCACTTAGCATCAGAAGACCAAAATGATGAGGATTTTGATCACTTTGTTGATTCCCCATCTCAGCTGGATCCATCTCCATCAACCAACATCACTAACTTGGAATCATCAATTCCAGTTGAATCAATTCCAACAACAAGAATTCATAACTATCATCTAATAGAAAACAGTATTAGTGATCTTAATGAAAGAACCACAAGAAGTCAAGGGGGAGCTACCAATATTTGTTTGTTCTCCTGTTTTCTAGCATAAGTGGTTCCTCCTAACATAACTGCTGCATTGAAAGATAACAGCTAGATTGAAGCAATGCAAGAAGAGCTTCAGCAATTTAGAAAGCAGAAAGTTTGGAATCTAGTTGATCTTCCTGAAGTCCAATATCCTATTGGTACAAGGTGGCTTTTCAAGAACAAACTAGATGATAGAGGTATTATCATCAGAAATAAAGCAAGGCTGATAGCACAAGGCTATACTCAAGAAGACGGGATAGATTATGATGAAGTCTTTGCCCCAGTTGCAAGGATTGAAGCCATTAGAGTCTTTCTAGCCTATACTACACATAAGAAGTTCACAAGTTTCCAAATGGATGTAAAAAATGCCTTCTTATATGGTAAAATTGATGAAGAAGTCTATGTTACCCAACCACCAGGCTTTGAAGATCCTGATTACCCAGACAGGGTATACAAGCTTGACAAAGCTTTGTATGGTCTTCATCAGGCACCAAGAAAGTGGTATGAAACATTGTCATCTTTCTTGCTCAAGCATGGTTACAAAAGGGAAACCATTTATCAGACTCTTTTTCTCAAGCATGAACATCAAGACCTCTTGGTTTTCCAAATCTATGTTGATGATATCATATTTGGATCAACAAATAAGAGATTGTGTGATGACTTTGAATCTTTGATGAAATCTAAGTTTCAAATGAGTTCCATGGGAGAATTAACATTCTTCCTTGGCTTGCAAGTTCATCAGAAATCAGATGGCATTTTCAACAATTAGGAAAACTATGTGAATCAAATCTTGAAGAAATACAACCTTGCTGATTCTTCTTAATGCAAAACACCAGCATCAATAATAGATAAGATTGTACCAGATCCTAAAGGGAAGTCAGTTGATCAAAGATTATATCATCTATGATAGGATCATTAATGTACTTAACTGCTAGCAGACTTGACATAATGTTGGTTGTGTGTGTTTGTGCTAGCTACCAATCAGATCCAAAGGAGTCACATCTGAATGCAGTTAAGAGGATATTTAGATACCTCAAAGGGAAGCCAGCTCTTAGGCTTTGGTATCCCAAAGAAGGAGATTTCAAACTATATTCATATTCTAATATTGACTTTAGAGGTTGCAACAACAACAGAAAATCAACCACTGGAGGTTGTCAATTCATTAGACCAAGACTAGTTTCTTGGCAGTGCAAAAGGCAAACAAATGTTTCAGTATACACAGCTGAGCTTGAGTACATAGCTGCTTCACTGGTTGCTCTCAATTTTTATGGTTGCAAAACCAATTACTTGATTATGGTTACAATTTTCTTCAACACCAATTCACACAGATAACTTAGCTGCTATGTTCATCACTACTAATTCAGTGCAACATAGTAAAACAAAACATATTGAAATCAGATATCATTTTCTGAGAGAATGCTTAGAAAAAGGTTTAATCAAGTTGATCAAAGTGGATACAACAAATCAGCTTGCGGATTTATTCACTAAAGCCTTTGATTCAGTTAGATTTAATTTCTTGATTGAGTCTTTAGGCATGATCAACTTAGATTAGTCTTCGTCACAAAGAAACGCATTTTCTGTCTGTCAAATTCATTATATGAAAAAGCCAAAAACATATAAAAATCCAAAATTATTGTCTTGTTAATATGCTTTCTTGTAAAAGCAGTTCATATTATGGGAAATGTAGTACACTATGCCTTTGCTTACTTTCTTGAATTTTATCACACAATAAAGACTGATCAGATATGATTTGATATGTGAGTAGGTTCAACTTGAGTGGAAAATATACAATTTCATGTATAACATAATGCCAAAGTGACTAATTATGGACAATTCCATTTTGAGGAACAAGCAAGTAAATCTTATCCTGCTATGATCAACTTACTCACCTAAGCACACTATGTTATGAAGCTGTATAACCTCTATCTTTGCACATCATGAACCCTTTGTTTTGTGTAAACAAAGACCTGAGTTCATAGACACCTCTATTTTACGTAAGTAAAGACCTGGTGTCCTGTTGCTGATCATCAAGAAGTTCCAAAAAGGAACAGCTCTAAAAGAATCCAATATGATCAACTGTATGTTAATTCAGATTATCAAAAATCATATCAGCATTAATAAGATTTCAAAGAAATCTTAAGATAGAGCTTATAACTTAAGGAACATAGTTTTAAGTGTTAAAAAAGTGATAAATTGACTCATAAACGGAGGACAAACTCTAATGTGAATTGAATGTGGAGTCCATATTTGTCTATCTTAATCAGTACCAAAACATGATAACAACATGACAAGTTGAAACTACACACTTACTTGAATTTATGTGGATCATAATACTTGCAATCAGCACTAGATCTATGTCTACTATCATCAAACAAAACTGTTTCAGGAAGTTGCTTAGTGTCATAGTATGATCCCATTGTATGATGTAAATGCTTGTAAATATGTAAGGCCCCATCCCTGGAGACCCCACAGTTGGTCATTCATAGCATCATTCATTATTAAAAACACCTTAAAACACATTATTATAAGAAAATAATCACAGCGGAATAATTTAACCAAAAACCATTTCTTGGATTAATGATTACTTTTGCTAAATAATAAATCATTGTTTAGAGTTACAAAAGAATATTTAGTCATATTACAAGAAAAAAATATCATAATTGAATAAATGGATGCCAGTCTCTATTCACCAAATAGCTTCAGCCCCATGCCATCCTCAGCAACATCCTTACCTGCCAACTGGAATGCATGTAAAAAGTCAGCGTTGCTGAGTGATTTCTAGTTTTGATGATATAGAAAATATATATTTGGTAAGCTTGATGATCATCCATCATATATGTACTCATTCATTATGGGATAAAATTCATTATCTTTCTTTCTTTTATTATATTTCTCTTTCATTTTTTAGGTTTGCACAAAGCAAGAGCCTATATTGTTGGTTGGCAACAAATGTCGAACCCCTGTCGGTACACATTGATAAGTTGTAGCTAACCCCCGGCAGTTGATCCACACTGCTAGGCACAAAGCCTGCTCATGAACTAGGATCCATTGGTTTATTGGTCAATCATAAGGATTAGACCCCAGATGTGCCTTTCTTGGGCTGAACAACCACACATCAGTTGAGCAAACAACTACCAGGGTCATGAACCTTTGTTAGAAAAGCTTGCAAGGCTTTTCACCTATTGTTAGGGCCCTGAGGTAACATTTATTAAGTTCTACTGTCCTCCTTTTATTTGCTTATGGCCACTTGATTATGAATAATACTTTTAAATATTCATTACCGTGAGATCACATATCAAGAAAATATAATTAACATTTATAACGGCAGCGCATTAGAAAGAATCAAACATTGTAATCCTTAAACTAGCAAAATCTTCCGTTATACATAAGTACTAACACTTAAATTCTGCTCACAAAATTTCAGAATAATTCTAAGTGTCCACAGCACATGAGTAAGTTATATAGCGGATGGCTTAGAAGCTAAGTGTCCACAACGGACAGCTAAAGTCCACGGCACATGCATAAGCTACTAAGTGTGTCCACAGTGGATGACTAATGTCCACAGCGGACAACCAACGTCCATAGCACATGGCTAAAACATTCTAAGTATCCACAGTGGATGAACAAAGTCCACAGCGGATGAACTAAGTCCATAGTGGATGACCTAAGTCCTCAGCGGATGAACAATGTCCACAGCGGATGAACAAAGTCCACAGCGGATGAACTAAGTCCACAACGGATGAACAAAGTCCACAACAGACAATCATAAAATCTTCCAAGTGTCCACAGCGCATACCAAAAATCTCCAAGTGTCCACAGTGGACATGCAAGTCCACAGCGGATGGCACAGAATCCTTCTAAGTGTGCACAGCGGACAGTCTAATGTCCCATCCCAAGTGTCCACAACAGACACTATATCAATCCTAAGTGTCCATAGCAGACACTTTAATCCATACCTGCAGTACATCATATGCAATTTTCTAGTCCCCAAACATCATTCTAACATATACATAGCATAGATCTATCATATTACAAACTTAAAACATCTAGAATAACCATACGACATCATGGAAATCTGTTAGAAACATTCATCTTCAAAAACAATGGTACTTTTCATGAAAGATCATAGTTTGGTTTAGAAACATTCAGTTTAGTATACATACCAGCCCCAAACAAACAGAAAACATGTAAAAAAGAGGATTTAGAACTCACCTCTAACTGCTTTCAAGCAAAACACCTCCAAACCCGAGAGCAACCCGAAGTTCTAACACCTAAACATACTAAAACACACAGCCAACACATAAAGGTCGGTCCAGAAGTTCAAACCCAACTGAAAACCGAGAAGAAAACACTAGAAAATCTTACCTTCTTGAGGAACTTCTACTTTCTCTCTCTAAAACCAGATGAAACTTCTTTTCTCTTTTTACCAGCCGAGAGTTATGCATGAGAGAGAGGGGCATGGGCGGCCTTATCACCCTTTTTGAACCCATTATGGGCCAGTTTGGCCCTTACATGCTTTTAACCCCTTGCTTTTGAAATAATATCCCTTTTGCTCCCTTACTTATAAACAAAAATACAAAAAGATTTTGTTTTTGTTCTTTTCTTTGCTTATAAGATTGACAGATAATTGCTTTTCATGCTATTCTTTTCATAAATTTTTGCTAAATTCATAAGTTCATGATTTATCACAAATTTAGGGGGAGTAGTCATCAACATGAAAAATAAGTGTATCAACTGAGTTTCACTTTCAAATGAAGAAAATTGGAACTTGAGCGCTAACTTGGCTATAGGATATTTGAAGTTTTTAACTAAATCAATCTTGCACATTTACCATGAAGCAGAGTCAACAAGGTCCAACAGCAAACAATAAATGATCTAACATGATGTTAAGATCATACAGCAAAAAGAACAAAATTGACTTTCCGTAGATTGGTACCCTATAGATAAAACAACAACAGCAAAAAGAACAATTTTTGCCTTCCGTAGATGTTCTGCAGAAAAATTATTTTGTTAAGGATAAAACAGCAACAGCAAAAACAACAAATTTTGCCTTCCGTAGATGTTCTGCGGAAGAATTAATTTAATGAGGATAAAACAGCAAAATCATAAGTTTTGCCTTCCGGAGATGTTCTGCGGAAGACTTAACCTGTTGCAGATAAAAAGAAAGGTTTTGCCTTCCGTAGATGTTCAGCGGAAGACTTAACTTGTGGATAACCACGGAAGGGTAATGAGGGTTAAGGGTCCCACATCATTAAATAAAAGGATTTAAATTTTCTAAGCAAGTATAAATGATAACCTGACCGTTGTCATTTGTATTCACTTTTTCAAAAACCTTTTTCAGACCTAGAAAAGTGCTCATATCATAAACCCATTTATCCATAAACATTCAAATTGTTCATTCCACACAACAATCCCCACTTAAATCACCACTCAAGCAACATCATCAATATGGCCAACAGATTTGTAAAAGAAAATGGGAAAAATGCAGATCAAGTATAAATATCATGACTAAAAGGATGTTGTTGGATATTTCAACACAAAGATTTTGGAAAGAGTTCAAGAATTAAGAGATTTGAACAGATAATTACAAAAGTCTAAACCTAATGGGGAGTATTGTTATGTCTAGATCTATCGTATAGGTTTAGATGTTTATTCATCTCTTGTAATGATCATTTGTAAATCTCTTTTCTTCTGTAATGCAAGATATATATGTTAACCCAAATATTATTTGTGTTGATTTTATGTAATTGCAGGAAAAACATCATACTTGGTCAATTTGGAAAATTGACACAAGTGCAAGAACTATCTACGGATGAACAAGTTTGTTCTTCGGTAGATGTTCTGCGGAGTATAAAAGAAACAAGCCAACATGCATCCGAAGATCTCCTGTGGAAGCACAATCACATCTACTGAAGAACAAGTCCAAGCATCAAGTTGCTGCTACGGAAGAAGGAAGTTTGCTCCTGAGGATGTTGTTCAAGAACAAAGAACCAACTCCTACGGAAGTTTAACTCCTACGGAAGAACAAAATACTTGTATGATCTCATATCATCAAGTATTCAACACAAAGTCAACAAGTAAATCTGTCAGAAGCGAATATTCCACGTCACATTAAGAATATATTCATAATTTTCAAAATGAATCCCTCTGCCTATAGATATAAGGCATGGGTGCACTCATTTAAAGAGAGATTGAGAGATATCGATACACAAAAAGAGATTCATATATTCATAGAAACGATATCGATCAATCAATCAATCAAAATAGCAACATAGTAATCACAAGAATACGAAGAACATCATAGGAGATTATAATATCATCCAAGCATCAATATCAATTGTAATCGATTCATTATCAATGAAAATCAATTAAAACAAACTTTTTATTTCATTATTTTATTCTATTTTCAATTTGTTTCATCTGTTCTTCGTCGATTTCAATTTCACAAACAATTAATTAAACAAGTATTGATAATTCCGTGATCTTTATTTGCTAAATCAAACTGATAATTCCTGTTTCGATCCTTGGATTCACAACCTGTAACATCGGCTGTCTCGTCAGTCGTTTGTTGTGTGCTCGACTCTCCTACGATCTCTCCCTCTTTAATCAAAGTATCTAAAAACAACTCTTCAAGACTGTTTCTAAATATATCTATCTAGTCTATCCCTTCAACCAGATCATCAAAATCATCAAGATCTTCTTCAGACTCCTCAGTAATAAGACTTTGCTAGAATGTGTAGAATTCTCTCTCATACACTTCTTCTACAGCTGAATCTAATGGCGCATAGTCAATGGTATCATCGGGACTTGGTCCGGAGACATTTTTAGCTCCCGATGACCTAAAAGCACCAGCTGTAGAACCAACATCACCACCTTGATCATCATCATCACTGAAATCAAAATCAATCAAATCCAAATCATCTTCATCTTCAACTGGGTTAGGAATAGGAATCATATGCTCAGGCTCTACAAATGCCTCTCCAGTATAAACTACAGGTTGGTGGTTAGTAGTCATAGGGATATCTGTGGAAGGTGATTCTTGACTAACATCCGCAGTCTCTGTTGTCCCTTCTTGAACAACAGGATCAACAGGATGCTCTATAGCTACAATAGGATCTTTAGCAGGTTCAAGACCAGCATGTTGTTATCCACTACTTTCTCCAACTTCTGTGGTCCTTTGTTGTGAAAACTGAAATGACCCACTAGAAGTGAACTCCCATATATTCTCCTCTAGAATCTGAACATAGCTAAATATAAACGTTTTCTGATGTTCAAGATTCCTGATTCTTTCATCTCTCTCAAACAACTGCCTCTGCAGATCATCTATCATTTGTGTCTTTTCCAACATTTCTCTCTCCAAATTACATACCCGTTCATCAAGTGTGATACGTGTTGGTGAATTAGTTGAAACACTAGCACCCTGTCTAAAATCAGGAGGAGTGTTGGTGAAGTCTTCCATACTGATGGCATGTTCACCTGTTCTCTTGGAGGGGTCCTCAAAATATCAGCCATAGAGGAGGGCATGTCAGATGATATTACAGTAGTTGGTTCTGTAACTATCACTGGTGTCTTTGTTTGTGTTGCCTCACTTACTATGACTGGAGTATCAGTAACTGGAATCTCCTCCTCTATTGGCTCAGTGGTCACGAGGGTCTGACGTTTCCTTAACACACCACGTCCTCTACCCCTACCACGAGGACTGTCACCTGCTCTCCTTGCCATTCTTTTCCTTCTTCCCCTAGTGACAGGTGTTTCTTCGGCAACAAAATTAGTTTCACGCTCCTCAGCAGCACGTTTGCTAGAGTTTCATGTACTCTGGGACATTCTTGTAAAACATAAGGCACGTTCCCTACTTGGTCACTATCTGTTTCACTCTCACTGTGTAAAGGCCCCGTTCTCGGGACGCTTACAGCTGGACCGTCATCGCATAATATATTCAAAATAAACATTTCTTTTGCAGCGGAAAACTTTCATTAATAATTAAAAACGTATCATTACATTACATAAATTGTTTACATATTAGATTATATCATCATATCAAAATGTGGATGCTAGACTCAAAACGTCCCCAGTAGCATATGCATCCATGCTTGCATCTCCTCAGCATCAACAAAATACTTGCCAACTATCATGCATACAAAAAGTCAGCGACACTGAGTGAGTTCTAGTTTTATAAATAAAATACTTTACTTTTTTAAAACATAACCTTCATAATCGTATGCGATCACTCATCATACGTACACATTGATAATATTTATTATTATCTTCATCACTGTTCAATTCGTATATTTCGTACTTTTATCATTATCTTTCACTTCAATCTGGATCCTGTCTCATGCAATACCCCCGACTCATGTCCGAAGACCGATACTGTGCCGGGGCCTGTAAACAATCCCCCATATCATGTCTGAAGACCGACACAGTACTGAGGTACGCGACAAGGATCCCCTTCAAGTCACGAAGACTCCCTTCGAGTCACGAAGACTCCCTTCGAGTCACGAAGACTCCCTTCGAGTCACGAAGACTCCCTTCGAGTCACGAAGACTCCCTTCGAGTCACAAAGACTCCATTTGTTCTCTACGTTCCACTTTTCATTATTGTTATCTTTCACTTCATTACATAATACTTTACATTCATACAAACGTCAAACCACGTAAAGCCATACATCATACACCACGTATAATAAAACATAATACATACATTTTGAAAACCGTTAAACGAAGAAAGACAACACGCCATACACACAACATAAACCACAACACAACATCATGCATAATCCACCACATCCCAACGGGACCTATCTCAAACATCACCTCTTAAAGCCCCTAAGAAAGCCCTAAGTCCAAAACTAGGCACAACATAACATTCTGGGCGCATCAGCATGAAAATTCTAAGTGTAAAGAGCCTGGGCGCATGGGAACTATGTGGGCGCATGGGAACCGTTCTGGCGCCCCAACACTTAGCCGCAAGAACAATTCTAGGCGCATGGGCACTATGCGGGCACACCACCCATACTTGGCCATTTCCATACTTTTCCTGGGCGCATGACACTATTTGGGCACACCACCTGCACTTAGGCGCATGGGCACTCTGGGCGTATGGGCACTATGTAGGCGCATGGCCAACACTTAGCCACCGGGACACTATTTGGGCGCATGGCCACTATTGGGGCGCATGACCCTGGGCGCATGAAGACAGTTGGGCGCATGGGAACATTCTGAACATCTAATCTGCCAAGAACACACCCAAAACATTTCTAGCCTAACCCAAACACAGATCTAGCATACCCTAAGGGCATCTAAACATCCTAACAACAATTCTAACCACTAAACCACAACCAAACACGCAACCACAACAGGTACGGTTGAACAACAACAAGCATAAGCATACGGTTATCTTTGAAAAACCTTTTCCCGGTATGCATAATAGCCCCAAACACTTTAAAATCTGTAAAAGAGGGGTCTAGAAACTCACCTGAAGCAGATCTTCAAACCAGGTACTTCCACCTGCGATTTCAGCTTCAAATTCCCGAGAACAACTTCTAAAACATCAAGAACTTCGGTTTAGGACTTAAAACCCAACTAAAACCGAACTCGTGTTCAAGAGAACTCACCTTAGCAGCTTCTTCTTCCTTCTTCTTCTCTAAAAACTGAAATCTTTCTTCTTCTTCTTTTTCTTCTTCTGGCCGAGAGCAGGAAAGCAGATCCCTGCTTTATGGGAGGGCATACCCCTATTTATATTAAAATAATAGAGTTATGCACTTTTGCACTTTGCCCCATTCAACTTGTGCCCAATATCTTTTCTTTCTAGATACTTCCTTTTTGTTTTCTTTTAAATAAAAATTCGGGGTGTTACAAGTCCACCCCCTTATATAGGTTTCGTCCCCGAAACCTGTCGCTTCTCGAACAGTTACGGGTAACGCTGTCTCACTTCTTCCTTGATCTTACACGTAGGCTTAGTCCTCTTCTGGGCTCCACTGTACTCGCACAGGTGGAACCATCCTTCGACTTATCCCTTCTTTCCCTTCTATCAAAAATGACCCTTAGTTGCTCCACATAGTTGAATCCTTCATCCATCTCGGTATTCTCAAGTGGCACGATCATATCCTTATCGATTGAGCACTTTCTTAGACGAGATATATGAAATGTCGGATAACTTCACTTAACACGTCGAGTAGCTCCAGTCGACATGCCACTTCTCCTTCCTGAGCAATAATTCAGATTGGTCCTTTATTCCTCAGTGTTAGCTTCACTCGCTTTCGAAATCGGGTGATCCACTTTCTCAAAACGAGGCCTTTATCACTATTTCATCATTGTAGATCAGCACCAAACATCTTTCGGGAGCGGTTGATCAAACCACCTTCTTGCAACATTCGGTGTTTGCCTCATAGGCTGCTAGACAATTCACCTAAAGGTGAACGTCTATCCACCTACGTCTGTCCTGAACGGCTTACCAAGAAACACGCACTCTCTCAATTCTATCGTGCAATCTTATAGGGCATCTGGTAACCTAGTGGACCTACCAATAGCAATTTCTACATCGAAAGCTCATTGTTCTTCCTACTCCTAACGTGCAACTTATCACAGAAGGCAGCAGGAATGAAACCACTACTAGCACCACAAATCAAGCACAAGTCACGAATTTAAATTTACTAGAAACGTACCTGACGTCGCGTCGAATTCCGCTCTAGCCTTCTCCTGGTCATAGCGAATGCTCTGACCTTCATCCTCTATTCTTCTGATTTCGAACCCTTTGCCTTGCCTTGAAGCTCCCAGCCCTTGACTTCGTGCAGTCTCTGCTCCTGTGTCCACCCTCACCACACCTATAGCATCTCATCGCACGACAATCCCTCGCCAGGTGGCCCTCTCTTCCACACTAGAAGAAGACGCTCGATCCCCACCTGCACTCCCCTACGTGGTCTCTACCACACTTCTTGCATACCTCTTTGCTCTCAGTCATCCTCTTCCGATCATCGAACCTCATCGTCTTACCTCCAGCCACAAATTAACCATCATCATTAACCCGCCTTCCTCTCCCACTCTTAACATAACTTCGCTCCTCCTCTTCATCCATCATAGCCACTGCCTCTCGCTCGTCATACAGCCTCCTCACCAAGTCAACCACTGACCTAAACGTCCCTGGCCGGGCAGCGATCAGATGCCTACGGATATCTGTTGGCAGACCTTGAATATAACTTTTGATCTTTCGCGACACTGGCGTCACCTGATCTGGCACCAGCCTTGCCATCTCGTTGAACTTTGTGGTGTACTGTTGGTGAGTCATCGTTCTCACATCTAGCTGCATTAACTCACTCTCAACTTTGTCAAGCTCTCTATGAGGGCAAAAATCCTCGATTACCAACCTCTTCAGCTCCTTCCACCTCATCCTCCCGATTGCTCTGGTGCCCTCAACCTGGACAATGTTGTCCCACCAGCACAAGGCTAAATCCACAAATGAGTGGGTAGCAAACTTCACCTTCTGATCCTCACGGCGCTCGCTAATCTCAAGTACCGCTTCCATTTCTCTCACCCAACGTTGTGCAGCCGCTGCACTCCTATTTCCATCAAACATAGGGGGCCTAAACCTTTGGAATGTTCCATAGCTGCAACCCATCACAGTCTCCTGCACAGCTTCCTCATCCTCCTCATCGTCACTAGAGACAACCATGTCAGTCTCCGGTTGCTCCATATCCCTAGAACCTCCAACTTCCTCTCCTTGTCTAGCGGTCTTTCTTTTCTCACTCTCCTTCTTCTCATCCTTCTTCATAGCTCTAATGACCTCGGTCACTACAGTCGGCAGAATCATCTGCATGACCTGTTGGACTTCCTTTGCTACTTCCTCCTACATTGAGGCTCTCAGATTATCACTCCCATCCTCACCGTCCTGGTGACGAAGCGCTGGCTCATCAGGAGCTATCTTAGCAGTCTTAGCTCTACTCCTCATGACACGCGGTCTAACACTACGTCCACCATGACCACCACCATGTGAAGCCTCAGAAGACCTACCACCAGCCATCTAAACACTACAAGATTCAAACACCAATACGGTCAATCAAGGTAATAGCTCGAGTTATGTCAAGTATAGTAAGTCCCTAATCACAGTGGCCAGTTGTATTTAGCCACTTACTTTACTCTTCATTCCCCAAGCATTTCCTATCCCGACTACATCAGTATCTAAATCCGTACAGAAGCACACAAGCCACATAACATGCGTACATTAAACTTTTACCTGCAGGAATGTAGCTATTAGGACTGGCATCCCTTTCCTTTCGTCCCATTCTCAGTTTAAGATTAGGTTCTTTTTGAAAATATTTACCCAATTCTCTTAAACTTTAGCTCTGATACCAACTTGTAAAGGCCCCGTTCTCGGGACGCTTACAGCTGGACCGTCATCGCATAATATATTCAAAATAAACATTTCTTTTGCAGTGGAATTTAAAAACTTTCATTAATAATTAAAAATGTATCATTACATTACATAAATTGTTTACATATTAGATTATATCATCATATCAAAATGTGGATGCCAGACTCAAAACGTCCCCAGTAGCATATGCATCCATGCCTATAACTCCTCAGCATCAACAAAATACTTGCCAACTATCATGTATACAAAAAGTCAGCAACGCTGAGTGAGTTCTAGTTTTATAAATAAAATACTTTACTTTTGTTAAAACATAACCTTCGTAATCGTATGCGATCACTCATCATACGTACACATTGATAATATTTATTATTATCTTCATCACTGTTCAATTCGTACATTTCATACTTTTATCATTATCTTTCACTTAAATCTGGATCCTGTCTCATGCAATACCCCCGACTCATGTCCGAAGACCGATACTATGTCGGGGCCTGTAAACAAACCCCCACGTCATGTCCGAAGACCGACACAGTACTGGGGTATGCGACAAGAATCCCCTTCGAGTCACGAAGACTCCCTTCGAGTCACGAAGACTCCCTTCGAGTCACAAAGACTCCCTTCGTTCTTTACGTTCCACTTTTCATTATCGTTATCTTTCACTTTGTTACATAATACTTTATATTCGTACAAATGTCAAACCACGTAAAGTCATACATCATACATCACGTATAATAAAACATAATACATACATTTTGAAAACCGTTAAACGAAGAAAGACAACACGCCACACACATAACATAAACCAAAACACAACATCATGCATAAGCCACCACATCCCAACGAAACCTATCTCAAACATCACCTCTTAAAGCCCCTAAGAAAGCCCTAAGTCCAAAACTAGGCACAACATAACATTCTGGGCGCATCAGCATGAAAATTCTAAGTGTAAAGAGCCTGGGCTCATGGGAACTATGTGGGCGCATGAGCCCTGTTCAGGCGCCCCAACACTTCGCCGTAAGAACAATTCTAGGCGCATGGGCACTATGCGGGCGCACCACCCATAATTGGCCATTTCCACACTTTTCCTGGGCGCATGACACTATTTGGGCACACCACCTGCACTTAGGCGCATGGGCACTCTGGGCGTATGGGCACTATGTAGGCGCATGGCCAACACTTAGCCACCTGGACACTATCTGGGCTCATGGCCACTATTGGGGCGCATGACCCTAGGCGCATGAAGACAGTTGGGCGTATGGGAACATTCTGAACATCTAATCTGCCAAGAACACACCCGAAACATTTCTAGCCTAACCTAAACACAGATCTAGCATACTAAGGGCATCTAAACATCCTAACAACAATTCTAACCACTAAACCACAACTAAACACGCAACCACAGCGGGTACGATCGAACAACAACAAGCATAAGCATACGGTTATCTTTGAAAACCTTTTCCCGGCATGCATAATAGCCCCAAACACTTTAAAATCTGTAAAAGAGGGGTCTAGAAACTCACCTGAAGTAGATCTTCAAACCAAGTACTTCCACCTGTGATTTCAGCTTCAAATTCCCGAGAACAACTTCTAAAACATCAAGAACTTCGGTTTAGGACTTAAAACCCAACTAAAACCGAACTCGTGTTCAAGAGAACTCACCTTAGCAGCTTCTTCTTCCTTCGTCTTCTCTAAAAACCGAAAGCTTTCTTCTTCTTCTTTTTCTTCTTCTGGCCGAGAGCAGGAAAGCAGATCCCTACTTTATGGGCAGCCATACCCCCATTTATATTAAAATAACAGAGTTTGTGCACTTTTGCACTTTGTCCCCTTCAACTTGTGCCCAATATCTTTTCTTTCTAGATACTTCCTTTTTGTTTTCTTTTAAATAAAAATTCGGGGTGTTACACACTGTCAATGAACCAAGAGTCTATTTCAGCATCTATATTAGATCTTCGTGCACCTTGAGAACTTTCAGGTGCTTTGTGTGCAACCTGTGTAGATGTACCAGCAGTATCATCTCTATGAATGCGAGGAGTAGTAGTCTCTTATAGAGGTGCATCAGCTTAAAATCCTTCAACAAACCTTCCAAGCTTAGCAAAATTAACACCGTTCCAGGTGTTCCCTCTGGCGCCCAAAAGATAAGTGAAAATATCCTTTTTCATCACCATTACAGCATAGGTTGATGAGTTGGATACAACTAACTCTGGATGAGCAGCATTCACTATAAGCTGAATAAACCGTGGGTACATCACAAACTTCTTTCCCACTGTGGCTATAACATTCTTCTGTATTTCCCTAAAAATAGCCTTGGATATGCTGAATGGAAGTTCATCAATAAGAGAAACTAGCAGGGATCCAAACACCGCACTAAGACTATCTAAGCCTGCCTTCAAATTACTTAGGCAATGGATTACAACATGGAATAAGTACTTCCAAAACGGAGGAAGATACTTCTTCTCTAGAGATGGATATCTATGATCATATCCCATCCTCTTGAGGCAATCTCTTACTGCATCGTCATCTATCTTTACTGGTGTGTTGTGTTGGTCTTCAAGTAACAACACACTGTTGATCACTTCAGCTGTGATCACTACCTTCTTCTCTTTTACTGTAACTGAAATACATGGTTCTCCAGCCTTATCAATCCCGTTAACAGCTGACTGCCAGAACTGGTCAATAACGCCAGTGAAAATAGACGGATTAGCCAAGATGGCATAATGAATCCGTGATGAATTCAGACCATCAATCAGTGATCGAAATAAAGCTTTATCATCCGGTACGTCACCCAGATATGCTACAGCATTATGGTTTTTATTAAAAACCAATTGTCGAGCCATCTGAAATATGAAACAAAATTGATAAGTGCATAGATACTTAAAACATGAAACAAAATTCAAATTAAAACAGAAATTGACACTTAGAAAAATTTTGAAAATTAAAACTTCTCACGCGAAAACATCAGCTTCTCGTGCGAAATCTTTAAGTTTCAGAAATAACTTTTCACGCGACAAGATGAGTTTTCGCTTGAAACTGACTTTGACTAAAAGTCAACTTCTCGCGCGACAAGTCCAATTTCATGCGAATAGTTCTGTGTGAATTTAAAAGTTCTCACATCTATTCATCTTTCAGTACACTTTTCGCATGCGAAAACTCTGTGTGATTTCAAATTTTCAATTGTTCAATTTTAGAGTGTTTCAACCATTAAAACTTGTTTATTAAGTGTCGCTTTAGTCATTTTAAAGGTTTAACAAGATTAATTTGTTAAATTTATCATGTATTTTTCATTTTAAGTCTCGGTCAAGTATCAAATACACTTAAATCTAAACAAAATCATCAATATACCTCATAAATCACTAAGATATCTCAATACGATGTTAGTGGACTCAGTAATCAAGGTTTAAACGGTTTCTACACTTAGAATTTTTAGAGAGAAATTTCGGAAGTTTTCATGCGAATAGTGTTACTTTTCGCACAATTGTTGCTTTTATAGTCTTCGCGCCTGAGACTTTTCGCATCCTTTTGATCTTTTCACATGGATTGAACTTTTCGCATGCGACAAGCTCATTTGATTTTAAATTTTCAACTTTTTAATTTTCAATTTAAAATAACTTAAATAGCCTTTGATTTGTTTTGAAAAAGATTATGTTTAACTAAGTGTTTATAGTTATTCTAACACCCTTAATTTTATAAAAGATATAGAAATAAAATAAGTAGAAAAGCATATGTAAACGGACAATATTAACTAACTAATTATTTTCTTAACTATTTTTATTAAATTTTCAAGTACAAGATCATATTTTTTAGAAATTGATCATTACCATCATCCAGCTTTATTTTAAATGGAACTGGTTATGTTGATTGTCAATATATTGTGTCCAATTTAAACCTAAACATTAAGTTTACTTAGACACATAAGCTGTTATTTTATTATGTTTTGATTAAATTATATGTCTTCAGTGTATTCCATAATCAAAAATCCTGTAGAACATTATCCAACTTCAAGACACTTTCGAGATTTCAAGTCACCCCAATTTGATTTAAACCTTTCACTTCTGATTAGCCTTTTCAGAAAGAATTTTCTAATATAATATCTATTATGAGCATAACTAGCCTAAGAAACATTTCTGAACACAGAATATTAACAAGTTTTAGGACTTATTAACAGCCAGTCGGACTTATGTTTTTTCCCTCACAAGACGTTTAGGACTTACATGCCAAGTCGGACCAACATGCCCCATCTTTTGATTTTGCCTCCTGTGTCAGAACATATTCTTAAAAAGAAAAAATATTTATTATATAGTATGTATGTCTTTTACATATCTCTTATTAATGTGCTCATCGGCATCTTTTATTACTACATGGCCTTTTGGCTTCTTTTTGCTCATTTTGTTTGTTTTTCTCTTTTGTATTTTGTTTCCATTTGTATATCTATTTTTTTTTTGTATTTTGATTTTTAAATATATATATAATATCTGAAAGAAACAGAATCAGAAAGTAAGTGACTTGAGTATGACCAGACTATAAGTCTCAGTCTGTTTTAGCATGGAATTAGAGTTACCACAAAACCTTGATGAGTTACCCACTTCAGTCATAGATAGTTACTTTCAGTGCATCATAGAAAATAGTGTTTTTTATTCTTGAATGTCCAGCCTATCAACATATCAAACATAATCCAAGTCAGTTTCTTATAAGCCTTAGGATGCAACGATTCAAAATCAAGAAATGTACTATCATTTCCTGTAAACTCTTGAAAATTTAATTTTCTCAATTTATGTAAATCAAAATCTTTTTGTACTTTTCTTCAAACTATTTACTCCCCCTAAGAACAAAATCTTTTTAAGTATTTTCAAATTTTCTTCCTCTAAAATTGTGATTATCTAAACAAAAAATAACAATTTTAACCAAAAATAAAGAAGAAAAAAAATTCTAAAGGGTGTAAGAATAAAAGTTAACCAAAGTTAATCATGCCCAAAGATTTAACAAAAAAATCAAATTTGGAATGATCAAACACCTTAGTAAACAAATCAACAATGTTGTCATCTGTGGAAATTGATTCTAAGTGGATAAGTTTGCGTTCAAAACAGTCACGAATGAAATGCATGCGGATGTCACTGTGTTTTGTCTTTGAATGCTGAATTGGATTTTTCACAATGTTTAAAACTGCAGAACTATCACAAAAAAATTTAGTATCATAAATATTTAGGCCATAATCAAGGAGTTGTTGAATCCAAACGATTTGTGAACAACAACTTGATGCAGCCACATATTCAGCCTCTGTAGTGGATGTGGATACTGTCTGCTGTTTCTTGCATTGCCATGAAATCAACCTATTGCCAAGAAATTGACAACCGCCCGTAGTAGATTTCCTATCCAAGTTACATCCTGCATAATCACTGTCAATGTAAGCAAATAAATTGAAATTAGAATTTTTAGGATACCAAAGGCCGAGTGTTGGTTGACCCTTGATTTACTTAAAAATCCTCTTGACAGCTTTCATGTGAGATTCCTTTGGATTACTTTGATATTGTGCACACTGACAAACAGAAAACATAATGTTCGGTATGCTTGCAGTGAGATACATCAGGGAGCCGATCATTGATCGATACATGTGTTGATCAACATCTTCTCCCTTGAGATCTGGAGTGAAAGTAGGACGAGAAGTCATAGGAGTTTGAGCTATCTTGGAGTCTTTGAATTTGTATTTGTCTAGGATACTGTGAATATATTTTTCTTGATGTATCAGTATTCCCGTATCATCTTGTTTAACTTGAATGCCCAAGAAAAACGTCATTTCTCCAAGAGAACTCATCTCAAATTTCTTCTTCACTACTGCTTCAAATTCCTTGCACAAATCAACATTGGTAGATCCGAAGATAATATCATCGACATAAACTTGAACGAGAATAAGATCATCACCAGTCTTCCATGTGAATAAAGTTTGATCAATGGCACCTCTTGTATAACCATTTGCAAGCAAATGTTCAGTGAGAGTGGTTTACCAAGCTCGAGGTGCTTGGTGTAAACCATAAAGTGCTTTGTCTAACTTGAAAACATAGTCAGGATGATCTGGATCTTCAAAACCCGATGGTTGACAGACATAGGTTTCTTCTTTCATTTCGCCGTACAAGAATGCAGTTTTGACATCCATTTGATAAACTTTGAAGTTTTTGAATGAAGCATATGCCAGAAAAATTCGTATAGCTTCTAGTCTTGCAACAGGAGCATATATTTCTTCATAATCATGCCCTTCAATTTGATAGAATCCTTGAACAACAAGTCTGGCCTTGTTACAGATAATCATATCCTTTTCATCCGTCTTGTTCTTAAAAATCCATTTCATACTGATTGGCAACTTACCCTTTGGCAATTCACATAGATGCCAAACATTCAGCTTTTTGAATTGCATCAGTTCGTCCTGCATGGCCTCTACCCAACTATTTTCTTTTAATGCCATTTCAACATTTTTCTGCACTATTTGAGTTAAAAAACCTGAATATAAGCATGTGTTTATCGTTCTTGATTGACTTCGAGTTCTGACGCCTTGTGATAATGGACCAATAATTGCTTCCGTTGGATGGTTTCTATGAATTCTTAGCTGTAGAATAGAATCTTCAGAGATAACTTCATCTAAGTTAGACATATGCCCAAATGGTTTATTAGCAGTGCTCCCTCCTTCAGGTTGATAAACAATATCTTCATCTTGAATATCATTGTTAACAGAAAGATCTTCAAATGGTACTTGAATTGTATCAATTGGATCAACTTGAGTAGAATAGGAACTCTGATCTGAAACTTATGGAGCTTGTTTAATAACTGGATCATCATAAGGTAAATGAATTTCAGAAACAGAAGTTGGAATAGCTGCAACACTTGAAGGTATATCTGAAGATATTCATTTTGCTTGAGAAGTCATAGATCCAATATCATCAGCAAAGATATCTGGAATTGAGGATGTCAAAGGTAGATTAGCAGTAGAAACATTAGATGATCGATTAAATGTTTCAAATAATGAACCATAATCATAAACCTATGAAGGTGCAGAACCTGCATCTGTTTTGTTAGATTCGTCCCAATCAATATCAAATGACTTAATTATTTGTTTTTATCTTTTATTATAAACCCGATATGCTACTTTGTTGGCTGAATATCCAACAAAATAACATTCATTAGCTTTTTCATCAAATTTTGATTTATTATCAGATGTGTTTAACAAAGTACAACAACATCCAAATGTTTTAAAATATTTGACTTTGGGTTTATGTTTGAAAAAGATTTCATAAGGAGTCATATTTTGTTGTTTATTGATTAACACATGATTTTGAACATAACATGTAGTGTTAACAGCTTTAGCCCAAAAGAATGAAGGTAATTTGACTGCTGATAACATAGTTCTGGCTGCTTCAATTAAAGTTCTATTTCTTCTTTCTGCAACTCCATTTTGTTGTGTAGTTCCTGCAGAACTGAATTGTCTTGCTATTCCCTTTGAATCATAGAATTCATTCAATGTACGATGTTCCATTATCACTGCGTATACATTTGATTGTTTTGTCCATCTGATTTTTCACGAGTGTCATGAATTTTATCAGCAAATGAGGTGTCTCATCTTTGGTTGCTAAAAAAACCCATGTAAATCTAGTGAAATCATCAATAATAACTAAACAATACACACGACGTCCCAAACTTAAAACACTAATAGGACCAAATAAATCCATGTGTTACAATTGAAGAATAGAGTCAATTTTGGTATGAACAATTGGTTTATGAGAAAATTTGTATTGTTTGCCTTTTGAACATGACAGACAATGTTCATTTAGTTGAAATTCTTTCAAAGGTAGGCCAACAACATAATTTCCTCTCACCAATTTGTTCATAGTTTTAACATTAACATGACCAAGATGACAATGCCATAACAAAGTATCGCTTTCGATACCAAACACGACACAGTTACAAATGAATGTGAACCATTCATGTCTAGTAAATATGTGTCTTTGTCTTTTGGAGTTCTCAATAAAATCCATTCATCAGAAATTACAAAGCCAGGTTTTAATATAAGACATTCTTTATCAGTTAAATGTGTTGTATACTTTTTGTCACAAGTTTGAGAGACACTAAGCAAATTATGTTTTACTTCCTCTACAAATTTACATCTTCAAAGCTTAATACACCATTTGTCACTGTACCTTTCTTTGTAATTTTACCTCCTTTGTTTCCCGTAAAGATAACATATCCTCAGTTTTATGGTTGTATATTGTTGAACAGAGATATATTACCAGTCATGTGTCGTGAACAACCACTATCTACATGCCAAACACTGTTGATAGCTTGACTTGGTTGTTCCTGCACATTTGAACAAATTTATTTATTTTTAGGAACCCAAGCCATGGTTGACTTGGGCTCTTTGTTTTCATCTAAATATGAGACATTTTGTAATATCATATATCTTTTGTCATCGAAAACACATTTATCAACAACAATAGGCTTAGGGGATTTGTCTTTAACTTTCCATCTTTGAACTAGTTTGATCGGTGGTGTGGTGGAATTGTTATCATCAACTTGTACTGATTTTACTATTGACTTTTCTTTGTTTAAATCAGTATTGTTTTTCACAAAAGAATTTGACCTATTTAAGTTTCTTTTCAAATTTGCATTTACAAAGAAATGTTTTCTATTGTTTGAAATTGAGTTATGAAACCTCTGTTTACTTGTCAATTGATATTGATGATGACAATTTATAGCCTTGTGATTTGGCTTTCCACACACATAACAACATACTTTATGTTATGAATTAGACGCTTGTATGTTTTGCATGAACTGATTTGGATAACTTCCATAGTTATCACGGAATCTGGCCTTAGTATGTCCTTAGCCTTTTGATTCTTTAACAGTCTCTCTTTTCTTTTTCTCGTTATGAATTGTTCGAGATGATTTCGAAGAAAATGAGGTATTGATCCTAGCTTTTAGATTCACTACTGATGCTGATGTAGCATGATTTGTGACTTTGTCCTTATGAATTGTCTGTACTGGAGTAGGACCAGTGTCTTTCAAACCTGATTTACGCATATCTTGTTTCACAGAGTTAGCAATAGTAGAAGATTTATTTTTAAAGAAACTAGCATTGGTTTCATTAAAAATATGATCCTCCTTATCAATGTTGCCTATAGAAACAAATCTGTTCTTGAAATCAGTTTTCAATTCAGATATGGATGTTGTGACAAGTTTACTATCTTTATTCTTAAAGTTCATTTTTGATTCCTTTTTCTTTTCCTTATTTGACAATTTTGAACAGACATTTAAATTAACAAAAACTGCAGATCTTTCATTTATGACAGATGATGAATTACAAGATTGTTTTTCATTACAAATCTTATTTTCCTTAAATTCTATTTCATCATCGCTCTCCCACTCTTCAACCAACCCTTCTTGCTTCACACCTTCTGCAAAAGAAATGTCATGATTTATATTAATTTTATTTTTTATGACAGGGTCAACAGTCAGTGTAACATTGACTTGAGGGGTAAAGTCTGTGTTTGGTTGAAAACCTAATCCATAGGTCTCTTCATCAGGAGTTGTAATTGATGAAGGCAATGATGTATAATCATGATTAATGGGTGGTGCAATGTTAGCATAACCTACTCCTCTTTTACCACCATTAATCTTTTGTGTCATCTGTGACTTGATTATACCCTCAACCATGTTTGATGACAATTCAAATTTCTCAACAACTAATTTTGCAGATAAAAGTTCACTATTAAGTTTGTTAATTTCTAAAGATAGTTCATCATTACATGTTTTCAAATCTTTTATATTACAATCTTTATCATGAAGATTTAGTTTTGATTGGTAAATAGATTTGTTTAATCCGTCTATCTTTTCTTTGAAAATTTTCTCATCTGATTTATATTTATGAGCTTGATATTGAAGTTTTTGAACTTCTAATATCAGGCGTTCGTTGTGATCTCTATATATGTTTACCTTTTCTATGCATAAATCTGAACAAAATATTAGAATGTACCTCTTCGATTGCATTTGATTTCTTTGTCTCTTCTGGTACAACTTGTACCATGAAGGCCTTTAGAACAGCTGTTTCTTCTGCTTTTGTTACTGGAGTGATCTCAACAGCACTTTACTCTTCAGCACTTTACTCTTCAGCACATGCAGATGTTGGAGTAAACTCAACAGCATTAAAAATCTTTTCTTCGGTTTTGACAGGAGTAATCTCAACAATCTTTTCTTTCAGCTCAGCTTCCTTCTCATTGACCTTTGTTGAATAAGCTGGAGTTATCTCAACAGTTCTTTTCTTAACATTCACTATCAAACCTTCAACCTTCTTCACCTCTACTTCCTCAGCTTTATCTTTCTTTCCTACTGCAAACACTCCTTTCAACACATCCTCAGTCACAAACTCAACCAACACATTCTCCTCAACCTGATCTACACCATTCTGAATTTCTGCTAGTAAAGCAGTTGAAAGCTTCATATCTAGTATTTCCATTTGGTAATACCAATCATACTCACCTTTAGTCTGAGATACCAATGCTTTGTTGTTGTTGGAAGAACTAGCCTTATCACTTTTTGTGTCAACCTCCACCATTACCATCTTTTTCCCGTTATCAACTTGAACAGATCTTCCCTCAGTGCATTCTATAGCAAAGTGACCGGGTTTGTCACAATTGTAACATCTCAAGTTTGATTTGTCAAACCCGATTTTGCTAGAGTTATTAAGTCCAAAAACTTTTCTCACTGTTCTTCGTGCAAAGTTCTTGGCACGATACACCACCATGGCCATCTGATACTTGATGTCATTTTCTTCTACATCATCAGGGTTGACTTTTTGCAAATCATCAACCATGATATTGGGTGTATTGAGTCTACCAGCAGAGAAAGCTTCATAGCTATTCATGAATAAGGTAAATAGAGCAAGTTGCTCTTCTGCAATTTGGATAGTTTGTTTGCTAGCTAGGGAATTGACAACAAATGCTTGTTGTACATATGGAGATGATTGACTTTGACAATTAGAAGGGATAAATGGTTGAACTTGAGGCAATGATTGATCCTTGACAGCTGGAAGACCTGATGCTGCTTGTTGTTGTTGCTGACACAACTGGGAATAGCTAACATAGTTATTCGGATTACTAGCCATTTTAGCATACAAAGCAGATGCCTCAGCTCCCATTGTGTTAATGTAATTGGCAGCCCTTTGTTTATCATCCATGTCATAGGATTTGATGGTAGAAATCAGATCACTAAGGGACAAGGTAAACAGATCCTTGGTTCTTTTATTGTAGTGCAGTTGTTGTTCCAGCTATATGGAAGTGAATTTAACAACTTTTTGTTCACTGAAATGTTCTCCAGTGTGATTCCTGCACTCTTCATCTTGGATATAAGCTTCACAAATCTTGACATTTGAGCCTCCAAGGTTTCACCCAGTATATGATTAAACATATTAAACTCTTGCTTTAACATGTCTTTCCTGCTTTTCTTCATATCCTTGTTTCCTATAATCTGCTCTTCCATAGCATCCCATAGATCTTTCGCCCTCCTATAGTCCTTGAATTTCTGATCTATATTAGTTGTAAGCGCCATAGTGATGGCAGCATATGCTTTGTCATCAAGCTCTCTCTTTTTCATGCCTTCATCATCCCATAGATGCTCAGGCTTTGGCACCAAATCTCCCCTGTCATTAGTGTAAATTGGAATGTATGGAGCCTGTTTAATGGATCTCATCATCCTGGGTTCCGTGTAGATGACATGGTTCTCAAAGCGGTAGACCCAATCCGGATAGTCTTCCTCACTAAGAAGTCGGGGAGGCTTTGTGCTGGTTCCGATCTCATTGTAGAGATTGAGTGTAAAAGTAATGTGCTTCTGGTTTGCCATCTTTCTTACTTCAAAAACAACTTTCTCAAAAATTCTTGAAACTTAAACTTTTCGCTCGAATACTCAAGTTCTCGCGCGAAATTACACCAACTTTTTGTGCTGCAACTTCTGTAACTGAATTTTTTGAAAACCACAAGTGCTCACGCGAAAGGAATCTTTCTATAACAAACTTCTGCGAAAACCTCAACTTTTCGTGCGAATACTAACTTTTCGCACAGATTCTTCAACTTTTCGTCTGATCTATTTGTGCAATTTTCAAGTTTTTCAGTTTCACTTTTTCACCAAATTGATTAAAATTTGATTAGTTAAGTGTTCAATTAGTGATTTAGGTTCAATTAAGATCCTAGTTGTCTCAAGATCCTAGTTGTCTCTAATTGATTCAATAAGATTCAATTAAGGTCAAAAAAACAACTTCAAATCCTTAACTTTTGAGATAATCAACTTCATCATCTTCAAATATGAACAAACTTAGCAGTAAACAAGTATATCTTCAAGTATCAAGCAAGTCATAGTCAAGAACACTCCAAATCACTCACTTTCAATCTTCAATCAATAGATCTAGAGCAACAAGGCTCTGATACCAATTGTAAGGATCACCACAATACAACCAAGATCGATCTCGTGATGAGAATGCGGAATGTAATTATCACAGAGTATAAGATTGAATAGAAAATGAAGAACACAAGAGTAAATAAACTTCTCAATTCGATTGCTCTCTGATTTTAAATGTTTACAAGTAAGACTAAAATCAGGAAAATACACAAAAGCTCTACTATTACAATACAAAACTCCTATTTATACAAAACTAGAGTTCTCGCGCGAGTCACTAGTTCTCGCGCGACTTGATGTTGTCGCGCGAGAACTAGTTTTCGCGCTGCAACTTTAACGTTTCGCAAAAGCTTGATCTTCTTATCTTAATTTGATTTCCCGAGCCTCTAGGTTCAACCCCAACAGTTTGTTCGCGAGGTGGGGATATACATGGAAGCTAATTTTCCTTTTAATGTACGTTCGTATGAAAATCTTTCCGATGCTCAGAAGAATGCCTTGGAAGAGCATATAGCGGTAAATTTTTATAAGTTATATGTTTGTTATTCATTTTTACATAACTAACTTTTTTTTGTTTAACTTAAATGCAGCGACGCTTTGACTTTAATGAGATTTTGCGAGATCGTGAGCGCTCTCAGATAGAGGGTGGAAGTCGTACGGTCTTTCTCAAACGATTCATAAACTGGAAAAATGTGGCAAAAAAACACTTTGATCATGTTGGAGGGTACGAAAATGTAGAACAAGCAAGGGTCAACCCTCCAATAGGCATGAATCATGAAAATTGTTAGGACTAGATCTTTTGTATAGGTTTAGATGATTTGTAATCTCTTGTAATGAAGATCTATAATTCTTTATCATTATGTAATGCAAGATATATATGTTAACCCATAAATTATTTGTGTTGATTTAATGTAATTGCAGGAAAACATCATACTTGGTTAATTTGGAAATTGACAAAGTGCAAGAACTCCTGTGGATGAACAAGTTGTTCTTTCGTAGATGTTCTGCGGAGCTTAAATGACCAAGTCCAACATTCATTCGTAGATCTCCTGCGGAAGCACAATAACATCTATTGAAGAACAAGTCAGATCAAGTTACTGCTGCTGCTGCGAAAGAAGAAAGTTTGCTCAGGATGTTCAAGAACAAAGTTCAACTCCTACGGAAGGCTTACTCCCACTGAAGAACAAAATACTTGTATGATCTCATATCATCAAGTTTGCAACATAAAGTCAACAACTCAACCAGTCAGAATGACGTCATCAAGTCAACGACCATAGTTGACGCTATTTATGTCAAGCAAATATCCCACGTCACATCAAGAATATTCCTTTTGTAAAGTGAATCCCACTACCTATAAAGATAAGGCATGGGTGCACTAATTTAGGAAGAGATATACATCATAGAAATAGATATATCGTAGGAAGAGATAAACATTGCGAGATAAACAGATTGAGAGAGATAGGGATATACAAATAGAGATTCATATTCTTAGAAATGATATCACTCAATCAATCAATCAATATAGCAAAACACCAAGAACACTAAGAACAACATAGCAATCATCAAATCATCAAAGCATCAACATCATTGTAATCGATTCATTATCAATGAAAATCAATTGAAACAATCTTTTGTTGCATTGTTTATTCTGTTTTCAAGTTGTTTCATCTGTTATTTGTCAATTTCAATTTCATAAACAATAATTAAACAACCAGTATTGATAATTCGGCGATCTTTATTTGTTAAATCAAACTGATAATTCTTGCTTCGATCCTTGGATTCATAGGTGGTATCAAAGCCATGTGCTCATTGATCTAGGTCAATTGATCTATCAGTTTGATTATTTTAATTGGTTGTTTATTTTTAATTTGGTGTAATTTGTGAAAATCATCAAAACCTTGTTATATCAATCAGTAATCACTGTTCCATTGCTTGATCAAATTCGATTTGCATCAGAATCGCTTTCAATTCGTGGATTTGTGTTATTATGCGATATCCCAAGGCTGTTCAAACAAGTTTGAACAAAGCCCACCATTATTTAACATATTAATTTCAAATCATCTATGAATTTATTGAGCGATTTGACTAATTTTGACCACAACTTCTTATTTAATTAAGAGTGTGTTATTAATTAGTCCATTCACAACAGAAGTCATTAATTCTAAGGAATTTTTGTCTTAGTTGATTTGAATATCAATATTATTAGTGATTTGTTATTGTTGTGTCAGTGTGTCTGCATTGCATTTACTTTTCACATTCATAGATCTGTTGATAATTTTGATAATTAACAAAGTTAATTAAAATGAGCAATTCAGCAGTTGGAGCTAATCAACCTCCAAAGTTGGAGAATAAATCCAAGTTTAAAACTTGGAAAATCAGATTCAGGAACCACATTAACTATATAGATTCTGACTTATGGGTGTCCATTACTGAAGGTCCTTACATTCCACCTGCTTTAGGACCTGATTATAAAGACAACAATCAGCCCGTAAGTTTGAAAAATCTATCTCCTGATGATGCCAAGAAAGTCAAAATTGACATTAAGGCCTATAGAATGCTTACTATGGCTTTACCTGAACCTCTTGATCAGGTGTGAAGCATACAAAACAGCAAACTCATTATGGAAAATTCTTCACACTTTGTGTTAAGGTAGTGATAAGATCAGAAGCATCAGGAAGGATACTCTTCGTTCACAGTATGAGACTTTTTATCATATTATGGGTGAATCTATTCCTCAACAACTCCACAGATACATGCAACTTATTACTGAGATGAATATCTTTGAGTTGAAGTATAGCAATGAGGAGTTGAACAAAAAGATGCTCCACTCATTGCCAGAGAGTTGGACTCAAACTGTGTCTATGTTCAAGAATACTCTTGATCTAAAGGAAATTGGGTTAGACACTTTGGTTGCAAAGGTGGAAGCATTGGAGTTGGATGAGAAAACAAGAAACAAGAGTGTAAAAGAATCAATAGCACCATACCAATTCAAAGAAACAAAGGATGCTGGAAGTGCTTTTATTTCAAATGGTGATGAACGAAGCTCTTGTGTTGAGAGCGATGATGAAGAAGAAGCTGGTTTCTATGCAGCAAAGTCTTCTAAATCTAACTTTCAAAGAAGTTCTAACAACAAGAAGAAAGGGAAATCTGATGATTCTAAAAGTTCAGCAGCAAAAGCAACACCAAATCTGAACCAATCACTGTTGTTCTAGAATCAAAAGAACAGAAAGCAGCATTTGCAGCATTCAGTTCAAGCTTTCAAGCTTACTTGGGTAGTACTCTGACTCCTGCTCATATCTGCCAACAAGACTTGGAAGAACTTCATCCTGATGAGGTGGAAGAGATGGATCTACAATGGCAAATGGCCATGATTGCTTACAGGGCCAAGATGTATATGAGAAGAAACAAGGGACTATCTGTTGCTGGAAGAACAACAAAAATTGGTGTTGATAAATCAAAGGTGAGGTGTTACAAATGTAATTTGTATGGTCACTTCTCAAGGGAATACAACAAAAATCAGCAATCAACAACAGACACAAGACAAGCACATCAGAGAAGCTTCAAGCAACCTCAGCTTACAAACTCATCCCCACTAGCCACAAGTTTTGTAACAGGTACCAGTAATTCTAAAGAAACTAGGTTGATTATTTTGCAGGATGGTACTTGTGACTGGAGCATGTATGGGAAGTAAGTCCAGGAGGAGAATCAAGCATTGATGGCAAACCTGGAGAACAAAGTTCCTCCCATGGCCAGAGAGGTAAGGGACAGGTTATGTTCACCAACATGTGTTGAAAAGGTAGAAAGATACAGGGTCCATGCTCAACAATTAGCTGATAAAGTCAAAGAAACAATGATTTTGAATAAATCTCATGTAAGAGAATATAAATTATATCAGGTCAAAATCACTTCTTTACAAAAAGATTTGGTTAAACTTGATTCTGAAAATTATAATTTAAAAGCACAAGTTGAGAATTTGACCACCTATTTTACAAAATCAATGTCTGAACATGCATCTACTGAAGTAAAACTTCAGAAGTTCCAATTATCATCATAGCAATATGAGAAACTATTAAATTCTCATATTGAATCAAAGAACAGGTATGGGTTGGGATTTGATGTTGTTGCACCACCAGTGAATAATAACTACACCACCCTACCTGAGTCCATGACCAATAGTCTATCAAATCATTTTGTATCTAGCACCAAAACTGAATCAAAAGTTGAAAATAATGAAGTGGTAAATTGTGAAGATACTGAAATCAGTGAAACTGATTCATCTGAATCAGAATTTTCAAAACAAAATGAATCAGAATTTGACTTTGATGACTGTGATGATTTGGATGAGGCTGATGAGCCTAATGAACAAGAATGTGCTGGTTTGGGTAAGGGTAAAAATGTGGTAATTGAACCTACAATTCCCAAAGTCCTTAAGGAGATCAAGCTACCTTATCCTCCCAAACAAAGAAATTTGTTGAAGACCATCTACACAAGAATTGGTCAGCTAAATGAAGGAATTCAGGAGCAAAACAAAAAGCATAAAAGTCAGTCAGCAAAAAGAACTACAGAGGAAGAAGAGAAAAACACTTCAGCAGAACACCTGCGAAAGAAGAAGACTGGTTCTTACACATTCGTAGAAAAGCAAAGGAAAAATGTTATTCCAAAGGCAACATCCGTAGAAGATCTGCAAAAGAAGCATTCATCTTATTCAAAGTCAACATCCGTAGAAGATCCGCGAAAGAAGCAATCATCTACTTCCGTAAAAGATCTACGGAAGAAGAAATCATCTGCTGAATCACAAACTGTCAAGAAAGTCAAGAAACAATAAAGAGTTATGAATCCTCAGCAACAAGAAGAAGATCCTTCAGCTGCAAAGATTGAAAGAGAATTGAAAAATAAGCAGAAGAAGACAGTGGAGTTTGAGAGTGAAGCTGAAGACAAATACTGCAAGTGGTGTGACATGTATAACCACAACACAGTTGACTGTTACTTCAGCAGTTACTGCTCCATATGCAACATGAACAATCACATGACAGCTGATTGTTACTCAACAAGCACTGTGCTATTTGCAACAAGAAGAACCATTCTACTCAAGAATGCTACTTCAATAAAAAGAACAAAACTAAAGTGAAAAATAAGCAACAATCTGAGAATGCTGAATCAGACTCATAATCTTCTGAGAATGAAGAATCAAATTTGCAAAAACAAAAGAAGCAGCAACCAAAACAAAAGGTGCCAAAGGTAAAGAAGCCAACATCTGCTGCTGATCAAGAAAAGAAAAAGAAGGAGAAGCAACATCCTCAAAGCAAGACACCTCACAAGAAGGTAGTGTTACAGGAAGATGAATCTTTCTTTGATCACTTTAAAAAGGGTAATCATGTACCTTAATCAAAGACAAAAGATGCTAAAACTTTTTCTAACAAAGTTTCATCTTCAAGTTTGAAGAAAAAAGTAATCAAAGAAGAAGTGACAAAAGAAGTGATCGTGAAACAACATCAAAGTGCTTCAAGTTCATCTTCAATAGAATCATCCTCACCCCAAACATGTAAGGCCCCGTTTCCGGAGACCTCACAGTTGGACATTCACATCACTATTCATAAAACATTTCATAATTTGTTATCACATTGCAGTTGAATTTAAACATTTAAATGCCATTCATTTATTTATAAACGTTGTTGCTAAGTAATACATGTTTGGTATAGTTACAAAAGATCATTAGTTTGCATTATAAAACAACAATGTTATATTCCTGAATGGATGTCAGCCTTGTCCCGACGAGTAGCCTCCCCGAGTGCCATCCTCAGCAATATTACCTGCCAACTGAAAACGCATAAAAGTCAGCTTTTCTGAGTGAGTCCTAGTTTTAAAATCATAAAAATATCTTGATAGATTTGTATACAAAATACTTCTTAAATAAAATATCTTATCTTTCTTTCGGATGTGATCACACACCATACATACAAATCATATCCATTACATTATCACCATTCTCTTTCTTGCTTATTATCATTATCTTTCACTATCGATATGGACCAAAGTGCTATGCCCCCCATATAATACGCATAAACCTGGTAATGGGCCTTAAAGTCTATAAATAGACTCCATCCGTGGTGCACATATGCTGGCACCAGTATCGGGGCAGCAACAGTGGTCCCCTCAATCTTAAAGATTGACCCTGTGTACATCCTTTGGGTTAGCTAAACCGTACACAGTTGAGCTAACGACAACATGGTCGTGCACCTCCTGTAAATTTTTACTTGCAAGTCTTTTCATTCCTTATGTTCCACTTTTCGTTAATATTAATCTTCCACTTGATTAATAATAATACTTTATGATCATAGGCAATCCACATAAAGTCACATGTTAATATCATAATAGGCACATAAGGACAGCCCACAACATGCATAAGATAATCAGATACAAGCATCAAGTCAACCATGGTCAAACCCTAATCTTGATCTTCCAAAATTCCAGAAAATTTCTTAAGTCTTAAACTAATGCGAATGAACAAAACCAATGCGGGTGAACAACTGTAAATGCGGGTGAACAAAAACTAATGCGGATGAACAAAAGTGAATGCGGATGAACACTTGCAAATGCGGATGAACAACTTGCAAATGCGGATGAACACTTGCAAATGCGGATGGACACTTGCAAATGCGGATGAACAACTTGCAAATGCGGATGAACACTTGCAAATGCGGATGAACAACTTGCAAATGCGGATGAATACTTGCAAATGCGGATGAACACTTGGTAATTATTCTGTCATAAAAGAAATGCTGATGGATACTTAGGCTAAATTAAGGCAAATGAGGGTGAACAAAAGTGAATGCGGGTGAACAAAACACTTAGGCAATTATCACAGTGTAAATGCGGATGAACCATCAGACCTGTAAATGAGACTTATGCTATAACCAGTTCTAACACCTCATTCCCATACATTCTTAACATAGATCAATCATGCTAAACTCTTAGAACAAGCTTACAACCTCATAGAACATAGAAGTTCATACACGTACATACACAGTTATCATACATAACGGTTGTAAAATATTTTAAATGCATTTTCAGCCCTAAAGAAGTTTTAAAACATAGAATCGGGGTCCTAGAACTCACCTATTGCAGCAAACAAGTGAATCTCCTCCCAACTTGCGTGCACAAGAGTTTAAACACCTAGAACAAGCCAAAATAAACACCCAAACACCAAAAACACATAGAAATCAGTTTCTAAGGTTGAAAACTCAAAGAAACCGAACCAATTAATAACAAAAACCTACTAACCTTGAATAATCTTCTTCTTCTTCACAATTCGACCGAGAGGAAACACAAAAACCAGCTTTCTTTCTTTCTTTTCTTCTTCGGAAAGCAGCAGCAGAAAGAGCATGGGCGACCATGCTCTTTATACACCCACTTTTGACTTTTTGGTACTATTTACACAAAGCACCCTTAACTTTGCCTTCTTTTATTTTCTTCAAATTACTTTTCTTTCCTTTTTATTCTGACAAAATTTCGGGTCTTACAAAACAGAACATAATGAATCAATTGAGTGTAAAAACAATCTTGAGACATCTAGGCTCATTCATGATAGAGTAACAATTCTAGATAATAATGGCAAGCCCAAGACCATTAAGGCTTGGGCTCCACTTTCTAATTGATTTCATTATTTCGCAGGAACATCCATGGAGGATTGACAACAAGTGGTATGTTGACAGTGGTTGTTCCAGGCATATGATAGGAAACTACTCTCCTCCATGATTTCAAACAGAAAAATGCTTCATATGTGGCATTTGGTGGAGATAAGAAGGGAGGTAAAATTATTGGTGAAGGAATGGTAACAAATGGTGTACTCAAATTTGAGAAAGTTAACTTCTGTGAAAATTTACAATTCAACTTGTTAAGTGTATCTTAAACTTGTGATCAAAATTATACCACTTTATTTGATAGCACTTATTGTTACATTCTTAAGCCAGTTTTTCAAATTCTAGTGGACTGGATCCTTCTTAAAGCACTAAAAAAAGAAGAAACACAGATGTTTTGGATATGAACAACACCTCTATGACAAGCAATGAAACTTGCCTAATTTCTAAGTCATCAGAAGATAAAGCTCAACTGTTGTAAGGCCCCGTTCTCGGGAACCCCACAGTTGGTCAATCACAACCTTATTTATATCAAAACATATTAAGATTTATTAAGTAACTAAAATATTAAAGCGGAATAATTCATCAAAAAAAACCATTTCATGCTTTAATAAACACATTTGCCAAGTAATACATCATCGATTAAAAAGATTACAAAATATCACTTAGTTGTATTACAAAACAACATCATTATTATTGCATGAGATGGATGCCAATCTTGCCCTCCAAGTAGCTTCACCCTCATGCCATCCTCAGCAACAAGTTACCTGCCAACTGAAAATGGAATGGGGCCTTACAACTGTGGCATAGAAGAATGGTTCATTCAAACATGAAGAACATGAATAAATTGGTTAAACATGACTTAGTCATTGGCCTTCCTAAGAAAGAATTCTACTACTCTAATCATTGTTCATCATGTTATAAAGGAAACAGCATAGGGTGTCACACAAGTCCAAAACAATCAACACAAACACAACACTACTCAAAATGTTTCACATGGATCTTTTTGGTCCAACCAATGTATTGAGCATTGGTAAAAGGCAATATTGTTTGGTGATTGTTATTGATTTCACTAGATTCACATGGGTTTTTTTCTTAAAACATAAAAGTGAAACATTAGAAACACTAATGGAGTTTATCACTAAGATTGAAAATCAACTTGATTTAAAGATCAAAATAATAAGAAGTGATAATGGATCTGAGTTTGTTAATCATGTTTTAGATTCCTTTTGCAGTAACAAATGCATAGCTAGACAATTCAGTGCACCAAGAACTCCACAACAAAATGGAGTTGCTGAAAGAAGAAACAGGACTCTAATTGAAGTAGCAAGAACAATGCTAGCTGATTCACAGTTGCCTATCACATTTTGGGCAGAAGCAGTGAACATAACATGCAATGTTCAGAACAGAACTTTAATAATAAAACACCTTATGAACTTTTGTTTAAAAGGAAACCATTTATAGGTTATCTTAGAGCTTTTGGGTGTCATGTGTCTATTTTAAACACTAAAGATCAATTAGGAAAGTTTGATGAAAAAGCCTATGATGGTTTCTTTGTTGGTTACTCATCAACATCTAAATCAATAGAGTCTACATTCCTCATCACAACATTATGGAGGAAACACCTTATGTATCGTTTGATGAATCCTTATTTCCAAAATCTATAAAAGGATCATCTTGGTTTTTTGATATAGATGCATTAACAAACTCATTTAACACTGATTATTTGAATGTTGCATGTCCTACGGGTACTTGTTATCATTATGTACCTCCAAGTTTGAGTGAAGTGCCACTGACTGTTGATCCTCCAAGATTATTTCATTCACACACTTCAAGTGTTGCTGATCCAGGCCCTTCATCTCAAATAAGCAATGACAATTCTAATGGAAATAGAAATTCAACTTCAGCAGAAGTTAACAATGCTTTCGCAAAAGTTCTTTCTACATCCGTAGATCTTCCTACTTCCGGAGATGATTCTTTTACTTTATCTAGAGTTCCCAATCCATCAGAAAACATTCCAACAACATTCACATCTGCAGATCAAAAAACTACAACATCCGTAGTTGTTCCTGTAACTGCTACGGAAGTTATACCTACATCTGCGGAAACACAAAATCATGAAGATGGATTTCATTAGCATCAGAAAACCAAAATGATGAGGATTTTGACCACTTTGTTGATTCCCCATCTCAGCTGGATCCATCTCCATCAACCAACATCACCAACTTGGAATCATCTATTCAAGTTGAATCAATACCAACAACAATAATTCATAAGTATCATCCAATAGAAAAAATTATTGGTGATCTTAATGAAAGAACCATAAGAAGTCAAGGGGGAGCTGCCAATATTTGTTTGTTCTCCTATTTTCTTTCATAAGTGCTTCCACCTAACATATCTGCAGCATTGAAAGACAACAGCCGGATTGAAGCAATGCAAGAAGAGCTTCGACAATTCAGAAAGCAAAAGGTTTGGAATCTAGTTGATCTTCCTGAAGGCCAATATCTAATTGGTACAAGGTGGCTTTTCAAGAACAAACTAGATGACAGAGGTATCATCATCAGAGTATCATCATCAGAAACAAAGCAAGGCTGATAGCATAAGGCTATACTCAAAAAGAAGGAATAGACTATAATGAAGTCTCTGACCCAGTTGCAAGGATTGAAGCCATTAGAGTCTTTCTAGCCTATGCTTCATATACCAAATGGATGTAAAATATGCCTTTTTAAATGGTAAAATTGATAAAGAGGTCTATGTTGCCCAACCACCAGGCTTTGAAGATCCTGATTACCCACACAGAGTATACAAGCTTGACAAAGCTTTGTATGGTCTTCATCAGACACCAAGAAAATGGTATGAAACATTGTCATCCTTCTTGCTCAAGCATGGTTACAACAGGGGAACCATTGATCAGACTCTCTAAGTATGACCATCAAGACCTCTTGGTTGTCCAAATCTATATGGATGATATCATCTTTGGGTCAACAAACTAAAGATTGTGTCAAGACTTTGAATCTTTGATGAATCTGAGTTTCAAATGTTCTTCCTTGGTTTGCAAGTTCATCAGAAACCAGATGGCATTTTCATCAATCAGGAAAAGTATGTGAATCAAATCTTGAAGAAGTACAACCTTGCTGAGTCTTCTTCATGCAAAACACCAACATCAACAATAGATAAGATTGTACCTGATCCTAAAGGGAAGTTTTATATAGACCTATGATAGGATCATTAATGTACTTAACTGCCAGCAGACCTGACATAATGTTTGTTGTGTGTGTTTGTGCTAGGTACCAATCAGATCCAAAGGAGTCACATCTGAATGCAGTTAAGAGGATATTCAGATACCTTAAAGGGAAGCTAGCTCTTGGACTTTGGTATCCCAAAGAAGGAGACTTCAACCTCTACTCATATTTTGATAGTGACTTTGGAGGGTGGAACAACAATAGAAAATTAACCATTAGAGGTTGTTAATTCATAGGACCAAGACTAGTTTCTTGGCAGTGCAAAAAGCAAACAAATTTTTTAGTATCCACAGCTGAGGCTGAGTACGTAGCTACTTCAGCTGGTTGCTCTCAAGTTTTATGGTTGCAAAACCAACTACTTGATTATGGTTATAATTTTCTATAGATAACTCAACTGCTATGTTTATCACTGCTAATCCAGTATAACATTGTAAAACAAAACATATTGAAATTAGATACCATTTTCTGAGAGACTGCTCAGAAAAAGGTTTAATCAAGTTGATCAAAGTGGATACAACAAATCAGCTTGCTGATTTATTCACTAAAGCTTTTGATTCAGTTAGATTTAATTTCTTGATTGAGTCTTTAGGCATGATCAACTTAGATTAGCCTTCAAAGAAAAGCATGTTCTATCTGTCAAATTCATTATATGAAAATGCCAAAAACATTTATAAAACATATAAAAATCCAAAAATATTGTCTTATTAATATGTTTTTTCTTGAAAAAGCAGTTCATATTATAGGAAATGATAGTACACTATACCTTTGTTTACTTTCCTGTTTTTAACACAAACAATACAGACTGATCAGATGTGACTTGATATGCGAGTAGGTTCAGCTTGAGCTGAAAATAAACTAGTTCATGCATAACATAATGTCAAGGTGACAAATTGTGGCCAATTCCATTTTGAGGAGCAAGCAAGTCTTATCCTGCTATGATCAACTTACTCACCTAAGCACACTATGTTGTAACACTTTATAACCTCTATCTTTGAACATCATGAACTCTTTGTTTCGCGTAAGCAAAAACCTGAGTTCTTAGGAACCTCTGTTTTACGTGAGTAAAGACCTGGTGTCCTGATGCTGATCATCAAAAGGTTTAAAAAAGGAATAGCTCTAAAAGAATCTATTATGATCAATTGTATATTAATTCAAGAGCATCAAAAATCATATCAGCATTAATAAGATTTCAAAGAAATATTAAGATAGAGCTTATAACTTAAGGAACATAGTTTTAAGTGTGAAAAAATGATAAATTGACTCATAAACGGAGGGCAAACTCTAATGTGAATTGAATGTGGAGTTCATATTTATCTATCTTTAATCAGTACCAAAACATGATAAACAGCATGACAAGTTAAAACTACACTCTTGCTTGAATTTATGTGGATCATAATACTTGCAATCAGCACTAGATCTGTGTCTACTATCATCAAACAAAACTGTTTCAGGAAGTTGCTTAGTGTCATAGTATGATCCCATTGTATGATGTAAATGCTTGTAAATAAGTATAAGTTTCTGCTTATAAACAAAAATATAAAAAGATTTTGTTTTTGTTCTTTTATTTGCTAATAAGATTGACAAATAATTATTTTTCATGCTATTCTCTTAATAAACTTTTAATAAATGCATAAGTTCATCATTAATCACAAATTTAAGGGGAGTAGTCATCAGCATGAAAACTAAGTTTAACATTTTTACATGAAGAAAATTGGAACTTGAGCACTAATTTGGCTGCAGGATATCTGAAGTTTTTAACTAAATCAATTTTGCACATTTGCCATGAAGCAGAGTCAACAAGGTCCAACAGCAAACAACAAATGATCTAACATGATGTTAAGATCATACAGCAAAAAGAACAGAATTGAATTTCCGTAGATTGGTAACCTACGGATAAAACAGCAAAAACATAACAAATTTTGCCTTCCGTAGATGTTCTGCGGAAGAATTATTTTGTTATAAAACAGCAAAATCATAAGTTTTGCCTTTCGTAGATGTTTTGTGGAAGACTTAACCTGTTAATACAGATAAAAAGAAAAGTTTTGCCTTCCGTAGATGTTCAGCGGAAGACAACTTGTGGATAACCACGGAAGGGTAATGAGGGTTAAGGGTCCCACACCGTTAAATAAAAGGATTTAAATTTTCTAAGCAAGTATAAATGATAACCTGACCGTTATCATTTGTATTCACTTTTTCAAAAACCCTTTTCAGACCTAGAAAAAAGCTTATATCATAAACCCCTTTATCCTCAAATATTAAAATTTTTATTCACATCTGAACAGATTAATTACAAGAATCTAAACCTAAGGGGGAGTATTGTTAGGACTAGATCTTTTGTATAGGTTTAGATGATTTGTAATCTCTTATAATGAAGATCTGTAATTCTTTATCATTATGTAATGCAAGATATATATGTTAACCCAAATATTATTTGTGTTGATTTTATGTAATTGCAGAAAAACATCATACTTGGTTAATTTGGAAAATTGACAAAGTGCAAGAACTCCTGCGGATGAACAAGTTGTTCTTCCGTAGATGTTCTGCGGAACTTAAATGACCAAGTCCAACATTCATCCGTAGATCTCCTGCAGAAGCACAATAACATCTACTGAAGAACAAGTCAGATCAAGTTACTGCTGCTGCTATGGAAGAAGGAAGTTTGCTCAGGATGTTCAAGAACAAAGTTCAACTCCTATGGAAGGCTTACTTCCACTAAAGAACAAAATACTTGTATGATCTCATATCATCAAGTTTGCAACATAAAGTCAATAAGTCAACCAGTCAAAATGACATCATCAAGTCAATGACCATGGAAGACGTTATTTATGTCAAGCAAATATTCCATGCTACATCAAGAATATTCCTTTTGTAAAGTGAATCCCTCTGCCTATAAAGATAAGGCATGGGTGCACTTATTTAGGAAGACATATACATCATAGGAATAGATATATCATAAGAAGAGATAAACATAAAGAGATACACAGATTAAGAGAGAGATTAAGAGAGATATCGATATACAAATAGAGATTCATATTCTTAGAAACGATATCACTCAATCAATCAATATAGCAAAACACCAAGAACACCAAGAACATTATAGCAATCATCAAATCATCAAAGCATCAACATCATTGTAATCGATTCATTGTCAATGAAAATCAATTGAAACAATCTTTTGTTGCATTGTTTATTCTGTTTTCAAGTTGTTTCATCTGTTCTTTGTCGATTTCAATTTCATAAACAATAATTAAATAACAAGTATTGATAATTTCACGATCTTTATTTGTTAAATCAAACTGATAATTCCTGCTTCGATCCTTGGATTCATAAAAATTGAAGGAAAACCGTTGACTATATAGAAATGCGTCAAATTCAAACAAAACAAATCGTTAACAACAAAAATACACAAACTGTGGGGGGACTGCTTCATATAATAGTTATTGTTACAAGAAGGTAATGATTTAAATTTATATTTTTGTGTATTATATATTAGTATATTTTAATATATAATGTACTTTTTAAGAGCAGAATGAAAGCAGACTTGAAACATTTCATGATACTCATACCGGTAAAGATGGCACCTTTCAAATATATATATATATATATATATATATATATATATATATATATATATATGTATGTATGTATATATATGTATATATATATATATATGTATATATGTATAAATATGTTAATATAATTTTATTAATTAATACAGAATCAATTAAAGGAAAGGTTTTATGAGCTAAGCCAATCCCAAAATGAAGAAAGTGGTTCATCAACGCTGAATGAAGTCGATGTTTTTAAGTCGGTGTTGGGACAACGGTGTGGACATATCAGGGGGATTGGGCGTAAACCATCATCATCTGCAAGGTCGACTTATTTTGTTCATGATCAAGAATAAACTCCTCAGTGATTTATACATGTAAGTGTATCATAGTGGATTTAGGTTATTATAACTTTTTATCGCTAAAATAGACTTAATATCTATATTTTAGATTAAATGGGTCAAAACGGGTGAAAACAACATGATTTGATTTTAAACGGATCAAAATTACTTAAAGTTGGATGTGTTAAGTGCATCATAGTGGGTTTAGGTTATTATGATTTTTTATCGCTAAAATAGATTTAAATTATCTATATTTTATATTAAACGGGTCAAAATGGGTGAAAACGACATGATTTGAGTTTAAACGGGTCAAAATGACTTAAAGTTGGATGTGTTAAGTGCATCATAGTGGGTTTGGGTTATTATGACTCTTTATCTCTAAAATAGACTTAAATTATCTATATTTTAGATTAAACGGGTCAAAACGAGTGAAAACGACATCATTTGAGTTTAAACGGGTCAAAATGACTTAAAGTTGGATGTGTTAAGTGCATCATAGTGGGTTTAGGTTATTATGAATCTTTATCGCTAAAATAGACTTAAATTATCTACATTTTAGATTAAAGGGGTCAAAACGGGTGAAAACGACATGATTTGATTTTAAACAGGTCAAAATGACTTAAACAGTGTTAAGTGCATCATAGTGGGTTTAGGTTATTATGACTCTTTATCACTAAAATAGACTTAAATTATCTATATTTTAGATTAAACGGGTCAAAACGGGTCAAATGGGTCTAAATGACATAATTTTAGGATGTTTCTAAGTATATTAAGTGTGTTTGGTTCCACATGATTAATTAACACTTAATATTACATTATAATATATACTTTGCCAAAATATAAATGTATATTTTGTTTTGCGGGATCAAATTTCAAGTTTGTTTCAAAATGCGGATTTTATGTCAGAAATTACACAGTTAATTGCTTCGCAAAAGGCTCCAAATCAAGCCGAAGAAGATGATTCGAACAAGGGGGATGAATAGCGTATTGTATCACTTAGTTAAGTTTGTTTTAAAGTAGTTAAATCAACCCGTTTGAATAGCGTATTACGGTTAACCTACATATGTTTATGTTTTATGACTAAATTACTTATGTTTGTACTTATGTATGATTGTATGATATTGGGAAATCTAGATGTATTTGTATGAAATTTGTATGTTATTGGGAAATCTAGGTGTATTTTTATGAAATTTGTATGTTATTGGGAAATCTAGATTTATTTAGGAGTAAAACTGGAAATTAAAAAAAATAAAAAAAATTAAAAAAAAGAACAGTGACCATGTCAACCAGAAATTTTTAAACGTAAACAAATAGCGACGAATTATTAGCGACGACAGCAAGGTTATTAGCGGCGACATTATTAGCGGCGAATTATTAGTCATTAGCGACAAATTATTAGCGGCGACTTATTAGCGGCGACTTATTAGCGGCGACTTGTCGCCACTAAATGTATTAACGGCGATTTTTCCAAGTAATAGCGGCAACACTTGTCACCGCTAATGGTAGAAAATTTTGTAATGATAATGAAAGCTGACATATTTTAGTATTTGTTTTGGGGTGTCTAGGTTTAATAGTGACATAACATCTCTAGGCTATCTAACAAGGACAACATAAACTATGGAATGTAATGTTGTGTAGTATTTCTATGTGTTTGATGAGTATACTCATCCAAAGTCATATGCACTGATTTTAGGACAACATGTGATAGTCATTTTGTTTATAATACATCCAAAAGTATTATTATAAATACTCCACAAACCTCCATATTTTTCATATGTAAGCGTTTAATTTTTTTATTAATACTCTCCAAGCCCTTCTTTTTGTTTGAATTGGTGGTTCTTAATGCTAATATAACAAATGGGAAGCTGAATACATCATGAGCTAATGCAGGGGTAACTATTTGATGGACTATTTACTTAGCCATGCGTATACCAAAGAAATATGAGAAGATGGTTCACGTGATAATACACTTCTACCACTTGCCATACATGTGGTGCCAAAAATGTATGAGAATCTTATATGATTTTACAAATGGTTTTGCGTGGTTCCCGTATCATCAAGACCGGATGGTCGATCATTGCTTAATGGATGGTCATATTATACTTGGGCCTATGAGTGCCTTCAATGATTTTCACTTTTTGTACTAAAAATGAGTGAGCTTAGATATCTATGATGTGCATCATTGACACTCGTTCCTTTTTATAAATGTTTGATCATTTAATCATATTTTCAAATGAGAACATGAGAGAGATGCCCATGGGGTCAGTTTTCTAACACTTTCAAAAGTTCCATCATTCTCACTTGCACCCCTTACTATATAACATGTGTTTCTTTTGAGATTTCCTCATATGTTTACAGTCTTTTTAAGCATGCCTGGTAAAGTACTTCATATTAGATATATGTTATTACTTTAAACAGTTATAATTTTCTGCACAACATAAATAGATGATTAAGGAAGCTAACACTTCTCTTTAGCTGTAAGAAATATTGAGGCTTGCTAAAAAGAATTGTGATTAAAGGGAAGACTTTGTGGCTATATGTCGTACAACACAGCTTTTGCCATTTGACAATTAAGGAAGTTTGTTCTCGTATGAATTATGAGTAGTTTTGTTGTTTGCTCTTATGTTTTTGCATTATTTGATACTAATTTTCATTCATGAGACCAATTTATATATGCTTGATTTTCATTCATGAGAACAATTTAAATCGGCTTACTCGTGAAAAAATAAAACCCAAGAACAATATGATGAATTTTTTTTTAATAATTTTGCTCATCAACACGTTACTCGACTACTTGCAACTTCAGGTTTCACTTGAACAAGGAGACATGAGGTAAATGGTTACATCTTTAGTTTTATGCTATTACACTTCAATGTTGGTTGTCGTTTTTCTTGTAATGAAATCATGCAAACATAAAATGATAAATTAAAAGTCAACAAAAACTAGGTTAATATATATCATAAAATTCGTTCGTCCTTCATTATCTAAGAGTAATATTTGTGGTCTATAAAATTAACTAACCTAGTGTATTTCATCCAGCAACTCCATACCCTCAATTACTTAATTGTTTGAGTCCCATAAACATGTTATAAACCTTTGGTTATTTTAAACATGATATTCAAGGCTCCGGCTAGCATAAGGCCAAGGTAAGCACACTGTTTGAAACTGCAACAAAAAATATATTAAATATATATAAATCTTGAGAACGAACTAAAACCTAAGTGCAAATACGAGAACCTGTGCCTTGACAGAAACTTCAACAAGCTTACCTGTTAGTGCAAAACTTCAATGCACGGCAGTTAGCTTGTCCAAAATAATATCGATATAAAAGTAGTAGTCAAAACCCGTTGCGATGCAGCAACAATCTGTCTTGTTTGATAACGCAACTCATGTTTGTCTAGAAAATGTAATTTTTTTCAGTGTGTTATATGTTTCATAATATTACAAAACAATTACAGTGTAGGCATCTTTGGCATGTTCAACCACCCTCACTAAAAATTCAACTTGCCTTACTTAAGCCATTGCAGAAACGACATAAACAAAGTAGCTACACACCTTCCAAGTGAGTTTTTGCTCCACCTTCTTAGTTAAGTCAATAAAAGGTAATTAGCCATTATAAAATATCTATAACCAAAAATAATGCAAATAAAGTTTAGTGATAACTAAAACAGCAAGCTAAACAATGTTTAGGGATGTTGCAAGGAGGATAACATTTTATAAACATCATAGATAAACAAGATTCTTACAATGAAATACTCAAACATGTCACATAAAACTTTGGGTTTTAATAATTTTGTGATAAAAATTTAATGGGTTTAGTTTTTTAATTCTCATTTTGTTTCTTGTTTTTATAATTTTCTTTCATTAAAAACTTTTTAAAAAACATATATGTGGTTGTCTTAAAATTTTTCTAAATTTTTTGTCAATGTTCTGATATTTTTTTTTTTTGAAAATAGAGTTGTATTTTAAATTAAGTATTTTTTTTGGTATTTTAAGTTATAGCGATAGCTGTTACCATTGCGGTATCATGACTAATCGAATCAATTATTAGCGAAAAACATTCTTGCCGGTATTGCTATTATCGTAACGGTTTTTGTAGCTTTTATTGTTTTCAACGAGCCGAGCCATGTTGTGTAGCGTGGGAAAAATGACCAAACTACCACACCTGATGCACAGGAATGACTTTCTTTCATTAACATAAATTAAAACATAACGCACGGCTGTTTTTAAATTATTTTATTGGCAATTGTTCCGATATAATTTTTTTCAAAATAGAGTTATGTTTAAAACTGTGTATTTTTCTAGTATAGTAGACTATAATAAATATAATTTCCATTGTGGTACCATGATAAACCAAATCAATTATGAGTAAATATCATCGTTGTCGGTATTAGTATTATCGAAACCGGTATCAGTATTTGATATATGGTTTGTGATTAGCCAAACCGATAACGACCAAAGTTATGCTACATAGCGCAATAAGAAAACAACCAAACTACAGCCGCATAAAGCGGAGAAAACATTAGTTAAAATAAAAAGTTAATCAGATGATTACATTCAGCATTTTAGTGGGCATACACGAAAAGTTAAATAAAAAGTGAATCAAACTGTATTCCAGTTGTTTAGTTTTAATCACTAATTGTCGTGAAATTGACAGGTTTTTAAGTCGTAAATGTCTAGTTTTCTGGTAGTAGTGATGCATCATATGTGTCATTTGTAAATAATATGACATAATCATTTTTATCTTACTAAAATTCATAGATATTACATATTTAAATAATGCTTTTCATCTAAAGGTCTTAAAATCTTAATTTTACTCTTTATGGTTATTATTTTTTCTCGATTAACTTCAACCCTATAACTTTGTTAAATAGTTTTGTTAATTAGAAGGGCATCTCAGTCTTTTTACTAATGTGGATTAAATATGCAATTTCCTACCATACTTAAATTAGTTATGGGATTATTAAAAAATGATATTATTATTAGAGAAAAAGACTCACTCTCTACTTTATTTTCTCTCCCAACTCACAGCACTTTCTAATAAAATCCTAAATCTTCCGCCACTTTACCTCCGCCTCACTACCACTATCGCCACTACACCTCCTCAACACCACCGTATCGCCACCATACCAAAAACGGATGGTTGATTTCTTGAACGTTTTCTTCAATATCGGTGCAAAATGGGTGTCCACATGTCATCTCTATTAAGCCAAACCCTATATCTGATAAAATGTTTTCCCATTCAGTGTAGAAAGAGAGTTTCAGTTGGTGATTCATTTTAGGGTAAGGTAAACATGAGTAGAAGATGACGTTGATGTTAGTGGTGATTCATTTCGTTTTGCTTGATTTTGGTCGGTGGTTACTAATATTCTGATTTCTTAAATATCTTTATAGAAATAATAAAAAATAAATATTAATTAGAAATTTCGGGTATTTCAGATATTTTTATAAGAAATTCGGATATTCAAAAGTTTTTCTAATAAAAAAAATATTAAACTGTTATAAAACTTGTTAAAAAATACATATTTTTTAAGAATTCAGATATCCAAAACAGATATCCGAATCCGAATTCGAAATTCAAAACTGAAAATTCGGATACGGTTTTAGATATTGAAAACCACTATCCGAAATTTTTGAATATCCGATTTTAAACACCTCTAATCACCATTTACAATCATCATGCAATATGACATATTTTGATTTCATGATCCAAAAAAAAGTCTTACATTCCAAAAATCAACGGATAACCTAATTTAAATTTTAAAACCCTAATCAAAACTCAAACTCGTACTTTTATCTTAAAAGTGATCTACTTCATTATTGTGTAAGCGAGCTTATGTATCCTGCGTATTACATGTTTTTATTGGTTACCAGTGTATTAACGGGTTCTTGTTATTGTTGTTAGGAACGGGATCTTATAGTTAAGAAGCTAATTCATTACTAAGAGATTAAAACAAATACTCAATCATAAAAAGTGGCCTTTAGGTATTTCGTTTTAAGAAAAATGTTCAAGATGAAAAACACAAGTATATATCGATGAAAGACAACTAGGGCTGTTCAAACCGCTCGACGCTCGCTCGACGTACGTTCGGAATTTGCTCGAAAAATGTTCGTTTGAATTTTTGCTCGGTTGTAAACGAGCCGATCGGCTCTGATCGGTTTGTAAACGAGCCAAGCACGAGTGAAGGTCCGCTCGGCTCGGTTCGCTCGAATTTATATACATATATATGTTTATATAGTTTATACATAGTACTCTAGTCGATTTGGCCTACTATATATAAATTTATAATTATATTTACGCATACTTGATCAATCAACCTAATGAAAAATTTCAAACTAAGCATAAAATTTAAATCCCAAGACGCTAAGAGACAAGTTTTGTCAATCATCTCCCGCTCTCACCGTCATCGTTCTCTGCAATATATTCTCCGTCTTATCGGCTACAGTCTTAGCATTATCGTCAGCCACAACATATTGTTATCCATAAAAATGTTATTTTATGAAATGTGATACTTTTTAAGTCATTAACACATGTTAACCGCAATATAAAATCGTATGACATACAAGAGAGTTGGGTTGTACAATTTTTTCGGTGCTCGTTTGCGCTCACTCGACGCTCGCTCGAAAAATTAACGCTCGAAAAATGCTCGTTCGTTTTTCTGCTCGGTTGTAAACGAGCCGATCAACTCGATTCGGTTTAGAAACGAGCCAAACACCAGCAAAGATCCGTTTGGTTCGGCTCGGCTCGTGAACAGCCCTAAAGCCAACCACCACTCTAAATCAAATTATTGAAATATTCTATTTTTGCACACGTCGATCATGTTACATCTAGCCCATAGTTGAATAGTGGGTGGTGGGGGTGCTTGTGCGTGACATCAAGTTAGGTGAATCATAGGAGTGCGTGGGTGAGTGAAAGATGGATGATGATAGTGATGGTTCACATCATAGTTCATCTTTTGCCTAGCTACCAAAAATGTACATCTTTTGTCGTCCACAATGGTTTTCTAAAAGATTTTTTTTAAAGTCTGTGGTTAATATTTTTTTTTTCTTACTAATAAAACCTTTGAACACCTGTTATGAAATTATAATGAAAGTAATGTGTTTTAGATAGGATCAAATGTCAAGCATAGGTGTCTTCGCAAATTCAGTCCTTACTATAATAAAATAATTTTAAGAAAAGATGATGTGTCTACGCTTGTGATAAGGTGCATCTTTTCTATACAATAGGTCGAAGATTTAAATACTGAAAGACAAAGTATAGGTGTCTTATGGGTTAAATTGGGACTAGCCCATTTGATAGAGGTTTTTATTTTTTTACATTGGAGGTCTCGAGTTCAAACTTTGACATGGTGTATATTGGTGGTGTAATTTAAAAGTAGAGTAAATTTGGCGTTAAAAAAAAAAAGTTGTCTCGTAGGATAATACTAGAAGTTGTAGAAAAAGGGAAAGAAAATCTAACTTGTAATATAAAAAATAGGTAAATTAATTGTTTATGCATGGATGTGTATGTATCTGTTTTTGTATTCATGTAGATCTGTGAACATTCGATGAATGTATCATGTGGTATGCGTATATATACAACCATAAATACACACGTACATCTATATGTGCATTGATTAATCTCACGTGTATACAAGCACAAACACTATTGTTTTATACATATTTAAGTGACTAGCACTTTAGATGAAGTGTTAATTATATATTACAAATCGACATAATTTCCTAGCAATAGATGATCTTATGATCATTCAAACATGGTATGTAGGATAATTGTAGAAGTTGAATAACGAAGTGTCATGTCAAACTCCATTTAAATGTGAATTTTCTTAGCATAATCGCGGTAACCCACAATTTCAAGGTCATCTCTCCCCTTCCTATGCTCGACATCTTCAACTAAGCTAGGATGTGTGCCCCTAATCTTTCTCCTTGTGTAACCATAGATATTATGGGAGCATATGCGTGCAGCATGTATATTAATCAAATAATCCGTTGTTTATATATATGAATATTTAGCACTAATTAATGTATCATCTTCTTGTACATGTGCAATTTCTAAGTCGTCATTTTCGTGCTATTGTCATAGTACCAAATTGTATGTCTATATGGGCACTTCTTGTTCGGTTTACATTATTATGGACCATGCTAATAAAGAATTTTGGTGTTATATGTTCTTGCTCTACACTTTTTTCTTTCTTTTAATTATTCTTTTTTTTTATTTTCCAGTAGATCTTGTTCTTGACTCTTATTTCAATATATATCCATTCAAGCATCATTCATTTGGTTATCATGAGCAACAAGCTACGAAAGAAGTATAAAGTGTATGACACTATGATAACTCGTGACTAACACTTGATGAAGTGGTCCAAACATAAAAGAGTTTGGTTAATGTGATGTAGATGCAAAAAGGGTTTGTTCATCTATATTGGAGACCCAAAAGGGTTTGTTCTGTGTGATGCAATGATAACATTTGAACTCGAGGTGGGGTTTATAAGCATATCATGGTCGTGTATGCAAAGATTATTTATAAATTTCACATATGCAGGTGAAGAAGTTATAACACATTGCGGCTAAAGTTTATGAGTTTCAGGTGTTTTTCGTTATGTTATATTACAACTTCTAGCTAGTTTTATACCAGATTCCAATAAGCAACTTGTGTGGTGAACAATTCTTCATATGCAAATTGATAGACAACACCAATTGTGAAATACATATGTCTACAACTTCTTCTTTGATAAACATTATACAACATATTTTGGAAGCTTGCGATGTGAAACCATGTGGTACATCCAATTGCTCCAACTTACTAAAAGGGACAACAACATGTTTGGTGGTTTTTTTCTAAAAACTGAAATATGAAGGGTATAAATGTAATTGTATGGCTTTTGATATCTCTAAATAAAGATGTGCATTGGGAGTAGAGATCTAGTGTTAGATTGAGGAAAATGACATTAGAGATGCACCCCCAAAACTATATATATGAAAGGGACTTTTGAGGGCTTCTTTGGCAGCAGACAACATGAGCCCACCACTCCCTCAACTATCAAACAAACATCTTTTAGACCCCTGGATCTTTCTCATTTGTTTCAGATAAGGAAAAGCATCCACTTCCAATAAGGACAAATATATGATTAACTGCTTTTTTCAATTGCTCAACTTGGAAATATAGTTGCCACCCATAAAATGTTTACATCAACCACTTTAGATATTCAACTTTAAAAAATGATGTTATATTTCTGCTTTTAAGAGTGGGTTTGAACTCTTTAAGTTTTTAACTTTAGATGATATATTCGATATTAGTAACTTATCTAACAGTTAAATAAATAATGAACCCTATAAAAAATGATCACATTAAGAAAAATCTTGAGTTCGTTAATGCTAAAGTAAGATGAGTAAAATAATTATTGAAGTCATAAATATAAATCCTTACAACGGATTAAAAGTGATTTATTGAGGTTTGGGTGACCCGTCACAATTTTAGTTATTTTCTAATTTCGTTGATAAGTAATATATGAAATATAATAAAGAAAAAGATAATTTCTATTTTAACTACTCATTTTTATTATAATAATTTAAAAGTTTCTTTAATGTTGAAAATATTAATGTATGCATAATTATTTACAAGAACGATATATGAAGTTGTAAGAGCATTCACAATTGAGTCGTTAAAAATTTGTGAATGTGTTTCCTATATTATATGAAATAGTTTTGAGTGGTTGTGAGTGAAGCAGAGGGAAAATATTACCGTTAATCGGTATATTTGGAGAATCACTGTTCAATACCTATAAATTTTTAATATGTTTGAAAGTGGTTGTGAGTGAAAAAAAGAGAAAAAAAGTAATGATAAAGGTATAAAAAGTATTATTTAATTAAAAAGAAGAAAGAAAAGATAGTGATTTTTAGTGTAATTATATGGATAAAGATGGAGAATTTACTGTGAATGCTCTAAGATTCACATATTTTTACGGGTGAATTTCATATATATCTTTAAAAACTTTAGAATTATTATATTTAATCAAATAAAACTTTAAATATCACATATGACTTTCAAAACTAGTTTAAATATTAAATTACTTATTTTATAAAATACAATTTCAAAATAACTATTTCACCTTTATTTTTCTAATACTTAAAACTTTCATATATATAAATATATATATATATATATATATATATATATATATATATATATATGCATACAATACTTTTCAAAAAAAAATATTAGATTTGAGTATTTTATTAAAAATAATATTTTTAACCTAATCACTTCTTTTACAATTTTAAAACCATCAAATTACATTGTTCTTCACTTCAAAAATTGATGGGATCAAAAACTCAAATGGCCAAATCGACGGTCAATGTTTGAAAAATCAAATATCTTGGCAAATATCTCCATTGTCACTAAATCAACAGATTGAATGTAAAAAACAAAGCATACATTATTCACTGGAACAAAATCAATGGAGCACTTTAACCAAAAAAACAAATATCTAGAGCTCACTGTATCAGATAAGAAGTAAAAATAAATATCTCCCAAATATCAAAAAAGTAAAAAGTCATTTAGAGTTTAGTTCTTTGATGTGACTATACCTCTATCGATTACAAGCAAACTCATCTTTGATGAAATTATACATGTGTCGATTGCACACGAGCTCTCATCAAATTCTTTAATGTCATTATACCTGATTTTAAACATGTGAGTACTAGTTTTCAATTCTTTCTTGCGATTATAACTTATCTGATTATACCTAATGGATTTTACGTCGATTCTTCGAGACTTAAAATGATTTGCGAGTGTAGGATCTGGAGAATTACAACCGACGGTCCGGCGCCATAAAGAAGAAGAGATGTAACTTTGATCGGTTGCTCTCTTTGATGATCAAAATAAAATAGAAGTTATAAACAATCATAAGATTGGTAGGGGTATAATATTCTTAAAGTAAAACTTCACTTAATTCAAGTATATATGATAAGTTTTGTTTTCATCAAACACATGTAGAATTTAAATTTACATAATAAAATCTTCCATGTAGTTTGAAATTTTACATATTTTATAAATTTACAAGAGTATATATAAAATTTTCCATACTACATAGAGTTGCACAAAACGGGTTTGGGCCGGACCCGGGCCCGGGTACAAACTGGGTTTGGGCCCAACCGGGTTTTTTGTACCCGGGTATTGTGAACCCGGGTACGAACCCGGGTCGGGTTCAGCGAGATACAAACCCTACCCGGTATACCCGGGTAGGGTCGGGTGGGGTTCAGCGAGATACAAACCCTACCCGGTATACCCGGGTAGGGTCGGGTCGGGTTCGGTTTGGGTATGAAACCCGAGTTCAACCGGGTTTTTGCCTTTTTTTTTTTCTTTTTTTCTTTTCTTGTGTGTGTGTCGAACACCGGGTCGTATGTTTTTTTTTTTCTTATATTTTCTTTCCTTTTTTTTCTTTTTATTTTTCTTTTCCTAACCGGGTTCACTTGAATGACAAAAATTTAAACAACTTAATATATAAATATATACAAATCTTGAGCAGAAAATGTTACACTTATAATATACAAATATTAAATACTTTTTATATAAAACATTTGAATGACAAAGAAATTTAAAAAGAACATGAAAGACATATAATATTAAAACAACTTAAAAATAACAATATCGTCTAATTTTATCTACTACGAGATGCTTGATCAAATGCTAATTCTTCATCGGATATGCCAGAAGATACTCTGTCTTCTACCTCTTCATCATGTACTTTAGCTTCGAGTGTAATCTCGTCTTCGAGGCTTGTTTGGTCTTGTATACGATCCGTTGCGTCTAAGTGATCCTTTAAACAAATGCACATCTCCACTGCTTCCGGAGTTAGTCTTGTTATTCGTAATGATATTACACTGCCACTAAGAGAAAAAGCAGATTCCGAAGCTACCGTAGAAGCTTGGACGCTTAGTAAATCACGGGCCATAGCAGAAAGAATCGGAAATTGAGATTCTTTTCCTTTCCACCAAGCCAAAATATCGAATGCACGATAATCTTCGGTAGTCATAGTGGAAATAAAATCCGTTCCACTATATCTACCGAGCTCACTTGTTGGGGTGTTACCCCTTTGACGTTTAGCCGTCACATCCCGAACAACATTCAACATAGTCAAAACAGGGTCTTTAAGCGAGGTACTAGCACTTGAGGTTGATCCGCTTAGCATGGTTATGTTTACGTTAGGCCCATATCTATTTAAATAAAAATTATAAATTGTTTTCAAACTATGATTAAAATTTTCTTTTGCCTCGTTTGAAAAATCAGGGTTCTCGTCATGTTCAAATTGTCATTTATCTCATCTATCAAACATTCAACCCCCGCAACATTTAGAAACGGATTAAAGCGGCGGCACACGTAAAAACGGGTGGTAAGTCCTTAAAATATTTTTTAAACTTTTCTTTCATTGGTTCTATCATTTGATTAAACATATTATTTTTATTTTGAAAATTTTTAAAATTCAAAGACATAAAATATAGTTCTTGAAGCACCGAATAACTAGTGGAATAATAAATTCCTGATAATTTTGTTGTTGAGTTTTTAAAAACCTCAAGAAACTCGGATAGACGTTGAAGATTCTCCCAACCCGCATCCGGAAATGGGTCGGCTTCACCATTATCCGAAAGACTATTATGAAAAGCTTTCAAAGTGCCCTTTTGTTTTAAAGCACATTCAAACATGTGACAAGTCAAATTCCACGAAGTAGGTACATCCCAATTAGGACCTAAAAATCTAGAGTGCGTATCCTTACAAAGTTGTTTATAATCTTGATATCTTCTTCTACTGTTTTTAAAAACATCATGTAACATAAATCGAAAAGATGTAATAAAGTTATTAACATATTGCCCGGATAGTCCGTCTTGCACTACTAAATTAATAATATGTGCAACACAACGAGTATGGAAAAAATCACCGTTTGCAATCGGAAGATATTTTAATTTTAATTTTTCAACCACGGTTGTGTTGTTAGAGGCGTTATCAAATGCAATTGAAAAAAGTTTATTTTGTAATTTAAAAGTACTTATTACATTATCTAAAAAGTAAAACAAAAATTCTCCGGTGTGTGAATGTGGAAAAAGATCAAATGCAATCGTACGTTTCATCAATTGCCATGAATTGGGATCCACCCAATGAGCGGTGACGCAAAGGTACGATTCGGGTAAACCGTGTGGAGCCGACCAAACGTTACTAGTTAAGTTTACACCGGTATTTAAATTTTCAAATAATACAATTAAATCATTTTTTGCTTGTTTCCATAATTTTAAACAATAACGTCTAAGTGTAGTACGACTTACGTGAGTGTAACGAGGTTGAAGCGTCTCTCGAATTAAGTTGGTCAACCGAGGATTGTCGAAGTGACTAAAAGGCAAAGCTTCTTGAATCACGAACTTCGTCATTCGATCTCGAACCGTATTAACATCGTAATTAAAGATTCCACCGTCTCCACCCAATTGTGTTTGTTGCGAATCCGGATTACTTTTCAACGACTTACAAAACTTCTTGCTAATGTGTTTGTTTAAAGTCGTGTTAGAATCTTTAGCAAGCAAAGCTCCACAAAACTTGCAACGAGCCTTTACAGACCCGTCACTCAACTCAACCATATCCCAATTGCACCAAATATCCATGTTACGATTGTGTGCAAGAACACGAACGACGGTTGGAGCGTTGGACGAACCTTGACCAACGGAAGATTGTGAGTGAGCCATATCAAGATTGAAGAGAGTGAAAGTGTAAAACGAGAGAGTGAACGTGTAAAACGAGAGTAAACGAGAGTATTTTTTGCGTTTTTTGCGTATATTTTTACGTTTGAGACTTGGATACTAAACCATATCAACCCACACCTATTTATACTAACTTATAGGGCAAAAGTGATCAAAAAAACAGTCACAAATCGAAGGTAACGGCTATATAGCGGTTAAAAAACGGCCACTTTAAAAAAAAAAAAAAAAAAACGGTCGAAACCGGGTCCAACCCGGGTTCAACCGGTTCCGGGTTGGGTCGGGTTCGGGTCGGGTTCTAAGAAATTCTAGAAAATCATACCCGGTTCCAACCCTACGGGTTTTTTTCGGGTCCAACCCGGGTATGCATATACCGGGTCGTACCCGTACCCGGTTCCGGGTCGGGTCCACCGGGTCGGGTCCGAACCCGGTTTTTATGCCCAAGTCCATACATAATTATTCTTCTGTAGTTCTGTTCTCCATTTTAAGGCCCATTACTGAGAATTGGACTCCAATTTGCCCACTACAATTTTATCATTTTAAGTTTCATTTTCATACATTAAGCCAATTAAGGCCCACTAATACAAAATTAACGGTTTTATTTACATTAAATAAGTTAAATCTATTAAAATATATTAGATTACATGTATATTTTTGACCTAATGACAAATATATTAATATACTGAAATTGTTGGGCAAGTTCAACTTTCAAAATATTTATTAGAAGGAACATATATAACATGAAGTCCACAAAGACGGAATATGTCATTGTGACTGGATATAGTGGCTGGATATAGTTACGATTTTAAACGCCTACAAATTTGGCCCATTAAAAATTATTACCCAAAGAATCAAAGATTAAATTTGAGGCCCACAAACATGGAAGTCGGCCCATTAATGTCAAAAGATGGTTTCAGCCTTTCAGGGTGTGGATGGATCGGTTTGGTTCGTTTTTAACCTAAAGCCGAAACCAAAAACTGATATTTCAGTTTCTAGGTTTTTAAAACCATTTGGCTTTGGTTTTTTCGGTTTTTGGTTTTCAGGTTTCAGTTCAGTTTCGGTTTTTTTCGATTTTACCATTTGGCCTTTAAGTTTTTAAATAAAAGGTTGGTCTAAAGTAATGAATTTAAACCAAAAACTTTAGGCTTACATCATTTTATTGATATTTAAATATAATGCTTACATCATTTTGTTGATATTTAAATATAATCTACATATTCTTATAAATTACTTAACATTAAAATGAATTGCAATTCACAAAATATAATAACAAAAAAATCAATAAAATATTTTAATCTACCAATTAAAATAAAGACGTTTAAATATTATTCTTGAAACCTAAATATTTAAAAAAAAATTAGATAATATGAGTTAATAAGTAACTAATAGGCTAATCATGTTTATAAATGTATGAATACACCTTTAAATTTACAATTCGATTGTATGGTTTCGGTTCGGTTTTTTCGTTTTTGTTTTAAGCAAAACCAAAACCAAACCAAAAAATCGGTTTGTATAAAACCATCAAACCAAACCTTCGGTTTCTTATTGGTTTTGGTTTTTTTCATTCGGTTTCATCGGTTATTTGGGTTACGGTTCGGTTATTATGATTTCTTGCTCACCCCTACTTTCAGGCATTTACGGTGTTTTTTCTTAGTTAAATAATAGTTATTTATAAGTTTTTTCTTTTTCACTCACAACCGCTTATAAAATATTAAAAATTTATAGAAGTTGAACAGTGTTTCCCGCACATATACAGATACATAATAACATTTTCTATGTACTTCACTCACAAACACTTACACTCATTCCCAATAATATAAGTAATAAACTCATGCATATATAAGAAATAGTATTTTTTATAAAAAAAACAATCAATTATAAAAGAAACAAAATAATCTTATTAAAGTTTAGTTTTTCATTTATTTTTGAATTTTAGAAATAAGAAAAGACTTTACCATCTTAGCTCATGTTGTGTGCAAGGTCTATGGATGGGCGGATTGCAAAGCGAGATATTTAATATAGTAAAATATATAAATTCATGAGTACACTTATTTTGATATAAACTAAGAGTGTTTCTCATGGCTAAACTTTGAAACACGAATACAAAATCTATCATAACGACTATCACTTTGACGCAAACAAAAATATAAGTTTCAAGAAAAGCCTAGCCAACGCAATTGCTACGCGAAGGAAATTAAAAGAATAAATAAGTAAATAACATATTAGAAGTGAATACAAAAACACATCACAGTGGCTAACCTAGCTTACACAATCGCTACTCGACGAAAATTTTGAAAAAAAAAAAGATAAGTAACAAAAGAAAGATTAAAAGAAAAAAATAGATAAAAAAGTAGAGAGTGGGAAAACCCCACTGGGGAAGGATTTATACTTGGATGTCCTCCCTCTTTAGCATGTGCCTTAATTGGCTCCACCAAACTTTAATATGAGAAACATTTAACATATATAATCTAAAACAAAAGGAGAAAATGAAAAATAAAAAAAGAAAAAAAATTGGTAGCCACAGAGAGCCTTTGATTTTGACGAGTCCTCAACGGCTCAACCAATCAGATATATTTACTAAAGTTGTTATTGATTATTAATATATAGAGTAATCATGGATGTATATTAGTTCCGAGTCTATTCTTCATATATATTGCTAATGTGGATCGCTTCATTATAAGCAAGTTTTTGATCGGAAAGTGCAAATGCTTTTCCTTTCGCTACTTCTTCCTCATGTAATTCTTCGTTAACAACGAGTTCGCATTCGAGACTTGTAATATGTTATACACATTCCATTGCATCAAAGTGGACATTTAAACAAATGTACATATCCCATCGACATTGGAGGAAGCTTCGTTCTTCCAATAGATTAAACCCTGCCACTAAGATATAAAGCAGACTTCGACTCTATTATAAAAGTTTATACGATTAGTAGATCATAGGTAATGATGGTTATAACGGGGTATTCAGATTCTATTTATTTTCACCAAGTCAAAATATTAAAATTGTCATAAAATTTAAAATGCAAAATTTCACTATACCTATGATGCCCGCAAATTGGAGTGATACCCCTGTGGCGGTTTATTATTGTTGTTTCTCAAAGTAATATATAAATTTAATATTAGGTTTCTACGTAATTGAGCTACTAGTTAATGCTAACTCAATGAATCACGTATGTTTGATTTGAAGCCATATTTTTGTAATTAAGTAATGATCAATCATATTTTGTAAAAAAGTGTTATTTGTATTTCTTACAAAAATTTTGTCGTCAACTTGCAAATTCAAATACTCAACTATTTTCATCAACTAAAGTTTTAACATTGCTAAAATGTAAGCATAGGTTTAATACAGCAGCACCAATAACCATTGGAGGTGCCTTTCTAAAGTTTTTTCTTTATTTTTTTTGGGAAAATTCTAAAAACATTCCTTTTTCTCTACACTTCCTTCAAAATGTTCCCCCTAAAATATTTTTTCTCAAAATGTCTCGTCCGGACAAAACGTTGGCGCTTCTAAAAACAAAGACAGGCGCTATAAAGATAGTGGCTTGCTAAAAATCCGATGCGTATATAACACAAGTGTCACCGCCCGTAAAAATCAGATAGTGTGTGTGACCCGCGCTATGCATCGGGTGTTATAAAAGTTGAAAGATTTAATTCTGATAATTTATACGATGATACTAACCACTCAAAAAAAATTACATGTAAAATGCTGATAAAAAAGTATAATAGAAAAAATACTATAAAACTATAAATACTTCAAAACAGAGAAGAAAAATAGCGAATGCGTATATGGTGACTTTACTATAATTAACAAACTCTATTGTAAATTGATTAAAAAAAGTTTGACATAACTCGAAGGCTTAAGTATAAAACTTTAAAAAAATCGGGTGATTAAATGTAAATTTGAAATAGCTCGAAGGATTAAGTATAAAATTTAAAAAAAGTTCATATGATCAAATGTAAATTTGACATAACTAGAAGAGTTAAATATAAATTTTAAACAAGACAAAATGAGTATGTATCAATTTGGAAAAAAAAAAATAGGGAGTGTTGTGATTACTTTCAAAAAAAAATCTTTAGATTTTTAAATGTAAAATTATAAAAAACAAAGTAAGTTTTTTATTAGTTTGAAAAAAAACTTATTGTGGTAACATTAAGAAAACATACACTTTCACTACTCATAATATTTTATATTTGTTATATATAGTGATGCAGTGTGTGTTATCGCGCCTCTTTTCCGACATGTATTAAACGTTGATATATTGGGTTTTATTATTATTATTTTAACTATGTAAATATTTAGTGATTATATACTTAAGTGTTTAAATAAAATAATACTTAAATCAAATAGTATTAAGTTATAAAAATATAAATAATAAATGTATATATTTTAGTATTAATAAAATATTATAAATAAGATAATACATAAAATAAATGTATATAAAATAATATATTAATTAGGAAAAATTTATAAAATATGCGCAAATTATGAACTATTGTATATAACACTTACACCTTATATTTAAAAAGTTATATTAGTTGTCTTAAATTATGAATAAAAATTCAAATGTATACTCAACAAAATCTTTGTATAATAGTATAGATGATATAGATATAGATTTTTATTATTATTATCATTACTATTATAAAAGTATTTAGTATTTATATTGTTAAGTATTCAAATAAGACACTACTTATTTATAAATTTAATTATTATTATTTTTATTTTTGTTATTATTATTTAAAAATTATTTAGTAATTATATAGTTAAGTTTTAAAATAAGATAATACAATTAATAAATTTAAATATTATTTTAAAGTATTATAAATAATATAATATATAATATAGTGAATTAAATAATCTCTTGTTATTAAATAATGTATTAGTAATATGCATTAATGAATGTATTAATTAAGAAGTTTATTAAATGAGATGCTAAATAGGAATGATTGTATAAAACACTTGTACCTAATGCTTGAGAAGTTTTATTAGACGTCTTATTTTTTTATAAAATTAAACTCGTGTCCAAAGGTTTTGATTTATATAATAGTATAGATGAATGTTAATTATGTCATAATTTAGAGTTGGATTACTCCCTGAGTCTCATTCTGTCCACTCTTTTATATATTTTCATTTTTAGGTTTTATATTGCTTTATAATTTACATTAAAAGCAATACGCAATTTAAATGTGGAGGCAGGGACGGACCCATCTTTGCGGGTTGGGTGTCACCCAACACCCATAAAAAAAGAAAGTAAAGGAAAAGGAAAGAGAAAGAAAATTAAAAAAGAATAACTTGATATAGGTGTGGTCATGCAGCTCCTGCACTTCTAACCTTTAGGTGTAGGTTAGGTTATAAGAAAACGTTGCGGCGGTGGCTTACACAGCATGGTAAATTGAAAAATGCAGTCGAGTGCATCAATTTCAAACAAAATAAATATTGGGATGTAGAGTAACTCGATTATATACCATCGAATGAAAACGTATTACATTTAACGCGACTCCAAATAAAATTTACGTTGAATCAAAATCCAATTCAAAGCGCATATAAAAACAAAACACGTGTGGCAACGTCGTGTGTGGCGTGATAAAGTATAGACTACAATCGTCTGATCTCATTCCAAACTAAATGTATGTCGAAATGGAAAGTAACTCAAATTTATAACAACAAATAAAAACGTATTATATTTGACCCGACTTTTTCCCCACAAAATTTACATCAAAACGTAAACAAACGCAAAGCATACTTAAAAATAGGCACATAAACGTTTTAATTTGTCCTTGCTCGTTTCCGAATAAAATTTAAGTTAAAATATAGACCAAACTCGAATTTATATCGGCTTACAACGTCTTGTGAAAAAAAATTATATACTTAAACTTACTCTTTGAGGTGCAATTAACGGTGAACAACCAACATTTTCAATGTTTTGTATTAAAAAACAAAACTTATGCGTAAACTCAAGCGTCATATGAATACGTTTAAAAATAACGTCAAAACGTTGAAATATATTTTTTAATCGATTGACATGCGAATTCGTCATGTGCGTTGCCATGATGACATTAGCATGACTAAGTACGTAAAAACGTATGAATTTACGGCGTCATTGTTTTGGAGTTTAATACATAAATATAAACCAGCATTATGTCTCGTCCGTTACGATTTAGTAATTTAAAGTTAAAAAAAATAAAAGAAAATTGTTATAGAACACAAATCAAAAGAACCAAAGTAAAAGAAACGAAAACCACAGGATTCGAAATACTGTATCCCAGGTTTAAAAGCCCAAGGCTTTAACGACTAAGCCATCACCACTTGTTGTATAGATTTAGAAATGAAAGTGTTTATCTAGAAATTAAGTCGGTGGCTTTGGCCCCCCAGCGTTTGAATTTTTTAACATGTTTTGAATTTTTTAACGTGATTTTTACAAACTTAAGTTGTCTTAATCTAATTTACTTTTTCAACATGTCTTTAATTTATAATGTCATTTCTAATTTTAATTATTTATATATAACATTTGTAATATTATTTACTAGTTAATTTTTTAAAACAACTTATACATTCATACACGTCATATCCCGATGACCGGGTCTGGTTGTGACCGCCTAATATCATCACAATGCAGCAGAATTAAATAAATTCAAACTTAAATCATTTACATCACCAAAAACTATTGTCTAAGTGGCATTACATCATTAATAAATATCCAAAACGTTAATTGTCTAAATATCCAAATAAAAACTATATCAAATTAATTGTTCATAAATGATGAGGTGGATAGGACGGTGGCTAAGTCTTCAAATGTCCAACCAAGGCAGCACCTATCCGTTAGACACCTATTATTCATTCTTCTCCTAAAATACACACCCCAAATATGTTAATATTATCTTGGTGAGCTCATGAGTTTTAGACACGTTACCTTTCGTGACAGATATGACAATCAGTAAAAATGTTAATGATAATAACCCAATATCAATAATATTAATATCATAGATGCACTATAGAATATATCACAATCAAGCCTAACCAGACTTACCTGCTCGAGTGCTAAAACACCCCTAACCCGTTACTACTAGATTGTTGGGTTTAAGGTGCTTTGCTATGACAGTTAAGTTGCCCTAATTTGTGACACAATGGTTATTGAATCTCAATGGGGGGTTTTCTTGCATAAAGGGCCCATTGTGTGCTGGGGATTCCTCAAATTATACTATCCACAAATCACACGACTCCTAATGTAGTTAATGATTGTGCTCAGTTCAGGGACAAGAGCAGGTATGATTTCACCACAAAATAGTGACCAATGAGTATGTATTTCACCTCAAGAGTTTTAAAGTAAAAAGGGGTTTATAAAACTCATTTGTGGGTTGTTCACGGGATAAAACATGAAAAGCTGGGATGCTACCGACCAGGTTGGTTCCTAAGTTTATTTCATATGTATTAGTACCTCATTAAGTAATTATTTAAGCCCAATCCCTCAAGTTTTAGGTTTTCCTTACTTGGTTTGATGATTTCAATTACACGTGTGTAATCTTATTTTAGGTCTTTGAGTTTTGAGCTCTTATCTTGTGTTTTGTTTAAGTATAGGTCAATATCTTATAAGTTCAGATTATAATTGTTTTTGTAAGTGTGATACGGTCCCAAAAAAGTAAGGTTTTAATAGTTGGTAAGTTTGGTCCCTTAACTTTGTTAAATTGATATTTTTAACCCTAAAGTTTGGAATTTTGCACTTTAGTTATTAATGATGGCTTTTATTGTTTCAAGTGGATTAGGAGGTTAATATTTATTTAATTAGATCTTTCTTAACGGTTTTAAGAGTTTACTTTTGGTTTAGGCGTTTTATGGAGATATAATTAGAGATTTCTTACTTGAAATCGTTGAGTGGTCCGGATGATGCTATATTTTAATTATAACTTATTTTGGGTAATATGTAGCCTCTGGAGTGTTAAATTTATGATTATAGGGTCGGTGTGTTTATTATTATATTTTTAACATGTGTCGGATCGCAATTCGGGTACGTTCGTAAGGTAAGCTTAAATCAATTCTTTTTATTAAATTTAATTTGTACTTAGGTCCATGAGTTATAAGCTACAGGAAAAACAACAATTTATTTATTTTAGTGATTTTATTTATTATTATATTTTTCTAATTAATAGGTCGGTAACTATTTTATATTAATGGTATAATTTGTAAAATTCTCTAGAAAACTCTATAATTGAAAATATTTTGTTTTTATATTATTTTTGCCTTTATTAAACCATTAGTTAGTGGAAATTTTGGGTCTTATTAATTTTTTCGGTTTTGGAGTTTTAACGCTAACGGTTCGGGTTTTAACGATTTTTTGGGTTTGGGTTGCCTTTTATCAACTTTTAGTCATATATATCTTTAATATACTTATTATCATTTTAGGTTCTGTACTTTTTACTAATATTTCCCCTAAGCTCGTTTTTAACAATTTTCTCTATTTTCAAGTGTATAACTTTTGTATTTTTGTTTACTAAGTAAATAAATTCTAAAAATTATGAAATTTAATTTTTAGGAATTTATTAATATTATAAGTCTTATCAAATTTTTATATATTCAAAATTTTATATTTTTTTCCATTTTCGTTACCTTTCTTGGTTAGTCTCGTTAAGTATCCGTTATGTCTCGATTTTCCTACATTAAGTGTTATAGTTTGGTTTTCTCATTCCCAATCAGTCCTATAAGATAAATAATATAGAAATAACCTCATATTTTATTAGATTAAGTCCCCATCTTGATTTATTGTATTTTCACAAAAGTTAATGTATTTTCAATCTTTACATTATTTATAAAATACATCCATAAGTTATGAAATTTTATTTTTATCTTTATTCAAGTAAGTTTAGCCTCCAAAAATGTTTAAATCATATTTTATGATTTTAGATCACATACTTTTATATTTTATGAAAACGGGTGTTTCTGGTGGACTAGTTTTACTAAAACCAGTTTCGTGACCCAAGGGGCTATGAGAAAGCTTTTGTATCATTTATTTATTGAAAAATAAAGTGTTTTATAGGTTCATAAGAAGTTACGGTGTCATGGGGTTTGTTGAGTCACTTATCGTGATGATACACGATGTTTCACGTGTTTTAGGGTTTCAACAGGTTACCTTGATGCGACAGTTGATCAAGTGGAGTTCAAGAGCTGGAGTGAGAGAGTGGGATGATGAGAAGGAGCTGTCCAAAATGATGGATTAGATCAGGCCTTAGGATGAATGAAATGTAAGATGTATGTTTTGAGAAAAAGTTAGTGTGTTCATGTGATGTTACCTTGACACAAGGTTTGATGGTGTGGCACTTGTGGGCAGACTAGAGATTCAAGAAGGTTAGAACTTCAATGTTCTTGGATGTTCAAGAGAGATTTTGATAGTGTGTTCAGGTAAATGGAGATTAAAGAGAGTTTAGAGAGTTGGAGAATATGAAGATTTAAAGTGTGGGGGTGAGTCGTGGGGGTGCTTGACCGAAGTAGGGAAGGGGGGAGAGGCATAGGATCTAGCTTCTTTGTTTTTCAATACTTTGTTTAAATTTGGAGTATTGGTTTTCAAGAAACCTATGCATTGGCTTAGGGTAGAGGTGATTTGACTAGACTTGTAGTAATTCTTTTTATCTAAATTCTATACAAAATAATATGTGCTAGTATGCATGGATGTATGCATCGTGTATATATATATATACATATATATATTTATATATATGTGTGTGTGTGTGCGGGTGTACGTATACATGTGGGTGGGTGTGTGTGCGCATGCATTGTACGTATGTATGTATATATGCATAGGTGTGTGTCTAGTAAAGTATATGTAATATATACATGTGCATGTGAGTCATGTGGTGTGCATGTATTGCCTATGTGTGTATGCCGTGAGTATGTATGTGTGTGTGTATATATATATATATATATATATATATATATATATATATATATATATATATAGTTATGATTATTTATAAATACATGATGAATTCTTTCATAATTATGCATGTGCCGGTATGTGCGTAAATATATATCTATATATATAACATGTGTGTGTGTCGGAATGTATATATGCATGTGTTTCGTATGTGTGTGTGTCTATATGTGTATGTTGTGTTATTGTTTTATGTATGTAATAAGATTATATAAGTATTATAATAATTTTTGATTTGACACATCATTACGTTCTATTTAATTAATTATGTATATAAAGTTACCCATTATTATTGCTATTATTATTTAAGTTAGTTGGTGTAAGAGAGTGTGATGTTTTTATTAAAGTTTAAGATTTTTAATCTATTATAAATTTATGTGTTTTAGACTTATAGGTTCACTATTTATTATTTAATTTAAATTCTTTTATTTTATAATTTACATAGTTACATTGGTTAAATTTTGTTAGTGATCTTAAGTTACACTAAACGTTAAGGGTTCGTTTAGTCATTTTTTTAAAGTGATCCGATGTTAATGAGTTTAGAATTTTAATATACGTTAGGGTTTCACGTCTTAGTTTATTAACCAAGGTTCATTTAGTAACTTTCGTCTTCTAGGGTATCAGGCCCGAGGACCATTTGATCGGTTTATCATACTTCATAATCATTTGAGGGCCCGTTTGGCCTATATTTGTTTCGTGGGTCGAAGACTCGAAGCCCATTAAGTTTAGTGGCCCAATTAGGGTTTGATGGGCCAAAGCCCATTTGGGTGTGTGTATATATGTGGGCCTAAGCCCAATGTTGTTGGGCCCATTTCATGGGCTCCCTAGACAAAGTTTGGTGTCATTATGTAGCCCAATTAGGTTTCTAAAAAAATTTCTAGGCCCAAACCCGGGGTTGTCACAATACACCCCTACTATTACACTACACCAAAAAACAACCTGTGGTTAATTCAAAATAAATCATCACTTCCAAGACTCAAAGCCGCAAGTTTTGGTTGGGATGAGAATATCATTTACCACCAAACTAACCCCCACCGATCTACTTGCTTAGAAAAGTTAGTCTAGAATACGTAACATTATGTTTCTCAACCGATAAATATTCATAGAGAACAACCGATGGATATTATGTGTTTTGTAAAGCATATCTTTATCGTTATAATGGAATTGGTGTCATTATTTTCCCGACTCGACCCGACCCGAGCAAGATTGTAAAATACAAAATCATATGACACACATTCGAACACCGAAAGTTTCCGACACGTATAAAAAATTTTTCTAGGTCCATCACTGTATGGAGATAGGCAATTCGTTCTACATACAGTGTTTGTTTATTTTCTTATAACCCCTTTAGTGTTTCTCTTGGACAATGGGTTCCAAGGTAAACTTTGCTTCCTCATAATCCACTTCAGTGTTTGTCTCAGGTCCAGATTAATAGTACCCTTTGTTCTGCACCCACTAGCTGGTAACTCGTTGGCATGACCGCCACATGAACCACCAGTCAGACTATGACTTTAATACCAACTAGTAAGGTCTTGTTTCTAGGAGACCTCACAATTGGATTTTTGCAATAAAAAAACATAGTTCTTGAACTTTAAACAACAATTCATACATTGTAGCAAAAATTTAAACTTTATAACATGATTCATAGTCTTTGAACATTAGAAATGAGATTTTAACAATACACGTTTCTCACCAGCCGAACGTTCTCTCTTTCTTTTTATCCCTTTTTTGAAAGCTTTCCACGCAAGAAAATAGGACCATAGTGGTTGCTCCTTTTAATAAGGAAATTTACGCCTTGAACTTGTAATTGTGTTTTTTACCTCAAAGTTTGAGGTGTTACAATCTACTTTTTCTATTAGTGGCATTAGTATATCACTAAGAAGAACAAAAGTTCACTCTAACAACATGATAAATGTGCTTTTGTTTGAAAAACATGTGGACGCAGTGAAACGAAGGCACCATATTTTAAGTCTTGAAAGCGAGCAAGAGGTTGAAGCAGAAAGATACAAGGAAGAGGTGGGACGAGGAATGTCTAATTTACTTACCAACAAAAAGCTCAATTCCGATGAAGCACTACACAACAAAAATTCTGGCGATGAATAAATTACCTTCTTCTAGTTTTTGATCTTTAGGTGGCATCACCGGTTACACTTTCATTTGACTATTAGCACCAAAAAATAGTCTGTATTAAAGTTTCTATATTATTTTGTAATGTATTGTACTTTCGATTTTTTTTAATTTCTAAAATTTAAAAGTTATATAAACTTAACTCTATTTGTTTACTTAATCTTTTATAATGTTTAAATTATATGTCAAACAGGATTATATGAAACAAAATATAAATAGGAATTGAAAATTATTTGTAATTTAATAAAATTCAAGATGACCAAAATCGGTTTCAGAATTGGTTCCAACCTGAACCATTTACAAACCTAACTTGTCTAGTTCATATAGGTTTGGATTTTTCTCACCCACACTCAGTTTCTGTCCTGAACCGGTTCCGTCTAGAATTGGTTTTTGATTATCATTCACCGGCCCAAACCGGTTTGATCACCTCTAATATTTATACTAACACATGAAACATGTGCCAAACATAGATTTTGAAAGACCTACTTCATTGTGTGTATACAGCAACCCATGAACCTTATTGGGCCTGGCTTTTGCTCTTGATTGGGCTCATTTAATACATAACAACTTGCATTATATGTATTATATTTATATTATTATATATAACACAAGATATAATGTCATCAAAGCTTGAAACTTATATCTAATGCATTATTTAAACTTCAATATTAATAATCAGTTGATGTGATTTGAATGTATCTTTTTTTATAAACAAATGGGATATGATGCAAACAAGAAGCACATCAAGTAGATACCATATTATGTATTTTTCATATATTATTTAAATGAATTACATTTTAAACTAATATGGGAGGATGAAAGTTTGGTATATGCCAAGATATAGACATCACTAGTCTTTTAAGTATGAAACAAGAATATTTTTATTATTATTTTTAGACTAATCATTGAGTAGTTTTATTGTACATACACCAATAAATTCCTTTAGACAACTAAACATCAAAATCTAAATTCTATTTTATCATCCTTGGATCAGAGTTCCAACTGTGGGTTTTGGCTAATTTATAATCAAGCCCTTCTCAATAATATAAAATTCAAAATAATGATGTATATTATGCATTAATATATCTACTTTCTTTTTATTGATGGAAATTTTGTTCTTCAAAAGGAAGAAAAACAGCAATGGAAAATATTTTTGCATGACAAATCTTCATACATGCATGGCATGCGTCAACATAATGGGATTTTTATAAACCCTTTAACGGGTTCGAGCTATTCAAACCAAAGTAAATAGGTAAGTTCTGCCGATTCGATAGTTTGACAATTCGGTCCATCATTTGGCTTTTGAGCGTTTATCAGTTCAGTCGACAGTTTAGAGCCTAAAACAACAATTTAATTGTTATTATTTTTTTGTGGTATTATGTAGCTATGCAAATGATATTTATTATTTTAAAAAGTATAATACAAACTACCAATTTAGTAAATTAATTAAGAAAACCATTAAAAACTGCCTCAAACCCAAATAGTTTTAACTGGCCCAACCAACCCGCATTTGTCAAAACCATAATCAATACTTAGTGCTAAAGTTTTCATCAAAATTAATCCAAATAAATCGTGTACACCCTCACTTTAGTATAACAAAATGCACCATTAAACGATTACATGTGACTAGTCATTCTTTTTTACCTCATTAATGGGACCAAATGAAAGGTTGGGCATCTTTTAAGCACATGGTCAAGTGCTTGTTTTGCATGAAACTTGAAAATAAAAAGGAATTTTATTGAAGTAAGAGAATTCCTTTGCAGATAAATTCCAAATAATATGTGTTTAATAATTTCTGTTCATTATGTCTTTTAGCCCTTGTTCATCTAGTTAATTAAGGAATCCACCTCAAAATTCCCCACCCCTTAATCAAATGTTCTAGTAACAAGAATGATGCATTTGTTTAAATATCTATGATTAATATTGTTTAGATAATTTTTCGTTAATTTACTTTGTGCGTCAATTTCATTAAAGCAAATGAATATTTTTCCTTTAATTGTACCCTCACAAACACAACACACATAAATGAATATCAAGAGAGATATTTTCTTTACAAAAGGAGTCTGAATGAGTCATCGTTAACTTAAAAAGATGGATAAAATACGAACTAGGCTCATGACTTTTATGGTCACAACGCTTCTTACTAGAAAAAAAAATGTTAAGCTAATATGTCCTAAGATTTATTTGTACGCCATAAATGTTATTTATTATTATAACTTATTGTATTTTTGTTATGATAGAAGATGATATTTGGATTAATGTTGGATTTGCATGTGCATTATTTAATTAAATAAAGGGCATGGAATCCTGAGGGGATAAAGCGAGTCAGCTTTATTCTGCAAAACTCCTTTTTGTGCGTAGTAGTGAAAGTTTGTAAACATCGAGATATTAATATTATCAAAGAATAATAATTTAATGAATATTTTGTAGGGTTGTATGTATGCTTAAATTGGCATTATTTGGAAGGTGGGTCTTTTTGTGTATTTCTGGCATACAGGACCTCCAAATAACAATTGCCTGGATAACATATGCCCTTGTTCATCATCATTGGAGTTATCATGCACTCTAGCTAATTTTGACTTTCAAATTTTGTCAAATTTGTGAGAAAACCTTTAAATTTTTTTGAGTTAGAGCATTTACGGTAGAGATTTCATATCTATCTCCATCTTTATTATATAAGATTTTTTGTATTTTATATTTCCATCAGCATCTCCTTCTTTTTCTCTATCTTCAAACTTTAGAGTTCTATGAATAGTGATTTAAACCTAAAGATTCACTATTCACTAATCTTTATATTTTTGTGAGTGTATAAGAGAGAGAAATAATAAGAGAATAAGTTTTTGTGAGTGAGATAGAGATAAAGATAGAGAAGAAGATGTGAGATGTTAAACAAAATTAAGAGATAATTGTAAAGAAATGTGAACTATTCACCATTCTTTATATTTTTGTAAGTGTATAAAAGAGAGAAACAATAATAGAATAAATTTTTGTGAGTGAGATAGAGATAAAGATAGAGAATGAGATGTGGGATGTTAAACAAAATTAAAAGATAATTGTAAAGAAAAATGAAATTTAATTAAAATGTAAAGATGACGAAGGAGATTTGATGATTGGTTAATATGCATGCATTTAGTATAGTTAATATTGTATTTTTAATATATTTTATATGTCGAAACAATATTACTTTGTTGCGTGTTTGAAATGTAGGATAAATGAAGCTTAATGGACATTATTTGAGAAGGATACAAAGGATACCAAGACTACGGGTTGGAAGGTGCTGAAAATAAAAAAAAAAAACTATGCAAACTGCAGGGAGGCCGTAAGCTACGGCCTAAGGCCGTAACTTACGGCCCTGTGCTAAGTCCGTCTGTGAACCCCGTAAGACAGAAGGTTTGGCCGTCTGGTTGAAGGTAGGCCGTAACCTACGGTCTATAGGCCGTAAGTTACGGTCTAAGGCGATATTTTGAGAGTTGTTTCAAATTTCAAAACCTATTTAAACCCTAACATTAGGGTTTCGAGAAGAGACCTGCCTCCAGCCCCAAGAACGAATCTTTAGACTATTTGGAGCCTTTGAAACTATCTTTAATCATCAATTGATCAAGGATTCATATCCCCAAGTTGAAGATTGAAGAGATTATGATGAAGATGCAAGGCTAAACATCCGTGATCATCCCCGGGTGGATGGTTTGTGATTTGATTATGCTTTCTTATGTTCTTACCTAGTCAAGACATAATCTTTGATTGTTTAACAACTTTTATTCGTTTATGTGTTTTGAATCATGTATTGATTAAAGATTCGTGTTAGTTGATTTGATTATTACTTATCAAGTTATCAGTTTTATATTGTTAACCATTGAGTAGTAATTAGGTTATCATCATTAATCAGTGATTGCAAATAAAGTTTCTAGATTATGGCATTAGTTAGTTTACTAATTAATTTACATAATCGGATATCAAGTTCATAATTACCTTTCAACATATGTGATAAACAAGTTATGTCTATGTAACTTCAAGATCGGGTAAAACATAAGCCGTGTATTCAATTACATTCCTGAAACCCGGGTGTGATCTCTTTCATCTCAATAGTTCCAAACCAAGTCCAAGTTTTCGTTTTGATTCATAAAGTAATCTTTTTTAGTTAATCTCATCCACATCCATTTACAGTCAAGAGACAATAGATCAGTTTTTTAAATTTGTAAGTTAGTTTAATAATCAAACGAATCGTGTACACTAACCACATGCTCCCCGTGGATACGATACCTGACTTACTCTAGCTACCTAGGTTAATTAGGTTTTTGCATGACCCCAACGACAGGTCATCAAAATGGCGCCGTTGCCGGGGAGCTAGTGCGCTTAGCGTTATTTGATTTGATTGATTTGCTTTTGTTTTAGTATTTGTTTAAGCTTCAAAATAAAAAAAAAATCTAAAGAAAGTAAAAAATAAAAAACTCCAAATATATTATTTGTTTTTCTTAGTTTGTTTTATTTGTTCGTCTTTACCTTGGGTTTTCTAGTTTCTTTTTTTGTAGGGTAATTTTCTTACAGGTTTAGTAGAATCATGGATTGGGATTGGGATTATGATGATGATTACGATCCATGTATTTGTTGCGGGAGCGATTGTCACTGGGTTCAAGATTGTCCACTGTTTGAGAGCAAATATGGAAACATAGAAAGAGGATGTTCTGAATATAGAAGACAAAAAGGATATGTGAAAACAAATTATGATGATGGAGAGACACTCTCATATTATTCACACTTTGAACCTCCTCCACCATCAAAAATATCAAGAATATTATCATGTAGACATTAATTACAAATATGCTCAAGAGTGGGATTTGAACCATTATGAAGCCGAGATACCACAATTCTCAAGCTACCAAGAGGAATATGATGACTACTATCTTGAATACCCTCAGTTGACATATGAAAAGCCTCAAGTTTCAATAAAATCTAAGCTTGATGTAATCACGAACATGATGGTGGAAATGAAGAAGGAAGATAAGTTAAGAGATAAATCATTCGAGACTCTAGTTAAGCAGGTTAGCCAACTCACTAAGGATGTAGCTCAACTTAAACGAGAGCAATATGAGTTAGATTGTGGCACTGTGATTGATATTGATGTGATAGAAGATGTTATGGGTCATTCAGAGCATGACTTGGGATGTTTTAAGTTAAATGAAGATGTAATACCTCTGAGAGAGCTAAAGCCTAATGTTGATCTAGTTTATCCCAACCATTCTCATGTGCTTATTACTTTAACTATTAAAGTTGGGAAAGAAGATTTGAAGACCAAGATAAAAAAGGTGGCATTGGAAGACATCAGACAAATCATCATGAGATGGCACCACAACAACTACTCAACAAACTTGCTAAGCATGATAACACAATTATGGAACTGGCAAGTCAACTATCGAGCTTTTATTGGGAATTCGTTAGGTAAATGTTCACTTAAACCACCATAACAATATCAGGTACGGTCTGGCTGAAGACCTAAAACTTAGCGCTAATCGGGAGGCAACCCGAGATTGATTTGTTTCTTTTAGTTTTTGGTTTTTTTTTCTTCTTGTTTTGTTTATTTTGTTTTTGAGCTTTAAGCACCGGATGCAAATATACAAGTGTGGGGAAGCTCATGGATCTTTAGGAGCATAAAGAAATGTGCGTTTGGGCGGCTTTACTTATCTGAGCTAAAGCATAACCATCATATATTGCTGATGAGGCACCTTTTATCATCTATGATCAGGTCCATGTACTTTTTCTGTATCTTAAAGCTTTGCTAGTTTGGTGTCATTTAGTACAATCATGGTAGGCATAATGCGTCTTTAGAAAGTTAGCCTTGTAACTTCACTTGGGTAAAGGTTAGGATGTTTGATAGTACCCTTGTTGATATAACAATTTTAAAATGTACATCGAGGACAATGTAAGATTCAAGTGTGGGGATGAAGGGAAGTTTGAAAATTGAGAAAAAAAAATTGATTGAACAAAATCTTTCAAAATGCCCCTAAAGCAACTTATTTATGCATGAAAGGTTAATTTTTTCAATTGAAATCGTGAAAGTATGTTTAACCTGTACACAAGCAGAGGTCCTTAGTCATAGCTATCTCACTTGAAAAAAAAAAAAAGAAATTTATTAGAATTATCAGAGATGTTTAACCTGGGGTAACAAGCAATATAGTGGACTTTTTATGCATGTTTTCACATCCTTAACCTATTTACTATCATTTTTTTGTGAGGATTGAGCCTATACATGAGCTTAGAACATCAACAGGTTAATTGCTCAGCTTTCTTTCATAAGTGTTTACCAGAACGATTGCATTATTCTAGAACTTGCATAATTGATACGTTTCTAAATCACGAACCAAACTGTTGCACATATATGATTAAGGCATTAGGATGAACCTTTGTTTTATTAGCTTTTTATAATCATATTATCCAACCCTAAAATACCCCCTAGTCGCCGGTTTGAGCCCCTAACCTCTTTAATTGTTTAAACCCGAATCAACCCATTAGCCTTTTCAAATCTTTTTCACTTTTTAAGCCCATGTGATGAAATCTGATAAGTTTGCTTGAATTTTTGATATAATATTATTAGAAGCAGTGAAGTGTTTAAATATAATCATCATTCAAAAAAAAAAACAAAGAAAAGAAAAAAAAAGAAAAAAAAATGAGTAAATAATGGGTCAAAATGACCACAATATCAATGTCTTGTTTCAGTGATAATAAATTGTGATATAAGTCAAGTTTACCTAAATTCATTGTGTAGTGTCGCTTTATTATTCAGTATGTTTCAACATTCTTATTTGGATTTCATCACCTTTAGCCACTTCAAATTCTCTATCCGCACCCAAATCCTAAGCCTTACATTACAACCCTTTAAAGACCTTTTGATGTGTGCATGGTTTGTGTTAATTGGTGGAGTTGCGATCATTATGCAAGCTTATGGTAATTATGAGTTGTCCTTGGTTGAGAGTACTATACTGATATACTAGCATACCTTTTGCTAGACCATATACTAAACCAAGAGGAGTGAAACTTGTGAGAGGTGTGACTACATGCATAAGAAAGATTAGAAAGCTTGTTGGGCTTGGTTAGATAGATCATATTTTAAAGAGTAATATCTTTGCTTACAAAGCTATAGCTTGAGATATGAAACTGTGAGTTGGGTATTACTTGGGACCTTAGCTAACAAAAGGTGAATACATGGCTGGATCGTATTTGTCTAATGATAGTTGTAGTGTTATAAGCAAGTTTGCTTGGGGGCAAGCAAATGATAAGTGTGGGGATGTGATGATTGGTTAATATGCATGCATTTAGTATAGTTAATATTGTATTTTTAATATATTTTATATGTCGAAACAATATTACTTTGTTGCGTGTTTGAAATGTAGGATAAATGAAGCTTAATGGACATTATTTGAGAAGGATACAAAGGATACCAAGACTACGGGTTGGAAGGTGCTGAAAATAAAAAAAACTGTGCAAACTGCAGGGAGGCCGTAAGCTACGGCCTAAGGCCGTAACTTACGGCCCTGTGCTAAGTCCGTCTGTGAACCCCGTAAGACAAAAGGTTTGGCCGTCTGGTTGAAGGTAGGCCGTAACCTACGGTCTATAGGCCGTAAGTTACGGTCTAAGGCGATATTTTGAGAGTTGTTTCAAATTTCAAAACCTATTTAAACCCTAACATTAGGGTTTCGAGAAGAGACCTGCCTCCAGCCCCAAGAACGAATCTTTAGACTATTTGGAGCCTTTGAAACTATCTTTAATCATCAATTGATCAAGGATTCATATCCCCAAGTTGAAGATTGAAGAGATTATGATGAAGATGCAAGGCTAAACATCCGTGATCATCCCCGGGTGGATGGTTTGTGATTTGATTATGCTTTCTTATGTTCTTACCTAGTCAAGACATAATCTTTGATTGTTTAACAACTTTTATTCGTTTATGTGTTTTGAATCATGTATTGATTAAAGATTCGTGTTAGTTGATTTGATTATTACTTATCAAGTTATCAGTTTTATATTGTTAACCATTGAGTAGTAATTAGGTTATCATCATTAATCGGTGATTGCAAATAAAGTTTCTAGATTATGGCATTAGTTAGTTTACTAATTAATTTACATAATCGGATATCAAGTTCATAATTACCTTTCAACATATGTGATAAACAAGTTATGTCTATGTAACTTCAAGATCGGGTAAAACATAAGCCGTGTATTCAATTACATTCCTGAAACCCGGGTGTGATCTCTTTCATCTCAATAGTTCCAAACCAAGTCCAAGTTTTCGTTTTGATTCATAAAGTAATCTTTTTTAGTTAATCTCATCCACATCCATTTACAGTCAAGAGACAATAGATCAGTTTTTTAAATTTGTAAGTTAGTTTAATAATCAAACGAATCGTGTACACTAACCACATGCTCCCCGTGGATACGATACCTGACTTACTCTAGCTACCTAGGTTAATTAGGTTTTTGCATGACCCCAACGACAGGTCATCAAGATTCTACTGTGAATGCTCTAAAGGGACAAATTTGTTTTTGTCATTTGGAAACGAATAGAAATGTAAATGTAGGGTAGTAGGGCTATAACATGAAATTAATTGGGTACAAAAATGTATCGACGTAAAACTATCCATGGTTAAATCGATTGCAAAAGTATCAGATACGCATTTAGTTAAACAAATATATGGCGGGTTAAATCAGTTATTTCACGGGTCACGCTCATGTTTTGGTGAACCCAATGTTGTTACCACAATATAAACATATACATGTAAATATAAATATATCAATGTGTGATATGGACTGCTGTATATACATACATATATATAAAGGGGAGAGAGAGAGAGATCTAAATTGGAGGTGCTTAACATGATGTATTCCAAATGAGATAGAGACAATTGCCAATTTCTAAGAGGGAACAAAGGGAAAAATCTGACCATAACGACATCTTAAGCTTTTTAACTTTCAATTAGTTTAACAAAAGTCTACAGTCATTGTATGGATACTAATATAACTGCAGTATAGTACTTATCAGTGTTAGTAGATTTTATTCATCACATTTCAATTAGCATCACTTATTTTGGTTTTACTTTTTTTTATTAGGATTGTAAAGTCCACCAACTCCTTTTTTTACATATAGATGTCGAACCAAGTTAACCTAACTCAAACTCTTCTTGTACGCAAGGAAAATGAACTATAAGAGAATAACAATGCCAGAATTATAATTCAGTTTAGTTTTTTTTGTGATTTTTTTTTTATCAATGGGTAGTTTTTAAAAGATTTGATTACATGACAGGTCTTTTCTAGAAACAATTTCACAAATTTGACAACCATGACAGCTCTTTAAAAAAAATTTCTACTCAGTTTTCATTTACATTTGATTTAGTTTTTCTTAGTTACATATACGTATAATTATCACCTAATACTTCTTACACTAACAGAAAAGGTGTATTTTTCCTAAGGATATTTCCGACAAAATAAATTCTCGGAAATTATGACAAAATTCCTAAGGAAAAAACCTAGCATTAGGGACAAAGTTGTGGAAAAAGTAAGCGGAACCAGAATTAACTTAACTTTGAAAAAACTTTCTAAGATTAAAATATTCAAATATTCAGCAGCTTCAAGTTGTTTTGTTGCAAAATATGTGCTTCACGATGTTGTAAATAGAGATACACCATACACGAGCTCAATATATTGTAGTATTTTAATTTATGTTATTTTTTTATGACATTTAGCTATTTTTGTATTATGTTACATAATTTGCCCAGAATGTTTAATGACTTGGGATCAAAAGATTGATGTATAATTTTGTTAATTTGTAATCACCAGGTTTGGATATTGGAATTTTTAGGTTTTAACCTGTCCATGTTTAAAAAAACTAGGTGATAAAATTTAACACTTATATGCAATGACGGATCCAAAAATTTACATCAATGAAGTCATTATTTATAATGCTTTAATTATATAGAAGCGGATACAAAATTTGTCAGTTCGGTTCGGGTCAATTGTTATAATAAAAATAAGATACAATAATGGAAAAAAAAACATCATCATTAGAATGTATGTAAAAAAAATACATAATATAAAAATGGTGGTTTTTACGAATAGAAATAAAACATCGTATAGCTATTCTTTTCATATTGTGAAAACATTACATTAAATTACATATTCAATAGAAGTTTCTTGAAAAAATTCTTTTTCAATATAACAAATATAAGAATCAGACAGGTACCCATCACCTAACTAATTAGGTAACTCCGTACATTGTTTATTGAAGAAAAACTTCTTTTAGAAATCTGTTAGGTGATGAGTCTTGAGTCTTATATTCCGATCGACAAATCATCCCTTCTATCTCTTGAGTTCTACATGCAATTTACAAGTCCATTTTTTAGGTTTGTTTTTGGAGTGGACTAACTTAATTTAATTCACTCATGGGTTTTATGGATATTTGATGGGAGTGAGTTTATTTAATTATATAATTAAGGGTTTTATTTTCAAGTTTTTAGTTTATATATATTTTTATAACTAATGAAATTACTATCTAAAAATACAATGGTCTCACTCAAAAACTTGTATATACATCTCCATATACGCGCGGAATCATTGTATTCCTGTGACTTTGGTCTGTTCAAGCTAATTCCACCTATTCTTACGTGTAGTTTTATACAATTATAAGTAGAGAATCTCACCCTCCTGCGTGATCCTGTAGCGAAGCATCTACCTTATATTCCTTAAGGGGGTTCTAAAAAATGTTAAAAGGAATAATCATATTTTATATATATTTCTTTGATTTGAATTATTTTTTAACTTTTTAAGACTTTGTAATTTTACGTATTCATGTTTTAGAATTATTTTAAAAAGATATTAAGTATTAAAATATTATTAAAAGAGTAGAATCACCAACCAACTTACTATGAATAATTTATAAAACTCATATTTAAATTAACACTTAATTTATTTATTTTACAATAAAAGAGTAACAGGCCCATGTCAAATAAAAGCTTAGAATTAAAATTTTACAAGTTATAAACTTAATTAATTAAAAAAAACTACATATATACCTTGATCAGTATATGCCCATATTTATATTATTTTTACCCTTTCGTTCATATTTGTGACACCTTAGAAAAATCTCACATCGGTTGTGTATAGGAGAGATCTAGGTTCATAAGTAACACAATACGTTTTGAGCACATTGATTGTGGATGAGAGTAGAACTTCGTAGTTAAACGTGTTCATGTGGCAATAATCTCAAGATGAGTGATCTCCTTGGAAGTTTTCACTAAAGCAACCAAAAGAAATATAGAACGCCTCCCTTTATGGGCGGACACCTCTATTTTACGGGCGATGGGAGAATGTGGAACGCCCACTCCCGATATATGATGATACCAACTACGACAATGATGTGCCAGAAATGCAAGAACCGTTAAATTTTGATGATATAGAAGTTGGCCTTGATGAGATGAAAGTTGGCCAAGCACGACTATATGTTGCCCATTATTTTAGCCTGAAAACGCGAGATAGCAAAAAACTATAATTGGCCTTGTAATTTATAGTAATAATTTTTTTTAGGTTTATCATTTTAATGTTTTTCTTCTAGGTTAATGAATACAGTGTTTTGTTTTTGGTGTAACTTTTTATTAATTAATGTATTTTTTTATTTAAAGTTAATTACTATTTAAAGTTTAAATTAATCTACTCATTCAAAAAAATTTTAAAAAAAAGCAAAAAAAGGAAAAAAGGTCCAACGGGCGGAGCGCTACCAATGATGGAGTGGTACAAGAGGAGTTGAGGTGCATGTGACATGACATCACAGTATTAAACGCATCCACTCATGGGGTGTGGAGCATCTTTTATACCCTAAGAAGTTACTACAATGTGACTATTCATTACAAATAATTCTTCTTTTAGCGGTGACATATGTCACCGCAAAATTGTGCAGCTTTTTGCCGCTATTAGCTCAGCGGCGGCGGCTGGTGGTTGAGTGCTAAGCGGCGGTGTTGTGAAGGTTTAGGCGGAGACGGTTGTGGTGGAATGGTGGAGGGGAGCCGATGGTGGAGGTCGACGGTGGATGGGTGGTCACAGATTGCGCGCGAGAGCTACTAGGGATTGGGTAATGGAGGGAATAAGGGATGTGGAGGGAACGATCCTGGGTTAACGTTTCATGCAATAGCATCGACTAATATCGCCACTATTTTCTTTGTACGATTAAATGTTTTCCGTTAGATCTGGAGACTGATCAACGACCTCAAGACATCATGAAACTGATCGATGATCAATAGCGGCGACAATACTTGTCGTCGCTAATAATGTCGACATCATTAATTGTCGGCATCATTATTGACATTTCTTGTAGTGATTATGTTGTCAAATCTTTAATTACAATAAGTTATGTTATTCTGTTTTATTTATTTTAATATTTTATTATTTATTTCTTTAAGTACTACCCACTCTTTTAATTCCAGTGAATTATAAATATTTGTTTTTATTTTTAATATTATTTATTATTTATTTAAATACATACTTATATTTGAATTTAATCATATCTTATCTCAAAATTATTTTATAATATATAAATTTTAATAACTAATTACTTAATTTAGCTTTTTTAATAACTCGTGTGATATTTGTAACACTAATATATTGAAAACCACTTTATTAGAAATATGTGGGAAATTTAAATACTTATTGTTTTGAAAGGTTGTGGGAAAACTTTTCCAACAATATTTTTTTCGAAAAGGTCTAAATTAACCGTTTTGTTTTACTATTTTATTTATGTTTTGATAAAAAAATTTTAAATTTCAAGTTTTAAATTAAAATATTTTTAGTTAAAGTATCCAATATCATCATTTCCTTATCTTTTGAATCTCTATTCAAAACGTTAGCGACAATAAATAAAACCAAAACTAAGTGAAAAAAGATTCTACTATGACTTCGCACTTGAAAATTCCAGGTTTACTAGAGTGAAAAATAACCATCAACGCTTACAAAATCTCTTTGCCATTCTTTGTTTACCTTTTCTTTTTGTTTTGTATTTTCACCGATCTGTGTATTATACTTATTTTAAGTTGATATTTTAGTGCCGATACTTTTTAAGGATTTATCTATTAACAACTTTTTACAAACAAAACCAAGATATGTTGCTATTTTTTTTATATTAAATCGATGAAAAGAATTGAGTTGCACAAAGTAAAAATTATAATATTAGTGAATAAATCAAGTGTTTTAGTAAAAACAAAAACTGCGGACTAAAATAGGAGTGAAGGAAGAGTTGATGGAGAATGTCTATTTCATGATATTGATGTCGCCCACATAAGTCGAATGTCTTGGAATGGGAGGATATGGAAAATTTCAAGGGGTTTGAGTTGTCCTTTTAAATGCTTGGTGGCATGGTCGATTGGTCAATTAAGGTGGGGTGTGGAATCAGCCTAATGGGCGTACAATGCCACCAATCAATGTTAAAGAGAAAGAACTATAAAATAATTTAAGTGTGCCAGATAAAAACCCCTCTAAATATGTCTCATGAAAGTCGTAATTAGTTAGTATAGATTGATTCTATTATTAACTATGTTAAATACTCGCGTGTTACATGATTGAAATAAAAAAAAATTATATAATAGATTATTTATATATATATATATAATCTAATATATGTTCTAGATAACATATCAATGAAATTATTATATATAACAAATATATTTAAGTTATAAATAATTTTATAAAGAGACAAAGAACTTTTATTATTCACAAATATTTATAAACCTCTTTATATACATTTTTAAAACTTTTAATTTTAATAATGCTTAGGTACAATTAAATTATCTTGTGACAAAATTAAGTCTCATTAAACTATTTTTATTGAAACCTTATTTATTTCTAAGATGAAATTATGATTAATATAATATTAAATTAGCATTTATTAAAGAAACTTTTTAAAGTCAAGATCTTTACCAAGAATTATATATTTAATGTGATGAGAATATGTGAACACTTTTAAATGGAGCATAAGTGGAGATGATGTGGACATGCTAAAAATAATTATGTGACTGATAGTTATTTTGTTTTATTAGTATAGATTAATAGTACAGATTTACAACTTATAGTAAATGATTTTGATTAGTTGTGGTTGGTTGAATTCCAATCAAGAGCTATTATGTGACAATCATTTATTTATTTAAATTAAAAATCTAGTTTGAGTTAAATAAGTAGGAGGTGGATGTGTAACAAAAAATTAATGTTTGGTGGAGTGGTAATGTGAATGCCATCCATGAAAGAGATCTCGGTTTGAGTCCCCGTGATTTCCATTTGCTCAATGGACTAGTCTTGCTTGCTTTCTTTTTTTATTTATTTGATTTTTTGTTTCTTTTCTTTAAAACTTTTACCAAAAAACTGTACGGGTTAAAGGTGGAATAATAAGGTTGAAAATTTTTTTGAATCGTATTTTGATATTTGGGATGGTGACAGAATTCCTGTCGTAATGAGCGAGAGGAAAGCCCTAGTTAACAATTAATAATCAGGGTAGTTTTTTTTTTTTTTATCTCTATCTATATGATAATCACACATTAACTATCATATTTTAAACAAATTAAATTATTTACTTTTATTATCCTACTAGATTAGATAGTCATGTGTTACACGAGTTAAAATAATAAACATTTTATGCGAGACCATGAAATTTTGAATGTGAAATGTAAATATGAAATTGTGACATATAAGCATACCTAGATTTAATAAGATGGAATCGTGATATACATTGAAGATGAGATGTTTTATAGTGAGCAATCGTTTATTGTAATTGAATTTAACTTTGTGAATCTTGATACTTAAAAATGTTTGCTTAAAAGAATTCAATGTTTATAGTATTTTAACTTTAACAATAATTAGCTGAAAATTTAATTTAATTTTAACAAATTAACTCACATTAAAAAATTAATAAAATATTTTATTTAATTTTAGAAAAAAATTAATCTTTTTACTCTAATAAAATAGTAACTATTATATACACGTTACAAGATTCTAGAGCACCACTAATTTTGTTTTTCCAACAATTGTTTCCTATCAAATTTTATATTACCATTATTACTTGTATCTTTCTTCTATTACGATTTACATGTCATTTTTCTTGGAAAGATACCATATTTGCTCCCCCTTCCTTTTTCTCCCCGTCCATCATGCATAGTTAGTCAAATAAATTATTGGCACGGGTCAAATGTAAGTTGTAATTTTCTGATTTTTATCTAATGTAATCATTTTTATTAGATAAAACGAATAAGAACGTATATTTCGAATTCTATTTTTTAATTGATCCAACCCGTGTAATACATATGTTAAAAAAGCTAGTCTATATATAATACTAAAATAGTAACTTAGGGGGACACTTGGCACATTTCTAGGCCCCCTAAGTTTATTTTTCCGCATCTCTCTCATCTTAAATAATTACCTAAATTAAGAAATATTAAATAATTTAATTCTTTTTTAGATTAAATTTTTTAATAAATTAAGAAAGATGTCTTTTTATTAATATTATTTTCAGAAACAATTTTTATACATTAAAATTTTTTTTAAGACATCTAACTTTTTTTAAAATATAAAATATTTTAAAATTATTATTTTTAAAAAGTATTTTTTATATAAACTAAAAATAATTAAAATTCGGAGTTATAATAAAAAAAATTAAATAATAACATTTTTAATATGGTTTATTTTAAAAAAAAAGATATTTAATTTTTTTTGAAAAGAAAGTTTAAAAATTGATATCGTTATTTTATTACTTATAATTATTACTCATATGTAATTTTAATCATATCTTATTTTAGATTATCATTTTATACTTCACAAAATTTTATTATATTTAACATTGTCTTTTTTCAACCCGTATAATACACGGGTTTACTAAAGTTAGTATTAAATAAACAATAATCAACAACTAATAAGAGATATTATGAATATTTATAGTCTGATCCAACCCGATTCAATTTTATATCTCTATATTTGATTATAGGGTCAAAATAATTCGAAATTGATCTAATTATTGCACATAACTTTTTAGTGTATATTATTTAAATCTTAATTTCTTCATACTAATATCCTTACACCCACTTAATATCTAGCTCACGATTTGACCCGTCAAAAAATATTCCTTTTAAGTTAAAAAAAATTAATATAATTATTTTATTACTTATATTTATTACTCATATATGATTTTAATCATATCTTATTTTAGATTATCATTTTATACTTCATAAAATTTTATTATATTTAATATTTTATTTTTTCAACTCGTATAATACATAGGTTTACTAAACTTAGTATTAAATAAATAATAATCAACAACTAATCAGAGATATTATGAATATAGATAGCCCGATCCAACCCGATTCAATACTATATCTCTATATTTGATTACAGAGTCAAAATAATTCGAAATTGATCTAATTATTACACATAACTTTTCAGTGTATATTATTTAAATTTTAATTTCTTCATACTAATATCCTCACACCCACTCAATATCTAGCTCACGATTTGACCCGTCAAAAGTATTCATTTAAAGTTTAAAAAAAGATAGTTTTCTTTGATTGTATATTTCGCTATAAAAATAAACAAAAGTTAAGGTCAATCTCTGTCAAGTGTCGGTTTATACTTGAAAGAGTGTATTTTTACACATGATCAGCTTTATGGCATCTTGTCACAAGTTAAGAGTAAAGATAGATTGAAGCTTTTAGCTTTAGATAATGAGTGTAAACCTAATAATGTTACTACAAATGTAGTTTAAAAGGATGTTTTTACTCATTTGTGACCTTATAATCAAAATTTATTATATCTTATTTAATATATAACACACTTGATTTTATTTTTATTTTTATGTTATTTAATAATTAACTCTTCACACTTCCGTGTAATACACGGGGTAACTAAAGCTAGTTTAATTAATATAATAGTAAATGGACATTATTAAGAAAACTATTTATATGTACTAATTTGTAATATTTATTATAGTAAGGGCATATGTTCAAATACTAGGTTAAGCCTAGGTGGATATTCTAAAAAAATATCATGTAATTTCTAGATATTTATTTTATTAATATAGATTATCATCTATCTCAGTATTTTAATTTTCTAAACAAAATGATTAAACAAGACGTACTACACCTATTAGTTTAGTCTATACAGTGATCGCAGTTTGAATTTTTTTTTATCTTTTCCTCCCTAAGTGTATTGGTTGCGCTATATAAAGTCACGTACAACCTGTAGTTACGAATCTGATTTTAATTTTAATCTTAAGTTACAACCATGAAAAGTTTGGGAAGCATGTGGGATTTTTAATGGTTAATGTGCTGTAGTGTTACATGAAAAAATTTCAAGGAATTTATTCTAAATTCATTGATATCTTAATCAAATATATGTTCTTTTTGGAATTAAGATTTCAATTAAAGCAAATATGCTAACAGAATATGTTAGAAATACAATTAAAATTCTATTACTATTAGATTTTATTAAATTACAGCAAACCAAAATGCATCTTAGTAGCCACATTGTAGTTTGGAGAAATAATTAAATCATACAATCAAGAGTTTATGTACGTATTGTATTGTGAAAATGAAAAGTTTTTAGAAATAAAGGCTGTTTTGAAACACAAATCACATGGATGTATGGGAATGTTTTAGGGACCCCATTCCAAAACCATGCATGTGATATATGTATATATGCATATGGACACATGACACTGCTTACTCTAATTCCTATTTTCTTTTGCGTCACTACTTACATCCGCATGGATAAGATTTACATATTTCTACCTTTCTCGTACTCCTAGGAATACAAATATATTCAATTGGACATGTTTAAATGTTTAAAGTGTGAGAACATTAAAAATTGACAAGTTTGATCATAGTTTTTAAAAAATTAGATATGATTTTTCAGCCTATGAATTATATAGATATTTGTGTAACGTCCGTAATCACAGGTTTCTACCTTTCTCGTACTCCTAGGAATACAAATATATTCAATTGGACATGTTTAAATGTTTAAAGTGTGAGAACATTAAAAATTGACAAGTTTGATCATAGTTTTTAAAAAATTAGATATGATTTTTCAGCCTATGAATTATATAGATATTTGTGTAACGTCCGTAATCACAGGTCTAGACTTAAACTTTGCTTATTAGTTAAGACATTATATATGAAAATTTAGACTTGCTTTGGACTTGAATTAAACATAATTCTTGATATGTTTAATAACATAATAGAGAATTGATACATAGACTATGAAAATTACAAGGTTAATTGTAAGTTTCATTTTATTAAAATACCTTGGTGAGAAATAAACTAAAATGTTACAAACATACTATTATTAGCAAAATATTAGTGGTAACATTAGTGAATTATAGCAAATGAAATATTGCCTAAAGTGAATAAAATAATAAATTAGAGTTAAATACGTTTTGCTTCGTTTCATAGAAGTTGTCATTTGAATCCAAAAGTTTAAAATGTTGCAATTTCCATCCAAAAATTTCAATAAAATTGTCATTTGAATCCATTTGACTACACCTAACTAACAAGGTTAACTTTTTCCGTCAAGTTTCCAACATGAGAGTTATTTTAATCAAAAAATTACAAAATAAAGAACCAACTCATGTAACAGTTTTTATATGTTTAGCTTATTTTGATAATTGCAGTTATGATTTAACTCTATAATAGTCATTTATCGTTTTGTCTTGTTAATGTATTTTGGTTTAATACTTTTACCCATTTTATTAAACATAAATTTCTTTGGTTTAAAGCTTAATTATGATTATGGTGATTGATGTTTTATGATTATTATTCTTGGGCAGTTATTGCCAAATTATTAATCGTTCTTATGCTTTTATGATAATATGTCTTTTATGATTATGATTCAAATAATTTATATTATATGACTTGTTTGTTTATTTATATATATTTGTTTTGCGTGTTTATAAATGAATCACTTTTAGTTAGTTATACTTATAATTTATTTTGTATAATAGGGTTATTAAATTTTAATAATCCTAAATTTTATTTATTAGCCGAGATTAATCTCAACTCGGAAAATATTTACAGACACGTCCAACTTTGAACTTATTTTCCTCCAAAGATCTCTTAGTAATGGATCGTTGGAGAAAAATAAGCTTAAAGTTGGGGTGTCTGTAAATATTTTCTGAGTTGGGATTAATCTCGGCTAATAAATAAAGTTAAGATTATTAAAATCCAATAACTGTATATAATATGATATCCAGAGATGTCTTTCTTGATAAAATGAAAAAAATGATGACCTGTTATTTTTGGTAAATTAAAATCGTAATGGTGATTACCAATGGAGACTGAACGCCTAAAACTTATTACGTAGAGCTGATTTCTTATTTTGTAATTGTTTTGACTAAAATACCTCTAATTTAATAAACTTAATAGAAAAACTTAACGGCGTTATTAGGAGTAGTTAGGTGGATTCAAATGACAATTTTTGTGAAATTTTTGGATGCAAATGGCAATATTAAAACTTTTGAATTTAAATGACAATTTATATGAAACCTCGGGGATGTAAAATACATTTAACTCTAATAAATTATAATAATATGTTACATAATATAAATGTTCATATGTTGTAGTATCACATAATAGTATGTTATGTGACACAATATCAATTTTTTACACATTATCTCTATTCCAATTCACTCTTTTAAAAACATTCAGTCTTTTTTTTCATGGATTCATCATCACGCTCCGCTAAAAAAACACCCTAATTTGATCAAACCTCACAACTATTTTCTCAACAAACTCACTCATTTGATACTCCGATATATTATCCATAATTCTAACCATCACTCTACCACAACCAGTATGCACACTTTCTAATACAAGACCCACATTTTCCGATATCACAAACGTATTTAAACAATTTTCAAGACTATTGGCGTGAAGCTTCTGGTTCTAGTGAAGAAACACTTCCTTCATCGAGCAAGGAAAAAGAGGTGTCGTGTAGAGGATGATGATGAGGAGGATAAGGACGAAGAGGAGCTATCAACAAAAGCGCAAAAGAAAAGTAGGGTAAAAGTAAAAACAAAGGCCAAAAGATGGATCGATGAAGAAGAAGTTGCACTAGCGAAAGCATGGATATATTGTTTGGAAGACCCTGTAATTGAAACGAACAAAATCGAAACGACTTTGAAAGAAGGTTAATTTTTATTTTAATTTACTTTTTTTTAATTCAACTTTTGTTTTAATTTATTATTTGATTAAATTTATTTTTTTTATTTTTATTTTGTTTTGGTTTAGTTTTTGTTTTGTAGGTAGATTACCTCACACTCAAATGAAATAGGAAGAACGAAATTTAAATCAACTGTATTCGAAATAGGAAGATTTGAACCATGTAATAAAAAAGTAAAAATATTTTTACCAAAGAAGAGTCAGCGCTTGGTGGTATAGCAATAAGGGTGACGAAGAGGTGATTCGGAAAGTTAATTATGACTACAAGGAGATTTGTAGGAATAAAGGTTTTCCGCATATGCAGGAGTGGATGACTGTTAATTCTAATCTCGCATGAGCCAACGTTCTGACAATGGACAGTGAGACACAACAGACAAATAAAATAAAAACAAACGAATATGATCACTAAACCACCATCTTCGAAAGCTCAATTTCTCAAAACCAACCTCAACGATGATGAAAATGTAGAACCCGAGAGGCCAACGAGGAAAGACAAAAGATCGGTCGTAACATCGACATCGTTGGAAGAACTTTTGGCGAAGATAGAGAGCTTCAATGCCCTAAGTAAAAGTTTTGTCTTATTCAAAAGAAACAACATGTTTGGATTGGATTGATGCGCCGATAAGAACAAACGGACTTGGAATTCATATTCAAATACCACTTAGTATTCCAATCCGATGTTTGAAGTTGTTCTCCAACGAAAGCGGGAAAAAAACATAATGTTGAGGATGAGAGTTCTCGTGCTAGATGTTATTATTAATGATGTGTTTTTTCTAGTTGTTAAGATTTTTTCTATGATGTATTTTGTTAATTAATAAAAGTTTATTTTTTATTTTATATAATTTAATTATAAAAAGTGAAATGTAAATAACTGATAAAAACACAAAAATAAGAAAAAACTAGGACAACACCCCTTAAAATGAGAAAAAATGAAAATAGTGAGGAAAATGCGAATAGCTTACATGACGTTGATTTATTAATCGTGGAAAAAAACGGAACGACAGCCAGTGACCTAAGATACACCAACAGTAAGCTAATAAGTTTGGTTCGTACCATCTTTTAAAGTTCTCTGCATACAATAATAATTTATGTTAAATATACTATATTTTAACAGAGTTAGCAATATAAACAATTTAATTTTTTCTTTCTTTTCCTGAAAACATACGCCTAGTTGAGAGTTGATGTACATAGATACAAATGAAAATGGCACAACATTCAGTAATCAATCTCTTATGGCGTCTTACATTTTAGTCCAACCTTACTTTACTAAAAAACCATAAATATGATTTGTGATTTCACGTTCCTTAATGAAAAGTTTATTTTACAGGTGTCACATACCAATGATTCTTAGCCCAACTGGTTAAGATGAAATACCCATAGTATGTAAATAAAGGGAAGTTATGGATTCAAGTATCACTCTAAGCAAAAGACTCAGAGTTGAGCCAGAAGGTTTTTTCAGCAATGAGTTTCCTCTTGAGGGGGTTGGGGGTGCGGTCCCGGCTGGGATACAGATAGGATAGCCCGATTAAGATAACACCTATCTTCCGAAGCAGGGTCGTACATTTGTCGTTAAAAAAAAACAGGTGTCACATGTTTAGTTTTTATAAACATTTAGCACTTTGGTGAAATATATAGCGTCTATTAGAAAAACATTATAACGTGATTCCATAAGTGGTTAAAAAAATAATCTTCGATTCAGAATAAAAAAGGCTACAAAAAGACAAGAAAAACATGAAGAATGTCTATAGATATTACCCAGATTGACGTGTTTGTGTGTGCATGGAGATTATTCCATTATGAAACATCCATTAAAAGTTGTGTATGCCTTTTCAATTTTTTGTTTTTAAGCATTTACCTTCTTATGTGTATGATTACAATTTTGAGATATACCTCCACATGCCCACTTTTTCACTTGTACTTTCTCTTTAAAAAAAGAAAGTTTAAACACTAATTATTTTATTTCAAATGGAATAAGGAAGTTTTAAATGAACATTAAAAAAGATTTTAATTTATGCTTCTAAATAAATATCTATATCTGTTTTTCAAATCTAAATATGGACATGTTAAGTTGCACGTTTAACAAATGATTATTAAAAGATCTAATTTTCATCATAACACTTTTTTAGTTCAGCAGCAAACTTGGTATTATAATTTGTTTATGACTTCCTTGGTGAAAATTAATAGACTATGAGGACATTTATTACATAAAGAATGTGCATTAAAACACAAACGTTGAGTGATCATAGAACATATATATAAACATAGGGTAAATTGAAAAACATAGACAAAATAAAGAAAAATCATAACCTAGGATAAAAAAAAAATATTTTTTAAAACTTTATGGTGTCGACACCTTTTGTCATCCATGATTAGAAATTTAGAATCTATGTGAAAGAAGTATTTTACACATGAGCTAGACAATTTCGTATTTCTTGCGGATACTAATCAAGTAATGGTGTAGCCAAAAACTTAAGGACAATAATTTGAATACTACATAATTTGCCCTTAAAAGCTCGAATAGACTTTGCGTGTCGTATTATTAAAAACTTTAAGCTCGTAACCGAACCTAACTGAATTTCAAATAATATTCTTCGAGAACAAGTCACGGGTTCCCCTGAGTGATACACTACCTTGACTGGACCCGTCAAGGAGTCAAACCATGTGATGATTAGAACTTTGGCTATTATGAATGCCTTAATCATATGAACTTAGGGACAAATTATTGTAGTCTAACTAATTCAAAAATTTCATGCAAATTAAGTACGTGTTCTCCATCTCCACATGAATCAAATTTTAACCAAGTGTGGTGCAATTGAGGTAGTCTAGTGTTGTGTGCATGGCTGGATATGACTCACGGGCCATGGCTCAAGTGGGGATACGGTTGCAGCTTGATGATGATTGAAACTTGTCATTCCATCTATATATGCTTTACTACTTCCTTTCTTTTCTGGCCTGGACCCACGGTTTGTTAGCAAACAACGGTGTCAAGATCGGGTAAGACACGAGCTAGGGTTTTTGTGAACATGCCTCGCGTACTACAAGGAATAAAAGCTATAGTGGGGACAAAATTCTTAGTTGTGGCATGGAAAAGTCGTCGCCACAAGCTATATGCTAAATCACCAGCGAGTTGTTGTTATAACTTCATGCATAACATCCAAAAAGTCGTCGCAGTATATGTAGTTTGCTATGCGATGTATATGTAGCGACGACATGTAGTCCCTAAAAGGTTATTGGAAAAAATTAAAAGACGAATTAAAAAGACGGAGACATTATGAATAAATTGGAAAACATAGTCCCTTTTCTTGTAGTGCCTTTCACGACTCTCTTCTTGTTAATGAATGTACCGGAAAACAGCCATGCGATTATATACGATAAGACTATAGAAAATCGAAATAGAATTTGTAACAAACTCAAATAATTATAAGAGTTAATGTGTTTTCTTTTTCATCCATGTGACTTAATAAAAACTGTCATTTTAATCTAAAGGTTAAAATTTTAGTATTTGAAAGGTAAAATCTTTGTATTTGAATACAATTATTTTTTAAAATTATCATGTGAATCCATTTAGCCACACCTAATTGATACAATTTACATTTCCGTGAAATCTTTCCTACTTTTAGTTCAAATAATTACAAAATAAAAAACCAATCCACATTAGAGGTTTTATACATTCAATCTTTTTAGGTAGATATAAAAGATGAATTCTAACCCATAAAATCAATTTATTTCATCCCCATACTCAACAGTAAACATAGTAATCGCAATCTCATTTTCATCCCTAAAATCAATTGCAAATAATGTTTGAAAAACTTTGATGTGTTGGCCTACCGACGACTTCGATCCACATGAATTTAGGGTAAGTTGTTTGTCGCCACGACAGTCAGTATCACCGTTGCATTATAAAATGCACTCGGTCCTACTGTTTGATTTAGTTTTTTGGCCCTATTACTTGTTCATGATTTGGTATCATTTGCGTAAAATCATATAACTACGAAGAATTTGCATACATAGGTCATTGTTCTTGGTTTAATAGTCATGATATTTTTACTAGTTTTCTTGCATGACATAAATGGTTGATTTATAGTATATGATTATGATGCTTGGTGCTTTATGATTATGATTTATGAAATGTTAATGCCATATTGTTCATCTTTATTACTTCTATAATGATTTGTGTTTCATAGTTATGATTCATACAATTTGTGTGAATGTGTGATATGTCTTGCTTGTTAGTTTTTTATTTTGTTGGAATAAGATTCAAATAGTTAGCTAGATAGGAGATATTTTTAGGTGGTTATCAGTAGACTTAATTTTTTTTATTTTGTTGTGGGCGGGTTCTTGGTGACGGGAGAGTGATGGTAGAGAGGTGGTGCTGCTGACAGGTGGTGGTGGTGAGGGTCACCAGCGACGACGGCGGTGGCGCTGGCTAGCGCTAAAGGATGAAGATGAGAGAATAGATGGTGTGATTGTGTGGAAGAAAAAGATAGAAGTTTATTTTTTAAAATTGTATAAAGAATTTGCTTAAATTACACTATTAGCACCTATCAGTTAAATGACCAAAATACTTTTTTATTTGGAACAAACCACAGATGGTAAAAACGAAGTTTACTCCTTCAAAAATAAACATCATGGTCATCTTTTACAGAAAACATATTATAAAATAAAACAATATCGTAGTTTATTAACTTGGTTAAATTCAATAGATTAGATACACTTTGATGTGGTTAGTGGTTAGCATAATTTCGATTATACACATAAATGCAAATATAGAAATTTGGGTGAACTAATTAAATTTGTAAGTTATTTAAAACTTTTGATTGTAATTTTATATTTTCCTCTGTGTAAAGTAAATTATTATTTTATTTTTATGAAATTATTTTAAACACTTATGAATGATATATCATATATATTTATATTCATTAACCATGCAGTATACAGATATTAATCTAGTTATAATTATAAAAGAAACCTAGAAAAAATTACAAAACGCTCATTTTATGTTTTAAGGGGGTTGAATTTTCAGGGCAGACCCTCAAAACAACAAAATCCAAGGTATTTTCTCTTGCGTTTAACTTTAAAAAGATGGAATACTACTGATTTAACACTATCACTTTGCATAGACCTTTAGCGTATTTGACATGTACTTTTTAACATCGAAACAGAATGAAAATCGAGTTAAAAGATATTAATATCATGTATGATGCAAACATAATAAAAAAATGGTCCCGTGAATTTTAAGAAGATGAATAAAACGCATTGCCTTACACTCAATCTATACATATATCTTATTACATATTACATGACAAAAACATATAACTCCAAACCGAAGGCCGGCAACCCTCACATGCCACCAAATTCCAACACCATCATCATCGATCATCATCATCATCATCATCACCATCATCACCATCATCATCATCATCATCACCCTCTCCTTTATAACATTTCAGACACAAAAATCACCATTTCAACACTCCTCTGCAAACTGTTCAATTCTGTGCTTCTATACACTAATTGTAGCCTTCATGCACCATCGTTTTCTCAGGAAACTAAAGCTGTTTTGCCCTTAACCGACATACCTATTCTTTACCACTTTTGAATCTTCAAGAATGATATCCCACATTGATCCGTCTATTTCGTTTCGATTTCTACACTAATAATGTAACGTTTTATGATTCATATCCCAACATATAATAGTAACCACACCTACCACTTGTTAGTGCAGTCACCATCTCTCTTTATCATTATATATACTATCTCTAGCTAGCTTATAATCTCTCTCTCATGATGCAGTTTACTGAAACACTACCATCAAACCCTCTTCATCAGACCACTAAACCATGCCAAAACTTCACTCCCATGAACCCGAACCACCACGCCCATCGCGCGCGGCCCTGGCCCGGGTTCTCAGTGTTCCCGGCGCCTAACAAGGCGCTGGGAACCTTTGGCGACGCCAACTGCATGGAGCAGTTGCTCGTCCGTTGCGCTAATGCAATCGAGAGCAACGACGCCACGCTCTCTCAGCAAATCCTGTGGGTGCTCAACAACATCGCGCCATCGGATGGCGACTCGAACCAGCGGCTAACTTGTGGGTTCCTACGCGCGCTGATCGCTCGAGCTGCGAAAACGGGGACTTGCAAGATGCTGACCGCCGCGCTTTCGAGCTCGAATATCACCATTCAAACGCATAAGTTTTCGATCATTGAGCTTGCTAGCTTTGTGGACTTGACCCCATGGCATAGGTTCGGGTTCACTGCGGCTAATGCTGCTATACTTGAAGCCATTGAAGGGTACTCTACTGTTCATATAGTCGATTTGAGTCTCACACATTGCATGCAAATCCCAACTTTGATCGATGCAATCGCCGGAAAAGCCGACGGACCACCGCTAGTGAAGCTCACGATCGCCGGAGCTACCGAGGATGTACCGCCGATGCTCGATCTTTCGTACGAAGAGCTAGGGGTTAAATTGGTTAACTTTGCTCGATCAAGAAACATAATCTTGGAGTTTGCTGTAATCCCTTCAACATCTTTAGATGGATTCAGTTCATTGATCGAACATCTAAAGATTCAAACGCTAGTTCATGGGAACGAGACCCATGAAGCACTTATAATAAACTGTCATATGATGCTTCATTACATACCAGAAGATCAAACAACAGCAACGTTAACGACACCGTTTTCGTTCGAAGATTCGACACCAAGATCGATGTTCTTGAAGCAAATCAGAAGCTTGAATCCCACCCTCGTAGTATTAGTAGATGAAGATGCAGATTTCACATCAAATAACTTGGTGTGCAGATTAAGGTCAGCTTTTAATTACTTATGGATTCCATATGATATAGTGGACACTTTTTTACCTAAAGGGAGCAAGCAGAGGCAGTGGTATGAAGCAGATATCTGCTGGAAGATAGAGAATGTGATAGCACAAGAAGGGTCGCATAGAATCGAGCGGCTAGAGCCGCGAGGGCGGTGGGTCCAGCGGATGAGGAGCAGTGGGTTCAGGGGGGTCGGGTTCGGTGAGGATATTGTGGCTGAGGTGAAAGGGATGCTGGATGAACATGCAGCTGGATGGGGGTTGAAGAAGGAAGATGATGATGTTGTTCTTACATGGAAAGGACATAATGTGGTATTTGCAACAGCTTGGGTACCAACATGATCATATTATACTTTGAATTGACTCATATTTGTGACCTTATTTTGGTAAGTAGATCGATTTAATCTTACTAGATCAATATTGTTTCTTTTTGTTGTTGTTGTTAGCTATTAGCATGTCGATTTTAAGAACGTTGGTTACTGTTTTTAGGCTAATAATTAACATATTTAATGATCATATATCAGATATTTATGTATTTTTCATCAATTCATGACCCTTTATGTAATGTTCATGGGTAAACCAAAGGCTGGAATCTCTTTGCTACAAGCCGATCAACATATATCCGTATATTCTATGTTACTGAGTAAAACATTTGTTTAAATTGTCGTATGTTGGAGTATAGGTTACTTTTGCAGCCATGTAACCTAAATATTATTACTTTCAGGCCGGATCAATCTCTATCTATTGTCTGGTTTAACCTAGTGATCACCGAGTCAAGACTATGGATATTATTCCTACTCATGCATGGACGAAGTTAATGTTTCATATCAACATCCTGCGAGACTAATTAAAGAATTTGACTTTTGTTGGAATTTAGCCAAGTTATGTTATATAAACTAACTATAACTGATCATTATATATGTGTAACAGAAACATCAGGGTTTGAACTTTTAGGTTCATTCAAAGCCTTTGATGATTCAAACAAGTTCATGTTATTCAGTGTCCATGCCAGTACAGCATAATATTCATTAAGAAATTTTCACGAACTGCTTGTAAACTGATCTTGGGTGCGCCTGATTTTGCATTCAAGATTGTAACACAATATCGACAATGCTTTGTTACGCCCATTGACTCGATTAAATACTTGCGGGATCACATGAACCGGTGTGACAGTTCCGGTGGTGGTTTCTGTCAAGAACTGTACGTCACGACGTTCACGCTAAGTCTTCATCCTCAAACTCCTCATTTATTGAACTCTAATATATCTAATCCATGTGAAATACACTTTGGGTCAAGTTTATGTGTTATAATTATGGATCAAAACTTATGTTCATTGTTTGTTTGTAACTGGGCTGGCTGTGAAACCAAAGCCCACATCAAGATCTAAAGCCCAAAACATTGGTCATATGTCGTGGTTTTGAGAAAGGCAGGAAAGATGCAATCGTTGGAAATCAGGCATTTTTTTTCTTAATCAAACAATAGATTTAACAAAAAAAAAAAACTCTTTGATTAGAATTGAAGTTCCATAAATCTTAAACTATAGCCCCTATATATACTAAACAAACTTGTAGATTAATTTAGTAATAATAAGATAAACACTATCTGAATAATAAGATAAACAAACAAACTAAACTCGATCCTAATCTAATACGAACTTATTTAGATAATTCATAAACTAACATAATTATCTCTTATCCTTTTAACTATCATGTAATTACAAGATTAGTCTAACAATCACCCCCTAATCTTGTAATATACTCTTCTTCACATTAAAGTCGGTTCATCATCCACATATCGGGTTAGGTTTACCTCGTCCTTTTTTTCCCACTTTGTACACTCCAATATGTAGTGCTCAAGTTCTTTGCACTTGTAACACCTGGTGTGGCTCTTGTCCCATTGTACTCGATAATCTCCTCGACCTTTCCCGGACCTCCGACCTCTACCTCGGCCACGTCCAAGATCTTCTTGTTTTGAGTTTTCACAACCACAACGCTCACACCAGTGCTCCTTTTCCTTTTCTTTTTCATATGAATTTGCAAATAAAAGTTGGTTGTGCTTTGTTTGGATCACCTCATCCTTGATCCTTTCTTCATAAGCTCTAAGTCGGCCCACAACATCATCATAACCGATGGTCTTCAGATCCATAACCTATTCTATAGAAGCCACCATATGAATAAAACGTGTAGGTAACTTGTTGAGAAATTTCTTAACCAATTTTGTTTCTTCTATAACCGATCCAAGTGAGGTGGCTCGAGAAGCATACTCGAATAACTTGTTAGCAAAGTCATCAATAGCACATTGATCTTTCACCTATAGATTTTTGATCTGGTTATCGAGACTTGATCAAAAACAAGTTAACATATCGGTCTTAGCTACCTTTATTGCATAAGGGTAAGTAAGTTCGTCTTCACGAGAAAATAGTGGAAAGTCTTTAACAAACAAGATTCGATTGACTTAAAGACACGAACTTTAAAATTAAAAACTAAAACTTTAGGTGAATTAAATAACACAAGTGCAAAAGGCAATAAACTTTGGAATGAATTTAATAAATAATGAGAAAACAATCACTTTCGGGTTTCCAGTTCCTCCAGATCAACAATTGATATGTTTCATTAGTATTTGTGAAAAACAATACTTCAAGATCTTAGCTTTTGATTAAAGTGATAACAAAGAAACAAGCTTATAAGATTTTTTCGTTCAAGAAAAATGTAGCCACTCATGGTCTTCATTGAATTTTCAATCTTGTTTTGATGATGATTGTATATAATTTGGGATGAATTGGAAGGCTTGGAATCACCAAAAATTAGCTTATAATCTTCAATTTTCGTGCATGGGAAGTTCTCTTCGAATTAGGATTGATTTGGTTTAAACAAACTTGAAAATCCCCAAAATCCTGAAGTTTGTTGAGTCATCGGCGTATCATACTCTGCCCCTGGTGTATCATACGCCGGGTATGAAGTTGTACGGAGCTTGTTCACTGGATTCTGTTTAGGATACAGTGGTCAGCATATGATACGGTGGTGGATACGGTGACTGATACGGTGGTGCCTGATTGAATTGATTTGACTCTATCTTTCATGTAGTTGCACATCTAGTCCTTCCACTTTATTATTTTACTTCTTTTGCCCTAAATTATGCTCCTTTAAGCTTCACCACCTATGGATCAAAACACAAACAAAAGTCATCTTGTTTCACTATAATCATGATATAAATTCACGTATTTAAGTATAATAAACCTAAGAATATCGATACGTGATCAATTTTCAAACTCTCCTATTAAAGTTTAAAGTCTTGCCTCTTGTATTCGATCCGCACCCAAATGACGAGTTTTGAGAACACCCCACATCTTTTTTGTTGTTTCAAGATTTCCTACTTGTAATATTTTATCCTCGGGTATAGCTTGAAACAAGAGATCAATTGTAATATTATTCTTTTTAGCATCTACATTGGTTACAGGTTCGATTTGCGCCCACACCCCGTAAACATTGAAGATAACCCATATCCACATGGCCCATACCATGTAATTTATGAAAGACAACACCGGACATTGAAGAGTTATGGTGTTGTTCTCTTTAACCGTGGCCAAAGCTTGATTTTTTGGTTGAGCCATACTTGTGAAACACCATTCTACCAAAGGTTAAAAACATTGATTGAAAGTATTACCTACAAAAACCTTTTGCTACCTTTCAATTGCTGTTTTATGACCTTTGATTTATGCTTAATAAATCCCTCTATGTTCTTTAATCAACAAAACTAGGTTTACAAACCCGTTGATTTTTGCCTGAATCACGACTTGTTTCTACTACCCTTTTGATCCCCTACAACCAAAATCCTTCTTCTGTTTGATCGGCGTCTGGTCATATTTGGTTGGTTAACCACGCTCTGATAACAAGTGTTGAAAATCAGGCCTTCTTTTTCTTAATCAAACAATAAATTTAACAAGAAAAAAACTCTTTGATTAGAATTGAAGGTCCATAAAACCTAAACTATAACCCCTATACATTAAACAAACTTGTAGATTAATTTAATTATAATAAGATAAACACTATCTGAATAATACGATAAACAAACAAACTAAACTCGATCCTAATCTAATACGAACTTATTTAGATAATTCATAAACTAACATAATTATCTCTTATCCTTTTAAGTATCGTGTAATTACAAGATTAGTCCAACAACTACAAGTGTAAACGAGTTAAACAGGCTCGCAAACAATTTGGCATTGGCTCAAAAGAAGCTCAAATCGGCATCATGCAACATCAATTGACATTACCATTGTTTTATAGTTGGAAAACTATCTATTGACTCATCACCACTATTCATGAAGTTCTCTTAGGATATAAGTTTGAGTCTGTCAAACAATAGTAACATGATTGATGTTATTACAAAGGGCCAGCAATATCAAAGTTTTTTTTATTCATCTTCTACCGATAAACTTATGTTTCTTGTAATTCATTCATTATGAATACAAATCTCCAACAATCCGGGAAGAACTACTGTGCAAAAGTGTATCAGAGCACAATGGTTTGATGGAGAAGGTAGTGATCATGTCATAACGAGTCACCAAGAATAGGCAATTCAGTGAGTGTAGCAATTCTAGTTCAAAAATCCAATGAAAAGGGACCGATCAAAGTGACTAGAGCGATATCTTGTTGGTGGATCCATCATATAAACATCATATAACTTGAAACAAAAAACTTATTTGAGTGTTTCAAAAGGAACATTAGAGTTGAGACCCAAGAAGGAAAATTTAATTCATGGGATTGGGGAAGAAAAATTACCCGTGAATGATAAATTGAAAACACTTCCATTTGTTAGTTATGTTCCAAATGGATAAGAATGTTTTATGTCTGGAACAATTAGCACATTAGATAATCAAAGTTTTATGTGAAGGAGACAAATGTATATTAAGTATGATGTTTGAAAATCAACATGTGTTTTTATGAACAAGTCGGAAGATCTATAAAAAAAATATCTGAGAAGGTACTATAATCGACTTATGATTCTACAACATACTCACGGTAGGAAGTTAGTTTGATTTATCATGAGGAGTGTGATGTCGGTTAAAAATCGGAAGAAGTCTACTTCAAAAAAGAAAAGACCGCTTTGGAATCATACCTTGAAGATTTGGATTACAACCCAAAAAGAATCTGTGAAGAGAAGAGAAAGAGAGCGTGGAATTATGCAAATCAGAATGCCAAATCATAGGTTAGTAACTCCATATTTCTTGTTGATCTTACATTGGAAGATTATGTAAATTTTTAGGATATCTTGAAAATACATGATCATGTTGTTAATACAAGATTGTCGTTAAAATTGAATTATGTTTTGTTAACGATTATCTCAAAAGTATGAAACGACATTTATCAGATTTACTAGAATTGATGTTGTTTTCGTCGAGGGCAATAGCAAAGTTGATTGTTTATCCATTTTCTACTTGCAATCCTATTGCTCTTGTGATTCATTCACTATGAATCCTATTGTACTTATAATCCTATTGCTCTTGTGATTCATTCACTTTTTAGGATTTTTTTTAAGAAAGATGATTTTCCTTACACTAAATGCTATTTTTATCAAATGTTAAGCCAAAACATTTGATATGATTCTTCCTTTTCAAAAAGAAAAAAAGGTCAATGACAATTTTAAGAAAATCCTTAGTGAAAATCCTTAGTCAAAATCACCTTGATTTTTCCTTCTATTTAATGCACAAGAAACATAAATAACCAATAAGAGTGTGAAGCATTCACCTATTTAAGTCAGCACAGATCCATTTTATCACATAAAACTAAACCCGACCCGACTCATCCCGCTGACATAACATGATCGGCACTTACTTAAGGGCAGCCAACCACACACAACTTTCACTCACCACTTCCACTTTGTCAAAGCGCACGTGTCTTTGACCCTTGATTGAAATAAATCCCAACTTCACACTTACGAGCCCTAATTTCCCTCATTCAACTCAATCGATCTATCGATTGCTAAATTCAGCTCACAATTCCGATTGATCAAGTTAGATCACTGCTCCTTTATCTCTTTTTCTTGTATATGATCTTTAATTACGTTTCAATTTTCAATTTTTCGAATCACAACTCACACATGATGATGACGATTTTGGTTGGTTTTTATTTGTTTGTTGAAATTCGTTGATTGAGTATTTGAATTTCTTAGTTGGATTACAAGCGTTGTTTGATTTATGCGAACGAATGATCAATTCGATAGGAATCGAGTAATTGGAGATGGAGATTCTGGTTTAGTTGATTGTATGTGGGTTTGAATTGTTTTTGCAGAAATCGTTAGTTAAGGTTTGTATCATCAAGAACAGTAGGGAGTAAGGTGTTGTTTGGTAAAATCTGATCGAATAAGTAATGAATGAATAAGAGGGTTTGAACCAGTTGTCTGAATCAACATGTTTGAACTAATAAGTGGGTTTGGTTACACCCTAATTTATTAACCTCTTATTTCATCCCTAAACACCTACACCACCCACTGCCCAACCCTTTTCTCTAGCAGACCTCACGTCACCGCCACCGTCACCAACGCCACCATCTGACTCGCGACCGTCGGCGCCGGATCTCATTTGCAACTTTCGGAAGAACAGATGAGTACGTTGAAGGGGAAGCGCGGTCGCCGTCGCCGACCAGTACCAGATCCGCCCTCGCCGTCGCAGACAGCCACCGTCGTGGCCGTCGCCATCGCAGACCAGACCACCGCGAACCACCGACTTCACGTCTGACTCGGGTCAGATGTTGGTTTAGATCTGATCGAATAAGGGGTTCGGTCAGACCTCTTCTCCGGTAAGATGCAACCAACCAAACAAGCCACGTCTGACCGAGTCAGACTTGCACGTCTGACCCGGGTCAGTTAGACCCAACCAAACAGCCCCTAAATTGATGAAGTCGAAAGCGAAAAGTTAGGGTTCCTTTTTGGGATGTTGAGTGTCTCTTTGGTGATGTGGGGTTTTGATTTGTTTTGGATTTTGTCATCCAACAACAAAATGCCATCAGTTCGGGATACTTGAATCGATACTTTTGAGCTAAAGCTTCAGATGGAGAGGCGTATTGGTTCGTAAAAGGCTCAAAAGTATTTTGATATGCTCACGAGGTTTTTGAGTCTTAAGCTCAGAAAGTCAGAATTCAACAAGCTCTGTGTTGGTTTGATTTGGTAGAGAGAATGTTAGACTTCACAATAAGCTTATTAAGGCGATTGTAATAAATTCTAGTTGTTCCAGGACGCCCCCTACGAACCAAGTCAAAGATGACAGTCAACTGTCTTCTAAAGTTGCTAATGCAAACCCATTCAGGAACTGGGCTTCAAGCAGTATATCCTAAATCGCCCAAGAGAATCCGGACTCCAAATCTTCATGAAAGAAAGTTCAAGGATCGCCCGAGTCCTCTTGGTCTCCATGAAAAGACTTAAGAACAACAGAGTACTACAGAGCTGTTTTCTTTAGGTAGCAAGCCACCAATTGAAGTTACTTCGGTTGAAGATGGAGAAGAAGTTGATCAGAGTTCTGTAAGCCCTGGAATTCATAGTAGAAGCCCTGTTCGAGCTCCATTTGGTGTCACCATACCCTTCAAAAAAACACGAAAAGTGCTTAACATTGGTTCATGTTCCAATTCTTACACTGAAACCTGTCATTACACGGGTTATTTATCACCCCACGAGTTCCTTAGCCAACAGGTTGAAGCATAAGCTGAAAATGGAAGGTTTGGATATATCTATAGATTGCTCAAATTTACTAAACAACGGGTTGGATTCTTACTTAAAAAGGGTGATAAAACCAAGTTTGGAGCTAGCTAGCTCAAGGTGTTTAAAACATCCAAACAGACCGTTTACATCATCTTGAAAAGGCTTTGTTTTTTGATTTGGAACACTCAACTCGCATGCAACAAAGCTGAGATCATATTACGTTTTTGGATAAAACGCGATTGTGTTGTATATACAGTTACACGTTTGAGTTCTGATCTTCGAGACTGGCGGCTAACTGGTGAAGTAGGTGCAAGATTTCTGTGATCTTCTTCAGCTGGTATTTATAGCTTATTCTACTTTTTTTCTGATAAGTCTGTTAATAAATCTTAGATTCTTGAATCTTGAGTTGATAGAGAGGTATTAGTTATAATCGATTCATTAGATGTTTACTGATTAACTCATTAACATCTTTTTGATAACGAGGGGTGGTCGAGTTTGTTGTTTATTATTATGTTATTAACAGTTCAGTGACATTAACTTAAAGTCATGAGGTTGATTAGTTTGTTATATAGATCTTGAAGTTCTTATATAGTTGGATACTGATTGGGCGGTTTGCATTCTATTTCATATCATCCAGACTGATCATTTGGCTGTCACAAGAAAGTAATTTGGCTTCTTCATGCTTTTTTTTAAAACAAAATTAATGCTATTAACTACACTTTCCTACTTCAAGGAGTAGTTTTGATTATAAATGTGCAGGAAGTTCAATTAAGGTAATTAAAATTCAAATTGTTGCTTATTTTGTTCTAACAAGATGGACAAAATGTTATTAAATACCAATCTAATTTTCTCAATTATCTGGTTGGTAATTGTATGTTTTGTCCCGATGTGATGCTTTTATATTTATTTGGCGTATTTTTTTTAGTTATTGAATTTTAATAATTTTAACTTTCATCTATTGGCCGATATTAATCCCAACTCAGGAAGTGTTTACAGACACTTTCAATTTTGACCTTAATTTCTTCTAGCAATCTCTTACTAACAGAGAATTAACCCCAGTTAGTTTTTTTGATAAAATATGGCCCCATGTTTCAACTCCGCCGCCACCCAGCCTCTATCAGGTCCTTTTTTTGTTGTCTGGCCTCCATCGGCAACTGAAATTTACCTCCAACGAGTCAAGTGGTTCAGATAAGGAGGTGGAGATTGACGAGTTTTAGAGTGTAAAAGTTTTAGATTGAGGACCTGATGGTTGATTTTAATTTTCTGCTTAGTCTTTTGACCACATAAGCAATCCATATCATTAAAAAACTAATAGGGTTAACTTTCATTTAGTAATGGATTGTTTGAGGAAAATAAGTTCAAAGTTGGGAGTATCAATAAGCATTTCCTGAGTTGAGATTAATCACGATCAATAAACTAAGTTGAGACTATTAAAATCCAATAATCATTTTTTAAATAGCAATCTAATCTAATCCTAATACTTTACCATGAACCCTTACCTCATGAGGAGTGATTATTTTACACATCATGGGTCATACGCTCTTTGGTTTCTATTTTGATTTGTTGATTTGGTAATATATGACTAGTTAAAGCGCATAAACTGTTAACATGATGTTTTTACTTTTTGGAGAGTTATATAACCATTGTTAATAAATAAAACTTACTTGTAAATACAAATTGTTTCGGTAATTATAATCTAATTTTTATGTGACAAATGTCTATACACAAAAACTTATAAGTATAATATATTTCGGTAATTATAATCTCTTTTATCCCGGGCAGTGAAAGTTCTTTATTAAATGTTATAGTTTATTGTTTCAAGTTATCAATTTGGGTCCTTGAATATGGGAAATTGTTTTTAGTTTGGTTGGACGCATTTCTGTTGTTGCTGGTTTGATTTAAATATAGGATTATAACATTTTTGTCATACAAATAAATACATGTAGTGTTGTAATTTCGTTGTTTATATTTCTTCTTTTTTTAAATGGTCGAGACCATCAATATACAAACTTTTCTAGTGTATTGATTTGGGCCTTTCTAAACTTTTCTAGTATATCGGCGGTCTTAACCTTTTAGAAAGACCTTTTGTAAACGAGTCTGCTTACATCTATTTGTTTTGCAAACCTGTTAACATGAAGTCCAACCAAATTAAAGAACAATTTTATTGATGTAAGTAGACTCGTTTTGCATCCACTATCAATAAAATTGTTCTTTAGTAAGGTCTTTCTAAAAGGTCAAGGCCTCGATATACAAACTTTTATTAGGATAGAGATCATCATAAAGTTCCCTTATTACAAGATAGAAAACATCACCCACTAGCTTCAAACTTCTATTTTTTTTTTCAAATTTTTGTGAGTGGGTGTTGTCTTAAGGCTAACTTGATTTTCTCTAGCTTGTTTATCTTGAGTTTGATATAAAGTTGTTTATAAATTATCACTCAGAAACTATTTAGAATTCAAGCTTTTGTCAACCGGAAAAGATGAATCAAAATATTAGAAAGGAAAGTTGTTTAACTAACGAGAAAAGAAGAAATTTAAACTTTTATCACTGGTTGAACGGTTGATGTCACATCTGACCATGCATCAACCGTGTTATGTCTATTACAATACTTTCTCATAAACTTTATTCTTGTCAAAATCTATCTTAGTTTAAAATGTTAGAATAAAAATTATCAAGTATGTTATTTGACTTATATGACCAACAAGGAATGACGATGCTACACATTTTTCCTATCAATAACGAAATAACCTTTGTTTTTTTTTACAACACTAGGCCCCATTCTCATATTTTTTAACTGTATTTTGATTTAAAAAAAACTTCATCATTAAGAAGATTCCCTTTAAAATTTTCTTTTGACCCGTACTTCTAGAATCTTAAATTCTTTTTACAAAAAATTTAAATTTTATTAAAATAGTGTGAGTTCTTTCAAATTGATTTGAGAGTGAATATTTTCTTTGAGAATATTTTTGAACTTATTAAAACTTGTATAAATCTTCATAAGTTGGCATGAAACTCCTCGTCTAGTGTTCATAAAAATTATTTGGTGATCAGACGATCGATGCACAACGAATTGTGGCATCCATAGAGGTTTGTTGTTTGATATGGCTTCGATTATTTTTGTGTGCCTTTCATAATCGATACATGACATGATCATTGTGGTATCATTGGTGATTATTTTTCAGCAAAATTCTTTGAGTTTTTGTTTTGTGCTCTTGGTGTGTATTACGATTGAACCAAACCATAATGTAGATGTTAACCGTTTATTAGAACATGACAATTTTATTGTGAGCTCTATGGATGATTTGTACATTCTTTCAGAGATTAAGTAATAAACATATAAGTATTTGTGTACACTGTTTAGCTCATAAATTTCCATTTTTAGAGCAATCAAAAGAGAATGATTATTATTGTCAAAGAACATGTATCTAGATGAAATTAAACCCTAAGAGAGATCAGACTTTTAGCACCAGATGAGAGCAAACGTTAAGCTAGGATAAAATCCCTTGACCCGTTTGAAATGATGAACCGCCCAATGCAAAAAGAGAGCAAATGTGAGCTTTCATTCACGCTTGAATTTGAGATCGACCTGTTGCAAATAATTAAATGCTTCACTCCTCCAACTTCTCAGCAATGCCAACTTTGGTACTTTCACATTCCAGCATTGAACTATTAAGCCCACCTTCTTTCATTCTTCTATCTACTCTATGAAACAAAACAAACTAATCAACACAATAATAACATGTAATTAGTAATTGAATTCACAAATATGTATATATTTTTAACAATAATTAGACATGTAATCAACTAATTAAATGCAAAAATAAGTCGAGCATTGAGATATAGACTATCAAAAGTGAGGGTGGAATGGATATGTGATTGATGTATCTTGTTTACACCACTTTACATGTTGATTAACCATTTAACCATACAAATCTAACTCATCAAATTTTCACTTGGATATATTTTTCTAACATCCATGATATGTATCTATAATAACGACAACTACTTTTAAGAGCATCCACAGTTGAGACAGGTCGTTGGACCAACCCATAAAGCTTTTCCACGTCAGCTTTGCCTAGAAAAACTCCACTGACAACACACGGACCCTCCCCTGCCTCACAATTAACCACCCTATTGTCACGACCCGCCAAAACGCAGATCGCAACACCCTAATTCTTATCAATTAGGGGCACTTGTGAAGCCAACAAGGCTGCCCAAAAGACTCCGGAACAACCCACACAATTCTGCAGCAACATGGCAGCATTGGAGGACTCTAGAATGTCCCGCGCAACTCTAGAAAACGTTGCTCAAAAGGATGCTATGAAGAGGCAACTTGTGCAGCCCTAAAAGATATCGGAAGTCTCTAGAAAACACTACAATGTTCAGCCATGGAGATCATGAAGGAAGCTAGATAGTTCCATGGAAACATCTAGTCTTAGATATTTCTAGTATATGAATAGAATATGTATAGATAGATCTAGATATAGAACAATCTAGAGATCATGGAACTAGTATAAATAGGATGGTGGTGCCTCATTTGCACACACCTAAGTTCCTTGTAACTCAAAACCTTGTACTCGTAATACAAGCTTAATACTTGTGTTGTAATACACATCACGAGCATTCTACTTGCATACTACAAATCTAACGTTCCCCTACAAAGACTTCCGCTGCATAAACCGTTCGTTTGAGATCAAGAAGGCTGACTTAGAACGAATCTAAGTGCCGCACGTGAACTGAATAAATCAGTCCGTGACAAGTGGTATCAGAGCTAGGTTGATTTATTGGGATGGCATCTAATCCAGAAAAAGTTGTAGTTGCAAGCGTTGCCGCAGACGAGACCCGTGGGCGGGAGGATACTCGTAAAGGTGACAAGAGGACTCGAAGCATGTCTAAAGACTTGGTTGCAAGCATGGACAAAAGAGTTGAAGATGTCGAGACAGCATTGTCCGAATTCAAAAATGAAATTGATGAATTCAAGGCTGAAGTCGATATCTTCAAAACACACACCTACGACTCTTTGCAACATGTTGAGTCGTTAGGCAATGACTTCAATGAAATGAGAAGCGATCTCAAACTCGCCCTCTCCTTGATAAAGAAGGAGATGGAAGAGGCATTTACAAGGGAGTTGGGTCAACTCAAAGCTAACTTTGAGAGAGAAATCAAAGACTTGCAAACCGAACTAAGTGTTTGCAAGCGTGCACTAGCAACTGGAGGTGACAACATAATCCATGCCTCTACAAAGGTAGACATCCCCAAACCATCACCGTTCGTTGGAAAACGAGAGGCGAGGGCTGTGGATGACTTTCTTTGGGAGATGGAGCAATACTTTGAGGCCATCGATATTGTCGATGACACCAAGAAGATAAAGACGGTGACTCTTTACTTGAAGGAGACCGCAGCTTTATGGTGGCGACGAAAGCACATGGAAATTGATAAAGGTACGTGCACCATACAAACCTGGACTGATTTCATAAAAGAAATCAAGAAACAATTTTATCCGGAAAACGCTGAACACGAAGCAAAGATCCGGCTTCGTAATCTAAAGCAAAAGGGTAGCATCAAGGACTATGTCAAAGATTTTACTACCCTTGTGCTAGAAATTCCGGACTTGTCACCAAAGGACTCTCTCATATACTTCATTGATGGCTTACAAACATGGGCAAGAACCGAGCTTGAACGAAGAAATGTTCAAGACCTGTCCTCAGCCATCATTGTTGCTGAAAGCTTGATCGACCATAATGAAAGGCGATCACAAAAACCCACCATTATGGAGGATAACGAAGGAAAAGGTGGGGGAGCAAGACCCCACAATTATAACCAAAATCAAAATCGAAGAGAAGATAATCAACGACCACCAAAATATGGAAAGGAAGGGCAAATAATCAAAGGATGTTTCCTTTGCGATGGACCGCACAATGCGCGAGATTGTCCGAAAAAGGCTAGACTAACAGCCTTGATCAGATCTGATGACGAACCATCAGAACCAGAGGAGGTTAGCCTAGGAGCAATGCAACTTCAACTACTTAATACTTTAAGTACAGTTGAAGGCAAGCCCTTGGTGATGGCAAACCAATCAAACCCAACCACAATCAAAGACAACTCGAAGACAAGATCAAAGGGTCTACGGCTCGTAAACATGGAAATAAAGGGGAAACTTGTGAAAGCGTTGGTTGACACCGGAGCAAGCCACAATTTCATCTCACCTGAAGAGGCTCGAAGACTTGGCTTAAGGATCACCACGCAAGAAGGATGGATCAAGGACGCCTCTGGGAACGCCAAACCAATAGAAGGAGCAGCATGGGGCGTAAAGACAAAGATCGGTACGTGGGCAGGGAAGTTGCACTTCTCAGTCGTTCCACTAGACAACTATGATATCATACTGGGAATGGACTTCTTTCGAAAAGTAAAAGCCTGTCCAGTAACATTCCTAAACACCATGTACATCATCAAAGGAGATCAGGTGCACACAATTACCTTGGAGCCGGATACAAGGCGTCAAGGCAAAACCATCTCTATTTTGCAACTCATGAAGACAACTCATGGGGCATCGAGGCAACACGACGAGGACGTCGTGGCATTAGGTGGGGGAGAATGTCACGACCCGCCAAAACGCAGATCGCAACACCCTAATTCTTATCAATTAGGGGCACTTGTGAAGCCAACAAGGCTGCCCAAAAGACTCCGGAACAGCCCACACAATTCTGCAGCAACATGGCAGCATTGGAGGACTCTAGAATGTCCCGCGCAACTCTAGAAAACGTTGCTCAAAAGGATGCTATGAAGAGGCAACTTGTGCAGCCCTAAAAGATATCGGAAGTCTCTAGAAAACACTACAATGTTCAGCCATGGAGATCATGAAGGAAGCTAGATAGTTCCATGGAAACATCTAGTCTTAGATATTTCTAGTATATGAATAGAATATGTATAGATAGATCTAGATATAGAACAATCTAGAGATCATGGAACTAGTATAAATAGGATGGTGGTGCCTCATTTGCACACACCTAAGTTCCTTGTAACTCAAAACCTTGTACTCGTAATACAAGCTTAATACTTGTGTTGTAATACACATCACGAGCATTCTACTTGCATACTACAAATCTAACGTTCCCCTACAAAGACTTCCGCTGCATAAACCGTTCGTTTGAGATCAAGAAGGCTGACTTAGAACGAATCTAAGTGCCGCACGTGAACTGAACAAATCAGTCCGTGACACTATGCTCCATTTGTGTGGATGAACTTTGGACTTGGAAAACCGCCCTCTTGCTTCTCAACGTTAGTTACCTCTCTCTTCTACCTCAGCCCACGAGCTCTTATTTATGATGCTCTAAGGTAGTCATCCAAGCAAGGGTGCTTACAAAACAAGCATAATCACCCACATCACATGCTTGCAAGATAAATGCAAACAAAAGACAATGGACGTCACAAGACTTGTCTATGAAAATCATAATTTTAATGTGCATCCGAATTTGAATAGTCCATGCCCTTATCTTTCTTTGTACATATTGAGGTTGATTACGAGCTTATACGAGCATGGTATTTATATAATTTATTTAATATGCTACATATATATTTACATCATTATTTTTGTATCAAATTATGATTAAATATTGAAAAATATATTTTCTATTATATAAATAATAAATTCTAATAAAACACATATGTAAAAGAACTATAAACATATATAAATAAAATAATTAATATTAATAAATAATAAACGAGCTAAGCCTAGACCAAACTAATACTCTCTCAACTCGTTTACATTTCTAAAATGCATAAAGTAAAGAATCTTGATTGGAACACAACTTAAGTTAAAATTTATACTTATATATGAAAATAAGAAAAAAATGTAAAATTAGAAAATTTGAATATTTTTATTAAGAAAATGCTGCACAATGAATTATATATAACGTTCTCTTCATAGGTTGGGCTAAAAGCCCTTTGAATTATATAAAACATACATTCAATTCTAATCTTAAATCTATATTAATTTTCATTATAAAACTTGAACTCTCAAGGGAGAGGGACACCATAAACACCACTATGCATTAGACTTGGGCATAAAAACCGGGTTCGGACCCGACCCGGTGGACCCGACCCGGAACCGGATACGGGTACGACCCGGTATATGCATACCCGGGTTGGACCCGAAAAAAACCCGTAGGGTTGGAACCGGGTATGATTTTCTAGAATTTCTTAGAACCCGACCCGACCCGGTTGAACCTGGGTTGGACCCGGTTTCGACCGTTTTTTTTTTTTTTTTAAAAAGTGGCCGTTTTTTAACGGCTATATAGCCGTTACCTTCGATTTGTGACCGTTTTTTTGGTTACTTTTGCCCTATAAGTTAGTATAAATAGGTGTGGGTTGATATGGTTTAGTACCCAAGTCTCAAACGCAAAAACATACGCAAAAAACGCAAAAAATACTCTCGTTTACTCTCGTTTTACACGTTCACTCTCTCGTTTTACACTTTCACTCTCTTCAATCTTGATATGGCTCACTCACAATCTTCCGTTGGTCAAGGTTCGTCCAACGCTCCAACCGTCGTTCGTGTTCTTGCACACAATCGTAACATGGATGTTTGGTGCAATTGGGATATGGTTGAGTTGAGTGACGGGTCTGTAAAGGCTCGTTGCAAGTTTTGTGGAGCTTTGCTTGCTAAAGATTCTAACACGACTTTAAACAAACACATTAGCAAGAAGTTTTGTAAGTCGTTGAAAAGTAATCCGGATTCGCAACAAACACAATTGGGTGGAGAAGGTGGAATCTTTAATTACGATGTTAATACGGTTCGAGATCGAATGGCGAAGTTTGTGATTCAAGAAGCTTTGCCTTTTAGTCACTTCGACAATCCTCGGTTGACCAACTTAATTCGAGAGACGCTTCAACCTCGTTACACTCACGTAAGTCGTACTACACTTAGACGTTATTGTTTAAAATTATGGAAACAAGCAAAAAATGATTTAATTGTATTATTTGAAAATTTAAATACCGGTGTAAACTTAACTAGTGACGTTTGGTCGGCTCCACACGGTTTACCTGAATCGTACCTTTGCGTCACCGCTCATTGGGTGGATCCCAATTCATGGCAATTGATGAAACGTACGATTGCATTTGATCTTTTTCCACATCCACACACCGGAGAATTTTTGTTTTACTTTTTAGATAATGTAATAAGTACTTTTAAATTAGAAAATAAACTTTTTTCAATTGCATTTGATAACGCCTCTAACAACACAACCGCGGTTGAAAAATTAAAATTAAAATATCTTCCGATTGCAAACGGTGATTTTTTCCATATTCGTTGTGTTGCACATATTATTAATTTAGTAGTGCAAGACGGACTATCCGGACAATATGTTAATAACTTTATTACATCTTTTCGATTTATGTTACATGACGTTTTTAAAAAAAAGTATAAGAAGATATCAAGATTATAAACAACTTTGTAAGGATACGCACTCTAGATTTTTAGGTCCTAATTGGGATGTACCTACTCGGTGGAATTCGACTTGTCACATGTTTGAATGTGCTTTAAAACAAAAGGGCACTTTGAAAGCTTTTCATAATAGTCTTTCGGATAATGGTGAAGCCGACCCATTTCCGGATGCGGGTTGGGAGAATCTTCAACGTCTATCCGAGTTTCTTGAGGTTTTTAAAAACTCAACAACAAAATTATCGGGAGTTTATTATTCCACTAGTTATTCGGTGCTTCAAGAACTATATTTTATGTCTTTGAATTTTAAAAATTTTCAAAATAAAAATAATATGTTTAATCAAATGATAGAACCAATGAAAGAAAAGTTTAAAAAATATTTTAAGGACTTACCACCCGTTTTTACGTGTGCCGCCGCTTTAAATCCGTTTCTAAATGTTGCGGGGGTTGAATGTTTGATAGATGAGATAAATGACAATTTGGATATGCATGACGAAAACCCTGATTTTTCAAACGAGGCAAAAGAAAATTTTAATCATAGTTTGAAAACAATTTATAATTTTTATTTAAATAGATATGGGCCTAACGTAAACATAACCATGCCAAGCGGATCAACCTCAAGTGCTAGTACCTCGCTTAAAGACCCTGTTTTAACTATGTTGAATGTTGTTCGGGATGTGACGGCTAAACGTCAAAGGGTTAACACCCCAACAAGTGAGCTCGGTAGATATAGTGGAACGGATTTTATTTCCACTATGACTACCGAAGATTATCGTGCATTCGATATTTTGGCTTGGTGGAAAGGAAATAATCTCAATTTCCGATTCTTTCTGCTATGGCCCGTGATTTACTAAGCGTCCAAGCTTCTACGGTAGCTTCGGAATCTGCTTTTTCTCTTAGTGGCAGGGTAATATCATTACGAAGAACAAGACTAACTCCGGAAGCAGTGGAGATGTGCATTTGTTTAAAGGATCACTTAGACGCAACGGATCGTATACAAGACCAAACAAGCCTCGAAGACGAGATTACACTCGAAGCTAAAGTACATGATGAAGAGGTAGAAGACGGAGTATCTTCTGGCATATCCGATGAAGAATTAGCATTTGATCAAGCATCTCGTAGTAGATAAAATTAGACGATATTGTTATTTTTAAGTTGTTTTAATATTATATGTCTTTCATGTTCTTTTTAAATTTCTTTGTCATTCAAATGTTTTATATAAAAAGTATTTAATATTTGTATATTATAAGTGTAATATTTTCTGCTCAAGATTTGTATATATTTATATATTAAGTTGTTTAAATTTTTGTCATTCAAGTGAACCTGGTTAGGAAAAGAAAAATAAAAAGAAAAAAAAGGAAAGAAAATATAAGAAAAAAAAAACATACGACCCGGTGTTCGACACACACACAAGAAAAGAAAAAAAAAAAAAAAAGGCAAAAACCCAGTTGAACCCGGGTTTCATACCCGAACCGGACCCGACCCGATCCTACCCGGGTATACCGGGTAGGGTTTGTATCTCGCTGAACCCGACCCGGGTTCGTACCCGGGTTCACCAATACCCGGGTACAAAAAACCCGGTTGGGCCCAAACCCGGTTTGTACCCGGGCCCGGGTCCGGCCCAAACCCGTTTTGTGCAACTCTACTATGCATATATCCAGATACATTAGGCTACAAGCCCATTGCAATTGGTATTTTGACAGTGATAGTTCGCATATTCATTTATGTGAGTCGTTGTTTGTAATGGCAATTAATATGCATAAAGCAAATATTGCAACACAGCTTAAATCTTTTGAAATGGAACTTTATACTTATAACGAAATAAGAAAAAGGGTAAACCTACACATTTTAAATAATTTCATACCTGTAAGTGCTAGAGTAAATCTCATATAACATTATCTTCATCTATAGGTTCACATGATACATATGTTACATCATTGTCTTCTCTTTAATAGACACATGTCAAGTCTAATTGTAGGTACTCATTCATTATTGGACATATATTGTTTATTTAAGAACTCTAACATGACATACCTTTCAAGAATTAAAAAAGCCTTCAACTTATATACATATACATATAATATATACTTATACATGTATATAATATTAAGAATTCTAAGACATATGACAGATAACATATAAGGATTTAGACGTTACACCAGAACACCTAAACCAATGAAATAGTGGATATTGTGGCATTCATGAAACAGAATGTCTTCTAGCTCTACTTATGTTATTCTTGCTTCTGCTGGAGGAACTTGAAACCCCATGATCAGACCATAAAATTGGAGTAAATTTCAAAAACTTTTTCGACATGGTGTTTATGAGTGATCTTGTACGCGATGATGACTTATCGGAATGCAATTTTTCAATGTCTTTCAATCTCATTTTCTCTTTCATAAGCTCAAGTTTAAGATCTTTATTTTCTTTTTGTAAACTTGAAAGATCATCTGGTAACGGGCTTGATATAGATCCATCACCGATGGCCTCTCTTAACCGTTGCTGTTCATGGTAAAGAACTTGAACAACTGTTCCTGCAGAAAGCCTCTCATTTTGTGCAGCATGAGCACGCGCCTCACTTGTTAGCTTTTGACAATTTATCAAACTGCAAAGCTTCTTTCTTTCTGTATCTCCTAAGGCAGGATGAGCCTGCAAGATGCCAAAACATATATCTTGAGCTTAATTGCTAATTTTTATGCAATATTTTATATAATTGATGACAAAAGATTGTACCTTTAAGTAGATATCAAAGGCTTTATACATTCCATCATCTGTTACCCTTTGATTTGGTATATGTTCAGCAAGATTCATAAATTTTGATAGTGATAAGTTACAATCAGAAGCTATTTCTGCAAGATAACTCTCCATAAGATTTGCAACATTCTCCATGTCATCACAAGTGCCCTCAAACTCACCAAAATTCATCAAAACTCGTTGCACAGTGTCGATATCAAACAAAGTGTCACCATCAAAGCGAAAAGAAGGGATCAATATATCATCTAAGACAGCTTGACCAAGTTGTAACCCCATTCTTTTCTCTAAATCTAACCTGCATGCAACTGTTGTCTCTAGGTGTATTGCAGATCGAAGTAGCATTGAAAGGAAACTAGTTGATATTGCATTTTTTTCCCTTGGCAAGAGGCTAACTATTGTTTCTAAAATGACCCTCTTTTCGTTTCCTTGATTTGGCTCACTTTTGTTCTTCCCCTTTCCTGATATCTCCTGCTTGACAGTAACAGGACGAAAATGGGTTTTGGGTCAAACGGGCAATTTTTAGAGCATGTCAAAATAGGTTGGACCACCTTGCAAACACCTTTCATCCATATATTATACTAATTATAGAGCTTTAGCGTCTTATGATTACAAAAAATATATTATTAATATAACCATCTATTGAAAAGAGAGAGAAGGTATTATCCATGACTTTCGACTTATTTGACCCATTACCTCCGTAGTTAAATTTTTAACAAATCCTGTTAAACTTCTTATAATAAATATAACCCAAATCAACCCATTAACAGGTAAGTTAGATTAAGTGGCCTATAATAAACTATGCGAAATGTGTAACCACACTAATAAGAGATGTTTACCAAATCTTGAAGACATTTGCGGGCGTAAAGCATTAGAATTGGACTAACTGCATACTTGTTGAATCCCCTGGATATCATTGCAAGAAGAACCCTTTGAAATGTATGGATGCTAAGAACAACCAAATCTTCAGCCCACCAATCAACTTCTTCTTTTAGGTGAACTAAAGACGACGAAGAAGAATCTAAACCTTCACTACTGCCTTCTGCACTAGCCGATAAAGAAAACTGGCTTTCTTTGGTCACACTGAGTGCTATTGAGTCTACACAACGAGTTATCAGTTTTACATTTTCAGAAACCGGTAAGTAGCTTTCTGATGATTTCAAGATGGAAACCGCCCCAGCAAATGATTTAAGCCCAACTTCATTTATATAGGCTTCTGTTCTTGATACAAGGTTTCCAACTGAATATTCTTCTGTCATTTCAAGATACTCAGCCACACATCTTGCCATTGCAATGTTTTCGATAGTTAACTCGAAGTTTATTCCATAACAAAACTTTGCTGCAAGTTCAAATCCTTCAGACCCTCCAGGGACATCATTGATCTTGACTACATGATCAGCCTCTTTGGATTTTGATATCAGTTTCCTTATGTAGCCACACTTTGACATTAATGGAAACTGCATTGACAAAGAGAACATGTTTCAAATTGCAATCTATAATAATCAGAAGTTGCCAAATGTCATTAAAACGTACCTTGTGTAACGAAAAACAAACACCTTGTACGTGGATTGTAACGTCACTTGAGATGTTTTGGGACAAAATCCTGCAAAAGTTCAGAAATTACAAAGTCTTTAAAGATCTTTATGGGAGATTTAACTCATAAGAATCAAACAAAAACTTCAAAATTCATAAAGGAAACAATATGAAGAAAGAATTCAATCAAACCAATCACTTGTCCTCTTCATGGCATTACTCATGAGCTCCTTCTTCTTCTTAGCAGGCATCATGTCAAGAGTTGTAACCACTGCACCTCCCTCTTGTTGAATATCCATTTGACAATGATTGAGCATTCTTTAATTTAACCATGATCAACACTGCAACATATATATAGCAAAATGAAATGACTTCTCTACAATCATATGCACACTTTCACTGTAGCTTTAAGAGGTTGGATTATGGCTCATTAAAGTACTTATGTTTTGATCCCCAAACTGTATCAGTTAACAAAATACTTAGCTAAAATGGGCATAAGCATTTAGGCTAAAAGGTAGACATAGGGATAAAACAGTCTTTACGAACAGATTGTAGGGACTTGTGAGAAATCTTGAGAAATAATGAAAGGGAAATGACTCTATTTGGTCATTGTGTGGCTGTAGATGCAAAGGGGTGTACAGAATAATTGGCCACAGATTGGAAGTTTCTTATAGGGGTCATTGAGGCATTTCAACGAACACATAGCCTGTCATTTCAACATAAAGCTTAGAGAACATCCCTACAAAGAAAGTAGCCAAAACTCTTTTGAATGAAAAGATGATTGCTGTTTAAGCGACTTTAATTATGCAAAATGGTCATTAATCAAGTGAAATTGATACCATCATTGCATCAAGATGATCATTTTTATGGTGTTAACTGATAAAATTGATGGAAAATCACTAAACTAAAGGATGGATTGATGTCATGTGTAGGGGCGATTGATGTCATGTGCAGGGCTTACTCTTTTCTCTGTCGGTAACGTTATCTTCGGCTCCGTATTGTAAATTTTTTTATTATATATAAAGTTCGCTCCTCTTAAATTAGTTTACTTCGCGGAGGCGAAACTTACCTTTTTTTCGTTCGTAGTGTTAATTTTCGGCCCAGTAGTGTTAATTTTCGGCCAAGTAGTGTAAATTTTCGGTCCGCTAGTGTAATTTTTTTTAAATATATATAGAGTTCGCCCCATTAAAATAGTTTACTTTCGCTCCCGTCCCCTATAATATGGTTCAAACTCCACAACCAGTCATGTGTTAAAAACATGTTCATGTGTCCTTAATGTGACCGCTTGCATGATGCAAATGGGCTCCTTCTCAGGTACGTCTTGTACATATCACATATATGAGGGGATCACTACCTAATGTTGACTGATCATTCATATTATTTATTTATAAAAATATAAAGAGGGAAAAATAATAAGCATTTATGGGTAGGCCGGGTGTCAATTTTTAACATAATAATTATAATTTTGGTTTGATAATTTAACTTATGTAATAAACAAGTTAGACGACCATTTAGTAAATGAGATAAACTATTATCCGTTTAGGTTCAAGTTTTTTAAAAAGGTTTCTATTTAGTTTTGAAAGGGTCATTCAAAAGTGTTAATACATTGATTTTCACTCTCTATTTATTGTTATATTTAAAATGAAATTAATTTCTTTTTTTTTAAAATTCATTAACTCTTCATTTGTAACAACTTTATTCATTACTCTAGATTGGTCATTGTTTTTACCCTGTTCACTATTCAACAATGAGGTTTCTCTAAAAGTATATTCATTACTCTCAATTATTCATTGTTATATTCACTAATCATTCAATGAGGCTTCTTTATCTTGAGTTAAATATATGAAATGTAAGGAAAAAAACAATTAAAAAGCACCGATAACAAAAAAAATGTTTATTTGAGATGAAGTTATTAGTTGCTGAATCGTTAATAAGTCACAAGGTATTAACGAACCACCAAGGGGCGTAGACTTTTAAGGGTAATTTGGCTATCGCAATACAATATATTTTTTGGTCCGATTCGGGTCAGAATGGGTCGGTGCCGGTTCATTACCGAAAAATATTGTTAAAATGATCCCTAAAATCTTGTATTTTAATATATATTAAGAACTACATTAAAGCAATTATACTCATAAAAATGGTTATATATTATGTTTATAGCAATTATACTCAAAAGTGATGATATGTAATATGTCTGAAACAATTATACTTATCGCTAAAATAGTTCCCAAACTCTTTAATGCCGATGATGTTTAACATGTTTGAGAACAATGTCAGCTAATATAAATTTAGCTTCCTTAATAATCAAAAACATTTATCTCGATATGAATTTTTTTTCTTCCTATAACTACTTGATTATTTGAGAGTGTAAGTACTAAAAATTTATTAGGTTATAGACCCCAGTTAGCGAGAAAATATGTTTCGTTGAACTGTAACCCTATTATAGTTCCACCCCCGACAATGTGTTTTCGACATTATTGTTTTCTCTTCAGTTTTAAAAGTTCGAGGGGGGCGATTACAAAATTTTAAGAGGGGAGGTTGGGATTTTCCCATATACATAAGACTGAAAATTTTTCGTTTAGGTCCTCAATACGTAGATACGCTTCTGAGTGACAGATGGATGATGACTCACATACATCGGTGCGGTGGCGGGCCACAGGTCCACGAGGGGTCCACGATTAGTATATAAATAAAAGTTTTAGGCGATTTCAAATACGAATTCTCTGATTGTTGTTCTTACGTTTCCCAAATCCTGAACACGTTTAAACGTATAGTAACGTTATTACACGTTTAAACGTATAGTAACGTTATTAGGACATTATACTGCTCAAGCAGCATGCAACGAAGATCCATTTGAACAAGACGAAGTTAACCAACACAAATTGAGGTGTTGTCCAACTTGGGAAGGACTCTAAAGAGTTGTTCCTACAAAACCTATGCTAAGGTTAATACGTTTAATACTTTTGAAATCAAACAAATGATATAATAATTTCGAAAATGACATGAATATGTTAAACGTTTTATTATGTATAGGCATATTACTGAAGGTAAAATTAAGACCATAAGTATATATATAATTTGATCAAAATATATCTTGGGGATGAGTGAAAATCCCGTACTATGGTTGGTTTGAACTTGGTGGAGATAATGATGAAAAAAGAGACCGGTATATATGGAAAGTGAACATCAAAGTTGAAATAGACTCCTAAGTGTATGAATACTGTGACATTTATTATTAAACTATTTAATTATATTCATGTTTAATTATTTTTGTGTCTATTGAATGTATTAATTGGCATTTTTGATGACATATCATTTTTATCAGGGCTGGCATAACACGTTAGACACGACACGATAATACACGATGATCTGACAAGCTAGACACGAACTTGACACGGTAACTTATCGTGTTATTTTTTTCAAACACAAACACGAACCTATTACAAAACAGATTACATGAAATGACTTGTTTAGAAACCTGTTTAAGAGCACATGTAATATGACATGTTTAGAAACCTGTTTAATAAAACAAAATTTACTAAAAGTTCATAAAAGTCTTTACTAGTGGTGATGGACCGATGGTGAGTGGTTATGCGCTGTGGAAGCCGCCAAGCAAGGGAATGGGATCCGAGCACGGGAACGACAATGGTTGGTGGTTGTGCATTGTGTGCCGACGCCGAGCAAAGGACTGGTGTCGATTGTGGAAGGGGAAGGAAAAATAGGGTAGAGAATAGAGAGGCAGAGATTGTTTGGTGAGTGGTGGCTGACGGTTGGTGGTATGTGGAAGGGAAAGTCGAAAGAATGAACTGGAAAACTAGGGTGGAGTTGGAAGGGAAACTAGGGTTTTGTTTATAATATTATTTATAAAGTAGTTATTTTTAAAATTAATAATTATAAACAGGTTTTTTAACAGGTCTTCACAGGTTAACAGGTATATAACCCGTTTAGACACACGTTTTATCGTGTGTTAATGTGTCGATCTGTTTAAGACATGAAACCTGTTAAGCTCAAAAGGTTTTCAAACCATACGAATGTATGAAATTTTGTTCACGTTCAATGGTTATCTCACAAATGAAAACAATTTATAAAATATCTTAGGTTGCATAAAACTTTATTTAAAATAACAAATTAAAAGAAAGCACGTGTACAAATGGCCGCGATCTCAAGGTGTCTTGAAACAAGGGTATAATGTAACAAGCAGGAAACCGTACCGGATATTGTCCGCTACTTTGGGAGAATACCCCAATCATGGGTTTAAAACGCGTCTGATAGGAAAGGTATCCAGCCCCTTATAAAAAGACTTTCATTTCCCTTCCCAACCGATTTAGAATGCTACATCCTCCCCCACTTGGGAGACCAGCGTCCTTGCTGGTACACCGGTCGGGCCCTGGTTTTGATACCAACTGTAATAAATAGAAAACCACACCGCATATTATCCGTTACTTGGGGAGAATACCCCCATCACACCGGATATATTACAAGAGAACAACCAATCATATAATTATGTGAACTTAAAAATTCAAAATTATCCAAAGAAATAATAATAGTAAATTAGTTGGACGTGGGCAGCCCATTTCTTGTCTGCTTGTGTTGGTAATCAAAACATTTCAAGATCACTATGATATTGATAGAGAACAAGAAAAGTAAATTTTAAGTACCATCATGAAAAATTGAAAGAATTGAACTCTAGTTTCATGACATAAGTGTTTCAAGAAGTCTGAGGTTTACAATCGGTACATCAACCGAAAGTAAGATAAGGCATGGTTGGAAGAATGTACGGTTAATTTGTCCACATTTAATATGTACAAGATGATTAATCACGAAAATATATAAAACAATGTGATAGCAATTTTCACACTTATTATTAGAGGGTAGAAAAAAAGTACATTACGAAGTTAGGAGAGGGTTCCTGAAAAAACCAATACTTATGTGAAAACCAAATAAAATCATGAAAACCAATAACATAATTAAGAACTTTCTTGTTATTTTAATTGTTAAAATGTTATTTAAGTATTTGGTACATATGTGTTGAGCATACATACGAAAATGAAGAGTCTTACGCATACCTAACACTATGTCGAATGAAAAATGGTTACGTATACGTAACCTATGTGTGACGTATATGTAAAACCATCCTACGATTTTCATTTGATCCATACCTTTATTTATATATACTCACACATATACATAAAAGGTAGTGATAAAAAATTATTAAATTATGTGAACGATTTCATTGGTTTTTTTAGTTTTCTCATAAAATTATGGTTTTCTTAAGAGCCTTCCTCTACGAAGCTATACATCAAATTTAGCATACTATTTATCAACTTAATATAATTTTAACCGGCATAACACATACTTCATATTGATACAAATTGTCTTAATTCTAAAGT